>CM070782.1:26928032-27533032 GCA_036346955.1 Dipus sagitta
TTCACTCTTGTATCTACTGTCCACAGGTTCCGCGTTCACTCTTGTATGTACTGACCACTGGTTCGCGTTCACTCTTGTATCTACTGTCCACAGGTCCGCGTTCACTCTTGTATGTACTGACCACTGGTCCCGCGTTCACTCTTGTCTCTACTGTCCACTGGTCCGCGTTCACTCTTGTAATCTACTGTCCACTGGTCCGCGTTCACTCTTGTATGTACTGACTTACTGGTCCGCGTTCACTCTTATATCTACTGTCCACTGGTCCGCGTTCATCTTGTATCTACTGACCACTGGTCCGCGTTCACTCTTATATCTACTGTCCCACTGGTCCGCGTTCACTCTTGTATCTACTGACCACTGGTCCGCGTTCACTCTTATATCTACTGTCCACTGGTCCGCGTTCACTCTTGTATGTACTGACTACTGGTCCACGTTCACTCTTGTATCTACTGTCCACTGGTCCACGTTCACTCTTGTATCTACTGTCCACTGGTCCACGTTCACTCTTGTATGTACTGACTACTGGTCCACGTTCACTCTTGTATCTACGTCCACAGGTCCGCGTTCACTCTTGTATCTACTGATGACTGGTCCGCGTTCACATCTTGCATGTACTGACACTGGTCCAACGTTCACTCTTGCATGTACTGACCACTGGTCCGCGTTCACTCTTGATCTACTGTCCACTGGTCTGCGTTCACTCTTGTATGTGCTGACCACTGTCCGCGTTCACCTTGTATCTACTGTCCACTGTCCGCGTTCACTCTGTATCTACTGTCCACAGGTCCGCGTTCACTCTTGTATGTACTGACACTGGTCCACGTTCACTTCTTGTATCTACTGTCCACTGTCCGCGTTCACTCTTGCATGTACTGACCTGACCACTGGTCCACGTTCACTCTTGTATCTACTGACCACTGGTCCGCGTTCACTCTTGTAGGTACTGACCACTGGTCCGCGGTTCACTCTTGTATGTACTGACCACTGGTCCGCATTCACTCTTGCATGTACTGACCACTGGTCGCGTTCACTCTTGTATCTACTGTCCACTGGTCCGCGTTCACTCTTGTATCTACTGTCCACTGGTCCACGTTCACTCTGTATCTACTGTCCACTGGTCCGCGTTCACTCTTGTATGTACTGACCACTGGTCGCGTTCACTCTTGTATCTACTGTCCACTGGTCCGCGTTCACATCTTGCATGTACTGACCACTGGTCCGCGTTCACTCTTGATCTACTGTCCACTGGTCCCGTTCACTCTTGTATCTACTGACCACTGGTCCAACGTTCACTCTTGTAATCTACTGACCACTGGTCCGCGTTCACATCTTGTATGTACTGACCACCTGGTCCACGTTCACTCTTGCATGTACTGACCACTGGTCCGCTTCACTCTTGCATGTACTGACCACTGGTTCGCGTTCACTCTTGTATCTACTGTCCACTGTCCGCGTTCACTCTTGTATGTACTGACCAATGGTCCACGTTCACTCTTGTAATCTACTGACCACTGGTCCACGTTCACTCTTGCATGTACTGACCACTGGTCCACGTTCACTCTTGCATGTACTGACCACTGGTCCGCATTCACTCTTGTATCTACTGACCACTGGTCCGTGTTCACTCTTGTATGTACTAACCACTGGTCCACGTTCACTCTTGTATCTACTGTCCACTGGTCCGCGTTCACTCTTGTACTACTGTCCACTGGTCCGCATTCACTCTTGTATCTACTGACCACTGGTCCGTGTTCACTCTTTTATGTATTGTCCACTGGTCCGCGTTCACTCTTGTATGTACTGACCACTGGTCCACGTTCACTCTTGTATGTACTGACCACTGGTCCGCATTCACTCTTGCATGTACTGACCACTGGTCCACTTTCACTCTTGCATGTACTGACCTGACCACTGGTCCACGTTCACTCTTGTGTGTACTGACCACTGGTTCACATTCACTCTTTTATGTACTGACCACTTGTTCATCCCCATTCTTGTATCTACTGACCACTGGTCCATGTTCATTTTTTATTTTTTATTTTTTTTTGGTTTTCCACGGTAGGGTCTCACTCTAGCTAGAGCCCAGGCTGACCTGGAATTCACTCTGTAGTCTCAGTGTGGCTTCGAACTCACAGTGATCCTCCTACGTCTGCCTCCCGAGTGCTGGGATTAAAGGCATGTGCCACCACGCCTGGCCATGTTCATTCTTGTATATACTGACCACTGGTCCACATTCATTCTTGTATGTACTGACCACTGCTCCATGTTCATCCTTGTATATATACTGACCATATGTGTGTGTGTGTTTGTGTATGTATGTATGTATGTATGTATATGACCATATAGATATATACTGGTCCATGTTCATCCTTTTGTGTATGTATATACTGACCATAGTGTTCCCCGTCTTGGTTTGTCCTTCCCAGGTTAGAACTGTTGACATCAGTTCACACCTGCCCATACATGTTCATACCATGCCTTCCCAACATATCATTCCCACCCACCCACATATGTTCACACCATCCATACCTGACTGTGGCACAAGTGCTCACACCACCCCACATCCAATCACACTGCTCGTACCTGTCAATGGGTGTTCATACCTGACCACATCTGCCTACACGTGCTCCCACCACCCACATCCAGCCACACTACTCACACCTGTGCACATGTGTTCATGCCACCCACACCACACCTGAACACCTGCCCGCTCATGTGTGCTCGCAGCACACGCTGCTCACACTCTTATGTGCCCCTCTTCCTGGGTGTGCTTGGTCACCCTGGCCCACCTATCATGCTCTCTGTGCTGGCCTGTTCCCATTTCTCTCCATGTATATCCGTTCACACCAGCTCCTGCTGCACGCACCCACCCTTGCCTGTTTGGTCTACCAGTGTCCCGCCCCTCCCCATGCTCCTGCCCGCCTCTCCTCAGGCTGCCCACACTGGCATTCCCTTACCTGTGGTCTACTCTGGCCAGGGGGAGCCTGGGTGCCCTGCGGCTGAAGGTGCGTCTTACTGAGGACCAAGTCCTGCCCTCCCGGTACTACCAGCCTCTCGTGGAGATGCTTCTGGAGTCGGTGCAGGTCCCGGCTGACGTGAGTGTGCCCAGCAGGCCCGTGGATCCCTTTACCTGGGGGGAACCCTAGTGGCTCTTATGTTTGGGAGCCCCAGGTGACCTGTTAGCCCTCCTGTCTCAGGAGGACACCACTAGCCCCCTGGCCGTGCTGGAGGAGCTGACCTGTGGAGACTGCCGCCAGGACCTTGCCACCAAGCTGGTGAAGCTCTTCCTCGGCCAGGGCCTGGCTGGGCCGTTTCTGGACTACCTCACACGGCGTGAGGTGGCTCGAACCAGTGAGTCGTCCACGCGGTACCTCACATCACTCCCCAGCATGGGTCTGCAGGAAGATCACAGGAGAGATGCCCATGTGTGGGGGTCCCTGTGCTGTGCACCCCACATAGCTGAGAACGCAATCCCAGCTTCTGGTGCTGGTTCTGCCACTCATGGGGCTGTGTGACCCCAGGAAGCTCCCTTAAGCACGTGGAGCCTCTGTACTGGGAGTGGTACTCTGGGTTCTCACTTTTTGTAAATGGTGGGGGGAGCAGGGAGGAGAGAGAGAGAGAGAGAGAGGGAATATGAATGGGTGCTTCAGGGCCTCTTGGCAGTGCAAACAAACTCCGGATGCGTGAACCACTTTGTACATCTGGCTTTGTGTCGGTAGTGGGGATTTGAACCTTGGCCGTCAAGCTTGCAATCACGTGCTTTAACCACTAAGCCATTTCTCCAGCTCCTCTCTCTGTTTTTTTTAAAGATTTATTTTCATTTATTAGGGACAGAGAGGGAGAGAGAGAGGGAGAATGGGCATGCCAGGGCCTTTAGCCACTGCAAACGAACTCCAGACGCATGCGCCATCATGTGCATCTGGCTTACGTGGGACCAGGAGAATAGAACCTGGGTCCTTAGGCTAAACAGGCATGCACCTTAACCGCTAAGCCATCTCTCCAGCCCCCTCTCTGGTTTTTTGAGGCTAGAAAAGTCATGCTGCCATCTTCAGTGAGTGGGGGGAGCTAGGCCCAGCCCACTCCATCCCAGCAAACATAAGCCCCTGTCCCCCAGCTGACCCCAACACCCTCTTCCGTTCTAACTCCCTGGCATCCAAGTCCATGGAACAGTTCATGAAGGTGAGTAGTGGAGGCCTAGCAGGGCCAGGGGTCAGCTTCCTCCCTCTGTCCACCTGGAGCTCAGAGCCAGCTGGCCTCAAGCAGCACTGGGCGGCTGAGCAGGGTGCCTGTGGCTGATGCTGGGTCTCAACCGGGTGGCATTCTTGGGCATGGCTGGCCTCGCTCTGAACTCTCCCTGCATGGCCCCTGCCCTAGCCCAGGGTGTTCCCTGCCACCTTCAGCTGCCTCGTGTGGCCCTTGCCCCCAGCTCGTGGGCATGCGCTACCTGCACGAGGTCCTGAAACCAGTGGTCAGCCGTGTCTTTGAGGAAAAGAAGTATATGGAGCTGGATCCCTGCAAGATGGATCTGGGCCGCACTCGGTGAGTCCTCTGGCTGGCCTGTGCTGGCTGCCACCTGCCCTGGGGACACGGGATTAACCTCAAAGCCTTGCACAGGTTCAGGCCCATCATGCTTTGTGATAGCAGTTCTGGACAGGACTGTGAAACTCGGAGCTCCCTGAGTTCAAATCCTGGTTCTGTGACTCCTGTGTCTCAATGACTTTGTCTGAAACTTGGGGTGCAATGGGCAAGGCTGAGGTGATGGAGGCCCAAGGGAAAGGCCCAGATGGAGGCCCTGGGGGAGGCTCAGCTAGAGGCTGCCTGCGGAGGCTAGACTCTAGATCTCTTTGTGGGATTGGTAGGGCTGTGAGTAGGAATCATTCCATAACTCTGTGGGCTTCTCCATTTCTTTCCAGAAACTTCTCTCCTCCAGAAAAGGGGCTTGTTCCCATGGGACTCTCTGAACTGGATGTAGGCAATCTCTTGGAGACAGTAGTAGGGACAGGAGAGGATCTTCGTATTCCATGACCAGTCCAGAGGCAGGCTTCAGAGAGGGGTGGCCACCTGCCTAAGGTCATACACACAGCCAGGAAACTGCAAAATGGAACTTTGAACCCAGGATCTGAGCAGAAGTCTAGAATAATCTGTGAAATTTTCAGAGACTCTGGGACTCTATGGCACTGAATGTAGGGACAAGGGTGTTCTAGGCCAAAGGAACAGTCTCCGTGACAGCTCTGAGACGGAGATGTCCTCTGAGGGGTCCAGCTACCACCAGAAGCATGGTGTGAGGGGAGGCACCGAAGGGCTGGTGGGGGTTGAGGGAACAACCACTGAACTCTGGAACTAAGGGTTCTTCCTGCTCTCCCAGGAGGATCTCCTTCAAGGGCACACTCTCTGAGGAGCAGGTGCGAGAGACCAGCCTGGGACTGCTGACTGGCTACCTGGGGACCATTGTGGATGCCATTGTGGGCTCTGTGGGGCGCTGTCCTCTCTCCCTGCGCCTGGCCTTCAAGCAGCTTCAGCGTGTGCGTGGAGGAGCGCTTTCCTGGGGCAGAGCACCAGGTGGGCCAGGCTCTATGGAGCCAGTGAGGAGGCTGGCATGGGGAGTAGGCCTCTGGTCCAGAGTCACATGCAGATTCAGAACAGAGGTGACAAGGGGACCTGCTGTCCAAATTTGGGCAATGTGTGTCCTGGAAGAGATGAGTCAGTACTACTGGCAGGGCCATGGACCCAAGGGAGTGATGTTGGTGATGGTGATGATAATGATGATGCTGGTGATGGTGATGGTGGATGATGATGATGGTGGTGGTGATGATGATGGTGATGATGATGATGATGATGGCGGTGATGATGATGGTGATGAAGATGGTGATGATGATGTGTGTGTTGTGTGTTTGTGTGGATGTTTGTTGATTTTTGTGTTTTTGTGTGTTGTGTTGGTTGTGTGATGTGTTGTGATTGATGTGTGTGTGATGTTGATGATGTGGTGTGTGTTGTGATGTGTTTTGTTGAGTGTGGATGTTGTTGTGTGTTGTGTGATGATGTGTGATGTGATTTGATGATGTGTTTGGTGGTTGTGATGTGTTTGATTGATGTTGATTGTGTTTGTGTGATGATGATGGATTGATGTTGTGTTGTGTGTTGTGTTTGTTATGTGTGATGATGATTGTGATTTGTGATGTGTGTGATTGTGTGATGTGTTGTTGTTGTGTGATGTGTTGATTGATTGTGTGTTTGATGATTTGTGATGTGTGATTGTTGATGTGTTGTGTTGTGGATGTTGTGTTTGTGATGATGAATGTGGTGTGTTGTTGTGTGTGTGTTTGTGTGTGTGTTTTGTGATGGATGTTTGATGATGATGTTGTTGATTGTGTGTGTTGTGTTGATTGTTGTGTTTGTTGATTGTTGTGTGTGTTGGTGATTTTGATGTTGTGTTTTTGTGTGTTTTTGTGATTGTTTGTGGTGTTGATTGTTTTGATGTTGATGATGTGTGATGATTTGTGTTTGTTGTGTGATGTGATGTTTGTTGTTGTGTTGTGTGTGTGTTTGATGTGATGGTTGTTGTGTTGTTGTTGTGTTGTTGTGTGATTGTGTTGTGTGTTTTGGTGATGTTGTGTGATGGTTGTGTTGATTGTGTTTGTTTTTTGGTGATTGTTGTTGTGATGTTGTTGTTGTTTGTGTGTGTGTTTTTGTGTGTGTTGTGTTTTTTTGATTTTGATGTGTTTTTGATTTGTTTTGTTTTTGTGTTTTTGTTGATTGTGTGAATGTGTTGGTTTGTTTTGGATTGATTTTGTTGTGATGTGTTTGATGTGTGTTGTGTTGTTTGATGTGATGTTGATTGAATGATGTGATGTGTGATTTTTGTTGATTGAGTGATTTGTTGATTGATTGTGTGATTGTGTGAATTTGTGTGATGTGTGATGTTGTGATTGTTGTTTGTGTGATGTTGTGTGTGTGATTTGATGATGATGTGTGATGTTGTTGTTGATTGTGTGTTTTGATGTGTTTATGTGAATGTTTTGATGTTTGTGATTGTGATTTGTGATTGTTGTGTTGTGTGTGTGTTGAGTGTTTGTGTTGATTTGTTGTTGTGTGTGTGTTATTTTGTTGTGTGTGTTGTTGTGATGTGATATTGTGTGATGTGATGTGATGTGATTTGTGTGATGTGATGTGTGATTTGTGTGTGATTTGGATGATTTTGATTGTGTTTGTTGTTTGTTGTGATGGTTGTGTTGTGTGTGTTGTGTGTGTGTTATTGTGATTGATGTTTGATTGTGATTGTTGATTGAATGTGATTGATTGTTGTGTGATGTGTGTGATGTTGTTGTGTGTTTTGGATTGATTGATGTTTGTGTTGTGTGTGGTTTGTGTTGATGTGTTGTGTTGTTGATTTGTGATTTGTTGTGTGTTTGATTGATATGATTGTTGTGATGTGTGATTGTTGTGATTTTTGTGATTGATTGTGTGTGTGATTGTTTGATGATGTTGTGTGATGTGTTGTGTGATGTTGTGTTGTGTTGATTGTTGTGTTGATGTTTGATGTGTTGTGTGTTGTGATGTTTGTGATGTGTTGATTGTTGATTGTTGTGTGATGTGTTGTGTGTTGTGTGTGATTGTGTTTGTGATGTGTTGTGTGTTGTGTGTATGTGATTGATTTTGTGATGTGTGTGTGATTGTGATTGATGTTGTGTGTTGATTGATTTGATGTGTTTGTGATGTTGATGTTTTTGTGATTGTGTTTTGTGATGTGTTTTGTGTGTTGTTTGTTTGTTTGTTGTGTGATGATTTTGTGATTTTGTTTGATGATTGTGTTGTGTGTGTGGTGTGTGTTTTGATTGTGATGATGTTTGTGATGTGTGTTTGTTTTGTTGAATTTTGTGTTGTTGATGTGTGATGTTTTGATGTGTGTGATGTTTGTGTTGATGTGTGTTGATGTGTTTTGATGATTGTGATTGTTGATTTGATGTGATTTGATTTTGTTGTGATGTGATGTTGTTGTTGTTTTGTGATGTTGTGTGTTGTTGTGTGTTGATTTGATTGTTGTTGATTTTTTTTGATGTTGTGTGATTGTGATTGTTGATTGAATTTTGTGTGAATGTGGTGTTTGTTGTTGTTGATGTTGAGTTTGATTGATGTGATTTTATGTGTTGTTGTGTTTGTTGTGGTTTGTGTGATGTTTTGTGTGTGATGTGTGATGTTGTTTGATTGTGTGTTGATGTTGTGATTGTTGTTTGTGATTGATGATTGTTTTTTTGATGATTTGTGTTGTGATGATGTTGATGATTTGTGTTTTTTGTGTGTTTTGTTGATGATTGTGTGATGTTTGTGAGTTGGTTTTTGTTGATTGTTTGTTGGTTTTTGTTTTGAGTGATGTTTTTTGTTGATGTGTGATTTGGGTGATTGATGTTGTGTTGTTTGATGTTTTGTGGATGTTGATTGATGTTGTGTTGATGTTTTGATGATTGTGATTTTTGTTGTTGTTGTGTGTTGATTTTGATTGTTGTTGTTTGTTTGTGTTGATGTTGTGTTGATTTGTTGATTGTTTGTTTGATGTGATTTTTTGATGTGTTTGTGTGTGATTGTTTTGATTTGATTTTTTTATTTTGATGGTTTTGATGTGTTGTGTTTTTTTGATGTTGTTGTTGTGTTGTGATGTTTGATTGTTGTTTGAGTTTGTGTGATGTTTGATTGATTGGTTGTGTTTTGATTTTGTTTGATTGATGATGTGATTGTTGATGATGTTGTTTGTTGTTTTGTGTTTTGTGATTGTGATTTGTTTGAATGAATGTTGATTGTTGTGTTGTTATAAAGTAAAACACACCCTCCGAGGTGGCTGTCATGCAGGCCCGGTGGCGGCACAGGCCTGACACCCCAGCTGAGGCAGAGGGATTACAAAGTTAAGGCCTGCCTGGGTTACAGACAGTGACTGTCATCGTCCTGGCACGGAAATGAAATCAGCAAGACTAATTTTTGTTTTTTTTTGTTGTTTTTGTTTGTTTGTTTGTTCTGTTTTTTCGGTTTTGAGGTAGGCTTTATTCTAGCCCAGGCTGACCTGGAATTTACTATGTAGTCTCAGGGTGGCCTCAAACTCACAGCAATCCTCCTACCTCTGCCTCCCGAATGTTGGGATTAAAGGCATGTGCCACCATGCCTGGTTAAGACTAACGCTTTTTTTTTTAAATTTTTTTTATTTATTTTTATTTATTCATTTGAGAGCAACTGACAGAGAAACAGGCAGAGAGAGAGAGAGAGAGAGAGAGAGAGAGAGAGAGAGAATGAGAATGGGCGCGCCAGGGCCTCCAGCCACTGCAAACGAGCTCCAGACGCGTGTGCCCCCTTGTGCATCTGGCTTACGTGGGTCCTGAGGAATCCAGCCTCGAACTGGGGTCCTTAGGCTTCACAGGCAAACGCTTAACTGTTAAGCCATCTCTCCAGCCCCCTAACTCTTTTTTTTATTTATTTATTTATTTATTTGAGACAGAGAGATACAGAGAAAGAAAGAGGGAGATAGATAGATAGATAGATAGATAGATAGATAGATAGATAGATAGATAGATAGATAGAAGAATGAGAATGAATATGGATGCACCAGGGCCTCCTGCCACTGTAAACCAACTTCAGATGCATATACCACATTGTGCATCTAACTTTAAGTAGGTACTGGGAACTTGAACCTGGGCTGTCAGGCTTTGTAAGCAAATGCCTTTACCCACTGAGCCATCTCTTAAGCAGTGTTCAATGCAGATGCCAGGGCTCAGTTGGTAGAAAGATCCAGAACCTGCTGAGTGTTGGAGATGTCACAGCTCAATTCCTGTAGCCTGGGCATACACCTCTTTCTTTTGGGCACATGCTTCTTTCTGTACTTCCTGCTTAGAGACAGGGAACTGAGGTCCCTGAGAGCTTGAGGTTGGCTCCTCAGACTCCCCCTCCTCTCTGCTGAGGGCTAAGCTTCTCTTAACCCTGAGGGTGGCTTCACTTGCATCCCACTTTGCCTGGCTCTCACCTGGGTCGTCTCAGAGGAGTTATGTGGGGCATAGCTGTGGTGGTGGGGGGGAAGGGAAGCAGGATGCCAGCTTCCCACTTGACCTGGAGAGCCAACATGGAGCCTCCCGGGTGTCTCCTGGTGTCAGCCTCCTAAGTGGGCAGGGACCGGGAGTTTTCTAGGTCATAGAGGTGGGGAGCCTGGGACAGTCACTGAGTCATGGGTCTCATTATGGCACTTTTATATATGTGTACTTCTTATTTGGTGGTTTGAGAAATAGAATTCAGGGCCTTGCACATACTAAGCAAGTGCTTTAAGTACTGAGTTATATCCCCTATTTATTTATTTGCAGTCAGAAAGAGAGAGAGAGAGAAAGTGAGAGAGAGAATGGGTACAACAGGGCCTCTAGCTGCTGCGAATGAATTCCAGATGCATGCGTCACTTTGTGTGTCTGGCTTTACATGGGTACTGGGGAATCAAACTTGGGTCATTAGGCTTTGGAGGCAATCACCTTAACGGCTGGGCCATCTCTCCAGCCCACACCCCTTCTTTTCACTTTTTATTTTGAGACAGGGTCTCTCTAAGTTGCCCAGGCAGGCCTTGAATTTGTGTTCCCTCTGTCTCAGCCTCTTGAGTAGCTGTGGTGACAGGTCTCTGACCTTTAATGGGGACCTGGTTGTTAGGAGGTGATGGTTTGGGGCAGTTTAGGGCTCTGGCTGGAAAGAGCCCATCCCCTGCAGGGTCCCTCATGCCCAGAAGCTGGCACACACAGGGTGAGTATTGTCTCAGGTGTGAATACTGCCCTGAAATAAACACAGGCACACTGTTCTTGGGCTCAATATAGCCCGGCAAGTGCAGGGGGCGGTGAGGTGCTGGGGAGTGAAATGCTTCCTGCTCCCTGGATGGAGAGGCCTCTGCAACCCTGCGGGGAGGTCAGCGGGGGACCTGCCCTGTGCCCCGGAGAGAGCAGAGGCTGGGGCAGAGTGCACTGGGGGAAGCGTTCTCAAGCCCCTTATTCTGGGGGATCCTGCTAGCCACTGCTCAGTCACTTGAGGATTAAATGTGACTGCAGGTTGAATGTGTTGTGTGAGAATTCCATGTGCTCTTGATGGTTGGTGACTGGGGCTGAAGGGCAGGATGGTGTGGTGAAGAACAAGTTCAGTTCCTGCCAATGATAGCTGCGTGGCCTTTGGCCAGTGGTCCCTGCCCCTCTGGTCCTCATTTGGTCTCCTCTGTATGATGGAGATGTAATATGTCCCAGGGTGAGTTTCAAATACATGATTATATAGGGGGAGTCCTGGTCTGTTCTTGCTATCATAGGCCATGCATCCGGAGTTGAGCAATTATTTATATATTTATAAGAGAGAGAGAGAAAGAGAAAGAGAAAGAAAGAGAGAGAGAGAGAGAATAAGGCATACCAGGGTCTCTTGCCACTGCAAACGAACTCCAAATACATGGGCCACTTTGTGCATCTGGCTTATGTGGGCACTGGGGAATCAAACTTTATCTTTATCTTAATCAAGCTTTATAAGAAAGCGCCTTTAACCCCTGAGCCATCTCTCCAGCCCAGTTTTTTTTTTAATTATTTACAGGAGAGAAGGAGGGGGAGAGAGAAAACACCAGGGGAACCAGAGGCCTCTTGCTGCTGCAAATGAGCTCCAGACACATGTGTCACTTTGTATGTCTGGCTTTCCATGGGTACTGGGGAATAGGCTTTGCAAGCAAGTGCCTTTAACTGCTGTGCCATCTCCCCAGCCCAGGATCTGGATTTGAATCCTGCTTTCCTATGAATCTATTATGTGACCTTGAACAAGTTACTTGGTCTCTCTGAGGTCATGATGATGTGTGCAAGATTAATATTTTTATGTATATACTTTTATTTATTTTTATTTATTATTATTTTGTTTTTGTTTTTTGAGGTAGGGTTTCACTCTGGTCCAGGCTGACCTGGAATTCATTATGTAGTCACAGGGTGGCCTTAAACTCATGGTGATCCTCCTACCTCTGCCCCCTAAGTGCTGGGATTAAAGGCGTGCGCCACCACACCTGGCTATATTTTTACTTTTATTTTAGAGAGAGACAAAGAAAGAGAGACAGAGAAAGAGAGACAAAGAAAGAGAGACAGAGGGAGAGAATTGGTGCACCAGGGCCTCAGCCACTGAAATTGAACTCCAGATGCTTGCACCATCTAGTGGACATGTGTGACTTTGTGCTTGCTTCACCTTTTGTGTGTCTGCCTTACATGGGATCTGGAGAGTCAAACATGGGTCCTTAGGCTTTGCAGCAGGCCTAACCACTAAGACATCTCTCCAGCCCAAGATTAGTATTGTTACCCACCCCCCACCAATCCAGGTGGGGAAACTGAGGCTCAGAGGGAAAAAATGATCTCTTTGGCAGGCTAGGCCTGAGCAATGCCACTCCTAGTCTTTGCTGCCTCAGTTTCCCCAACTGGGACATAGGCTTCAGAACTCTCATCTGTCATTCTCCGGCAGGACGTGAAGTATCTGGCCACGAGTGGCTTTCTCTTTCTGCGGTTCTTTGCACCTGCCATCCTCACTCCGAAGCTCTTTGACCTCCGGGATCAGCATGCAGACCCCCAGACCAGCCGCTCACTGCTGCTGCTTGCCAAGGTGCCAAGGGGCAGGGAGATGTGTGTTTCCATCTGGGTTCTCAGAGCTGGGGCAAAGCATGATGGGAATAAGGCTAGCCTGGAAGGAGACCCAATAGAAATCCAGTTTCCTTGTGGGGTTTTTTTTTGTGGGTTTTGCATCTACATGCATGTGTGGCCTTTATAAGTGTGTGTGTTCACATGTGTGCATGCAGGCGCATGTGGAAGCCCGAGGTCAACATGGGATGTCTTCCTCAGTCAATCCCCACACTGTTTATTGAGATAGGATCTCTCCCTTGAACCCAGAACTTGCCAGTTCAGCTAGTCTAGCTGGGAACTTTCCCCTGGGGGTCCGCATGCCTGTGCTTCCTGAGTGCTGGGATCACAGGCGACCATCACACCCACCCAGTACTTACGTGGCGCTGGGAGTCTGAACTGCGGCCCTCACACATGCGTGGCAGGTGCTTTACCCAGTGAGCCGCCTCCCCAGCTCGTGTTTGTGCTTTTGGAGACAGAATCCTGCTATGCAGCTGCGGCACGTGTGTGCATGCCAGGGCCTCCAGCCAGTGCAAATGAATACCCACGTATGCGCCACCTTGTGTATCTGGCTTATGTGGGTCCTGGGGAATCAAACCTGGCTCCTTTGGCTTTGCAGGCAAGCACCTTAGCCACTAAGCCATCTCTCCAGCTTTTGACTTTGTTTTTTAATCATGAAAACTCACTCCTGGGGAGAATGTGTGAATCCAATTTAGCAGTCATTTATACCTTAGTATAAATTAGGCCCTCCTTGGCAAAGTGACCACAACATGAGGCTCTGGCTTAGTCTACATGATGGAATTGGGTGGTCATGGGTGTGTCTAGACTCAAAAGGGAATTTGGGGTGCAGATTCCAAAAGGGAGTGGGAGAGGGAGGAACAGATAGCAGCCAAGGTATGTGCTGCCATGAGTCTCCTTTTTTAAAAAAGAATTTATTTTTATATTTGGCAAAGAGAAATAGGGGGAGAGAGAGAGAGAGAGAGAGAGAATGAGAGAGAAAGGGAATGGGCATGCCAGGACCTCCAGTCACTGAAAACAAACTCCAGACACATGTGCTACCTTGAGCATCTGGCTTAAATGGGTCCTGGGGAATCGAACCTGGGTCCTTTGGCTTCACAGGCTAGCACCTTAACCACTAAGCAATCCCTCCGGCCCCCCTCCCCTTTTGAGGTAGGGTCTCACTCTAGCCCATGCTGACCTGGTATTCACTATGTAGTCTCAGGCTGTCCTTGAACTCAGTGATCCTCCTACCTCAGCCTCCCGAGTGCTGGGATTAAAGGCATGCGCCACCACACGGGGCACAAGTCTCCTTTCGCTGAGCTCTGATTTGGGATCCAGGACTTGTGGCCTTTCCTGGTCCGCAGAGAGCCGTGGCCACTGCGGTGACCTTGGCTTGGCCTCCCTGCCCCTTTGCTCCAGGCTGTGCAAAGCATTGGGAACCTGGGCCAGCAGCTGGGCCAGGGCAAGGAGCGGTGGATGGCCCCCCTCCATCCTTTCCTGCTGCGGAGCATCACGCGTGTGAGAGAATTCCTAGAGCAGCTGGTGGATGTGGATGCTCATGAGGGTGAGTTCCTGTGGCCCTGCTGCACTGGGCTGGTCACCACATCAGGAGCACTCAGTGGCCCACCTCCAGCCCACTTCCCAGTTCCTCGGCATGAGAATGTGGGCCTGCGGGTCAGCCAGTCACCTAACATTTAAAAGTTTCCTTTTCTTTTCTTTTTTTTAAATTTATGAGACAGAGGGAGGAAAGAGGCAGACAGAAAGAGCGAGTAGGGGCACACCAGAGCTCTCTGCCACTGCAGATGAGCTCCAGTCACATGCACCACTTTGTACATCTGCCTTTAGGTGGGTAATGGGGAATCAAACCCTGGTCATCAGGCTTTCAGGCTTTACAGGCATGTGCCTTCAACCACTGAGCCATCTCTCCAGCCCCCTCACATTTTGTGGTAGACAGCTCAAGATGAGTACAGCTCAGGCCTGTGTGGGTCATCTCTGCCAAGGTGGCAGAGTAACTGGGTTGTGGTGCAGCCTCTGACGTATCTGTTAAGTGCCTGCTATGCAGTAGGTGCCCTTCTAGGTGCTTGGGATGTAGTGAAGCACACCGCAGACCTTGCTGTCATAGAAGTGCTGGTGGGGACCGCAGGCTGTTAAGCAAGGTGACTAAGCAAAGGTGTGGTGTGTCAGGGAGCTAGAAGTGCTAAGGGGAAGAAAAGAAGAGAGGGCTGTTGTGGAAGGAGTGACCATTGGAACTTGCAAGTAGGTATGTAGAGTGAACAGGAATGGCTTCCCTTGGTGACACTGGTATCTTTTTTAAAAATTATTTATTTATGTGTAAGCAGAGAGAAATAGAGAGAAGAGAGGCAGACAGAGACAACTGGTGTGCCAGGACCTCCAGCCCCTGCAAACAACTCCAGATGCATGTGCTTCTCTGTGCATCTGGATTTATGTGGGTAATGGGGAATTGAACCAGAGTCGTCAGGCTTCTCAGGCAATCACCTTAACTGCTGAGCCATTTCTCCAGCCACCCATTCCCCCCCCATGACCTTGGAATAGAGACCCGGAGGAGGGTCCTGGAGAAGAGTTGTTGGGTGACCTCTTGCTCCCTAATGGGGAAGGCACCAACAGACCACAGAATGACTCATTCAAGTTTAAGTAAAATGGGTTTATTAGGTATCACTCATGAGCAGTAATAAAGACAGCTGAGGTTTTTTTTAAGTTTATTTATTTGAGAGAGAGAGAGAGAGAGAATATGACATGTCAGGGCCTCCAGCCACTGCAAACGAACTCCAGACACATGTGCCACCTTGTGCGTCTGGCTTACATGGGTCCTGGGGAATTGAAACACAGTCCTTTGGCTTTGGAGGCAAATGCCTTAACTGCTAAGCCATCCCTTCGGCCCCAGCTGCGTTTTTGTCATTACTGTTTTTGTTTTTTTGAGGTAGGGTCTCACTCTAGCCCAGGCTGATCTGGAATTCATTCTCTAGTCCCAGGCTGTCCTGGAACTCACAGTGATCCTCCTACCTCTGCATCCTGAATGCTGGGATTAAAGGCGTGCGCCACCACACCCAGAACAGTGACCCACCCGCTCCTGTCCACCAAGCTCCTCTAGTGTTGGCTCTAAGTCTACAACAGAGTCCATGCACCACTACCTAGTGTCAAAGCGGCAGAGGTTGCCACCGTCTCAGACAGCTATGAGACAGTCTGGGGCTCTGGGACGTGTGTGTGCAGTCTTTGGTCTTTGCCCTTATTGGGGATTCTGCTGTTTAACCGTGGGAAGGCCATCTTGTTTGGCCACAGTCTGGCACTTAGAACAGCTGGATGACATCTTGCTGTTAGACAGAGTTACTCTGGCTAGCGTGGCCCAGGCGGGAGCGGCCCCTGCAAAGGCACCGAGGTAGGAACAGAAAGAGGCAGCGAGTGCTGCCAGTGAAGAGTGGGGGAGGGCCAGCCAAGGAGAGGGGAGGTCAGAGAGGTGGGAGGCGTGAATGAAAGCTGTGGGAATGGCTTTGGGGTGTTTTGGAGTAGAAGGGTGCCCTGGGACAGTTTCTTTTTTCTTTTTCTTTTCTTTTTTTTTTTTAAGAGAGAGAGAGAGAGGGAGAGAGATGAGAGAGAGAATTGGCATGCCAGGGTCTCAGCCACTGCAGTCGAACTCTAGACACTTGCGCCACCTAGTGGGCATGCGCAACCTTGCGCTTGCCTCACCGTGCGTCTGGCTTAGGTGGGATCTGGAGAGTAGAACATGGTTCCTTAGGCTACGCAGGCGAGCACCTTAACTGCTAAGCCATTTCTCCAGCCCCCCTGGGACAGTTTTTGAAGCAGAGACTTGGGGGTTTTCAGTGGAGCACTGTCATAGCTTCAACTTTGCAGGGATGAACCTCCAAACCAGGCACAGGTTATGGGAGGAAGGGATTCATTGAAGCTTACAGATCCAGGGGAAGTTCCACAATGGTAGAAGATGCTGGCCCCCTTTCACAGGTCCACACAGGGAGAGATACCACCCCCAGCACGATAAGCAGGCACACTCCAGGAACCCAAGGCAGAGCCCCAGCACCCTGTATACCTTTAGACTAGAATTCAGATCCACCCCCAAACACACCTTAAGGCTGGACCCTAGGATCTGCCACAGTGACATCTCTTCCAGCCAGGCAGCTGGACATCTAAGAAGCTTTAATAAAACCAAATCTATTGGGGGACATCCATTCAAATTACCACAAGCACCTGGGTTGGGACATAGCTGGTCAGCCCTGAATGAAGTCTCTGGGGTTGGAGAGGGATCACAGGGCTTTCCTGCCTTCCTCCCCCTTTTCCTCCATCCTTCCCCTGTCCTCCCCCTCCCCCCTCTCCCCCTCCTCCGGTGGCTTTGATACCCGTGAAGGTGTGGAGTGGCAAGTCACGGCGTTTGTTCTCCTGCTCCCGGGGGAACACAGAACCCAAGCCCATGCACAGAGGCCCTCACCTCCCTTCTCCATTTGCCAGAGGCTGGTGGCCCATCCCGGGCCTTGGTCCCGCCCTCCGTGATTGTTCGAGAAGGCCTTCTGCTCAAGCGCAAGGAGGAGCCCGCCAGCCTGGCCACACGCTTCGCCTTCAAGAAGCGCTACTTCCGGCTCAGCGGGGAGACCCTCTCCTACTCCAAGAGTCCCGAGTGGCAGGTAGGGCCCTGACCACGACAGGGTGGCGTGTGTGTTTCCAGGGAACCTAGGGGCAAAGAGACCAAGGGTGGGGAGGTGGCAGGGCAGGCTTCCAAACTCTTGGCTGGTTCCCAGCTTGGGGCTAGTGTGGCCCACCATGGGGACAGCACTGTCCTACACACAGGGGCCTCTCCAAGCCCTTGAACAGGCACACATTCTGTGGCCAGACATTCTACCTCCCTAGGTGTGAACACACGCGGGATGCAGACGCTCAGGTTGGTACCGAGTGTCATAGACTTGTAGATATAGTCATACATATGTCACATAAGGCTGGAAGAGGGGCCGGAGAGGTGGCTTAGTGGCTAAGGCACTTTGGCCTGTAAAGCCAAAGGACCCAGATTCGATTCCCCAATACCCACCTAAAGCTAGATGCACAAGGGGGGTGCGTGCGTCTGGAGTTCATTTGCAGTGGCTGGAGGCCCTGGTGCACCCATTCTCTCTCTCAAATAAATAAATGAATAAAATAAGGCTGGAAGAGCTTGACCCAGCAGTATGCATGCACATCCGGGCACTCACTCCCTCGGGCATAAGCATACCTTGTGTGCCAGGGACTGCCCTAGGCAGGTGACACCACAGTCATCAAGGGGCTGGATGGCTTTCCCTTTGGGATTGGGACCATCCATCTCTGGGGCTGGGCAGCCACTGCCTGCCTTTCCATCAGGAGAGTGTGGATTTTATGTCAGCTGAGTGACCTCGGCAGGGCTGTGTATCTTTGTGCCTCAGCTCCCTCCTTTGCAAATTGGTGAGAGCAAAACAGACCCGCTTCAGAAGTTGAAGTTGGGGCTGGAGAGATGGCTTAGTGGTTAAGCGCTTGCCTGTGAAGCCTAAGGACCCCGGTTCGAGGCTCGATTCTCCAGGACCCACGTTAGCCAGATGCACAAGGGGGCACACGCGTATGGAGTTCGTTTGCAGTGGCTGGATGCCCTGGCGTGCCCATTCTCTCTCACTCTCTCTCTCTCTAACTGCCTCTTTCTCTCTCTGTCTGTCACTCTTAAATAAATAAACAAAAAAAATTAAAAAAAAAAAAAGAAGTTGAAGTTGGCGGTGGTGACTAACAGTTCTGAGCGCCACATCCAGGTGCCACATGTGCGGCAGCTAGGTGGTAATGAGAATGACGAAGGACACTGAGGCCCAGAGATGTAGAGTCACCCAGACACTGGTGAGGGAGGACCATGGGGCAGGTGCAAGAGCACGGCTGGGGACATGCCGCCTGGTGCCCTGTCCAGAGGGAAGCTGTCCCCAGTTGCCCACAGAACACACCTTGTCCCCAGGTTCACTCCTCTATCCCGGTGCCGCACATCCGTGCTGTGGAGCGTGTGGACGAGGGCGCTTTCCAGCTGCCCCACGTCATGCAGGTGGTGACGCAGGACGACACGGGGGCTCTGCACACCACCTACCTCCAGTGTAAGGTGAGGCTGCGCCACCACAGAGGGGGTGCAGGGCAGCTCTCGCGCCCCGCTCTGCCATCTGACTGCCTCCACCTCTGCTAGAACGTGAACGACCTCAACCAGTGGCTGTCAGCCCTGCGCAAAGCCAGCGCCCCCAACCAGGACAAACTGACCTCCTGCCACCCTGGTGCCTTCCGCGGTGGGCGCTGGACCTGCTGCCACCAGGCAGAGCGCTCAGGTGAGGGGGTGGGGGTCTGACTGCAGGCCGCGCCCTGCCCATCTGCCAACCAGCGGTCTCCCATCTCCACCTGAGTGGGCTGTGCATCCTCGGGCAAGTGACTTAGCCTCTCTGTGCTAATGTAGTTGAGGGTAGCTCTTACCTCCTAGGTGAGTTGATATATACAAAGCTTAGGACATCTGGCATGTGTTGATGACCCAGGTAGTTTTCGAGGTTCCCAGTCCATACCATACTGGCTGCGCAGGGCACACAGACAGCCTGAACTTGCTGTCAGGGAAAGTTACATGACAGTGACAACTGGGATGATGGTAATGAAGTGTTTGTTGTTAGGAAGTTTCTGGGGTTGGCCTGGCGTGGTGGAGCACGCCT
This sequence comes from Dipus sagitta, assembly GCA_036346955.1. Classification (NCBI taxonomy): domain Eukaryota; kingdom Metazoa; phylum Chordata; class Mammalia; order Rodentia; family Dipodidae; genus Dipus; species Dipus sagitta. Next base: position 26,947,339 of record CM070782.1, read on the forward strand.
TTAATCCTAGCACTTGGGAGGCAGAGGTAGGAGGATTACCCTGAGTTCGAGGCCAGCCTGGGACTAGAGAGTGAGTGCCAGGTCATTCTTGGGGGGAAAAAAAGGTTGGGAAAAAAAAAAGGATGGAGAAATGGATTAGTGGTTAAGGTGCTTGCCTGCGAAGCCTAAGGACCCAGGTTTGATTCCCTAGTGCCCACATAAGCCAGATGCACATGGTGGTGCATGCATCTGGAGTGTCTTTGTAGTGCCTAGAGGCCCTGGTGCACCCATTCTCTCCCTCTTCTCTCTCAAATAAGTAAATAAAATATTTAAAAACAAAAGAAGTGCTCCACCCTCCAGCACCCAGGCATTCTAACAGAGTTACCAGTGCCAAGGAGTTTTGAGGGATTGAAGGATGCTCGTGACTCATCCCCAGAGTGGGGACCAACAGGGCCTTCCCGGAGGAAGCTGATACTGGGCGAGGGTGTGGCAGGCAGGGATCAACTGAGCAAAGAGGCATGTGGGTTCATGGAACTGGACCCGGATGCTAGAGAGGCCAAGCCCAGAGCCCCGGGAGCATCAGTGGGGCTGCACCAGAGCAGAGGTTGGGAGCTGAGAGAGGAGGCCACTGCCGATGCCCTGGCATGGCAAGAAAGGCTTGACTGAGCAGAGGAGAGAGTGGCTTGAGGAGAGACTGGCATGGTGACAGCTGGTATGGTGTGGTGGGGGGAGTTTTTCCCTTGGGACAGTGGATTTTCTGAGGTGTTGTGTCCCTTCAGCTGCAGGCTGCAGCCGCACACACTCAGCGGTCACCCTGGGGGACTGGAGTGACCCACTGGATCCCGATGGAGAGGCCCAGATGGTATACCGCCAGCTGCTCCTAGGACGGGATCAGCTCAGGTGAGCATCTCCCAGCCTGCCCCTCTGTGGCCCCCTGTCCCTTTGGGAGCAGTGCTGGGGACAGAATCCAGGGCCAAGTGCTGTCTGCTGGAGCTCCAGTCCAGCCCTGGGCGCCCAAGCTTTATCATGTTAACCATGCTTCACGAGGCATGTGGGGCCCATGAATCCTGGGTGTCAAGGCTTGGGGCACATCTTCGGACAAATTAAGGCAGAACTGGGCCACGGGAGCTTCCGTACTGGGCTTGGGGTCACAGGCGTTGTTCCTGTAAATATTGACTCCTGAGTTTCTCCATAGCCTTGGGCACATCCCTTCCCCTCCCTGGCCTGAGGCTTTTTGTCATTTGGTGGCAAGAGATTTGTCCCAGTTCACCCTAGAGTGGGCCGAGGGCTGACCTGCCTGGACTCAGATTCTAGGGCTGGTCTCTGGCTGGCTGTGTGACCTCCAGCAAGTGACTTCACTTCTCTGAACCTCAGTTTCCTCGCTTGGTAAGGCAGATAATAATGGCACCAGCCTCGTGGAGCTGTTTACTAAGGATCCCAGGCTAATCCTGAGCTTGTCACACACAGTCATGATTATATCTTGCTCTGTGACCTTAGGCAACTTGCTTTATCTCTCTGGGTCTCCGTGATGTATGTATAAGCTGGCTGTGACAATTCATTGGCTTCACGTATGGCTTAGCCGAGTGTCTGGCACTCTAGCAGCGTTTGTAATGACCACTGAAAAACTGTCATTTCTCCTGCAAGCAGCAGGGGGAGAACTTCTGTGTGGTGTGCGGAACCGGGAACCAGACCAGCCTTGTCTTTTTCCCTCTCAATTTCCAGGATGAAAGTCCTGGATGATTCCAGCCTGGACATAGCTCCAGAGCTAGACGCCAGGGAGGACTCCAACACCGCTGACGGTATGTGCAAGGGCTCCCTCCCTTGCCCCTTGTGGACACGGTCCCCACCTCCCACCCACCCCTTACTCCAATCTATCTGGGTCCCAAGGTTGGCACATTTAGGATTTTTGAGAAAGCCACTGGGCTTCACGATGCCAGCCATGCTGAGTCTCCCATGTCCCTGTCTCCGTCCCAGGGGCCTGCCCCGAGGTCCTGACCCGGCAGAGAGCAGCTGCGGCCCGCCTGCTACAGGTGCTTGAAGACCTGCATCAAGCCCACGAGGAGTTCCAGCAGCAGGGACAAGCGGTCCCCTAGGGTGCTGAGGAGGGGGGAGAGCCTGACTCAGACAAGGAGCCGTGGGGTCCTCGCCAGTGAGCCCTGACCCGGGAGTCTTCTTGCTGCTGTCCGTGCCTCAGTGTACTTGTGGCTTGGACACTCCCAGAGAAAGACTGGTCCTGTGTGAGTGACCACATCCAGCCACGGCATGGGAGTCTTTAGCAGGGCTCAGCCTCGCACTGAACACCCCGCACGGACTCCTCTGAGCCAGGAGTCCCAGCTTCCCTGGACACACCTCTTTCAATACCCACAGAGCCAGCCTTGCCCGGAGCTGCTGGATACAGCTGTCCTTGAAATCCCCAATGGCCAGGCAGTCTGGTGTCCCAGAGAGGCACTATACACAGGTTCATCTAGAACATCCTGTCTTCGGGTCTATGAGTGCCTGTGACCTCGCGGATATTTCTGTACCCAACCCTTGGCAGAAGGTCCCAAACCAGAGCTGAGCAAACTCAGGAAGAATAGGTTGGGAGCCCAGTGTGTTAGATTGGAACCCTTGAAGCCTGATATAGGCTCTTTCTCCCCTTTAAGCCTGTTTCCCTGTATAAAACAAAGAGCGAGTGTGCCTAGCTGTGTGGTTTTCAAATTGTATCCCATGGAGGCAGCATGTGGCTGGGGTGGGGGGAGGATGAGGAGAAGGTTCCCAGGCCCCACCCTGCCACAGAATTAGTCTGAGAGCTTGTGAAGTACCAGGCTGACTAAAATCCAGGTTCACAATGTGATACATTAGGGCTTGGGGTGCGCTGCGAGGGAGCCATGGAGTATAAAATGTTTGGTAACACCTGACTGACAGAACTGGGAGCACCTGCAAGGATTCATTTCCGGATCGGTAGGATATTTCCCCACGATCAAGTGCATCAGGGAAGACGCAGTGCTATCCCGCAAGTGGTCAGCAGGGGTCGCGCAGAGCTGCAGCGTTCCCACAGCCACGGGACACCCAGGCGGCTGCAGAGACTCAGGTTTAAGGCTTGTGGTTCTGGGTTCAGCTGGGTTTTTCCCTAGGCGGAACCTGGAAGAGCGGCAGAGCCGGTCTCTGCTCTTCCAGGGTTGGGATCTGGCCTCTGACGCCTCAAGAGGGCTGCTACCGTGTCACAGCTCCTGCGTCCCTTCCGGGACATTTTCTTTCTCCCCACTTTCCACAGTGTCAAGGAGCTGATGTGTGCACTGAGCTTTTAAAAGTGGCCACTGTCTCCGCTGCATCCTTGGGCACTAGGAGAGTCTGACTTGCCCCCCACTTCTCCCCCGAATATTATCTCTGCTCTACCAGCCGCCCAAGGCAATGGCCCCGAGGTTGCCCTGCCATGACTTCCCAGTGTTCCCCAGTACCATGGTCACCCAGCTTTGTCTTGGCAGGAAAAAATCTGGTGAGGAGGAGAAAGAGCGTTTATTTCTCCACCCACAGTGGGACTGGTAGGTTTTCAAAAGAGCAATCGCTGACGTCCCTTTAAATCCTGGCTGACTTCCACGGTGACAGCCAATCCTCAGGGGCGGAGCTGGTGAGTTGCCAGGGCAACAAGCCCTTGGTTGGCCAGAGACATAAGCCACCTACTGCCCACTCCCAGGGAGATGAAAGTTAACACTTTGCGGTCCACTCTCCCTTTCCAGCAGGATGGCTTGCTCGAGGCCTTCTCTCATTCCTTAGGCCAGAAGCTATACAGCCTTTAGGTCTCAAAGTCGGGTGTGGTTTGATGGAGAGGAGGGGCAGGGAGGAAAGAACAACAGCTTTGCAATAGACAGAGGTCTGGAGATGGGGACAGGAGGAGGAGGTTGGGGTCCTAGGAGGACAAAGACACAAACAAGCACAAAGTAAGATAGCCTCATCCCCAATGGCCTGCGTAAAGCTACTCAGTAATCAGGTTTGCACTCCATGGGGCTCGCAGTGCCCAGCGGACAGGTGGCTGAGTTGACACGGGGAGGGGGGGTAGAAGGGTGAGGCATGGGGGCAGGCTGAGCTCCCCGAGTCCCTGTCCCTTGGGAGCCACACAGGCACCCCACCACCATCACCTCAGTGCTTGCCCAAATCCCACAAGTGGACAAGCCTGTCTGAATGCGATGGAGACATGGGTGGGGTCCACAGGGGAGTCGCGGGGGTCTCTCTGTGTGTCTTCTCCCCCAGGTGGGAGAGAAAATAGAGGCACGTGGGTGTACGTGCGTGCATGTGTTCAACAGGACACGTGTGTGTGAGAGGCAGGCGCTGTCTTTTCTGCAGGAGGTCACCATGCTTTGTGGTCCTCTCTGTGGTCCTCTTAGGGAGCTGTGGGTCAGAGCTGGCTGGCCTGGTAATTCTCCCATCATCCCAACAGTGACCAGTAGGTCCCCTCTAGCTTCAGGCTCCTTCTGCCTGGCAGAGGGAGATGTGGGCCGGACCAGGGGCAAAGCAGGAGGGTAGGTGGGCAGCTCAGGCCTTGGCTCAGGCCTTGGCTGAGGCCTCGGATACGCCCTGCGCCGTGAGCTCAGCCAGCACGTTGTCTAGGTAACTGGCATCCGGGTAACCGTGGCCTGTAAGGTTGGAACCGAACTCCGTCTTGTGGTGGATTTCGTTCCACACCACGGTGTCCGACTCGCCCGTGGTGTTGGATGTGCCAATGGTAAAGATGAGTCTGCGCTCCCAGGCTGCGATGAGTAACCTCAGCACCTGGGGGAAGGGAGGTTAGAGGTCAGGGTGATAGGCAGTCCCAGCCCCATCTGACCTCCTCCACTACTGTCTGCTACAGAAGCTCTGTCCAAGCTTTCAGTCTGGCATAGAGGAATGTTTCAAACTGGGGGTCCTTGGCTGTAAGGATGTAGCTTGGACTCCATTCTTGTACTGGACCCCAAACTTGTATTAAATAGTCACTTTTGGAATTAGTTATCATGATTTGAAATCCTGAAGACATCACATGAAAATGGAAGCTTCTAGCTTCTTTTGTACAATGATAAGTAAAATCAGGCACCCTCAGTAAGATGGTGAAGGACAGCCTGCCTGGATTCAAATCCTAGTTCTGGCCCTGCTTGGTGGCGCACCCCTTTAATCCCAGCACTTTAATCCCAGGGCAGAGGTAGGAGGATCGCTGTGAGTTCAAGACCACCCTGAGACTACCTAGTGAATTCCAGGTCAGCCTGGACTAGAGTGAGACCCTACCTCAAAAAACCAAAAAGATGGGCTGGAGAAGTGACTTAGTGGTTAAGTGCTTGCCTGTGAAGCCTAAGGACCCTGGTTCGAGGCTCGATTCTCCAGGACCCACATTAGCCAGATGCACAAAGGGGTGCACACATCTGGAGTTCGTTTGCAGTGGCTGGAGGCCCTGGCGCGCCCATTTTCTCTCTTCTCTCTCTCCCTCTTTCTCTGTCTGTCGCTCTCAAGTAAATACATTTAAAAAAAAAAAACCAAAAAGACAAAAAAATTCCTAGTTTCATCATATAGTCACTAGGTGACCACGGGCAAGTTATTTGCCCTTTCCGAAACTTCATTTCTTTACTTGGAAGATGGGTGAAGACCTAGCGAACGAGACAGCATATGTGAAAGAAGTGGGCATGGGCTGTGTTGTTTAGCGTGCTGGTTTGGTAAGGAATGAGAACAGGGATTGTGGACAGAGGAGATGGAAGGGCCAGGTGCCAGTGGCCCTTGGGCCTTAGTGGACACCCACCTTCCGGCCCTTCTCATTGTTGGGCAGATAGCAGTGACGCGGGAAGCCTCTGGCGGTGAACTTCTTGCCTGGGTTGGGGTGCTCTGGGCCCTGTAGGGAGGACAGCAGGGGGTTTAGACCGCAGACAAGCTGGCAGCTCCAGAGAAGCCACAGGAGTTGGGGTGGCAGCCAGTGCAGCTCACCTGAATGCCCGTGGGGATGTCGTAGACAATTCGGATAGTCTGGGTGTCCGCGAAGCCTGGCAGCGAGTGTGGGATGAGGTGGAACTCCATCTTCCCTGGTGGCTGCGTGCCAGTCTTCTCCCCATAGATGGCCTTGCAGGTGGGGCACTGAAGGCTGCCATCCTGAGGAGGGCGTGGCCAGAATGAGTTTCCCCCGCCCAGGTCCTGCCCGTTCCCCACCCGCTGCCCCGTCAGCCCACCTTGTTGCCATTGGAATACATGGCCACGAGGCACAGCAGGTGGTACATGTGGCCACAGCGTCCCAGGCGGCCCACGAGTTCGGGCCGCACGCCCTTGTGCCGGAGCACGCCTTCGTAGCCCGATGCTGTGACCAGCCTCTCCATGCAGATGGTGCAGTCCTGGAGGGCCACAGGGGGAGGCTGAGGGCAGGGAGCAGGGGTCCTTCACAGCACCCCTCCCCACCCTGCGCGCGGACTCAAGGCTTAAATACCGAAGCCAAACTTTAGAACACTTGAGTGGAGAGTGGGCACTGGTTGGAAGCTCTTGCTGTGCAAACCCAACCACAGGACAGGGCTCCTCAGGGCTGATGTAAAGCCAGATGCAAGCTGCGAAAGTGTCTGTCATCCCAGCGCGACTCGGGCAATGGGAGGCAGAGTCGGGACATCCACCAGCTCATGGGCCAGCTGAGTGTCAAACAACTAAAGAGACCTTGCCTCAAACAAGGTGGAAGGCAAGGACCAACACCCAGAGGTTGTCCTCTGACCTCTACACGAGTGTGCCACGGCAAATGTGTGCCCACACACACACACACACACACACACGCTAAACAAACAAAATCACTTAGTGGAAACGACAGGAAACTCCATCATGCAGAATGGTAGAGCTGAGTATTAAACTTAAGTCTTTTCCTCCAAGGCCTGATACACAAGGTGAAGAGGCCAGGCCAGGATGCGAGGCTGGCCCAGGGCGTGGGAGAATTTAGGCTTGGGGTTCTGAGGGTGGAACCCCCCGGGCAGGGCTCACCTCATCAGGTGGGTTTTTCACCTTCTGCAGGTACCTTCGGACCACGTCTTCCGGGTTCTTACCTGCAGGGGACACGGGAGGGCCTGGCTCAGGAGGGGGTCGGGTCAAGACGGGCTGGGGGGCCAGATGTAGGGTCGGCAGAGTGTCGGGGAGCAAGGGCGTGCCAGGAGCTGCGTGTCAAGCGGCTCGGGACAGGCAGAGGGAAGGGGCACCCCCCCCCCACTAGCGGTGTGAGGTTCAGGGTGCCCGGGTCATGCAAGGCCTACTTTTCTTCAGGTGTCTCTTTTTGGTCTTGCGGCACACGCCGGGCACGCCGGGCACGGGCTTCACGTCGCTCTTGCTCACGGGTGGCGGGTGCAGGATGGGTCTGGGGGCGCGCGTCAGGCACACGGGCAGCCCCGCGGCACACAGCAGGATCCCGGTCATCCCTGGAGGCGGGGCGTCGGTGAGGCGGGGGGGGGGGGAGCACCATTGGCCACGCCCACCACCCACACAACCTCTTGCTATTGGTGGACGGGCAGATGCCACAGAGGACAGAGGGTGGGCCGCCACTCCGAGCCCCGCCCACCCGGCCGCCAACCCGAGTTGAAGTTGGCCCCTCCCACCAGCGGGACAGTGGGCGGGGCCACGGCAGGTGGGCGGGGCTTCCTCTCCTGGGCGGGGCCTCTCACCTGCCAGAGCCGGGTGCACCGGGCCAGTACCGTTCAAGTTCTTCACTGGAAGCGCGGGGACCCTGCGGGGATGAGAGAAGAAGCCGCCACTAGACTCCAGTCCCCACACTTCATCCAAGGGCCCTGGCTTGCCTCGGCCTCTGCCGGCCTCCCAGCACCTCCCCTCTGCTCTGTCATCCAGGAGACCACCCAGAAACCTCCTTGCTACTGTGAGCCCCCATCAGTGGCTGGGCGGGCTCAGGCGACGCTGACCGGTGTGTCCCCGGACCCACGCTCCTCCGTCCCGCGTGCCACAGAGAGCACTAGCCCCAGTCCCTCCTCCCTCCCGTGCCCGAAACCTGACACCCCACTGCCAGTGAAGGGCCATCTCTCCAGGTGTCCTACACAGCGCCAACTCCTAAAACGCTCTGGCAAAGAAGAATCTAGGGAACACATAAGCTAGGAAGCCCTTCACCCTCTCCCTCTGGGAGATCCTCAGCATGTCCGAGCACATTACCGCATATCACAGGTACCTCTGATAAATCCTGCGCGGAACACCATTAGCCAGAATAAATTCAGGTTTTCCTCAGACATTTGATAACAAACCTTTCTCTTTTTTGTAATATATACTGACGTTAATTTCTGAGACTAAAGCATTGTTCCCTCTTCAAATGAGGAGCCCTTGGGGTAAAGAATCTCTTGTCTTTCCGTGTCAGTCACGGCTGCTTTTGTTTCTCAGTCGGCCACTGCTCAGCCGGGGTACACACATTATGACCTCCCTCGTGAGCCTATCTCCTCACCTGCAGAATAGGGACCATGTGGGACCTCTTTTCTTTCCTTCTGTGGTTTGGTTTTTCGAGGTAGGGTCTCGCTGTAGCCCAGGCTGATCTGGAATTCACTATATAGTCTCAGGGTGGCCTCAAATTCAAGGCCATCCTCCTACCTCTGCCTTCTGAGTGCTGGAATTAAAGGTGTGCGCCACCACGCCCAGCTGGGGCCTCCTTTTTGTTTACTACGTGGAGCACAATTCCTAGTAGTTAAGAAAGACTCCAAAGCATCATCACCAGCACCGTCATCATCCCCATCATCACCACCACCATCATCACCATTATCACCACCACCATCACCATCATCACTGTCACTATCATCACCATCACCAGCATCCCCGAGCTAAGCAATGTTACTGCTTTGCTAGCCATGCTGAATCTTCTCTCATCTTGTAGAAGAAACCATAGCCGCATTGCAGGAACAACTTTGACAAGTCCCCATTTCTGTAGCCCTCGGTTTTTTCTTTGTAAGTTGCATGGCACCTCATAGGCAGGGCTACTGGGAAGACTGAAACACGGAGTTCCTGAATTGTCACGGCATTGGCATTGTGTATGCAAGGGAATGGTGCCCTGCTGCTACTGCTGGGTTTAAAGATGCCCCACATGACTGGAGAGAAGGATCAGTGGCTAAAGATTCTTGCTTGTGGCTGGGCGTGGTGGCGCACGCCTTTAATCCCAGCACTCGGGAGACAGAGTTCGAGGCCAGCCTGAGACTACATAGTGAATTCCAGGTCAGTCTGGGCTAGAGTGAAACCCTGCCTTGAATCCCCCCCCCCCAAAAAAAGATTCTTGCTTGTAAAGCCTAATGAACCAGGTTCGATTCCCCAGTACCCACTTAAAGCCATATGCACAAAATGGCACATGTGTCTGGAGTTCATTTGCAGTGGCAGGACGCCTCTTTCTCTCCCAATAAGTAAATAAATAAATATTTTTTAAAAATTAGGGATTGCTGTGAGTTCGAGGCCAGCTTAAGACTACATAGTGAATTCCAAGTCAACCTGGGCTAGAGTGAGACCCTACCTCGAAAAACAACAACAGCCGGGCGTGGTGGCGCACGCCTTTAATCCCAGCACTCGGGAGGCAGAGGTAGGAGGAATGCCATGAGTTCAAGGCCACCCTGAGACTCCATAGTGAATTCCAGGTCAGCCTGGGCTAGAGTGAGACCCTACCTCAAAAAACCAAAAAAAAAAAAAGAAAGAAAGAAAAAGAAAAAGAAAAACAACAACAAACAACAAATTAAAAAACAATGCCCCACGTGGGTGCGAGGGGACAGTGCCTGACAAGTGGAGAAGGAGCTGCCTGGTTACCTGTCCCAGGCAGGCAGAGGCCTATAGTGTCAGGAAGAGACCCAGACATAGTGTGCACACAGTCCTGAGGATCACTGGGCATGCACAATCCTACAGACACAGACACACGCAGAGACCACACAAACACACCTCCAGGAGCACCCCACACGTGTACACATACGTGCAGGGAACCCCTTCCTTACACACTTGCAAACACACACACATACACACACACACACAGATGTTCCAGGGCCAGGTGTAGTGGCACACATCTGTGATCCCAGCACTTGGGAGGCTGAGGCAGAAAGATGGAGAAGAAGGTTGGAGGCTAGTTGGGGCTATGGAATAAGGCCTGTCTCAGAAAAACCAAACAAAAGGACACCCTCAGGGGAATCCTCCCTTCTTCCAGGAAACTCTCTCACACTGTAGCAGGACGCTGCAGGACAGGAGGCAGCTCTGCAGATCACTACAGCCCCTCCTGGAAGCAGTGTGGAAACACACGCGGCGATTCTGGGGAGCTGTTCAGCCATGGGCACTGGCAGCTACTTTTTACAGCTTCCAAGGGAACTTGTGACCACACCTGGGGACACACAGGCACACTAGTTCCCACTGCACATGGGGGCCACACTCATATCCTGCCTCACACCACACCTGGGGGCCTGAACACACACTCTCTCCCATACCACGCACACAGGCAGGAGACTGGTGCTTTGCAAACACACGCCAATGCGCACTAGCACATGCACAAGGTCACGACCCATGGTCCAAGCACACCCTATGCCCTCTGAGAGCCAAGCAGGGCATTGGGGGGCCACACCTGGAAGAGGGGCTGGGGCAGCCCCAAGTCACCAAACACTAGTCCCAAGGGAGGTGAGATGGGAGAACAGCTGCCCTGAGAGATGTAGTCAGTGGAGGAAGGATGAAAGTACCGTGCCTCAGTTTCCCCACCTGTAACAGGGGAGTCTTGTGAGTTTCTCTCCCTGTGTAGCATGACGGGACCCAAAGCAGGAGGGGCTGAGTATGGATCTGACTCACCCAAAGCCCTGCCACATTCCTCCAGGCTACCTGGAGGGACATCACCACCCTAATGTTGCTCCTCCTACTTTATGGGACAGCCGAGAGGCGTTTACTATTTTCTGTAGTCTTTCCCCCTTCCCATGTCTAAACACCACTTGAGGGGCACCCTAGTTGAGGACCTGAACACCTCTCCATCTTCCCTTCCTTCCTTTTTGCCTCATGAGAAGAAAATTTCTCTTTCTCTTCAGGGCTATGCGTAACATAGGTGGGAAGAAAACCAGTTCTCACGCACACCACTTGCTCCTTCTGCCAATCAAGACAGCCGGTTTGCTACCTTCGGTCTATATGATGCCCTGGTCGTGCTGAATCTTTGGCCTGGAAGCTGGGCAGGGGGTCCCCAGGAAAGGGGTGATTGAGATCTCTCATGGTCACCTTCACATTTTTAGGAACTGCTTGAAAACCACAGTCCTGCCTTTGTAAAGTCAGCCTGCTTCCTAGGAGGAGGGTTGTGGCTGGCATGATGGTGGAGCTGGTTCTGTGGACCCAGTGGTGAGGTAGGGGACAGTCCCGAGGTGGCACACAACTTCTGGTAGTCTGCTGGCTGACTACGAGAACCCTGGGTAGCAGAGTTCCCATGCCTCTGAGCGTGGGAGCCACTGGGTCCTTTTTGATGTGGGATCTACTGTTTCCTCCGAAGCAGTCAGAACATCTCTCAGGACACACACTGTGGCCTTGGGCCTCCCAGGAGGGCGGGGCCTGGCCTTCAGTTCTGCCTCACTTTCTTGGGGTCCCTGCCTGGCAGAGGGTCTGAGGACCCCTTGAAACTACTCTGACCAGAAGCCAGTCTGGTTTCCCCAGTGTGGAGCTGCATCCGGGTGCCTTTCTCAATCCTGTCGTGACTGTGTGGCAGTCTTCTCTCTCTCTGCCTTCTCTACCTCTTTCTCTCTCTGTTGCTCTCAAATAAATAAATAAATAAAAATAGCTTATTTTTGTTTATTTGAGAGAGAGAGAGAGAGAGAGGCAGATATATAGAGAATGGGCATACTAGGGCCTCCAGCTGCTGCAAACGAACTTCAAATGCACGTGCCACCTTGTGCCATCTTACGTGGGTCCCTGGAGAATCAAACCTGTGTCCTTTGGCTTTGTAGGCAAGCACCTTAACTGCTAAGCTATCTCTCCAGCCCACGTATCTATCTTTTTTTTTTATCTTTTAAAAATATTTTATTTATTTACTTGAGAGAGAGAGAGAGGGAAAGAAAGAAAGAGGCAGGTAGAGAGAATGGGTGCACCAGGGCCACTGCAAACGAACTCTAGACGTATGCACCACCTTGTGCATCTGGTTTATGTGGTACTGGGGAATCAAGCCTGGGTCCTTAGGCTTCGCAGGCAAGTGCCTTAACTGCTGTGCCATTTCTTCAGCCCTTCCATATGTGTCTTGTACCCTAACGAGACTCAGGTCTGCTTCATGTCACCTTATCAGAGACCTCTTCCCGCCCCTTTATGCAGAGGTCCTGGCTTCATCATTACCTTGTTCACCGTTGTTTCATAGCGTTAACGCAGATGTAGTAAAGTCTTTAAGCATGGCCAAGGCCCTGTGCCATCTGCCTGTTCCTGCCTGTGGGCTCACCTCCTACCCTCCATACCTGGTCCTTCAGACTTCTCACATGTGAGTCCAGTCCCCTTCAAGGCCCCTCCACTTTTTGCACCCTTCACTCCCCCACCCCCAGCTCCTGAACTAAGTCTGTTGAAATGATGCCTGGTCCAAGAGAATGCTCTTGACCCCGTGTCATGAGATCTGGCATACAGCAGCAGTAGATGTTCCACAGACAGCCGTGGCATGAATACAGGCAGGAGCGGGTTAGTGTTGTGGACATGGGCTCAGAGGACAGCGTCCTTCCTGGGCATCCTCTGAGCATATCTCAAGTGTGCCACAAAGCAGATGCCCCAGAGAAATATCCCTTGAAGCTTCTAGGCTCCACCAGCCTCTTGGTTAGCGTCCATTCTAAGGTGTGCACGCTAAGAAGGCCTCCTCTAGCACAGCCCCCGCAAACACTAAGAAGTCTCCAGAAATGCTTCCCGTCCCACAGCAAGGATTCGGGAACATCTCCGCTGAAGTAAGTTCACTTTCCATGGCTCAGAGGCTAGGAGGAAGGAAGCTCTGTTGGAAGGGAACAAGCACCTCCCCAGAACTAGCCTGGGAAGGAGGGATGGCCCCGGGCTGGGCGGCTTCTCCTCCACTGCATGGATCCTGCTCTGGCTGGAAGGCAAGGTGCTCGGGAGAGTCGGGGAGGTTTTCCACTTGCTGTTCCTCACCAGGTTCCCTGCTTTTCCTGTCTGGGTTCCTTGACCACACTGGCCCCTTGCCAGCCTCCTTCCATTGAAGGCAAGTTCAAAGGTCTGCACGACCTGAGTAAAATTAATTTATGCCCATTCCTTCTTTTAATCCATGTGGGAGCGGGCTCATCACTTTTTGTTTTTGTTTTTGTTTTTTCAAGGTAGGGTCTCACTCTAGGCCAGGATGACCTGGAATTCACTATGGAGTCTCAGGGTGGCCTCGAACTCACAGCAATCCTACCTCTGCCTTCTAAGTGCTGGGATTAAAGGCGTGCACCACCACGCCCGGCTGGTTTATCACTTTTTGAGGACCCAGTATCTTTCTATCTTGCTTTTTAAAACTTTTTTTTAAAAAAAATTATGGGCTGAATAGATGGCTTAGCGGTTAAGGCATTTGCCTGCAAAGCCAAAGGACCTAGGTTTGACTCTCCAGGACCCAGGTAAACCAGATGCACAAGGTGGCACACGCGTGTGGAATTTGTTTGCAGTGGCTGGAGGCAAGGGTGTGCCCATTCTCTTTCTCTCTGCTTTTTTTCTCTCTCAAATAAATAAATTAATTAATTAAAATTTTTATTTATTTGAGAGTAAATTAAAATTTGTATTTATTTGAGTGTGGTAGAGGCAGATATATATAAAAAATGGGGGCTGGAGAAATGGATGGCTTAGCGGTTAAGCACTTGCTTGTGAAGCCTAAGGACCCCGGTTCAAGGCTCAATTCCCCAGGACCCACGTTAGCCAGATGCATAAGGGGGCGCACACGTCTGGAGTTCATTTGCAGTGGCTAGAGGCCCTGGTACGCCCATTCTCTCTCTCTCTCTCTCTCTCTCTCTATTTTTCTCTGTCTGTCGCTCTCAAATAAATAAATAAGTAAATGAACAAAAAATTGTTTTAAAAAAAGAATGGATGTACCAGGGCCTCCAACCACTGCAAACAAACTCCAGATGTATGTGTCACCTTGTGTATCTGGCTCACATGGGTAGTGGGGAATCGAACCTGTTTCCTTAGGCTTCTCAGGCAAGCGCCTTAACCACTAAGCCATCTCTCCAGCCCTCTGCCTTGCTTTTTAATTGTGTGTCCCATTTTATCTTTTTCACCAGATCACAAACTGTTGGACACGTGTCCCACCAGCCCAGCCCATGATCCCCGGATTGAGGACAGCACTGTGCAAAACAGGCTGTCAGAACCAAACAGAGGAGCGGTAAATAAGAAATCGGATTACTAGTTCTGTGATCTCTGGGTGGGGGTTGTCCTTAGAAACGGGGGTTCTGATTCCAAATAATCTCCCCAACCCTAGAAATGTGGTTGGATCGGAGATATCTAATAACCGCCCCCCACACGGTACTCTTAGCAAACGTGTATCCGTGCAGACATCACGGATGAAACCCAGCTCCTTGCTAATAGCCAAGAAGCAACTCCAGCTTTGCCCTCAATGCTGCACTCCAGGAAGTCCCTACCTCTGGGAAATCCATTTGTCACTGACTCTGCACGGTGAAGCCCAGAGAGGGGAAGTGACTTCACTTAGGTCACCCAGCTGGTTAGTGGTATTGCTGGCACTGCCCCCCTCAACCCACCCAGGTTGGCCTGGAGGCCCATGTGGAAGGGGCGGGTGGAAGGCTGTGACAGGGACCCTGGAGCTGGCTTAGGGGCTGTATATGAGATCACATGAGTCTGCTCGGGCCGCCCTGTGTCCACCAGAGCAGCTCACACCCTGGGGAGCCAGGGTCTCTCCAGTGCTTCCTATTCAGCCCCTCTCGCCCCCAGCAGGCCAAGGCTTGTCACTGGATGGTGGTTTCCAGGTCCCCCATGGACCCCGAAACCTCCTGAGGATACCTGACATGTACCCAGCAGTCCCTTGGGGAGCTCCCAGAGGCTCAGTCACTTGGGCCAGGTCTGGGGATAAGGAAGCACAACAGTGCTTTGGATTCGCCACACCCCTCCCCCCACCATGTTCCCCTTTTCTCCTCTTTGGAAGTTCCTGCCAGAGCCTGGGGACTGCTCTTGTCACCAAGACCCTTTTAGTCCCCCTAAACCTTCTAGTCCTTGTCCCCTGTCCTCAGGGGACCTCGGAGCCCAGCCTGGAACCGCCCTCTGCATAGCCCCACTGTGGAGCTTCAGTGACATAGGGGATGGAGGTGGTGGCCCAGCCTCAGCTCAGCCTGGGCCCTGGCCGCTTCCTCTTTCCTCATTCCAGCACCTCCACCTGGTGGCTCTGAGCTTCTGTGATACTCAGTTTCTATCTGTCCAATGCCCCTGCTAGACCCTCCCCCCCCCATGTAAACAATGCGTACTTGGATTTGTGACTGGCATTTTGGGGGGTCTGGATTTTGCTCAGAGCCACTCCTTCCTTGCAGAGCCCAGGTAGAGGAGAGAGTGCAGGGCGGGATGTTCCCACGCCGGGGGGGGGCGCCCTGGGCATGGTGCAACAGGCAAGCCTGTGGCTAGGCCTCCCAGGGAGAGGGCAGGAAGTGCTTCAGATGGGGGCTGGGGGGGACTTGAGGTTTGACCTCGTGGTGAGGCAGGGTTACAGCCACAGGACAGCCACTGGGGCCAGGAAAAGGGGGGGAGGGTGGGAAGCCAGGGACCCAGTGAGGGCAAGACATTCTGGTCCTTCAGTTTGTGCCCATGGCACGTTATAAAGTTTTGGAAGTAAAATGTGGGTGCATTTCACGAGGCGAAAATCACAGAAAGAAATTTAAGAAAAATAAAGGAATACACCCAAACACCCTCTACACAAGGAAGTCCGTCTCCTCACACCTGCAGACTATTTTCAGCATTCTGAGCAAGCCTGGTGAAATAGTCACACCTCTGTCTCTCTAGCTTATGCCCTTTCCCCACTGCCCACTGACCTTCCAGCCTGGCCAGAACATGCCAGGCCTTAGGACCTGTTGCATGGAAGGCTTGTTCCCCAGGTCTCTCTTTAAAATTTGTTTTATTTGGGCTGGAGAGATGGCTTAGCAGTTAAGGCACTTGTCTGTGAAGCCTAAGGACCCAGGTTTGATTCCCCAGTATGCACGTAAGCCAGATGTACATGGTGGCATATGTGTCTGGAATTGTTTGCAGTGACTAGGAGCCCTGAAGTGCCCACTATCTCTCCCTCTCTCTCTCTCAAATAAATACAAATAAATATTTTTAAAATTTTTACTCTATTTTATTTTGTCTGTGTGTGTGCACATACGTGTGTGAGTGCAGTTGTGTGTGGAAGCCAAAAGTCAACCATCAAGTGTACTCAGCTGCTCTTCATCTTATCATATATGTATATGTACATATGTATATATATGTAATTTATATGCAGAGAGAGGGGTGGGGAGAGCAGGGGCATATTAGGGCCTCCTGCTGGTGCAAATGAACTCCAGATGTATGGCCCACTTGTGTATCTGGCTTTAAGTGGGTGCTGGATTGGGGAATTGAACATAGACTGACAGGGTTTGTAAACAAGTGACTTTAACCACTGAGCCATCTCCCCAGTCCCACCTTATCTATTTTTTTTTTCTTTTTCCATTTTTCTTTCTTTCTTTTTTTTTTTTCAAGGTAGGATCTCACTGTAGTCCAGGCTGAACTGGGACTCTCTCTGTAGTCCCAGGCTGGCCTCAAACACATAGTGATCCTCATATCTCTGTCTCTCTAGTGCTGGGGTTTAAGGGATTAAGGGAGGCACTGGCCAAAGGAGACAGAAAAAGGCCCTCAGAACCAGAATCACAGAAAGTGAAACAACACCTCTTGGTATCTGGCGGATGGGGAAGGAGTCACGGGACACAGCCTTGAAAACGTAGGCGCCACAACCTCTGGCCTTGCTGGGCAGCGGTCTGTGCTACCAGCCCCGTTCACGGGCTGCAAGAAACTGAATACCAGAGAGGCCGAAGGGTTTAACTAGATTAGAGTTTCACCCTCTCCCTCGGGTGCTGATACTGGTAGTCTGGGACCAAAGTCCAGGAACAACAAGGGCAGAAATAGGCCTGAACTTGCCCCCCACCCCCACCCCCATTCAGGTTGGGTGGAAATTCTGACTCAGTTCCTCTCTGCCTCACAGCTGTGTTCCACACTGCTGACCCCCCGACCTCAAGAGAGACAGTGCGGATCTTCCCACCCTGCCTGTCCCCCCCCCCCCAGGCCCACACAGCCAGCTGGCTCCCTGCATTAGCACAGGAGCGAGTGGAAAAACCCCGGGCAGGTGGACACTCTGCCTTCACCGACTGTGTGACTCCAGGCAGGTTAATCCGCCTCTCTGGGCCTCTCTCTTATTCCCCCTCCAAAGCCCAGGTGAGAAGTGTGTCACACCCTTGGGAGAGTTCTCTTGCCCCTCGGATCGCTTACTGGCTGCACCTCATGAGTGTGAAGCACGTGTCCACAGTGGCCTCTGAAACGTGTGGGTTGGAGCTAGCTCTACTTGTTAGGTGGGGAAACTGAGGCTAGAGAGGTGAATCCGCTTGCCCAAGGTCACCCAGATGGAAGGCAGGAGAGAGGGGGAAAGGAGGAGAGAAAAAAAAGAAAGATGGGAGAGATGACACAAGTGCAGGGAGCGGTGGTGGGAGAGACGGGGAGGCCTCAGGACGCATGCGCATGCACTGGAGTCCTAATCCGGGACTTTCAACGTAGACCCCCTAGGGCCCTACAACCCAGGACTGGCAGGACCAGCAGCCGGCTGCTTCACAAGGTAACAGAGTGAAAATGAGGTCAGCAGTGTGGCCGAAATCCAACAGGACTGAGTCCTCCCATTCGGAGGAGATCTGGATTCAGGCACACACAAAGAGACCACTGGAGACAGTATCCCTCAGTCAAGAGGCCTGAGGAAGGGCCAGCCCTGCCCACACCTTGACCTTGGACTTGGAGAGACTCTGAGTTCCACTGCTCCAGCCTTGGCATCAGTGGCGTTTGTCACGGCACCCCGGTGAAGGATCTCAGACGCCCCCTCTTCTTCCCATTCCCCTGAGCCCCGGTTCCATCGAGCTCTCCTAGGAGAAGCGCCCTTGACACAGAATGTCTGGCTGGGGAGAAGAAACTTCTGGCAGGATGGTTAATGCCCCCAAGGGACATCACTCCCCTCTCTACAGCTCTCCTAAGCTCATTCTATAGCTACCCACTATGGGCAGCACCAACTCAGGCTCCCTCAAGGCACTACAATCTGGCCCTTTTGAAAAAAAACTCTTAGCACCCTGAGACTACATGTGAATTCCAGGTCAGCTTGGGCTAGAGTGAGACTCTACCTCAAAAAAAAAAAAAAAAAAAAACCCTTAAAAAAAACCCCACCTCTTAGCCTTCACTGTTCCATAAGGGAGCCTCTGTCCTGGTGTGGCCTCTAGGAGCTGGCTTCATTCCCAAATGCCACCCCTTGCAGTGCCCAACCTGGGACGCCCGTCCGCCACCACGGGCATAGCATACTCCTGCCCCTCCCTGAACATGCCACACCCTCTGAGCCCCCGTGAAGATACCTGTGCTGTCTCCCCTGCTTGAAACAGCTTCCCCCACATCCGCTACCCTAGAGGGGTCTGCCCTGAGCCCTCACTCCTTTTGGCCTACACCTCCCCAGCCGTCCCCTCCCTCTCATGGCCACGTCTGTCTCCCATCCCTCTGTGTGCGCTGTGGGAATGAGGACCTCCCATCTTGCTCGTGTGCTTGGGCACACGCTTGGAGTAATTCCCAACGTACCTTGGAAGAGTGGCTTTCACGTCTCCTCAGCAACCTACTAAGTCTATGCAGAAATGATACGGAAGTTCATAGAACACTTCCATGGTGTTAGACAGAGCGCCTGCCAGTCCACACGCCATCTGTCCTGCTCAGCTCTATCTGATCTGTGCTTGTTCTTTTTTTGGTTTGTTTTAATCTTTTATTTATTTATTTATTATTTGAGAGAGAGTGGGTGCACCAGGGCCTCTAGCCACTGCAAACAAACTCCAGATGCATGTGCCACCTTGTACATCTGGCTTACATGGGTCCTGGGGAATGGAACCCCCAGGTCCTTAGGCTTCAGGCTTCATAGGCAAGTGTCTCCACTGCTAAGCCATCTCTCCAGCCCTTGTTCTTTTTATCCTAGTATATAAAAGCCCTGGTGGCGGCCCCGAAGGGCACAGGCAGATCTGATGTCTCTGGTCTCAGGTCATCATTGCTCCATCTTGGGACACACCACAGGGACTCAAGCAGAGTTGGCTTTTGTGCCTCCCCCAGGCCTGGCCCTGGGCTTGTGCCTCCTACTCAATCCTGGCAGAGACTCCCCCTCCCCCCCGGGGTCACTGGACATCCATTCAGGGTGGGTCCCTGCAGCCTGGGACACTAAGCCCTGGCGTTTCCAAGTGGGCTACAATGTGCCCTGGGTTCCCTTCCTCAGTGAGGTTCTGCTGGGAAGGCCAGGCTCTGCTTGAAGCAAGAACAGAGACAGGCTCTGGTCTGATGCTAATAACTTGTCCGCTCCCTTGCCACCATTGCAGAGTTCCTGGGGCCCAGTGTGAAAGGCAGCATAAAGACCCAAAGGGGTGGTGACACTTCTGGCACCACGGGGGGGGGGGGGCGGGAACAACGATGTGGCACATGGGTCTTGCTTCAGTTTCACAGGGACTTCCTTCAGCCTGTCCCCCGCCCCATGCTCCCCAAAACTTCCTACCCTGGAGCCCTGCAGACCTGCGCTATTGGAGGGGGGGCCACCCACAGTGGCTCTTCCAGCCTCAGTTTCCCCAATGGGCCTCTGGAGAGGTTCAGCAAATAATAATAATCCGTCCCTCGTTGCTATTGCCTTTATGGGCCTATCAAAGGTGACTGATCTAATCTTGGGGGCTTTTTTCTTTGCACATGTGTGAGTCGTCACGTGCATATGGACACACACGTGTGCAGGTGTGCGCGGAGGCCAGAGGTTGGTGCCAGGTGTCTCCTCCCCCATCATGCTCCACTTTATTGGCTGAGGCGGGGTCTCTCACTCGAATCCAAAGCTCCCTGACTGCTGGCCAGCTTGCCAGGGGACTGCGGGTCTCGGTCTCCCACCCTGCCACCACTGCGCAGATGGAGTTTTCGTGGGGCTGGGCATCGGAGCTCCACATTTGTGCCTGCACAGCGGGCGCTTTATGCACGCAGCCATCTCCCCGGCCCCTACGGGGTCCCTTTTCTCTAGTTTTTTTTTTTTTAAGGCAAGCCCAACAGACTTGCCTTTTTTTAAAAATGGGGCGGGGGGGGGGTAGCATGCCAGGGCCCCCAGCCACTGTAATTGAACTCCAGACACCTGCGCCACCTTGTGCGCATGTGTAACCTTGCGACTAGTTAAGGTGGAATTTGGAGAGTCTAACCTGGATCCTTAGGCTTCTCCAGTAAGCCCTCCCCCGCTTTTTTTGAGGTAAGGTTTCATTCTAGCCCAGGCTGACCTGGAATCCACTATGTAGTCCCAGGCTGATCTCGAACTCTGCGATCTGCCTACCTCTGTCTCCAGAATACTGGGATTAAGGGTGTGCGCCACCACGCCTGGCTTTGGGGCGACCTTGACCTTCCACACTTGTTTGCTCATCTGCATGCTGCGGCGATGACGGGACCCCCTCACCCGGCCGCTGTGCACGGAGAAACTAAGTTGGAATTCATTAAAGAGCTCGGCAGAAAGTGAGTCCTCAGCGGGTGTGAGATTTCATCGCTGCGATTCTTTGCCCTGGCGGGAAGGTGTCCCCAGGTAGCTCCTGGCCTGCGGGTCACCCAGAGCGCCCTCCCCGTCCGTCCCCACCCGGGGGCCCGGTCTTACCCAGGCGGGATGGAGGCGCGTGCGCTCAAGCTGGTGACGCGCTGGGGTCCCGGCCGGTTGAGGTTGTTCTGGCCCGGGGTGGGGGCGCCGTTTGGGGCGCTCGGGCTCCGGGGAGGACCCCCGGGATTCGGCGTAGGCTCCGCAGGGCCGACGGCAGGTGCGGCCCAGAGCGCGGGACTGGCGAAGGTGGCGCTGGGGCGCACGCCCGGAGGTCCTCCCGGAGGCGGCGGCAGGGGCGGCGGCGGCGGCGCCGGGGGCGCGGGGGCCGCGGGCGGTGCCACGGGCGCCTTTCTGCGCTGCGAGGCCAGGATGGCGTTGGAGGCAGCGCGCGTGCTGTTGACCAGCAGGCACTGCTGGCACGAGCAGGGCTGACCCGAGCTCGCGCCCACGGGCCACGACTGCGACTTGGGGATGGAGCCGACGGTGAGCGGGTAGGCCAGGTCCAGGCGGCGGCGCAGGCGGCGGCGGCGGCGCGTCTGGCGGTTCATCTGCGACATGCTGTTGAAGTAGATGAGGTAGCAGAAGCCGAGCGAAGAGAGGTCGAGCCACGGGTGCTGCTTCTCGTAGGCGTTCTGGATGGTGATGCAGATGTCCATGTCGTAGGCCGTCCACGCGCCGCCGTCGTTCTCCCACTCCCACACGATGCCCTTGCCCGGCGCCGACGACGGGTCGTAGAAGTTGCGGCGCACCGGCCGCATGGTGCCTGCGCTCCGAAGGGAGAGGGGGCGTCAGTGGGGGCGGGGAGGGGGGGTGACACCCGTCAGCCCCGGCCAGGGGACAGCACGGAGGAGGCCGAGGTCAGCACGGGCCCTCGGGGATCCTGAAGACAGAAAGGCATCCGCACACACGTGGAAGGGAGGCTTGCACGTGGGATGGGGAAGGTGGCCGGAGGCTCAAGGTCAACACATGGGGACAAGGTGGTGGGGGGGGGACAACAAAGGAGACCCAGGCAGCTGAAAAGGAAGGTGGGAGGGAGAGGGCCAGACAGGAGAGCCAGTCCACACTTGACCTCCAGGATCCAGCCGAACCCTGAAGCCCTGGGAGAGATGACAGTGACCCCCACAGAGAGCAAGGCCTACCCACACAGTGAGCTCAAGCTGCCTTGCTCACTCATGCACTCAATGGCTAGCCGTCATCACAGTCACCCGTGGGTTGGTGCGTTCGCCCATGGTGCGTTCCATCCCACGCTTCTTCCATTAATCTGTTCGTCTAGTCTTGCCCGCGTTCACACATTCCCTTCTTCATTCAGTCATTCACACCTGCAAGCATGCTCCTTCCACTCTTCCCTCCCTCCCTCCTTCCTCCACACATCCATACTCATGCCTCTCTCCACCTCCAGCCTGTCTGGGAGCTTGCACCCCCACACGTTTCCCTCCCTTGTTCCCTGCTCCATCTGAGGTCCTGATATTTTCGTACTCAATCCACCTCTGCTGGCTTCCCCCACTCCTGGAATGTATTTACTGCTAGATCTCCAGCACCTGCTCCTGGGGGTATTTGCTGAATGAATGAATGAATGAATGAAGTGCTCATTAGTTCGCCCCTTGGTGCGCTTTGGATTGGGTTCTTCTGTGCGGGTAACCCTGTGCTCCCCCTGCGTTTCTCCCTCCCTTTGATTTTTCATTCAGCTGTCTGTTCATGTGCTCTGCGTTCCGTAGCAGCTGCTAGCCTGCTGTTTGAGGGCCGAGTGTGAGTTCAGACCTCACATAGTAGCTGCGTGGGTAGTCATGTCCCTATTAAGAAAGGGCTCATCGAGGCTTTCCTCCAACTCCGTTCTGCCAAAGATAGGGTTTTTCCCTGAGAGCCAGGCCCTGGGGGAACGGAGCTACCTCACCCACAGCTTCAGGACTTCTCAGAGCCTTCCGCTCGCTCTGGGCCTTGGCACTGGTACCCAGACCTTCCTCGGCCCATCCGCCACACCTGCACACCTTGGCCGCTCTGCTGTGGGCGGGCCCCTTGCCTCCTCAGACATCCATGGTTCCATCTTGCAAATGGCGGTGAGCCCCCTGGTCCATGGGTCACACAGGGTCATGGGGAGGGTTAAGGAGAAACCCCAGCACCAGGCCTGGGTGAGATAATGCAGGGCAGACAGACCTCTTTTTTTTTTTTTTTTTTTTTTTTAGCCCCGAGGTAGGGCCTCACTATAGTCCAGACTGATCAGGAATTCATTATGTAGCCTCAGGGTGGGCGCGAAATCTCAGTGATCCTCCTACCTCTGCCTCACCATTGCTGGGATTAAACGCATGCGCCACCACACCCTGTGACAGACCTCATTTTAAGTCCCAGCTTCCTGGCTCTATCTCCGTGACAGTGATCAAGGGGATTCTCCCTCTTTCAGCCTCTGGTTTCTCCCCTTGGACATGGGTTCTGGGTGGCACCACTTGTGAGGCTGCTGAAGGGACCAGCCGGGTGACCTGCCTCCACTTTGATGACTCCAGAGTCTGCTACCTCCAGCTACGCCCTCTCTCTGGAGAGCCTGGTGGGTGCAGCTAGCTGCCTCCCTGTCGGCTCACCATGAAGTCTAACAGGCACCCCAAAGTGAGCCCAGCCCAACCTGCCCCTGCTCCCACCTGCTTCTTCCCATCACCCCCTCATTCTGTCCCTGGCAGCTCCATCCTTCCATTGACTCATCGTTGGACCCCCAAATGTTGGGCTCCTCCTTGATTGGTTTTTGGGGTGGGTGTGCATGTTCACATAGGGGGGTGCATGTCCCACAACAGGCATGTGGAGGTCAGAGGATGACTTCCACATGCAGTCCTTATCTTCCATCTCCTTTGAGGCAGGGTCCCTAACTGTTCACTGCTCTATTCGCCAGGTTACTGGTCTTCAAGCTTCTAGGAAATTCTCCCATCTGGGATTACAGAACCCCCTCCACAGCTTCCGACTTTTACATGGGGTCTGGGGATCCGAACTCAGGTACTCGTGCGTGCTAGGCAAGCACTTTATTTATGAAGTTGTCTTCCCAGCCTCCTTGGCTTCTTTTACAATTTTTAAAAATATTTTTTTATTTTTATTTACTTATTTATTTGACAGAGAAAGAGGGAATGAGAGAGAGAACGGGTGCACCAGGGCCTCCAGCCACTGCAAACAAATTTCAGACGTATGTGCCCCCTTGTGCATCTGGCTAATGTGAATCCTAGGGAATAGAACGTGGGTTCCTTTGGCTTTTCAGGCAAATACCTTAACTGCCAAGCCATCCCTCCAGCCCTCTTACAATTTTTAAAATTCATTTATGTGTGTGTGTGTGTGTCTATGTGTGTGTAATGGAAAATGTATGAAGCCCAGAAGACAACCTTGTGTGTCTCCCTCACTGTGTGTAACATGTGCAATGGTGCTTTGACTCTGGTTTTATGTGGGTGCTGGGGAGGATTGAACTTGGGTCAGCAGGCTTTACAAGCAAGCACCTTAAACCACTGAGCCATCTCCTTAGCCACCTCCTTGACTTCTTAACTCACACCCATGTCCAGCCTGCCAGCAAATTCAGCCTTCTCCACCCACAGTACACCCCCACAGCTGAACCCCCTGCCCATTCCAAGCCTGGACTGTTGCAGTAGACTTCTGACTGCCTTCCCTCCCTCCCTCCCTCCCACGGCAGCCAAAGCATCCTGCTCAGCGCGGCACAACACGTCTTTCCTCTGCTCACACAGCTCCAATGACTTTGTGTAAAAACCAAAACCCTGTATTGCTGAAGACTCCACATACTTGGGCTGCAAGGCCACTGAGAAATCCTGCTGGAGCTGAGCTGAAAACCTCCTCCATGTAGGCCAGCTGCCAGAAACCTGGAAAAAGCCACACTGCATGCAGTTCAATGGGAGAACGAGAAATCACCAGTGAAGATACTCAACAGTGGACACTGCAAGCCTTATGTTTGGCCAGCCAGAGAAAATGAGCCAACGGGTGCAATAGTGGCATGTCTGTCATGGTGGAAACCACCTGCCCTCTAATTGGACTGCAGGCCCACTCCATGGGAGGGAATACATCCCTGATACTGAAAACTTAAAACAGGGGTAGTCATGAGCCTTAGGGGTGTAATGTCTGCTGCTGTCTGGCTTAATGTATATACTATGCTTATCAAACTGCCCAGTAAGCACTTCTCTTAATGTTCATACCCATATATTAATGCTACTCTCACTTTTGGTAGAGAACCTTCTCTTTTCAGATGGCAGTGACCTTGGAATGACTCAGAAGGCATCATGGTGCTGGGAAGAAGTGACAGAGGAGTGCTCAACACTGCAATATCTCTATTACATCTTCCAAGGCTCAGGGCCCATTGTGGAAGAGGTGGTGGAAAGAATGTAAGAGCCAAAGGAAGAATAGGACTCCTTACAACATGCTCCTCCAGACACAAAATGGCCTGGATATCCATGACCTCACAGTGCCTGACACTACCTACACAAGACCATCATAACAGGAAGAAAAGATCATGACATCAAAATAAAAGAGATACTGACTGAGAGGGGAAGGGGATATGATGAAGCATGAAGTTTCAAAGGGGAAAGTGGGGGAGGGAGGGCATTACCATAGGATATTGTTTACAATCATGGAAGTTGTTAATAAAAGTAAAATTTAAAAAAACAACAAAACCCTCACCCTGTGTGTCCCCCCCACCCTACAAGACTGGCCCTGGTATTCTCTCTGGTAACTACCTCTCCCCTTCTTCTTTTTTTAAATATCTTATTTATTATGAGAGAGAGATAATGGGAACACCAGGGCTTCCAGCCACTGCAAACAAACTCCAGATGCATGTGCCACTTTGTGCATCTGGTTTATGTGGGTACTAGGGAATCGAACCTGGGTCCTTAGGCTTCATGGGCAAGCATCTTAACCACGAAGTCATCTCTCCAGCCCCTCTCCCCCCTTCTCACGTGGCCACCTCCAGCTCCTGGCGGCCTCAGGGCTTTTGCATTAGCTATCCGTTCTACCTGGATGTGACCTGCTCATGTGCAGATGGTCTCAGGCTTCTTTCTTTCTGGGTGTGTTCAGATGTTACCTGCTAGCAAAGGTCCTCCACACTGTGCTACTAAATCAGGTGTCCTCCTGGCACTTCTTTTCCTGGCAGGACATCTGAACCCCTTCTGTCTCCTCCCTCCAAGCCTGTCAGCTCAGGCAGCCGGCCTGGCATCTCATCTGCTTGGCTCACCATTGTGTTCCCTGGCTGGACACAGTGCTGCCCACAGTAGGTCCTCACAACATCAAGGAGTTTCCAAGGTGATTGGCTTGGGGAATCTGCAGCCAGGTGGAAGTACCCAGCCTCATCCTCCTGATCAGCCCCTCACCCACTCCTCTGGCACCCCTCGCCCAACCAGACCCTGCCTGACTGTCCCTCACTGTGCCCACTCTAAGCCTTGAAAGGCCTTGGCCCCTGCCTTGTCTGCTAGAATGCCCAGGGTTACAGACCAACTGCCTAGCTCCCAAGAGCTGGGGAAACTGAGCCCCAGAGCTATAGCTACAGGAGAAGCAGGGGAAGAGCTAGGGAGCAAGATCCTTGGGTACCAATAATGTCCTGGCCAATCACAGGAGGGCTTCCCCCTCCCCCTCCGCTGCTGACTGGGTTTGCCTTTTGAATGGAGTGTGTGTGTATTGATTTCTGCCCTGATAGTGGTAGGATTCTCCCAGGGCATGCCTGCCCCAGAGAGGGGATTAGAGAGCAGGCCTTTGGTCCTGCCCCACCCCTTGCTGCTGTGTGCTGCTCTCCCCATCTCAGTGCCTCAGTTTCCCCGACTGCAGAATCAGAGTGGTGGGAAATGAACTTGACCTCAGCTCCCCGGTGAAGGGAGGGCCATGTCCCCTGGAACAGGATGGCAGAAGGAAGCTGCCTTATTTAACCCACTCTGTTGCCAAGTCCCGAGCTGAGGGGCAGCTCGGGGTAGGATGTGTGAGGAAAGTGGACAGAGGGCTTGAGGGGAGGGCCTGATGCACATCCTGCCTCCACACGCAGCCTTGGCATCCCGATCTGTAACAAGGGGGCATTGATATCTATCCCAAAGAACTTCTGGGGGGGGGATAAGACATGGCATGTGGAAGGTGCTTAGCAGAGCACTTGAAGATAATGTGCAATTAAGCAATGTGAGCTGTGGGCTGGAGAGATAGCTCAGCCATTAAGGCGCTTGCCTGTGAAGACTAAGGACCCAGGTTCAATTCCCCAGTACCCACATAAGCCAGATGCTCAAGGTGGTGCATGCATCTGGAGTTCGTTTGCAGTGGCTGGAGGCCCTGGCGTGCCCATTCTAATATTGATTTATTTTTATGTTTATTTATTTATTTGAGAGACAGAGGCAGATAGAGAAAGAAAGAATGGGTGCAGCGGGGCCTCTAGCCACTGCAAACAAACTCCAGACATATATGCCACCATGTGCATCTGGCTTACGCGGGTCCTGGGGAATCAAACCTGGGTCCTTTAGCTGCAGACAAGTGCCTTAACCATTAAGCCATCTCTACAGCCCTGGCGTACCCATTGTCTGTCTCTCTCTCTTTCTTTTTCTCTCTCACTCCCCCCTCCCTCTCTTAATAAATGAATAAATAAATAAAATACAATAAAAATGTGAGCTGTGATGGCTGCTAGCACACACGACCTGCATCCACCCCCTCCCCCGTCAGCTCCTGTTCACATCCAACAAAGCCCACTGCGTACCCACCCTTCCAGCAAGAGCTTCTGGGCTCTGCCGCGCCAGCGGGCACAGGAGGGTTCTCACTGCACGTCCGTCCTCACACTGTCTTTGTTCTCCCTCTCCCTCGCTGGTTGAGGTCAAGGACCAGATCAGAGGCACACTGTGCTTTCAGAGTCTGGTGTGAAGGAAGCAGCTGCCTGCTCAGCACATGGCAGAGGGGTGGGGGTGGGGCTTGGTCCTGGGGGAGAGGAGGGGACCCTGGCGCAGCCTGGCAGTAGGGAGAGGGCTTCAGAAATTGGATTGGCCACTCTTCAGAGAGACAGAAAACAGAGAGAAAGGACACAGAGAAAGAAAGAGAGAGAGAGAGAGTAAGAGACCGAGACTAAGTGGTAGGAGCAAAGGACTCTGGGAGCTGGCCTGCCCTGGGTCCCTTCCCAGGGCTCTGCTTACCAGGCATCGATTTTCCTGCCTGTTTACTGGTAGTTATTAAAGGCTGTGTCCCTGGAGTCCTTTTGAAAACGGGTTGGAACCTGGAGAGCTGGAGTAATTAGGGCGGCAGCCCTCCCGCTGGGCCCGCACCCCGCTGTGCCTGCTACTGCTCATCCCTGCACCTCTCTGGCCCAGGCTGGCCGAGGGGGGATGGCTGGCTGGCTGGCTGGCTTGAGGTTTCCCAGGCAGCAGTGCCTGCCATCCTGGCCTCCTCTGCAGTGGCCTTGGCCTAGATATGCAGAAGAACAATGGACTCAAGATGGGGGCTGCAGGTGCTCCAGCCTGGGGGCCCGGCCACTCTGCCTGAGCCTTGAGTGGGCCACATCCCTCTCCAGCCCCCATGCGTGGGGTTGCTACCAGGGCCTGAGTCCCTGGGGCAGGTGGGCAGGAGGACCCTTTCTTGGCCTGCGTTTGTGTGTGGGCTTTTGATGTCATCCACTCTTTGCCCTGTTTGGCTGAAAAAATTCCAGTCTCTTCCAGCGGAACTGAGGGACGGGGGCTGTGGGCCAGAGGTGGCTCCCAGGGCCTGAGACAGGGGCAGCCACCAGATTCAGGAAGAAGCATGGAGACAGAAAGAGAGCGCACGAGAGAGAGGTGGGGGGAGGGAGGCAGAGACAGGACAGAGAAAGAAAAGAGGTAGAGAGGAGAGACAGAGAGACAGAACAAGATCGACAGAGAGGCTGAGACACAGAAATAGCAAGAGGCAGAGACAGATACAGAGGCAGACACAACACACACACACACACACACACACACACACCCAGGTCAGAGACAGCAAGATCAAAGCAGGCTAGTGGGGCTGGGACCTGGGGAGCTGGATCAGATAGGACAAACTGCAAGCCTACAGGCCAGCAACCCCGGTCAGGCAGGACTGGAGGCAGAGGCTGAGGCCAAGTCACAGATGTCACAGGCCAGTGGGCAAAGTAGCAACAGTGGTCGTCAAAGAGCAGCAGCGCATGGAGTACCTACTATGTGCAGCGCCATGCTGGCTCAGCACTGCCCAGACACTCTCTCCTTTCAGCCTCAGGCTAACCGGCCCAAGCCCATTTCGAGCCCGAGGAGACGGGCCTGGGAAGGGGAAGTCCTGGGAGCATTCCGGCTAAGAACCAGGAACAATACTCAGGAGTGAAGGAACATCCAAGTTGGACTGGATGGCTTCCAAGGGTTTCAACTGAGTCCTCTGGTAGTCTACCCTAGGATACTTCCATTCACAGGGAACCCACTAGGTCAGCTTGCTTTCCATTTAATTGTGTGAGGTTCTAGTCCTGAACTGAACCCCCTCACCCCAGCTAGAACAGGGTGATGGGGTGTCTGAGCCCCCAGCTTTAAGCATTTTTTAAAAAAATATTTTTCTTTATTTGCAAGCAGAGAGAGAGAGAGAGAGAGAGAGAGAGAGAGAGAGACGAGACAGAGAGAATGGGCACACCAGGGCCTCCAGCCACTGCAAATGAACTCCACACACATGCACCACCTTGTGCATCTGGCTTTATGTGGGTCCTGGGGAGTAGAACCTGGTCATTTGGCTTTGCAGACAAGTACCGACCCAAACTCCCTGCCAGCCCCTCTATCTCTGGAGCTAGAGTTTTCTTGAGGCCCAGTAGGGACCCCATCCTTTTGGGGGCACCTTCCTTGATGAAAATGACCTCAGTTTGGGGTGCCCAGACCTGAGCGGAAGTACCGGAAGTAGGGCCCATGAGAGGCCGTCATGGGACATCCTGTCTGGAGGGGCACTCGGTGCCTGGGGGCTCGCAGTGGGTTGAGAATGTGTGAGCACCCCTTCGTGCTGAGGTCCACGTACTGACTTCTCCACCGTCCCAGAAATGGAGGACGCACACTGAGCAAGAGTACCTCCTGGGCCTGGATTCACACACCCTTCCTCGGTCTGCATGCCTCTCCCCTCTACTGTGCGCATTCACAAGCCTATGGAAGAAACTGAGGCACGGAGGGAGGCCCCGCACAGCAACATGCCCCAGGCTCTAACCCCAGGTGCAGTAGTGTGACCTGCACCCGGGCTAACAGGGCGTGGCCAGGCTCTCCCTCAACAACTGGAGCGCCAGCACCACTGACAGCCCCCTCCTCACCCTCCGCAGCCCCAGGGGGACCCATTTGGTGGACGGGGAAACTGAGGCTACCGGAGAAGACAAGGAAGTCCTCGGGACGCTGGCTGGACTGGAGTGAGAATGGTCTCTTGTGACGGATGGAGCCGCCTCCCAGCTCCCAGCTGCAAGTGTAAGATGCTCCCGGTTCCCTCTCTCCCTCCCAGGGGACTCATCAGGCCCAGCCGCGGCCCATTAGTGGTTTGGGCACACTTGGAGCTACCCAGGCTCCCTGGGGGTGGGGGCGGATGCCTGCTGGCTGCCGGCTTATTGTGAAGTGGAGCGGGCAGGGAGAACACAGGTCTTCAGCTCCATCCCACTCAGCCACAACCCTAGGCTGCTGCACTAGGGGTTCTTGTGCACCCCCACAGTCCCGGGGGTTTCCTGACATGGGAAAATCCTTAATAGGATAGAGAACTTCTTTCCCACACACTGGGATTCCAACAACCCACAGCTGAGGGGGGAAGGGGAATGGATGAGGTGGAGGGATCCGCGGGAGCACTCTGAGCCCTTTTCCTCTGTGAAATGGACATGATATTAACAACAATAAATGCTCAAGAAGGCAGTGAAGGCCCAGCCCTGCTCTCCATGCTTTCTCTAAGTCCTCTCTCTCTCTCTCTCTCTCTCTCAATCTCTCTCTCAATCTCTCTCTGAGATAAGGTCTTGCTCTAGCCCAGG
Organism: Dipus sagitta; assembly: GCA_036346955.1. Taxonomy (NCBI): domain Eukaryota; kingdom Metazoa; phylum Chordata; class Mammalia; order Rodentia; family Dipodidae; genus Dipus; species Dipus sagitta. The sequence goes on from CM070782.1 coordinate 26,977,947, forward strand.
CTGACCTCGAATTCACTATGTAGTCTCAGGCTGGCTTTGAACTCACAGAGCTCTCCCCCCCCCCGAGTGCTGGGATTAAAGGCGGCCACCACCACGCCCAGCCCTAAGTCAACTCTTACTCCACAGGTGACTCTGTGGGGCAGTTCTTACTTTCATCATTGACTCCTACAAAGGCTGAGGGAAGCACAGAGAGGTGACGTGACATGCCTTAAGTCACACTGATCCTCAGCTACAAAGCCAGGATTCGAACTTGTCCCTACCGCCCATTTGGCCTAAGCCGTTGTTACTGCTTGCCTGGACTGCTGGGACAGTATATCGGGAATGTCCTTCCATTCTGGCCCAGGCCATTTTTCCTCCCTGTTGCGTTCCTACTTCATCTTTCTGCTCAGCTCTCTCTCTGGAGTCTTCTCTGTCCTCTGCTGGGAGAACCAAGGACTCGCCCACTGGCTCCTGCAGTACATTGTACGCACAGCACCTCCATTAACGCTTGTCACTCACTAGGTGCAAGTGTGTGTGTGTGTGTGTGTGTGTGTGTGTGCGCGCGGCGCTCCATCAGGAAGCGCTCTTCCCTGAAGACCACCTCTGCTTCCCCACATGGCCAGGACATGCCACACAGGGCGGCACTTGGAAAATGGCAACTGAAATCAACCCATGACACTAACTGGGCTCTACTGACAGCCAGGCTGGAGACCACACGCTGGTATGGACATGGCTCCTTCAGCTCACACGCTATTTATGTTGAAAAAAGTCCGGGGGGGGGGTGGTCGGGCACACATGCAAATCAAGTTTCCCAAATCATCATATATTCAAAGAGTTGGTTACAAGGGCAGGTCTCTGTGGTAACAGGTAGCAGGAGCTGGGTGGGTCATAGTCACCCCACTCATACCTATGAGTGTTCTTTTTTCCCCCTTTGTGTTGTTTAAAAATATTTTAATTTATTTTCAAGGTGAGGGAGAGAATGGGCATGCCAGATTCATCAGTCGCTGCAAATGGACTCCAGATGCATGCACCACTTTGTGCATCTGGCTTTACATGGGTACTGGGGAATTGAACCCTGGTCGTTAGGCTTTGCAGGCACATGCCTTAACCACTAGAGCATCCTCTCCAGCCCCTTTCTGTGTATTTTGATAGAGTCTTGCTGTGTAGCTCAAGCTGGTTTCAAACTTGTGATCTTCCTGCCTCACCTGGCCTCCTGAGTGCTGAGGATACAGGTCACCATCACCTTCAAGCATTTATTGAGCACCTACTATGTACTAGGGCATGGGAGAATGAGAGAGTCAGCCGCCTTTCCTTTCCCAGTGCTGGTATCATCCACTTAAGTCCCTGAATTCCCAGCCTCTACACGATGGGGAAAGTGAGTCTCAGAGAGAAACGTGGCTATAATAACCTCATCTGCAAGGCCAGGTGACTCACATTGGCACAGATGCTCCTCTGTCCCCATACAGAGGAAGCCATTGTGTGGGGGAGTTACTGCCCCCACCTTGGTGCCATGACTTTGGGTGAGCTCTGCTTGTCCTGGTGGCCCCGCTTGTGTCCGGGGGCAAGGCTCAGAGGCTCACAGCAGTGGCCCAACCTGTCACTGAGGAAGAGCAGGTCCCAGCTGCAGCTGTTGGCTGTCTGTCGTGGCCGCCTCCTCTGATGGCTCTGTCCTTTGTCCTACAGCTCAGAGTGTAGGGCTCCAGGGCTCACTGCCAGAATCCTTCCTGTATCCTGTCACCAACCTGCCATTGGTGCCTGGGCATGTGGAGATGCCAACCTGGATCAGCTCCAGAGGGATTGTGGGAGGGGCCCAGAGATAGCAAGGCACTTTCTCAAGGGGCAGAACAAGGGCTCAGCTGTGCAGGACCACCCAGAAGAGACCTGGCCCCAGACCGTCAGCTCCAGGGACCACGAAGTAGCAACAGCCTCATCCTGGGATTTCCCTGGTACCCAGCTTCCAGTGTCACCCCTACTAGAATAGAAGAGCCGAGAGCAGGGATTTCTGTCTGCTCTATTCACTGTAATATTCCAAGCATCTGGTACATATTAAGTGTTTAAGTTGCTGATGAGGTTTTAAAATTTTTTTTCAAGGTAGGATCTCACTCTATATTTTATTTTTATTTATTTGAGAGAGAGAGAGGGAAAGAGAGAGAGAATGGGCATGCCAGGGGCTCCAGCCACTGCAAATGAACTCCAGATGCGTGTGCCCCCTTGTGCATCTCGCTTATGTGGGTCCTGGGGAATCGAACTGAGGTCCTTTGGCTTTGCAGGCAAGTGCCTTAGCCACTAAGCAATCTCTCCAACCTAGGTCTCACTCTATAGAGCCCAGGCTGACCTGGAATTCACTGTGTAGTCTCAAGCTGGCCTTGAACTCACAGTGATCCTCCTACCTCTGCCTCCCAAGTGGTAGGATTAAAGGTATGTGCCACCATACACCTGACAACATTTTTTTTTTTTTTTGAGTTAGGGTCTTATGTAGCCCAGACTAGCTTTAAACTCCCTGTGTAGCTGAGGATGACTTCAAACTTCTGAATTTAATTTCCTGAGTGCTAGGATTACAGAGTTGCACCACCACACATGGTTTGTGTAGTGCTGGGAATTGAACCCAGGGCCTTGAGCACGCTAGGCAAGCCCTCTACTACCTAAGCCACACTCCCCCACCTCTGCAGAATGAATGAAGGCTGAATAAGACCCTTGTGATAGATGTTGCTATTAGGTCCATATTTGCCAATGGGGAAAACTGAGGCCCAGGCAGGATGTGGCGTTTGCTCAAAGTGACAGGTTCTCCTCATCACGATTCTCCCTGAGCTACTGGGAAGGGACTTTGGAGGCTGGCGCTCACGCACAGGATCCCGAGACAGCCTGTTTCAGGTTGGGGCTGTGTATTCTTGGTTGGGTGGGTTCAAGGTGTGTGGTGGGTGTCCAGGAACCCGCAGGCTGTCCTAGGGACTGACAGCTGCTGGGTGTGATGCCGTAGCGGTGGCCGGGTGCAAAGCTGAAGGCTCAGGGGACAGCAGTGGAGAGGCGCCTGAGAGTTGGGGACACAATTGCCTCCCACGTGTGACCATATTCCATGCTGACCCCTCCTCATCACCTTCATCTGGTCGTGAGAACTCTACCTCTCTCACCTGTCCTCCCAAGGAGCCCGCAACCCTCCTCCTCCACTGTCATAGCCTGCCTGGCCCTTCTTTATCATCTACCTCACCATCAGACAACGATGCCCCATCCTGACCGCCAGCCCATGTTCGTCTCTAGGTCAAATTCCACAGATGCCAAGGCTGCAGGAAAGAAAGAAGGGAGGGGGAGGTGGCGAGGGGCTGTGATCAGGACTGGCACTCAGGCGCAGGCGCCTGCGGAGCTGTCCAAGGTGCCACGCGCGGCCTGGCCCTGGGCTGCGGGAAGCCAGGAGTGCCCAGGCCTCCGTGCTGCAGCCTCTTGCCTGGTGGCAGCCCGGGCAGGTGCCTCAACCTCCACACTTTACTTTCCACGTGGGCACAGTGGGCAAGGGAAGTACAGCTCATTGGAGGGAAGGGCCTGCCCTGCCCACTTGCTATGGCACCAGCCTCCCAGGATCCCATGATTAACAAGGTTGGTCTTGTTCTGTGGCCCTGGATCCCTTGGGGCCTGGATGCTAAAGGGCATCAGCTGGCAGCCCAGCCTTCTGGGCACCGAGGACCCCAAGGGACTTCCTGTCCTCCCCTTCTTCTTGGCACAGCCTCCAGGACTGGCTGCTACTCCTCCCACCCGAGTATCCTAACACGGGGTTGCTAACCCACAGGAGGCTCTGCCTATGAGAGGCCCTCCTTCCAGACCCCAGGCAGCGTCCACATCCCTGGGGACACTCTGGGCCTCTCCAGAAGGTTCTAATGTCATTTTTCCATGTGAGTGCCACATCTAAGAAATGGTCTCCAGGTGTTTCCCAAGCCATCCTATCACGTTTGATCTTCACAGTGACCCTCTGGTGAAGGGACTATCCTCACCCCCATTTTATAGATGAGAAAAAGGAGGCTCAGAGAGGTTAAGTGGCTTGCCCACGGTCACACAAACAGCAAAGGGCCAAGGTGGACTTTATATCTGTCTGCGGACCTCACGCATCAGAGAAGGGTTCAAATGCCATTTCTGTGACAAGCATCTACGCTTCTCTCCACCAGATTCTGACATTCATTTGATATTGATTGATAAGACTCAGAAATTGACTGATTGGTGATAGATTTTTTTTCTTTCTCTTTGAGACCCCAAGATCCAGGCTGGGCCACAGATGACCATCAAATAAAGTAATGATCAACTTGGGGTACCAAAAAGAGGCTTTGGGGTTAGACAACCAACCAGAGAAGGGGTCTGTTAGAAGGCACCATGGGCATGCAACAGGGTGTGGGCACTCAACACTGTCTGCTTTAGCTGGGCCCACTGGCCCTCTCCTCCAATCCTTCTTGCCTGGCAGGCATCAGACTGCACCCAGGCCTCCCTGGCTGCCTTGAGGGGATCCCAGGAGTACTGTAGCTAGGGAGCCAGGCCCTGGAGTCTCCAAGGTAACTCTGGCTGTCCCTTCCTTGGTTCAGACCCTGATAACAAGCGCAACAAAACTCTCAAGGGATAAGGAGGAGGGATGCTCAGCCCTTGTTTTCTGTCCTTGAGATCTGACCTGAACAGCTCGTTTCAGCTTAGGAATGAAATGAAAGGTTGTGTGTAGACCTTGGGACGTTAGTCACTCACCACCTCTGGGCCTCAGTTTTCCCTCGATGGGAGTCTAAATCTGGAAGGTACTTTCCACGGTGACCATTCCCTCTCCTCTCTGAGTGGCTCTGTCAGCCCAAGTGTCCCAGGAAGAACCTTGTGCCGGTGGGAAGACACAGAGCCCAGCAGAGTCTGTGCCACTTACAGGCAGTGCAGGCGGGGAGCGTGGAAACAGCCACTGCCTATTGTCTCCAGCCTGGTAGCCGGGCGGGGCCTCTGAAACAGTATGTGGCCGTGGCTGCCTCATTGCAGTGTGGACAGATGGCTAGCAGTGCATGGAGAGGAGCATGGGGGCCACCTGTCCCACACGTGCCCTCCACTCCCTGGCCACAGAGGCTATGAAGCCTTCCATCAGCAGGGCCCGTGTCACCTCTCCCTAGCTGTGTAGAGTGGGAGGCCCTGAGACTGTTAGGCTGGGAGACCTTAGATAAGTCACTCACCTTCTCTGAAACAGTCTTCCCATGTGGAGTTTAAATTTTGGAGGCCCCATAGCTGGGTATGCAAATGACCCCTGGGGACGCCACACATATGTGTGTGGTATTTGCGTATGTGTAAGCCATTCCGAAACCTTTCCTCATGATTGGTGGGATACAACCCCTAACCCCAACATTCTGGTGGCTTTGGGGCCTCTGTGAGCTCATCTGGATGAAACCCTCTTGGCGTGCCCATATGTGGCCATCCAGGGTTGCCTGGGGTAGAAAGATTAGGTGAGGAAAGTTTTGAGGAGCCCTGGGTTCAGTGAGATCACCACCAGGACTGAGCCAAGGGGTGCAGGCCTGTCATCCCAGCTGCTCAGGAGACTGAGAAGGAAGATCAATAGGTCAAGACCTGCCTGGGCAATGTAGTCAGATCCTGTCTCAAGATAAAAAATCAGGGAAGGGGAGCTGGCGAGATGGCTTAGCGGGTAAGGTACTTGCCTTCGAAGCCTAAGAACTCATGTTTGAATCTCTAGTTCCCATGTAAGCCAGATGCACAGTGACACAAATGTACAATGTAGCACTGTGCGCACAAGGGGACACACACGTCTGGAGTTCGTTTGCAGCAGCTGAAGGCCCTGGTGCACCCATTCCCTCTCTCTCTGCCTGTCTCTCCCTCTCTCTCTCTCTCAAGTTAAAAAAATCAGAGGGAGCCGGGCGTGGTGGTGCACGCCTTTAATCCCAGCACTCGGGAGGCAGAGGTAGGAGGATCGCCGTGAGTTCGAGGCCACCCTGAGACTCCACAGTGAATTCCAGGTCAGCCTGGGCTAGAGTGAGACCCTACCTCGAAAAACCAAAAAAAAAAAAAAAAAAAATCAGAGGGGACTAGAGAGATGGCTCAGTGGTTAAGGCAATTGCCTGCAAAGCCCAACAACCCAAGTTTGATTCCCTAGTACCCACATGAAAACCAGATGCATAAAATGGCACATGCATCTGGAGTTTGTTTGCACTGGCTGGAGGCCCTGGTGTGCCCATTCTCTCTGTCTGTCTGTCTTACTTCTATCTCTTCTCTCTGTCTCTCTGCTCGCAAATAAATAAATGAAATATTAAAAAAAAATCAGAGGGGCTGGGCAGGCATGGTGGCGCACATCTTTAATCTCACCACTCAGGCAGGAGGAACACTGTGAGTCTGAGGCCAGCCTGGGGCTACAGAGTGAGTTCTAGGTTAGCCTGGGCTAGAGTGAGACTCCACCTTGAAGAAAAAAATAAGAGGGCTGGGAATGTAGCACAGTGGTACAGCACTTGCCTAGCATGTAAGAAGTGCTGGGTTCAAATCCCAGCACTGCAAAGAAAAGCAAAGCCTATCACCAGTATGGAAACATGTGGTGAAGCCAGCAACCCGCCTCTCCCTAGCCGGCCTCTACTGGGCCTGAGGCTGGACACAGCCTCTGTCTCTTCATGAGTAGGCGGGAGGGGTTCCGGCCTGGAGGGCTTCAAAGGAAACTCAGCCCCCTTTGGGGAGAAGTAAAAACAGCTCCAGCAGCTGAGTAAACTGGAGTTCCCATGGGGCCTGGCCTCTCCCCTCCTGCCCACGCCCGCCTGACCCTTCTACCACCAGCTGCCCAGGCCGAGGCAGAGGCATAGAGTCAGGACGCGCGCACCTGCCACGGGCCAGCACGCTGGGCAGACTGTGTACGCAGGACCCAGGGCTGGGGGTCCCGGGGCACCTGCAGGGTTGGAAGATGCTCAGACAGGGCCGATGAACTGTAGCTGGGAGCCAAACCAACCCAGGCGGCGTTTCTACAAGGCTCACGGCTTTTATATTTATTTATAATCGCTTGAAGCAAAGAATGTGTCATGAGTCAAGAGAACTATATGAAATTCAAATTTTAATGTCCACCGTGTTTTATCAGAACACAGCCCCACCTGCCCATTTGCATATGCTCTGAGGGCTTCCTCACTAAGGACTCGGGGTACAGATCCCACAAGCTAAAGATTTACCGGGTATCCCATCAGAAAAGCCCCTCAGCTCCTGCATCAAGGCAAAACCAGCCTCCTGTTTTCCTCCCAAAGGAAACTTTAGCAGTAAAAACTTGCGGGGACTCTTTTAACAGGGTCTTTTTTATTTATTAAAAAAAAAAAAAAAAAAAAACCAGAGCTAGGCATGGTGGCACAAGCCTTTAACCCCAGCACTTGGGAGGCAGAGGTAGGAGGATTGCCATGAGTTCAAGCCTGAGAGTACATAGTGAATTCCAGGTCAGCCTGGGCCAGAGTGAAACCCTACCTTAAAAAAAAAAAAAAGGTCTCATGTAGTCCAGGCTGGCCTTGAACTTGCTACTTAGCCAAGAGTGACCTTGAACTTTTGATCCTTTAAAAAAATTATTTATTTATTAGAGAATGAGGGGGGAGAGAGAACACAAATGGGCATGCCAGGGACCCCTAGCCACTGCAAACAACTCCAGATACATGCACCACTATGTGCATCTGACTTATGTGGGACCTGGAGAATCAAACCTGGGTCCTTAGGCTTCGGAGGCAAGCATCTTAACCGCTAAGCCATCTCTCCAGACCCTTTTGATCCTTTTATCTAGCTCCCAAGTGCATGTATTCAGTATATGGAGACTTACAATGAGTTTATCTAGACAGGATCTTGGTGCAATTTCAGTACATATATGCAAGCTTTGGGTTTCGTGATTTTATATTGGTTTTGGGGTCTTACAGCTTTGGTCTGTGTGAGTGACCTCTCGTGGTGCCACAGCCTTGGTAGAGACATGATGTTGTGGCTCATTTTATAGATGTGGGAACAGAGCCCTGGGGAGGTGAGGACTCTAAGCCAAGGTTAGCAGACCTCCTTCCTAAGGGCAAGAAACCTTTGGCGGGGCTCCACCCTACCGGAGGAGACAGCTCCCTCCCTCCCTCCAGAATCTCTCCTGGTGTCCTAGCCCCACCCACCCCCACTCCTGAGATCCATCCTCCTCCTCACTGCAGGGGGGGGGGGTCCTGGCAGGTGCCCAGGAGCCTGATGGCAGTGAAGTGGTGTCTTCCCTTTTCCAGCACCACAGCCTGCAGTCAGGGAGACAGTGGAGGAGTGTAGGGAGGTGATGGGGGCTGAACTTCTGGGGTCCCCAGGAAGGTTGAGCATTATAAGAGGCACCATGGAGATCTACGGGGATGGCGAGGATGTGGGAGTGTAGGGACTCAGGAACTGAAGCGGGTGCTGGGGCAAGGAGGCAGGCCCCACACGGAGGAAGCTCTTGGGCAAAGTTAACAACTTGGTAGTCTTGGGAGACTGTTTCTAAGGAACCCCCTGGTCCCCCAAGTTATGGTCTAGAAAATATCTATAGCCAGTGTTCATTCTGAGACCACAGAATGCCAACCACTAAGTGAGTCAGGAGAAGCCCAACCCCTTCTGCTGTGGGCTCTCTGCCCACCCTCTAAGAAGGAGGAGCGCCTGGCACAGGGGACGTCTATCTCTTTGCATTCTCCTTTTGGGCCTCAGTGCTTCTTTATAAGCACAAAGACAAGGGCTAGAGAGATGGCTTAGCGGTTAAGGCACTTGCCTGCGAAGCTTAAGTACTCAGGTTCAATTCCCAAAACCCACATGGTGGCTCCTGCACCTGGAGTTCCTTTGTAGTGGCTGGGGGCCTTGGTGTGCCCATTCTCTCCCTCTCTGACTCTCTCAAATAAATAAAATAATTTAAAAATATAAGTACAAAGACTACATCCCACTCTTAGGATGAAACTCCAGGTCTGGCTTCTGCTCCAGGCTTATCTTGTATTCATGGTTTCCTGCCTTCCAAATACAAAGCGCTTGAATGTATTCTTCTCCTACCCACCCCAGGACTTTTGCACTGGCCTCTTTCTCTCATTCCTCAGACTGCTGTCAAACCTCACCTCCTCAGGTTAGGCTTCTTGAGTGTCCCCAGACATGTTTACTTTGTGCTCTCAGACCTCCTGCTTGTTCCTGGACCATGGGGGACATTCATCGTAGCCCTCTGCTGGATACACAATGCTGGGATGATGGGTAACCTGAATGACTGGCAGAACTCAGGTCTGTGGCCGAAGCCTGGAGTTCTGGAAACAGATACACTGAATGGTCACATCAACAAGCTGCTAGTGATGACTTCACCTGCCTTTCTACGCTTCCTTAGGCACCACGCACCGTCACACTGTCCTAGAGTTGCCCAGTGTAAGAGAGCTCACCTTAGTGTACAGTGGCAATAATGTCCTGGCCCTATGCTGTCCCATGTGGCCACACAGTGACATGTTTTTAACTAACTTAATTTCAAGTAGCTACAGGTGGTCAGTGGCTACCTTACAGGGTAGCACAGCTCCCAGGAGGAGGAAACTTCCTGCTGTCCCCAATCTGGTTCTAGGCAGCTCTGTCACCCAGGGAGCCACAGCCCCCACTCAGGACTGCTGGGCAGCCCCTATGAGGAAGAGCCTTGTCACAGCCCACTACCCATCACGCACGTCTCAAAGGCCGCTGGGTCATGAAGCAGGGAGCTCTCTACAGTGCTGACAAGCCCACTTGAGTGTGGGATCATTTTTCTGTCACCATTATCACCCATCACCATCCTCACCACCATTGTTCAACTCCTGATATGGTCACCAAGACCAACAGCAACGCCCACACGCACACAGCCAGCTGCACAGCGAGGCCACCAAGGCTGCCCGCGGCACTGCTCTCTCTCCGTCAGCATCACACGTCAGCCCCGCCCCACACCACCACCACCATCATCATCATCATCATCATCATCACCATGGAATTCCACACTGGATGCCAAGCCACCCCACCCCATCCACACAACCACCACCACAGGTCTCCTCCATCATGGCTCTGACCCCACCACGGACACCAACTCCCCCAGACGTGGCCTGACCATCCCCACGCCCCCTACCCCAGCTTTGCAGCCAGCTTGGCATGCCAGCTTCCACTCTGCACTCCAGCTGTTTCAGTTTCAATCCCAGCTCTGAGTGCAAATCTCTCAACCTCACGGAGACTCAGTTCCTCTATCTGTAAAATGGGAGGACTAGAATAGTCCTCAGACTTTTTTTTTTTAAAATTTTTGTTTTCTTGAGGTAGGGTCTCGCTGTAGCCCAGGATGACCTAGAATTCACGATGTAGTCTCAGGTTGGCCTCGAACTCACGGCGATCCTCCTACCTCTGCCTCCCGAGTGCTGGGATTAAAGGTGTGCGCCACCACACCCGCCAGGCACACTCAGAATTTTGAGTGTCAAACCTCCACTAGGTTCTGGGCTGGAGAAGGCTCAAATTTTTTTTTTCTTTAATCCTTACACCATTCTGAGAAATAGTGATTTGTCCATTTTTCTGGTGAGGAAACTGAGGCTCAGAGAGGTGATCTACTTACCCAAAGCCCCCACCCCCAAGTAATAGATAAAACTAATGGAACCAAAGTCATACCCTAGGTGAGGCAAGACTGTCTGTTTGTCCAGGACGAGAGGGAGAAGAAGACTGGATCAGCAGACAGGCTCTTCTGCACCCAGAACCGCCCCCCCCTACACACACACACACTCCCAAGATTTTTGTTCTGGGGAGGGGGAATTCTTAAATTAAGTCCTCCTGTGATGTTGGAGGTGGCCTGGCCAGGCCAGTAGAGGTCTGCTCACCTGTGTCCTGCCGGAACTGGTGCATGGACTGCAGGTCGATGATGTAGGGGGCCAGCTGGGCATCCACCTGGCCCAAGACCACTGAGCCCCGGGCATCTTCCTTGAGCACGTTCTCGATGTGGTGACACACGGTGGCCGTGTAAGGCCTCCAGCGGCTGTGCTCATTCAGCCACTCCCACACCACCACCCTGGCCACGTTCTGCGGTGGGAAGCCCAGCCCGTTCACCGGCACCATCACACCCTGGCTTGGCCGTGACATGGCCGCTGTCGCCTGGGGGGCCAGGTCCCCCCTGTTGCTGGCCCAGCAGCTCGTGGGCCTGGGAGCACTGGGGAACTGTCCTCCTCCTCTTCCGACTGTCTCCCCAGGGCTGGCAAGGAGGGCTGTGGCCTCCTTTCTAGCTCCGGCTCCCTCTCCAAGGCCTAGAGGCCTCGGTTAGGGGACTTGGGGGGTGACAATCCAGGCTCCGAGAACCCCTTGGGCAGCTGTCACACACAGGACTGCACTGAAGGCAATGTCTTCTCCCACGAAGGGGGTGGCGGTGCCCCGGGTTCAGGTGAGGGAGAGAGGCGCCTGTCCCTCTGGCTCTGGCCTCTTCCTCGCTGGTCTCGGGTCCTTTTCTCCCCGCCACGCCACGCCACGCCACGCAGGGCCTGTCACCAGGGAGGCCCGGGCCAGCCTGCTGCTCTCTGCGGCGCTGATGGCGACTGTGACCCAGACCCCGCGTCTAGCCTTGGCCGGCGGCTCGGATCCCTCCCGAGGACAGTCCTGTCCTGTCCCCCGGCCCCTCTCCACGGCGTCCTGGCCAGCCGCGGGGGTCGCAGATCACCCAGGGCTGGGATGCGGTGGCCTGGGCGGATGGAGGAGGGAGCGACGGGGGGGCGGGGGCCGTGGGCACGCCCCACCCCACTCGTGCTCGCGACCTGCAGGAGACAAGAAGGGGCGAGGGCCCTTTAAGAGTGGAGAGCGCAGCCCCCTCCCCCCTCTCGGGAGTCGCGGTGGAGAACAATGGGGCGCCGGTGGGTGGGGGGCCTGCAGGGGGGACTCGGGGGTCCCCGCCCGCCGGTCCCTCGGGGGCACCTGCAGCGTGAGCCCGAGCGGGTCCCCAGGCTGCAGCGCCCTGTGCGCGGCTCGCGAGCGTCCCCCACCCGGGGCCCGCGCGCTGCAGGGATGCGGGATGCGGGAGGCTGGGGTGCCCCGGGCCCCGCGCAGGCAGTGTCCCCAGGGGTGAAGCCACAGGAGCTGACGAGCGCTGTCCCCACCCGGGGTGACAGCGCCTGGGGCGCCCGCAAGAGCTAGGGACGTGGATCCCCCGCGCTCACCTCTTCCTCCCCTGCGCTGGCGCCCGGCTCCCGGGAGGAGAGGACGATCCCCGGCCTCGGACAGACCGCCCTGCAGACCGACCGACCGACGGACCGATCGACGGGCGCAGCAGCCGCTGGCGCCGCCGAGATCCCGGCGGGTGGAGGCGGCCGCGCTCCGCTCGGCTCCGGGGCGGGAGGGGCGGGAGGAGGAAGGGGAGGAGGAGACGGATCCGCCCCGCCCGCCGCCGCCCGGAATCCCCGGCTAGGCCCTCCCGCCAGCCCGCGAGAGCCGGAGGAGGGGGTTTAGGGAGAATCTGTCATCCCTGCATTCCAGGGGCTCTCAGTCCAGGGCCTGGTACACAACAGGCGCTCAATAAATGCTTGCACTGAACGAATCTGACCTAGAGACAGCTCAAAGGGAGCTGGGGTGGCCTCCTCTCCTTCTCCCACTATTTGCTGGGATCTCAACCAGGTCGATTTCAGAGCCAAATGGAACCCTGGAGCCTAAAGAGCACAGATGGGAAAACTGAGGCCCAGAGAGGCAGAGGGTCACAGGCCCAGGATCAGGAAAGCTCCAACAGCGCTCAAACCCCACCGAGGTCAGGGGAGCCCAGTTAGAGCATCCCGGGGGCCGCTCTCCACAGCACCCACCTGCTCCAGGATAGAGGGATGGGGACAGCTTCTGCCTGTCTCCAGGTGAGGAAGCCCAGGCAGGAAGTGGACACTTTAGAGGAAGGGACAGGAAAGTCCGGCTCCAGGTACAGTCACCCGCAAACAATAGGAGTTTAATAAATGCAGGGGGCACTTGGTGGCAGCAATTCAAGTGTTAACGGACATTGGACATCTCTCTGTCCTCTGGCAAGCTGGACTCCGCAGCTGGACACACACACACACACACACACACACACACACACGTCAGCTGGGAGGAGGTGGCCCCCCGGGGCCCTGTGGTGTTTAGTTTGAGGAAGATGAGGGATGGGGCCAGTGTCTGTCCGGAACTCCAGCCTGGGGCTGTGGAGCAGGGTCAGCAGCCTGTTTGGGAGCTGGTCCAGAGTGGCCCACGCTGACTCCCGTACCTCCCCAGGGCAAATGGAGACTAAGCAAGGTCAGGGGCGGGTTGGGCTGGTCGCTTTCCCAGCGCTGGACAGGACACGCGGCCAGCTGGAGCCCCTCCCGGCCCCCCTCTGGGTCCAGCAGGCCCGGCTCCAGGTCATGGCCAGCACTGCTTCATTTGTGCTGCCTGCAGACTGGAGGGGGGGGGGTGGGGGGCTGTGGGAGGTTCAAGCTGGGTCTGCAGGACAACCTCTGACAAGGCCACCCAGCTCTGGGGTCTGGGGGTTCACAAAAGATGCTATGCTGCAGACTTGTGACTCGTACCTGTTTCTGAGAAAAGGGGCCCTGGCAGCCACCCCAAACCTTATGAGACAGAAGGGAGACTGTGGGGGGGGGGGGTTCCAGGGTGGGGAAGAGACTGGCTCAATGTCACATGGGGATTTTGTTGCAAAAGGGAAAGACGAGGGGATGGAGAGATGGCTCGTTGGTTAAGGTGCTTGCCTGCAGAGCCTATTGTCCTGGGTTCTATTCTCCAGTACCCACGTAAAGACAGTTGCCCAGTGATGTATGTGTCTGGATTTTTTTTTTTTTTTTTTTTTTTTTTTTTTTTTTTTTGCAGGGGCTGGAGGCCTTGGAAGGCTCATCCTCTGTCTCTCTCTGCTTGCAAATAAAAAATAAATAAATAACTGGGAAGAGGAACCCCACTCTCTGGACTTCCTCATGTCATTTAAGTCCTGAGCAAACGTCACAGCCTTCCCTGACTTTGTCTCTCTTCCTCTGTGTCCCTGGTAAAATTTGGGAGACCTGTCCCCACTAGAGAGGAGTTGGATGTCAAGGATTGCGCTGCTCCTCCTGCATGCGGGTGCTCGTCCCAAGGTAGATGCTGTTTATGGGGTGTCTGCCACAGCCACGCCAGGAGGAAGGACACAGACCTCCTGAAGCTCAGAGAGGCTCCGTGGTTTGTCTGCATTTCCACAGGAAGTAAGCGGTGGTGCTGGGACCCGAATCCCAGATGACCCTTGCGCTGACCACGGCACTGTGCTGCCCATGTTTGTAGAGTGACTAGTGAATGCCATCTGGCCATGAGTGAAAGGCACCTTTAGTGGCTGTCTGTGGTTAGGGCGTGGGACCTACCAGGGTGTAGAGTCTCACTCCCTGGAACCCTAGAGGAAAGGTGTCCCAAAGAGTGAGAATAAATTGGCCACCAAGGAGTTCACGGTGGCCTGGGAAGATGGCTCAGAAAGCAATGGCTGGTGAGTGGTCTGTGGGTCAGTAGTGCCCAGGGGGGATGCATATCTGAGTCACATAAAGCTGGGATACAGGGCTGGACTGGTGACTTAGCAGTTAAGGTGTTTGCCTAGAAAGCCTAAGGACCTAGGTTCAATTTTCCAGAACCCATGTAAGCCAGAGGCACAAGGTGGTGCATATGTTTGGAGTTCATTTGCAGTGGCTGGAGGCCCATTCTCTCTAACTACCACTCTCTCCCTCCCTCCCTCCTTCCTTCTCTCTCTCAAATAAATAACTAATATTTTTTAAAACTAGGATACAGACCACAAGAGGTACACGATGCTCCTGCTCACCCACCCACGAAGCTGGATGAGTCCCGGCTGCTCTGAGCTCTTCTCCTCAGCCCTTGGCTGTCTGGGGCTCAGATCAGATGTCCCCCCTTGGATGGTTGTGAACAGTGTAAGTGGAAAGCAAGAAGCAGCGTGGGGCTGTTTGAGTGTCCTGAACGCAAGGGGTTTTCTCGGGGTTGTGGAGCGATGGTAGGCTGGGCAAGATGGAGGGGCTCCTGCTACCTGCTGAGAACTGGAGGTGAATTAATGACACCCCAGAAGGGCAATCTTCATGGCCAGCCCTAGTGGCCACTGTCGACAGGCAAGGGAACCATGGGAGCAAGCCCCCCCCCACCTTTGAAGTTCATGTTCAATCCTGAAATCCCCTGGACCTGTTGCCCTTCCTAGAGTGCACCTGAGCTTCCCCTAGGAGTGTGTCTTTAAAGATAATGCACAGGCTGGAGAGAGGGCTCAGAGGTTAAGGCACTTGCCTGCAAAGCCTAATGACCTAAGTTTGATTCCCACGTAAAGCCAGATGCACAAGGTGGTGCATGTGTCTGGAGTTTGTTTGTAGTGGCTAGAGGCCCTGGTGCTCTCTCTCTCCTCTCAAATAAATAAATAAATAAATAAATATTAAAGATGACACACATACAAGCCCCACCCTCTGAGACTGAAGTCCTTAGTTGGACTCAGGGCATCTGAGGGAATTGAGAAAGGGTTGAGTCAGCAGGTCTATGTTGCCAGAACCCAGGGCTTGCTTGGGGCCATCTGCTATTCCTTCAGTTAGAAAACATCACTTGAGCACCTACTGTGTGTCAGACATTGGGAGAGAGCCATGGACAAAAGACACACAAGTCCTTGTTCCCCGGCACTGACACTCTGGAGGAGGAGATGGGCAGAGCATATCACTGTATGACACTGGAGTGTGTCATAAAATGTGTAACCTTGAGAAAAGCCAGGTCCCCTGGGACATCAGGGAAGGGGATCTGACTTGGCGTGGGCACGTGGGAAAAGGGCCTGGTTTCCCTCATCTAGTTAGGCATGCATGTTCATGAGCCAGCAATTCCACACACAGTATGGGATTCTTGTCCATTTGTAACAAGAGTCGTGAAAAAGAATGCCCATGGAAGGTCTGTCCTCCATGGCCCGAACTGTGAAGTGACCCTCTTGCCTGACCATGACAGAACGAATGACTACATTATGGCACAGTTCCCACAGTGAAATATTACATGGCCCTCAAAAGGAGGCACCAGTAGCCGCACATCAGAGCAGGGTCAGATCTCTGAAACAGAACGGATCATCAAGGTGCCCTGCTATGTCAATACCATTCTCTCTTTATAAAACTGAAGGCTACTGAAGTCCCACATGCCTGTGTGGAACCAGCTGCATGAAAAGGGAACACGGGAAGAGGAAGGATGTGGATCACAGCAGGCAGATGGCGTGCTGGAGGTGGGGAGATCGTGCGGCCAGATGTAGGCTATGTGGAAAGCCTGGCTTTTGTTTTGAGTGATGGTTTCACATGTGTTTCTTGTATTATTGAAATTAACTACTCAATAAGAGCTGGTGAAATTGTATCATGAAACGAGATGGTTCTCAAAAGAAATGAGGGCAAGGTATGGCAGCGTATGCCTTTAATCCCAGCATCTAGAGGCAGAGGTAGGAGGATTGCTGTGAGTTTGAGACCAGCCTAGGGCTACAGAGTGAGTTCCAGGTCAGCCTGGCTAGAGCGAGACCCTACCACAAAAACAAACAAGCAAACAAACAGACAAACAGAAAGACAAGGGCTGGGGAGATGGCTCAATGGCTAAAGGAACTTGCTTTCAAAGCCTGACAGCCTGGGTTTGATTCCCCCACATTCACATAATGTCAGATGCACAAAGTGATGCATGCAACTGTAGTTCGTTTGCAGCAGGAGGAGGCTCTGACATGCCTGTGCTTGCTCTCTCTCTCTCTCTCTCTCTCTCTCTGTTTCTCTGTCTCTCAAATAAATAAAAATAAAATCTCTTTCTCTCTGCCTCTTTATGTCTCTCAAATAAATAAATAAAATATACTTTTAAAAATGGGCTGGAGAGATGGCTTAGCAGTTAAGGCGTTTGCCTGCAAAACCAAAGGATCCCGGTTCAACTCTCCTGGATCCACATAAGCCAGATGCACAAGGGGATGCATGTAACTGGAGTTCCTTTGCAATGGCTGGAGGCCCTGGCGCGCCCACTCTCTCTCTCTCTCTTTCTCTCTGCCTCTTTGTCTCTCTCAAATAAATAAATAAAATATATTTAAAAATAAAAATGTATAAAGAAGTTAGTAAGAGATCATTGCAGCATACACATGAAGGCTTCAGTTCAATCCCCAGCACCCATGTAAAAAGCTGGGTGTGGCCACGCATGCCTGTAACCCCGTCCTGTGGGAGGCAGACAGGAGAATCTCTGAAGCTCACTGGACATTTGATCTGACCAAATATGGCAGCTGCACATTCAGTCTCAAGGACACAACATAGCAGAGGGTTAGAGGAGAACACCGATGTTC
The DNA here is from genome assembly GCA_036346955.1 of Dipus sagitta. Lineage (NCBI taxonomy): Eukaryota > Metazoa > Chordata > Mammalia > Rodentia > Dipodidae > Dipus > Dipus sagitta. The sequence continues at coordinate 26,995,141 of CM070782.1, forward strand.
TCTCTGGCCTTTGCATGCTTGTACACACATGGGGTGCATGTGCACCTGCACACACACGTGCACGCACTACATAAACATGTGCCACACATGCCATAAGATACACACACACACCATACACACATACCATACACACACCACACACACCATACAAACCCACACCATACACACACAATACATGCACACACACCACACACTCACACACACACACATATACACCATACACACACACCATATACAGACACACACAATACATGCACATGCACCGTACACACCACACATACATACACGCACCTATACTCATACACAAGTGCACATATGTGCAGAAAGAACTAATAGGAAGGGAAGGTGCTGGGGAAAGGGTGTGGTTGTAAAGTCGAATCAGTTGATCAGAGATGGTATTACGGAGCCAAGACTTGCAGTAGGTTCCGGGGTTTGGTGGGGGTTCAGCACCATTAGGAATGGGAAGGAGGTCAGCAGGCCAAGGGGGGAAATTCCTGATAGGAAGGAAGGAATATGAAGCAGGTCAGAGGTGGGGTGGGGGAGGGAAAGGAGAAAGGGACCCCGTGCCTGGTTTCCCAGAGGGGCCCAGATGGAGTCTCAGCCAGCCCTGTCCTGCTGACCAGCCCCTGGGGCTGAGTCACACAGCGAGGTTCTCGCTGACAGGCATCTGAGAGAAGACACAAACAGGAGCGTGGATGCTGGTATAGAAGCAGCAGGGACTGCTGAGGGCCCTGGGGACAGAGCAGGGGACCTGGAACAGTAAGGGGACATCCACTGAGCAACACCCCCATGAGGTGTCACCATAGATCTTACAAGCCCCAGAGCTGTGCAGGGAGTTTGGCCCCTGGCTTCAGAGACCACTGACCTGTTTCTTTGGGAGTCTCTGCGTCTTAGTGGATCAAGGTCTCTCACCTCCATGTGGGCTGGGTGAGTCCTCCCCACTTCTCCCTTCTAACCCCGGCCTTCTAGTACCACTTCTTTCTAACCCCGGGGAACAAGGTGGGGGCTCCGGTCTTGGACTGGTGTCTCCAGCACAGAGGGAAAGCACACCGAGGCGTTGGTGTGACCAGATGTGTGACACTGAAGTGGTTGGTGGACCTGGTCCACCTGGGGAACTGGAGGCTGGCTGAGCTCTGCCCATGATCAGAACTGGAGTTCTTTTCCCCTCTAAATATTGCAGGGGAGCAGGGCGTGGTGGCGCACGCCTTTAATCCCAGCACTCGGGAGGCAGAGGTAGGAGGATCGCCGTGAGTTCAAGGCCATCCTGAGACTACATAGTGAATTCCGGGTCAGCCTGGGCTAGAGTAAGACTCTACCTAGAAATCCAAAAAAACAAAACAAAACAAAACAAAACAAAAACAAAAACAAAAACAAAAAAAAAAAAAAAAAAAAACCAAAAAACTGCAGGAGTCCAAGAATGGGAAATGTAATGTGAGTGAGTGAGTGAGTGAGTGAGTGCACAGTGCCCTCTGGTGGCCAGTATTGTCCCTTGCTTTCCTGCTGGAGGGCTTTTAAAGTAATTTATTTTCAACTTTTAAAAAATTGTTTACTTAATTACAAGCAAAGAAAGAGAGAGAATAGAGAAAGAGAGGTAGAGAACTGGCATGCCAGAGCCTCCAGCTGCTGCAAATAAACTCCCGATGCATGCACCACTTTGTGCATCTGGCTTTACATGGGTTCTGGGGAATCAGACCTGGATCCTTAGGCTTTTCAGGCAGGCGCCCTAACTGCCGAGCCATCTCTTCAGCCCATAAACTTTTTTACTGTGGTAAAACCACACAGCATAAGGTTTACCATCTTATTAATTTCCAAGTTTGCAATTCATTAGTGTCAATTAGATTGCTATTGCTGGGCAAGCGAGTTCCAGAACTTTCTCATCTTCCAAATATGAGACTGTGTGCTCACTAAGCAGTGGCTCGCCATTCTCACCACCCCTAGCCCTTGGAAAGCTCATTCTATTTTCCGTCTTTATGTTTCTGGATCTTCTACTGCTGCATAAGTGGACTTTGGCAGTAATTGTCCACTTGTGACTGGTTTATTTTACTTAGCCCTATGTCCTCAAAGTTCATCCATGTTGTAGCCAATGCCAGAATTTTCTTTTCTTTTCTTTCTTTTAAAAAAAAATATTTGTTTATTTATTTTATTTATTTGAGAGAGAGAAAAAGAGGCAGATAAATAGAGAAAGAAGATGGGTACACCAGGGCCTTCAACCACTGTAAACGAACTCTAGACGCATGCGTCCCCTTGTGCATCTGGCTTACGTGGGTCCTGGGGAATTGAACCTGAGTCCTTTGGCTTCACAGGCAAATGCCTTAACCACTTAAGCCATCTCTCCAGCTCCAGAATTTTCTTTTATTTGATGTTTCAAGGTAGGGTCTCACTCTAGCCCAGGCTTTTACGTAATATCCTGGGAAATCACACCTGGGTCCTTTCCAGCTCTAATTCTCCCCGCCCCCCCTTTTTGAGGTAGGGTCTCACTCTAGCTCAGGCTGACTTGGCATTCACTATGTAGTCTCAGGGCGGCCTCGAACTCACAGTGATCCTCTTACCTCTGCCTCCAGAGTGCTGGGATTAAAGGCATGCACAACCATGCCCAGCCATGCCAGAATTTTCTTTCTTTCTAAGGCTGAATAATGCTCCACTGTGTGTATATGCCCAATCTGTTTTGCCATGCCACTGCTGGTGGGCGCTTACGGTGCTGTTGCGGACACTGATGCACAACATCTCTTTGAGATCTCTCTTCCCATTTCTTTCGGTGCACTTGTTGTTCATGGGATTTGGCATCACCTAGTAGATGGCGAGGCACGTCTCTGAAGGAGTTTCTAGAGAGGATTGATGAGCTGAGGAGGGGCGCTCTGCCCTGCATGTGGGCGGCACCATCCCTTGGGCTGGGGTCACAGATGGGACAGAAGGAGGAAGGGACAGGAAGAGCCTGGGTGTGGCCTGCTCCTCTCCCTTCTGGCCACCATGATGTGAGCTGCTCTGCTCCCTCCCAGCCTCTGAAACCGTGAGCCAGTCGCAGTCCTTCCTGCCTGAGTTGTTTCTGGCAGGTATTTTGTCACAGTGGTGAGAACAGGGAGCCCACGTGCTAGACTGCGTTGTAAGCTGAGCCTTCAGCCCCCTGTGTGACTGTGTCTGGAGACAGGACTTGGGTTAGAAGAGGGCATGAGGAGGGAGCCTCAAGGCCTCAGAACTGGTGACATGCGTGCAGAAGGGGACTCTGACATGTCACCCTGACCTTGGGCCTCCAGCCTGCAGCATCGTAGTCCGTACCTGTCTGTTGTTTGAGGCCGCCAGGCTACGTTACATTATGGCAGCTCAAGTAATTAGTGCCAGAGGGGAGCTCCACGCTGAATTTTCTGGGGGGACCGTCACCCTGTCCCCACAGCAGCAGCACTGTGTCACATTCCACCAGCAGAGCACTGTCCCTCTGTCTTTTTTCTCTGCGTGTGTCCCTGCCTGTCTGTCTTTATCCCCCGCCCCACTGACAGCTACATGAGTAGTTGTAATTTTTCTGAAACGTCTGAATGGGAAGTGGAACACGATATCCACTCGCTCTAAGCACTTCAGTTTACATTTCCAGAGCACAAGGGGACTGTTACGAAACCGCACCAATGAACACCATCGGACATCGATGCCGCATTCCTGGCTCGTCTCCAACCTTCCCCACAGCTAGCCAATTGTCCCATCAACACATAGCAAGATGAAAAACGAAAACGTCCCCGGGTCACACATGGCACTGGGCGGTCCCTGACCACTCATCTCAGCCATCCCAGACCCAGCAAGGAGGGTGGTGGCGTTGGCCAGCTGGCCCACAGGCTTCTGGGAGATAATGCCTAATTGTTCAGGCCCCCTGGGCTGTAGGATCATGCAGCTAGAGATCCGAGAAAACAGGTGCACCCACCACGAGGCTGCCGGCTGCAAAGTACAGGAAACCCAAACAAGAGAGGCCTGATGAGAACACCGTTTATTTACTTGTTTATTTTGGTGTGTGTGTGTAGTGTGTATGGTATGCACGTGTGTGTACATGTGTGTGTGTGTGCGTGCAGATGCATGCGTCCTCTGCACACACAAGCAGAGGTCAGAGGAAGACATTGGGAGTCTTTCCATGTTACCTTCCCCCTTCCCTGAGACAACCTCTATGAACCCCGAACTCCTCATTATTCAGTTAGACTCACTGGCCAGTAAGCCCCACAGACCCCTCTGCTCTGCTCCCATCAGTATTGGGGTTACAAGCAGCATGCCTGGCTTCTTACACGGGTGTTGGGGATGGAACTCAAGTCCTCATGCTTACACAGCTCAGTCTGTCTATATCACCCCCCCCCCCAAGTACATGAGTAGTTATAATTTTTCTGAAACATCTGAATGGGAAGTGGCACACAATAGCCACTTACTTGAAGCGCTTCAGTTTGTATTTCCTGAGCTCTTACCCACCGAGCCATCTCCTCAGTCCCTTGTTATTTATTTGTTTGTTTTTTTTTCCAGGTAGTGTCTCACTTTAACCCAGGCTGACCTAGAATTTACGATGTAGTCTCAGGCTGGCCTTGCACTCATGTGATCCACCTACCTCTGTCAGGAACTCTGTTCCTGAGTGCTGGAATTAAAGGCATGTGCCACCACGTCTGGCCTTATGTATGTGTATATGAAGGCCAGAGAACAGCCCCAGGTATACTCAGGAATAATGTCCATCTTTTTTCTTCTTTTTTTTTTTTTGCAAGCAGAGAGAGTTAGATAGAAGAGAGACAGAGAGAATGGGCACACTAGGGCCTGCAGCCATTGCAAACAAATTCCAGATGCATGTGCCTCTTTGTGCATCTGGCTTTATGTGAGTACTGGGGAATTGAACTTGGGTCATTAGTGTTTTTTTTTTAATATTTATTAGCTGGGCATGGGGGTGCATGTCTTTAATTTTTTTTTGCTTTATTTTTATTTATTTATTTGAGAGCGACAGAGAGAAAGAGACCGATAGAGAGAGAATGGGTGCGCCAGGGCCTCCAGCCACTGCAAACGAACTCCAGATGCGTGCACCCCCTTGTGCATCTGGCTAATGTGGGTCCTGGAGAATCGAGCCTCGAACCAGGGTCCTTAGGCTTCACAGGCAAGCGCTTAACTGCTAAGCCATCTCTCCAGCCCTCATTAGTTTTTTTTTAAACTGTATTTTATTTATTTATTTATTTGAGAATAAATAAATAAGTAAATAAACAAGAGAAAGAGACAGAGAGAGAGAGAGACAGAGAGAGAAAGAATGGGTGCACCAGGGCCTCCAGCCAAGGCAAACGAACTCCAGATGCATGTGCCACCTTGTGCATCTGGCTTACGTGGGTCCTGGTCCTGGAGAACCGAACCGGGATCCTTTGGCTTTTCTGGCAAACAGCTTAACTGCTAAGCTATCTCTCCAGTCCATCATAAGGTTTTGCAAGCAAGCACCTTAACCACTGAGCAATCTCTCCAGCCTCTTTTTTTTTTTTTTTTGAGGCAGGGTCTGTCATTGGCCTGGAGCTCGCCAAGTAGGCTAGAGGAAGAGAACAATGCATGTGCAGACTTCCTCCCTCCTCCCTCCCTTACTACTAATTGACTCAGAATTATGAAGATGGATGGATCCAAGGTCTGTAGCAAAGGCTGGAGGCCCAGGCAAGAGTTGACGTTATAGCTTGAGTCTAAAGGCCATTTGAACACATTCCTTTCTTCCTCCTGGGACATCAGTACTTACTTACTTTCTTTCTTTCTTTCTCTCTCTCTCTCTCTCTCTCTCTCTTTCTTTTTCAAGGTAGAGTCTCATTCTAGCCCAAGTTGATCTGGAATTCACTATGTAGTCTCAGGGTGGCTTCAAACTCACAGTGATCCTCCCACCTCTGCCTCCTGAGTGCTAGGATTAAAGGTGTGCTCCACTATACCCTGATTTCTTTCTCTCCCTCTCTCTTTTTAAAAACGCATTTATGTATTTATGTATTTATTTGAGAGACACACAAAAAGAGAGAGAGGGAAAGAAAGAGAGAGAGAGAGGCAGTGAGTATGGGCGCACCAGGGCCTCCTGTCACTGCAAACAAACTAAAGATGCATGCACTACTTTGTGCATGTGGCTTCGTGTGGGTCCTGGGGAATCAAACCCTGGGCAATCAGGCTTTGCAAGTAAATGCCTTTAACTGTCGCACCATCTCCCTAGCCCGGACTTCAGTCCTTTTTCTCTTAAGACCTTCAACTGATTGGCTAAGGCTCACCCATGACCCGTTAGACTCAAACCCTACTCACTCACATCTAAAAATCCCTTCGCAGCAGCACTGACACTGGTGTCTGACCAAACACTGGGTCTCTGCCACCATGTTGACACCTAAAATTAACCACCTCAGCCATCAGAAATCACAATCTCAGACAACAGTGTCCAGAGCGGAAAGGGAGGAAGATTAAATAGATATTTCCTGGACTGTCTCTATCCTAAGAGGAAGATGTCTTCCCAGTCTTTTCTTGGCTGGTTTCTCTTTTATCTGACTACCACTGGGCCACATGCCCACCTTGCGGCCACCCATCGTCAGGGGCTACCATATGCTATTATTGGCTTAGACTAGTCAAGACTCATGTGAGCCTCGGTGGAGTTTGGGGAACAGGAAAGAGGGAGGGATGGTGGCTGAATGCCACACAGAGTGTGGTGCAGATAAGAACCCCTCAGAGGGAGCTGGAGAGATGGCTTAGTGGTTAAGGCACTTGCCTATGAAGCTTAAGAACCCAGGTTCGATTCTCCAGTACCCACATAAGCCAGATGCACATGGTGGTGCATGCATCTGAAGTTTGCAGTGGCTGGAGGCCGGGGTGCACCCATTCTTTCTCTCTATCTCTCTCTTTCAAATAAAAAAAAAATAAAATATTTTTTTTTTGAAAAAAGAATCCCTCAGAGGAAGGCACTGTGGGGGTGGGGCGGGGTCTTTTCCCAGCATACAGAGCTTCTGGTGTGGCTGGTCCAGGGCCTTGATAGTTACCTGGGACTTCTGGTTGGGCACGTGGAGTGTCCTGGCTTCAGGAGAGGAAGTGGCCACCACCAGCTGCTGCTCCCTCCTGGTGTGACAATCTGGTCTGGCTCCACCGCCTCTCAGTCTGGGCTCGGGCCAAGTGTCTGGCACCCGGCCAGGCTTCTGCTGTCTGTGAGTCGCTGAGTGCGCACAGGGAGGCCACAGAGGCCACACAGGGAGATTCCCTCAGCTCTGGGGTGGGCAGAGAGACAGAGCCAGGAGAGGTCAAGGACCTTCTAGAAAGGACTGAGAAGTTCAACTTGTGTTTATGAGACTCTCTGCAAGTCTTTCCCACTTCTCAAATTGTTTACGTGTCCCTGCAGGCCGTAGAGGAGACCCCCGAGACCCCTCCTCCAAGTCACCATGCTCAAGCCAACACACTTCGTGGCTTGCAGATGGCTCAGAGGATGGAGCGCTCGCCACGCAAGCATGAGGACCTGAGTCCTATGTACAGAGCCCACTGAGGGCAGGAGCCTGGGATCCCAGCATGCCTTTGGTGAGGTGGGAGGTCCTCTAGAAGCTAGGCTGGCACACACAGCAGTGAATAGTGAGAGGCCCCTGCCTCAAAGGAGGTGACAGGCAAGCCCTGGCCTCTGAGGTCGCCCTCTGCTCTCACAGGTGTGCTGTGGCCCATATGCACACATGAACACACACACACACACACACACACACACACACACACACACACACCAAGAAATGTTTTAAAGGGTCTGGGGAAATGGCTTAGCCATTAAGGCATTTGCTTGTGAAGCCTAAGGACCCCGGTTTGATTCCCCAGGACCCACGTAAGCCAGATGCACATGGGGGCACATGCATCTGCAGCTCGTCCATTCTTTCTCTCTGCCTCTTCCTCTCTCTCTCTCAAATAAATAAATAAATTTTTTTTGAAAAAGAAATGTTTTAAGCAGCAAGCACTTGACAACATTCTCTTTCAGTGAGGGAGTCAGAAGTCCTCAAATCCAGTGCGGTGGGGACTGCGCCCCCTGGTTGGCTGCTAGAAAGATGGGCTCCTCCTCTTTCCCAGCTGCACCCCCTGGAGGCTGCTAGGGAGACCACTGCCTGCTGTTTCCCACCTCTTACTGGTGCAGGGTCCTTCCTCCACCAGTGCCATCAAAACAGCATCTTAGGGTCTCTGTGGTCAGGTCCCTTTTGCTCTCTCCAACTTGCCTCCTCTCTTACAAAGACTGTTGTGGGAGTAGATGGTAAGACCCTGTTGCTGAAGACTCCACATACTTGGGCTGCAAGGCCACTGAGAAATCCTGCTGAAGCTGAGCTGATAACCTCCTCCATGTAGACCAGCTGACAGAAAGCTGGAAGAAGCCATTCTGCATGCAGCTCAATGGGAGAGAGAAAAATCACCAGTGAAGATACTCATCAGTGGACACTACAAGCCTTATATTTTCCAGCCAGGCCAAATGAGCCAATGGATGCAATAGTGACATGTCTGTCATGGTGGAAACCAACTGCCCTCCAATTGGACTGGAGGCCCGCTCCATGGGAGGGAATACATCCCTGATACTGAAAACCTAAAACAGGGGTAGTCATGAGCCCTAGGGGTGTAACGTCTTCTGTCTGGCTAAATGTATATATACTATGCTCACCAAACTGCCCAGTAAGCACTTCTCTTAATGTTCATACCCTTATGTTAATGCTACTCTCACTTTTGGTAGAGAATCTTCTCTTTTCAGATGGCAGTGACCTTGGGATGACTCAGAAGACATCATGGTGCTGGAAAGAAGTGACCGGAGTGCTCAGTACTGTAATATCTCTATCACACCTTCCGAGGCTCAGGATCTAATGCAGAAAAGATGGCAGAAAGAATGTAAGAGCCAAAGGAAGGGTAGGACTCCTTACAACGTGCTCCCTCCAGACACAAATTGGCCTGGATATCCATGACCTCACAGTGCCTGACACTACCTACACAAGACTATCATAAGAGGTGGAAAAGATCATGACATCAAAATAAAAGAGAGACTGATTGAGATGGAGAGGGGATATGATGAAGAATGGAGTTTCAAAGGAGAAAGTGGGGGGAGGGAGGGTATTGCCGTGGGATATTTTTTATAATCATGGAAGTTGTTAATAAAAATTTGGGAAAAAAAACAAAGACTGTTGTGGTGACCTTGGGTCACCTGGAAAAACCCAGGTCACCTCCCATCAAATTGGTCACATCTGCAGAGGTGGCACTCCCATGTCAGGACACAGAATTATAGGTGTGGGACTAGGATGTGGCGGGGCACAGTCATTATGCCCACCGGTCTGAGTGGTGGCTGGGACTTGCACTTTTGTGCTCTCCCCTGTCTTTGTCGCCTGTTTCTTGTGGCTTCAGTATAAGTGACCCTGTGTGGCCCTTGCCTGCCTGCCTCTGGGGTCCTAAATTTACCTTTTTCAAGGGTTTGGACTCAGGTGCTTTTACACCTTGTGCCCAGCAGGTGGCACCATCTGCAGAGGTTGTGAAACCTTTGGAGGCATGGTTTTCAGAGGTAGGTACCACAGAGAGGGTCTTTGAGGACTATAATCAGGCCCTATTTCCAGACCAAGTTCTCTGACCAGCAATGAGGAGGCCCAGCCTCCTGACCCACCATCGAGAACTCTGCCATGCCTGCCCCACCCTAGGTATGGGGTATGAAGGCTAAATGATTTCATCAATATTGAGTTCAGCTAGACGTGATGGCACACACCTTTAATCCCAGCACTCGGGAGGAGGAGGTGAGAGGATCTCTATGAGTTCCAGGCCAGCCTAGGACTACAGAGTGCGTTCCAGGTCAGCATTAGCTAGCGTGAGACCCTATCTCGGGAAAAAAAAAAAAAACAACAAACTCTAAAACATTATGAGGTCAATATTGAGTTCTTAGAACAATACCCAATTGCCAATAACCTTGCTAAATGTTAGCCAGATTAAGGAAAACTCAACATTGGATTTGGGGAGATAGCTCATTTGGCAAAGGGATTGTCTTTCAAGCACGAGGACTCACACAATAGTGTCAGGAGCGGTGGCACACCCCTGTAACTCCCCACTGGGGAGACGGAGACAGGACGATCTCTGGGACCTGCTGGCCAGTTTGGAAAATTAGTGAGCTCCAGAGCAACAAGAGACCCTGTTTCAAAGGAGGTGGAAGGCATTTCTGAAGATGACACCCAAAGTTGTCCTCTGGCCTCCACACACATGTGCACACACATGTATATACATCCCCACAGACATGAACATGCACACACACACGCTCAGTAAATAAAGAAGTAAAGACCTCATTACTGAATGTAGAGTACCTCATCACTTACCCTCCACCAGGCTGCCTTGCTGTGGTTTAGCTCTGGGCACGAGGGTCTGAATGTCCCCGGTCATTTCCCCCAGCCGCCTGCAGCGCTCTGAATGTGAAGTGTCCCCGCAGCCTCAGCCTCACGTGTTTGTGACTACGCCTCCTGCTTGATTTGGGGGGTGGAGCCTCGCTGGCAGAGGTGTGTTGCAGGGGGCAGGCTTTGGGGCGTTTATCGTCCAGCTCCCCCTTGCCAGAGCTCCGCTCACTGAAATTGCTGTGGCAAGATGTAATGCCCAGCCTCTGCCCTGCCACGTTGAGCCTTTTCCTCCAGAGTGGGAGCCTAGATAAACCCTTTCCTGCCTTGGCTGCTTCGGGCCAGGTATTTTGTCCCAGCAACAAGAGGGTTAAGTGCTAGCAGCACCTTGACGGACAACTCCCCGGAATAAAGGCGTTCTCCCTGGAAGAGACAAGCCCGGAATGGCAAAGACCAAGCACAAGCAGAGCGGCTTCCTGCCGCTACGGGCTGATGCGGGTGGGCGGCCCTCCTCCAGGCTGGCCTCCAGGGTTGCTGCCATGGAGGGAGACGGAGCCTGGGACGATGGATGCTGAGTGGGAAAGATGGGTTCTGGGAGGATGAGGAGGCAGGCTTTGGGAAGGTAGTGACCACTGGCCAGGACCACTGACTCAACACTTGAGCATGAGCCTGCTGGTAGTGGTCCTTGGTGTGGCCTGGGGACAAACTCCTCAGGATAAATATCAGCTCAGGGTGGGGAGGAGTTCAGCAAGGTGGATGGAGCAGGACTGGGTTATTCAGTGAGGGTGTGGGGAACACAGGCTGGCCTTGTTCATCTGGTGTCCATGAACCTTGAGTGAGAAAAATGACCTCTTTATTCTTGCCAGCCTCTATGATGGATAATCTCTCTCTCCCTTTGTGTGTGTGTGTGTATGTGTGTGTGTGTGCGTGTGCATGTGTGTGTGTGTTTCGTCCATGCCGCAGTGCAGAGTGGAGGCCCGTGGACAACCTCTCCTCTTGGTCCTTGCCTTTCTCCTTGGTTGAAGTAGCTGAGCCACGAGCTTTGGGGTGCAGTTCTCCTGTCTCCCAACCTGTAGAAGCCATGGGAGCCCTGGGGTTCCAGATGCTTGAACTACACCACATCTAGCTTTACGGGGGTTCTGAGGATCTGAATCAGGGCCTCGTGCTTAAGCAGCAACTGCTTTTACCCATAAATCCAGACCCAGTGATGGTAAGTCCTGGTGGATAACTTGAGGGGATTTCAAGTCATCTAGAAGATACGCCTCTGGGCGTGTCTATTTACCTGAGAAGGCCAGACCCACCTTGAACGTGGGTGGCACTATCCCATAGGTCAGGGTTCCAGACTGAATAAAAAGGGGAAAGGTAGCCGGAGAGATGGCTCAGTGTTTAAATGCACTTGCTTATAAAACCTGCCAGCTTGGGTTCGATTCCCTAGTATCCATGTAAAGCCAGATGCACAATGTGGTACATGCATCCAGAGATCATTTGCAACAGCAAGAGGCCCTGGTGTGCCTATATTTTCTCTCTCTCTCCCTCTTTCTCTCTCCCACTTTCTCTGTCTCTCTGTCTCTCTCTCCCTCTTTCTTTCTCAAATAAAAAAAATGTTTTTAGGGGACTGGAGAGATGGCTTAGCAGTTAAGGCACTTGCCTGCGAAGCCAAAGGACCCAGGCTCGATTCCCCAGGACCCATGTAAGCCAGATGCACAAAGTGTTGCATATGTCTGGAGTTTGTTTACAGCAGCTGCAGGCCCTCGCACGCCCATTCTCTCTCTCTCTTTCTGTCAAATAAATTAAATTAAATTAAAAAATTTTTTTAATGTTTTTAGAGAAAGGAAAGGAAAAAGCGAGTTGAATACCAGCTGCTTCCTGGTGTCATGTGACCAGCTGCCTCATGCCCCTGCCCCCACACCTTCCCAGCGACGACGGACTATAGCCTCAAACAATGAGCCAAAATAAACCTTACCTTCGTTAAGTCACTTAGACCTTTAGCCGCTTGCAGAGCCCTACAGAGGTGGACAGGGACTGGTGAGGCCTCCAGGATGGCCAAGAAGCCTGTTCCGGTTTCCTGTGGGGTCCTAGATATGAACACAGGAAAGCTTCCTGCTCAGCACCATGGCCAAGAAGCTGCTGTGAGCCTCAGTTTCCCCCTCAATCAGATAGTGATGAAGGCCAGGTGTGGGGGTGCATGCCTTTAATCTCAGCACTCAGGAGGCAGAGGGAGGAGGACCGCTTTGAGTTCAAGGCCACCATGCCTGGCTGTTTGTTTATATTTGCGACACAGAGAAAGGGAGAACGGGCATATTATGGCCTCCAGCCACTGCAAATGAACTCCAGATACATGCGCCACCTTGTGCATCTGGTTTACGTGGGATCTGGAGAGTCGAACCTGGGTCCTTAGGCTTTGCAGGCAAGCGCCTTAACTGCTGAGTAATCTCTCCAGATCCCCTTCCCACTTTTTTATGTCTTTTTTTTTTTTGATGACCCACTGAGTTTAATTAGGATTGCTTGCATCAGCATAGGTGAGGGTTGTTTACTGGAACCCAGGCTCTCACTGCCAATAGCTCTTCAGGGAGGGGCCAGGGGTTCTCATGAGCCCTCCCTCGCCCATGACGGAATGCTGATGACCTCAGTCTTGTGCAGGTGACCACAGCTGCTGAGAGCTCATGATGGTAACGGCCATGTTTTGCCTAGAAGGCAGCCCTCCCCAGCCCTCCTCCCCACCCTGACTCTTGCCTTCTTTCCTCCCCCTCTTCTGCAATATCCCCTGAGCCTTAGAGCTTAGAGGGCATGTGGAAGTTTTAATATATGTCCTCCATAGACTCAGGTGTTTTATTAAAGCTTGTAACTTGGGTCTCCAGACGCCTGGCTGGAGGAGGTGTCACTGGGAGGCGGATCCTGGAGTCCAGTCCTAACGTGTGCTTGGAATCGGATCTGACTTCCAGCCCAAAGGCGCAGAGCGGTCTGAGCTCTGGGCTCCTATTTGCCGCGGGTTTGTGTTGCTTTTGGTGTTTGCTGGCTGGTGGGTGGTTTTTCTCTCTCTGCTTAGACTTATGAATGGGAGCCAGCTTTTTCTGCCACAGACTGAATTTTCCCAGCTTGAAATACACCCCTTCCCCCTGTCAACTGTGTCTGGTTTGGATGTTCATCCCAGCTACGTGGAACTGACCACAACACGGTAGGATATAGATGTCCCGTTGAAGCCTGAGCTCTCAACAAGTCACTTATTCTCAGTACTGTGGGTCTCTGCAGTAACCGCCACCCTGTGGTGACAGTCTTGAACGTCTTACAGCTTTCTGACTCAGGGGTCCTTCTCCTGTCTTTTCATTTTGCGAGGAAGCTGGCTGCATCCACTGCTCACTGGCACCTGAGCACCAAGTGCAAAATCATTCCCCAAAGAGTTGTCGATAACGAGTGAGTGTGCATTCAAGCTTCCTCCCCATCACAAGAGGGGTGTGTGTGTGTGTGTGTGTGTGTGTGTGTGTGTTGGCAGGGGGGGGGGTGTCTAACGGGAAGGATATAATTTTAGTGGGAAAAAATGAACTCAATTTCATCTCTGCTTAAGAGGTGGTAATTAGTGGAAACATAATGTAGGATATGTTAAATGTCATATCAAAGAAACTTATTTTCAAGATCTCTCTACAACGAAGCCTGTCTTCTCACTCCTACTTATCCTGACATTTCTCTTCTGTGGATTTAATGAAGTGGCCTTTCCCTGTTCCATGCATTTATGAATCCTTAGTGTGCTAAAACTGTGTGATACAACACAGTCCATCTTAATGAGCGTTAAGCATATACAGTCAGTGGTGTCAATGACGGTCGTAAGGCTGCCTACCTCTTACCTCATCTGTTCACAGACCCTTTTGTTTGAGAGACAGGGTTCATGTAACCCAGGCTGACCTCTCAACGTGCAGTGTGGCGGAGGATGCCCCTGAACTCCTGACCCTCCTCCTCCATCCCCCAGGTGCTGGGATTCCAGGAATGTGAACCATGCCTGCCTTTTTTCCCCCCCAGAAAAACATTTCATTTGGCTGGGGATGTAGTTTCGTTGGTAGAGGGCTTGTACAGACCCTGGGTTCCATCTCCAGGATGCGTAAACTGGGCACAGTGGCATGTGTCTGTAACCCTGGCACTCAGGAGGATCAGGAGTTCAGGGGCATCCTTGGCTACATAGTGAGTTTGAGGCAATCTGAGATACATGAGACTGATTCTGTCTTTAAAAAAAAAACAATCAAAACTTTTACCACCCCAAACGTAAGCTCTGTCCCCGCTGAGTAATTACTTACCCTCATTGTTCTTCCCCAGCTCCAGGTCACCTTGAATAGACTGAGTTCGACTGTGCTTGTCTTTTCCTGTCTGGTCTCTATCACTTAGTGTAGTGCTTCCAAGGTCCTTTCGTGTTATTGAACTTCATTTTATTTTATATATTTATTTGCAAGGAAAGGGAGGGAGGGAGGGAGAGAGAGAGAGAGAGAAGAGAGAGAGAGAATGAATTGGCATGCCAGGGCCTCTAGCCACTGCAAATGAACTCCAGATACGTGCACCCCTCTGACTCTGGCTTTCCATAGGTACCAGGGAACAGAGCCAAGGTTGTTGAGCTTTGTGGGAAACTGCCTTAACTGAGCCATCTCTCTAGCCCAAACCTCATTTAAAAAAAAAAAAAACAAACTTAATGGTGCATTAGTCAGGGTTCTCTAGAGCCTTTCTCTCTCAAATAAATAAATAAAAATAAAATATTTTAAAAATACTTAAAGCCAGGCGTGGTGGTGCACGCCTTTAATCCCAGTGTTTGGGAGGCAGAGGTAGGAAGATCGCTGTGAGTTCGAGGCCACCCTGAGACTCCATAGTGAATTCCAGGTCAGCGTGGACTAGAGTGAGACCCTACCTCGAAAAACCAAAAACAAATTAATTAATTAAAAAAAACCTCTGTGTGTGTGCGTGCGCGCATGCATGCACTCATACACGTGTGGAGATGACAGACATGTGGGCCACTATGTGTCAGACTTTACACGGATGCTGGAGAAGAACTCAGCTTGACAGGATTGCAGAACAAGCAGGTTAGACCACTGAGCCATCTCCCGGGCCTGTGCTTTTGGTGTCATAATGAAGAATCTACTGCCAAACCGAAGGTTCTAGAGATCTGAAGCCAGGTCCTCACGCTCATGCGGGAAGCACTCGTTCCCACTGAGGCATTGCCCCCCAACTGAAAGCTCGTTCTTAAGTAAAGGGATTCTTCACAACCCAAGCCATGAACCTACAGGGTCAAATTTGAGGTCTGTGGGAAAGACCTGCTTTCTGAGTAGATAGTAAAGAAACATTTCAGAGAAAACCACAGTGGGTTAATTCGCCCACTCTCCAGAGTCCCCTGGGCTTGTAGAAAGCCAAGCAGAAAGAAAAACAAAGCTGTCTCTGAGGTCTGGGGAGATTGCTCAGTGGTTAAGGGCACTTGCTTGCAAAGCCTAATGGCCTGGGTTTTATTCCCCAGTGCCCACATAAATCCAGATGCACAAAGTGGTGTGTGTGTCTGGAGTTTGTTTGCAGTGGTTGGAGGCACTGGCATGCCCATACACACTCTCTGTCTCTCAAATAAATAAATAATTTTTTAAAAGTTGCCTCTGAAACCTTCTCTTTTCAGATGGCAGTGACCTTGGGATGACTCAGAAGGCACCATGGTGCTGAGAAGTGACAGGAATGCTCATCACTGAAATATATCACATCTTCCAAGGCTCAGGGTCTATTGCGGAAGAGGTGGCAGAAAGAATGTAAGAGCCAATGGAAGGGTAGGACTCCTTACAACGTGCTCCCCCCGGACACAAAATGGCCTGGATATCCATGACCCCACAGTGCCTGACACTACCTACACAAGACCATCATAATAGGAGGAAAAGATCATGACATCAAAATAAAAGAGAGACTGATTGAGAGGGGGAGGGGATATGATGGAGAATGGAGTTTCAAAGGGAAAAGTGGGAGGAGGGAGGACATTATCATGGGATATTGTTTACAATCATGGAAGTTGTTAATAAAAATTTAAAAAGTGTACTGAAAAAAAGTTGTCTTTGAGCTGTTTGCCAGCCTGACAAGTCACAAGATGCTTAAAGATCATGACTCAGAAGAGACCTGCATCCCCTCTATTCCCTGGTTTTCTAGGTGTCTCCGGGGACCTTCCTGCTTCCTGTCGGGCTGATTTAATTCTCTCCACGGCCACAAGGTGGCAGCAAGAGCAGTTTCAGGGAGCTGCAGTGCCGCAGTGGAAGGAACGACCAGACAGAGAGGAGGAAGATACGGGAAGAAGAAAGGAGAAAGGCGAGGAGATGCACCTCCCTCTGCAGGGATGGTGCCCCTCTACTTGACAGGACAGGGGTGCTGGCCACACGTGTGAAACTGCCCTGAGCAAGTGGTTGACAAAACTGAAAACCAGCAGGGCGTGGTGGCACACGCCTTTAATCCCAGCATTCAAAAGGGAGGCAGAGGTAGGAGGATCCCTGTGAGTTCAAGGCCACCCTGAGACTGCATAGTGAATTCCAGGTCAGCCTGGGTTAGCACAAGACCCTACCTAGGAAACAAAGCAAACAATAACAACAAAAAGAAACCAACTGCCCGCAAAAAAAATAAATAAATAAAAATCTCTCTGAAAACCAACAGTTAAGCTCTTTCCTCCCTTCCCTTTTCCTCCCCTCTCCTTTCCTCCCCTCCCCTCCCCTTCCTTCTCCTCTTCTCTCATTCTATCAATAGCATTTTCAACAACTGTAATGCCTTGTGAAAATAAACCCTTCAGATATTAAAAATGCCCTCCAGAACGTTCAGGAATGTCCCACAGACAGCACTGCAGTGCACAGCAGGCACATACAGTACTGGACCAGCAAAAGCCACTGAAGGTTGCTATGGAGACATATGAGAAGCCAAAAAGAGGCCAATCTGAGGCTCCACCATGATGCAGATGTGTGGTTGGGTTCAAGTGCTATCCCCGCCATGGCCTTGCTGGGTGACCTTGACTCTGGGCAAATGGCCTCCCCTCTCTAGGCGTCAGTATGCTGTCTGTATAATGCAGACTGGACCAAACGGCCCATTCTCCTTCAAGGCCCTAGAAGTCCCAGCCTCACCGAATAGGGTGTTAAAGGGAGGAGGTGGGAGGGAAGGAGCTCTACCAGGTATGAGGAACAGAGGGATGGTCACAGGATGGGGGGGGGGGGACAATTCCCAAGGCACTCTTCTGTTTTCTTCTAATCAGACTAGTTTTCTTAAATTCCACTTTGACTATTTTCTTTTTCTTTCTTTTCTTTCCTTCTTTTTTTTTTTTTTTTTTTTTTTTTTTTTCCTGAGGTAGGGTCTTGCTCTAGCCCAGGCTGACCTGGAATTCACTCTGTATTCTCAGGGTGGCCTCGAACTCACAGTGATCCTCCTACCTCCACCTCCCAAGTACTGGGATTAAAGGCATGCACCACCACCACTTTGGTTTTTTCTAAAAAACAAAAAACAAAAACCATTTGTTTACTTGAGAAAGAGAGAGAGAGAGAGAGAGAGAAAGGCAGAGAGAAAGAGAAAGAGAATGGGTACACCAGGGCCTCCAGCCATGAAAATGAACTCCAGACATATGCACCACTTTGTGCATCTGGCTTAAATGGGTACTGAGGAATTGAACTCCTCAAGCAGATGCCTTAATCACTAAGCCACCTGTCTAGCCCCACTTTGGTTTTTTTCTTCGGACATTCTACCCCACCAGTGGGATGGCCTAGAGTGAGTGCTAAGTGTGTGTGTGTGTGTGTGTGTGTGTGTCCCTTGATGATGGTGACCTTTGAACTTGGGGGCCACTCAAATGATCATCATTCAGCCACGTGACCCTCAGGAGTCTTTCAGGTGGCTCTTGGCTATTTCTTTGTATCTCTTGAAACTCATGATTGCTTTTTTAAAATATTTATTTATTTGACAGAGAAGGGGGGGGAAGAGAGAGAGAGAGAGAATGGGCACATCAGGGCTTCCAGCCACTGCAAACGAACTCCAGATGCATGCACCCCCTTGTGCATCTGGCTACTGTGGGTCCTGGGGAATTAAACCAGGGTCCTTTGGCTTTGGAGGCAAATGCCTTAACCACTAAGCCATTCCTCCAGCCTATGATTGCTTTTTTGTCCCAGCTGGGGCACATCATTGTGGGTGTAATGAGCTGGTATTCCTTCCCAGGGGTCCCTCCACAGAGCTCTGGACTCATTATCTCAGGATGCATAGACTGTTCACTCCCTTATTCAAGATACCCTGGGAACCCAGAACACTCAATGTCCTGTCCCTTGTCTCTTCTGAGAGTCAAAGAGCTATGTGTCAGCACAGCCTTGACTCATCTGAGCAGATGACACAATCATGAGAGTCATAGAACTCCTCACTCACAGGTCCCTAAGAGTCTCTCCTACAGAGCCACTACTGACCATCAGAAATGTGATATACAGTTAATATGTGGCTGCCTACATGCTCTTGAACACCCAGCAAGAAAGTATCACCAAAAGTATTATAATGTAAACACAGGTCCAGGCTTATAGGCTTCAATGTTTGATGCCAAATGTAGATATGCATTTTTTTTTTTTTTTGGTCCTATGCTTAAGATCTACAACACTAAGTTCTTACACTGACTTATGCTTCCTTCCAACAGGACAAGATCTTCTTTTACTGTCTTGATGACAATCATAATGCTTTTCTCTTTTTAAAAATAATTTTTAAGCCAGGCACATGGATGGTGATGCACACCTTTAATCCCAGCACTTGGGAGGCAGAGGTAGGCAGATCACCATGAGTTCAAAGCCATCCTGAATTCTAGGTCAGCCTGAGCTAGAGTGAGACCCTACCTCAAAAAATAAATATATATATATATAGATATAGATATAGATATAGATATAGATAGATAGATAGATATAGATATATGTTTTATTTAATTATTTATTTGAGAATCAGTAAGAAGAGAGAGAATGGGTATGTCAGGGCCTCTAGCCACTGCAATTGACCTCCAGATGCGTGTGCCATCTTGTGTATCTAGCTTTATTTGGATGCTAGAGCCTGATCCTTAGACTTTGCAGACAAGTATCTTAACTGCTGAGCCATCTCTCCAGCTTCCCTTAAAAATATTTTTACTTGGGGCTGGAGAGATAGCTTAGTGATTAAGGCACTTGCCTGCAAAGCAAAAGGACCCAGGTTCAATTCCCCAGGACCCACGTAAGCTAGATGCACAAGGTGGCACATGCATCTGGAGTTTGTTTGCAGTGGCTAGAGGCCCTGACATACCCATTCTTTCTCTCTTTCTCTCTGCTTACAAATATATATATATATATATAAATATGTATATAAATGTGTATATATATGTATATATACATTTATATACATATAAATATGTATATAAATATATATACATTTATATACATATAAATATTTATATATATTTATAAATATATTTATAAATATGTATATATACACATATTTATAAATATATAATATATTATAATATATATTATATATTATATATAATAATAATATAATAATATGTATGTATATATACATATTTATAAATATATATAGTGTATATATACATTATACGCATATAAATTTATATACATATAAATATGTATATAATGTATATATATATTTATATACACACACAGACACACACACACATATATATATATGTGTATATATATGTGTGTGTGTGGTGTGGTGTGGGTGTGTATACTTATTTACTGGCAAGGAGAGAGGGAGAGAGAGAATGGGCCCATTAGAGCCTCTAGCCACTGCAAATGAACTCCAGATGTATGTGCCACTTTGTGCATCTGGTTTTACATGTGTACTAGGGAATCAAACCCAGGTTGTTAGGCTTTGCAAGCAAGTGCCTTAACCGCTGAGACATCTCTCTAGCCCCATCATGCTTTGTTTTTGTTGTTTTGTTTTTCGAAATAGGGTCTCACTCTAGCACAGGATGACCTTGAACTCACTATGTAGTCTCAGGGTGGCCTTGAACTCATGGTGATCCTCCTACCTCTGCCTCCCAGGTGCTGGGATTAAAGGCATGCACCACCACGCCCGGCTTCTATCATGCTTTTCTTTTTTTTTTCTTTTTTTTTTTTGGTTTTTCGAGGTAGGGTCT
This sequence comes from Dipus sagitta, assembly GCA_036346955.1. Lineage (NCBI taxonomy): Eukaryota > Metazoa > Chordata > Mammalia > Rodentia > Dipodidae > Dipus > Dipus sagitta. The sequence continues at coordinate 27,015,547 of CM070782.1, forward strand.
TGCTGTAGCTCAGGCTGACCTGGAATTCACTATGGAGTCTCAGGGTGGCCTTGAACTCACAGCAGTCCTCCTACCTCTGCCTCCCGAGTGCTGGGATTAAAGGCATGCACCACCACGCCCGGCTTCTATCATGCTTTTCTTAACTGTTTATCTTTTATGAATGTTACCCAGGTTCAAAAGAACAGACCAAAGTAGAAGACTTACATAGAGACATCAGACTGGTTTACAAGAAATAGATTCTCCACCGTGGGCCTTCAGATAAACACCCTTCTAAAGAGCTCCAACTGCCACGTTCTGAGAGCCTGTTCAGCTTGAAGAAGTTGAGGAAGGTCATCATTCCATTTCTCTAAACAGAAGTTAGAGTTTCTTCTCAGGATGGGGGAATGAAAGAGAAACAAAAGAAAGATAGCTTTGATATAGGCAGTCAGCCAGAGAAAAACGCCCAAGGAGAACGTGAGTGTCTCCTCTCCTGCCCTGGCAGGACTAGAACCTGTGTCTGATCCTGTCTCCTCCAAGATGGCCGCAAGCAACAGTCCACAGCAGCCACATCCTGCTTCCTCCTCAGCTCAGTGCACTTGGGGGACTGACTCCTCCTGAGTCAGCCTCTTGAGGCCATGAACCAATCAGGTCTCTCCCTTATACACCTGAGTCTGATGACAAGGCTCATCCTAACTGGATGTCTGACCCATATAAAAGGCCTGCCATATGTGTGATTTCTCTCTCTCTCTCTCTCTCTCTTTCTTTCTTTCTCTCCCTCTCTCTCTCCTGCCTCCCTCCCTTTCTTCCCCCCTCCCTCCCTCTCTCTCCTTTTTCCCTCCCTTCCTTCCCTCCCTTCTCATTCCTATCTTCCCAGATTGTGGGGAGCCCCACAGCTGGCTAGGGCTGTGGGTGGCAGCCATGTCCCTGGAGCCCCACATTCCTGAGGGCCTGGTGTTCTATGACTTCAGGGTGCTCGGATCAAGTAGCCATGGATGAGCAGGTCCAGTCCTGGCTGCCCTTCTGTCCCCTCGCTCTGAGTGGCCTGCTTCTCTGGTCTTGGCTTACTTCCTTTACTAGGTTTGGGGAGCCTGGTTGCCAGGGTAACCAGGCATGGCAGCCCAACCCCAGATCATCGTCTGTAAGTCTGCTCGCTTGGCTTCTTGCTCCATTCTTGTTCATTTCTTTTTGGTGGCGGTGAGAATATACACACTTACCCACACTTTTGTCTGGGTCTCTCCTCGTCTGGCCTGTGCATTTTTTTTTCCCCTGGAATGTCAATTTATTTTGTTTCTTGTAGCTAATGTTGATGCCTTATTAACACAGAGTTTGTCAACTCAGCAAGAACACTGAACAGACTGTGTGGGTGTCCTACACCACTGCCTTACCCCCGGGGGTGTGCCAGGACCAGCTGTCTCACTCCTACTCCTGAATCTTTTTTCAAGGCAGGATCTCACTCTAGCTCAGGCTGACTTAGAATTCACTCTGTAGTCTCAGGGTGGCCTCGAACTCACAGTGACCCTCCTACCTCTGCCTCCGAGTGCTGAGATTATAGGCATGTGCTATCATGCACAGCAGAATCTTTTATCATTTGTTTGTTTATTTATTTAAGAGAGAGAGGAGAAGATACAGCAAGAGAGAATGGGCACACCAGGGCCTCCAGCCACTAGAGGCAAGCTCCAGACGCATGTGCCACCTTGTGCATCTGTCTTATATGGGTTCTGGGAATTGAACCTGGGTCCTTAGGCTTAGCAGGCAAGTGTCTTAACCACTAAGCTATCTTTCCATCACCTGAATCTTTTTTTCTTAAATTTATTTTCTTTTTTTTTTTTTTTTTTTTGAGGTAGAGTTTCACTATAGTCCAAGGTGTCCTAGAATTCACTATGCAGTCTCAGGGTGGCCTCGAACTCACAGAAATCCTCCTACCTCTGCCTCCTGAGTGCTGGGATTAAAGGTGTGTGCCATCACACCTGGCTCCCTGAATCTTTTATTTTTTAAAAAATTTTTATTTATTTATTTGAGAGCGACAGAGAGAGAAAGAGAGAGAGAAAGAGAAAGAGAGAGAGAGAATGGGTGCACTAGGGCCTCCAGCCACTGCAAACTCCAGATGTGTGCACCCCCTTGTGCATCTGGCTAACGTGGGTCCTGGGGAATTGAGCCTCGAACCGTGGTCCCCAGGCTTCGCAGGCAAGCGCTTAACCGCTGAGCCATCTCTCCAGCCCTGAATCTTTTATTGTTTATCATGCAGGGGTGTTGTAGACAGCTCCATGATGCTGGGGCAAGTATCCAACCAGACACAGCTTATGGGAGAAAGGGGTTTATTTCAGCTCACAGATCCAGGGGAAATTCCATAATGACAGAAGAAGCTGGCTCCCTTTCACAGATCCAAGCTGAGAGAAACCACCAAACAGCCAGCACATACCAAAAAGCAGCAAGCACAAAAGTCCACCAGAGCTCAGACCTTTCTGCATATCTTTGGAATGGAAATCGGATCTGACCCCAAACACTCCTTTGGGCCGGACCCCAAGATCTTCCCCCAGTGACACCTCCTCCAGCCAGTCAGCTGGAAACCAAAGTTACAAGCTTTTATGTATTTTTTTTTTTTCCAAGGTAGGGTCTCACTCTAGCTCAGGCTGACCTGGAATTCACTGTGTAGGCTCAGGGTGGCCTCAAACTCATGAGGATCCTCCTACTTCTGCCTCCTGAGTGCTGGGACTAAAGGCCAGGGCCTTGATGCCAAGCACATGTCTGTCACGGAGCCACATCCCAGCCCATAATTCTCTCTTATTGACCTTGTGTTTTAAGTGTAGGTTGGAGCATTTTCCCATCAGCATTTCATCTAATGGTATCAACTATTATAGTCTCTGCATACATCATTGTTTGTCACCAGGGGTTGCAAAGTGGTGATGTTTCTAATTTTGCCATTCTATCAGCATATGCTAAATAGAATTCTTCTGTAAAAAATAATACGTTAATTATGGCTACTTATTTATCTTGAAGGACAGATTGTACAAGAAGTGCTGGGTTTCGCTAATTCCTGTTCACAGCCACTAAGGGTCAGCTTTCTGAGAAAAGGCCGGCTGCCTCATTGCTTCTGGTAACTGACAATGACTACCTGTTTTTTAGTCACTGTTAAGTCATTTTTTTTTTTTTTACCTTTTTTTAAAAAAATTGAGCCAGCAGTGGGTTCAGGTGCTTTCTTAACAAAGCCTAACAATCCTGTTCCAATTCCCCAGTGCCCACATAAAGGCAGATGCACAAAGGGGCGCATGCATCTGGAGTTAATTTGCAGTGGCTGGAAGCCCTGGCACACCCATTCTCCCTGTCTGTTTCTCTTCTCTTTCTCTCTGCTTACAAATAAATAAAAGTATTTTATTTAGGGCTGCAGGGATGGTCTAGTGGCTAAGGTGCTTGCCTTTGAAGCCAAGGGACTCAGGTTTGATTCTCCAGTACCTATCTGAGCCAGATGTACAAGGTCGCACATGCATCTGAAGTTTGTTTGCAGTGGCTAAAGGCCCTGGCGTGCCCATTCTCTCTCTCAAATAAATAAATGTTTTTTAAGTATTTAATTTAAAAAAAAAGTTATGGTCCTGAGATATGGCTCAGCAGTTAAAGCACTTGCATGCAAAGCCTAATGACCCAAGTTCAGTTCTCCAGTGCCCATGTAAAGCCAGATGCACAAAGTGGCACATGCATCTAGAGTCCGTTCACAGCAGCTACAGGCCCTGACATGCTTATTCTGTCTGTCTCTCTCCTATCTCTCTCTGCTTCCAAGTAAATAAAAAAATATATATTTTAAAATTAAAACTAATTGAGCCAGGTGTGGTAGTGCACACCTTTAATCCCAGCACTTGGGAGGTAGAGGTAGGAAGATTGCTGAGAGTTTGAGGCCACCCTGAGACAACATAATGAATTTCAGGTCAGCCTGAGCTAGACCCTGCCTCAAAAACAAAATAAATATATATTTTTGTTTTGTTTTGTTATATATATACTTATATAATATATACATTAAATTATATTAAATATATATATTTACTTATTTACAAGCAGACATAGAGAGAAGAGAGACAGACAAAGAGAATGGGTGTGCCAGGGCCTCCAGCCACTACAAATGAACTCCTGATGCATTTGCCCCATTGTGCCACATCTGGCTTTATGTGGGTCCTGGTACATCAAACCCTGGCCATTGGGCTTTGCAGACAAGCACCTTAACTGCTGAGCCCTCTCTCCAACCCCCTCTTTTTAAAAATTTGATCAATTTGTGCATGTGGTGTGAGTGCAGATGTATGTGTGGCCAGGTGTGTGGAGGTCAGAAATTGACGCGAGTATCTTCCTTGATAACTCTCCATGCTATTTACTTTTGTTTTTGTTTGTTTGTTTGTTTTTCAAGGTAGGGTCTCACTCTAGTGTAGGCTGACCTGGAATTCACTATGTCATCTCAGGGTGGCCTGGAACTCACAGTGATCCTGGGATTAAAGCTGTGTGTCACCATGCCTGGCTCCACGTCACTTTGTTGAGACAGGCTCTGTGACTGAACCCAGTGCTTGATTCAGCTAGACTAGCTATCCAATAAGCCCCACGGGTCCTCCTGTCTCTGTCTTCCCAGTGCTGGAATTACAGGCTGTCTTTTCCATGCATGCCAGGGCTCCAAACTTGGGTTCAAATGCTTTACCCACTAGGCAATCTACCCAGACTCCTATGAGTTCTGATTCCTGCTCCTAATAAGTTTTACTCTCTCAAATGCCAAGAAGGCATTGGAGCAAAAGATTGAAGTGGTCCCTTTGTGCCTTCGTGTAGCTTTGATTCTCTCAGTATATTATTTTTAAAAATATTTTTTTATTAGGCTGGAGAGATGGTTTAGCAGTCAAGGTGCTTGCCTGCAAAGCCAAAAGACCCAGGTTTGATTCCCCAGGACCCAGGTAAGCCAGATGCACAAGGCGGAGCATGTGTCTTGAGTTCGCTTACAGTGGCTGGAGGCTCTAGAGTGCCCATTCTCATTTTATCTCTCTCTCTCTCTCTTAAATAAAAAATATTTTGTTGTTGTTTTATTGATTTATTTGCAAGCAGAGAGAGAAAGAGAGAGACAGAGACAGAAATGAGAATTAGTACACCAGGGCCTCTAGTCACTGCAAACGAACTCCAGATGCATGCGCCACTTCGTGCATCTGGCTTTACATGGGTACTGGGGAACTGAACTCAGGTCTCACTGTATTCTTATCAGACATATGTGTCACATGCCTGTCACTCAGCACATGGTCATCAAGTGACATTCATTTTCCTTCTGAGATTTAGGGTTACATGGTTTCGTTTCTCCAGCCACACTGTGTACGTGGATGCAGTATGGCGGTTCTCTTTCCCTTTCACTGTAGGCTGACAGGATACGTACTTGAAGAGGGAAGCTTTCTGCTTTCCAGCCTCCACTCCTAGGGTCTCTCTCACTCGTCCTGGAGAAGAGCAGTGAGATGTCCCATCCCCATTCCACCCTGTGACTGTCCCCATGCTGCCTGAAGTTCATGTGGGCCACCACAAGCTTAACAACAATGTCGTGGTGTGGATGTGTGGTCCCATAGACTCGGGCTTGAATCTTGAGTCTCCAGTGGGTGGAATCCTCCTGGGGAAGAGACTTATTACTAGGGGTGGATTTGGGAGTCCAGCCCTAAGGTGTGCTTGGGGCAGTGTGGCAAATCTGGGAGGGGGCCCAGGCTCAGGAGCATCTGCCCATGTTGGAGGTCAGATGCATGACATTGACCATAGGTGGGATGATGTTCTGACCCTCTGACCTTGTGCCTGAACTTTCTGGCTTGGCCAGTGCCTCCCTTGAAACACTCCAAGGGGGCCACCAGGAGTCACCCTGTTAGCTTAAACTCGGGATGTCTGGGAGAATGTCCTTGGGAGTGAAAAGGACAAAGTGAAAGCTTTGGTCAGGAATCTCATGGGATCTGGAAGCCCTGTGCACAAAGGCCAGAAGTTTTCTTTGGTGTATCCCAGCTAGCACGGGCAGCAGAAACAGAACCTCAGGTGGGAGTACATGACACTCAGACGGTTAAGTACAAAGCCCAATTTGACAAGAAAACCCTCCTGGGGAAGGCAGAGGCAGCAGGTACTAAAGGTCAGGCGGACCTCTCATGAAGCCTTTGGTGAGTCTGAGGTGGAGGCACAGGGCTGACTGGCCAGGACACACTCGGGCATGGAAGAGAAAAGCGTGGCCGGGAAGGGAAGTTTCTGAGAGCTAGCTGGGCATGACGGATGTGAAGAACTCGGCCTTGGAGACCCAGAGAGAGTCCTTGCTGAGGCTAGAAGCACAGGGGAGGCCTGGCTGGAGAAATATGGAGTGGTGGACAGAAATAAGGAGCACAGGGAGCTGGTGGAGGGCAAACGCCTTTAAGGTCAGCCACAGAGAGATGGTTCCACAAAGCAAGACCCCAGAAGGTTCTGCAGTCTTGAATTGTGTCTTGAGAGTTCCAGAGGGAGGACTCAGCTAGGGAGGGAAGGATCCAGGTTCTATTTTATACTCTAGAAGTTTCCTCCGGATCACCATGGCAGGACCAAATGGCTTCGGAAAGAGAACATCTTGCTGACAGTAAGGTGGAGCTTAGCACCACAGCTTCCTGCAGTTTGTACGGTCTGCACAGAAAGAGAGGGAGAACAAGGTTCCTGAGTGGGGACAACTGCTAGAGAATAGAACCTGCAAAGAAAATATTTAGAAATTGGGACCGGAGACATTTTTTTGGTGGGGTACTTACTGCTAATTGTTAATGAGGTCTGACCTGTGGTGGAAAGCAGGCACAGTGACCTAAAGCAGGGGTTCTCACAGCAGGGCCGATTTCCTTGCGAGGCATAACGACAACGACTGGAGTGATGCTTGAATTGGCTTCTGAGCAAGATCCAGTGGGTAGAGACCTGGATGCTGCTCAGCTTCCCACAATGCACAGCACAGCCCTCCACAAGAAATCACCTGTCCCCAAATGTCAACAGTGCAGGCAGGAGAAAGAAAGCCAAGTAGACCTGTGGGGTCATAACCTGGAGGGCCTACCAGGTGTATCTGGTGTGTGGGGGCGGGGCTCTGGACAAGCACGTCTCTCTCGTGACTTACCCAGTGTGCATATGTGCACCTGTCTTACCCATTCTTCTTTCTCCCTTTGCCTTTTAAAAACATTTTTATGGGAGCTGGAGAGATGGCTTAGTGGTTAAGCGCTTGCCTATGAAGCCTAAGGACACTGGTTCGAGGCTTGATTCCCCAGGACCCACGTATGCCAGATGCACAAGTTGATGCATGTATCTGGAGTTCGTTGGCAGTGGCTGGAGGCCCTGGCGCACCCATTCTCTATCAGCCTCTTTCTTTGTCTGTTGCTCTCAAATAAACAAAACAAAACAGAATTTATGGAGACTTCAGGGGTGGCTCAATGTTTAAGCTGTTGGCCTGCAAAGCCTAACGACCTGGGTTTGATCCCCCAGTACCCACATAAAGCCAGTTCATTTGTACTTGGCAGGAAGCCCTGGCACGCCCGCTCTCTCTCTCTCTCTATGTTGCTGACGTTTCTAAGGCACCTTGTACTCTTCCTGTCCACTGGTGAGCCTACAGATCGAAGGTACCTTTGCTGTGTTCAAGAATCAATCCAAGAGGGTGCAACCAAGAGGTAAAAGCATGCCTGCTTCCAGGGGAATTTTTAAAAATTTGTTTTTGAGGTAAGGTCCCATTCTAGCTCAGGCTGACCTGCAACTCACTGTAGTCCCAGGCTGGCCTCAAACTCAGCAATTATCCTACCTCTGCCTCCCAAGTGTTTGGATTAAAGGTGTGTACCACCACGCTCTGGTTAATTGTTTTCAATTTAATTTAATTGTATAGATATTATAACAGGTTATACTGTTTTATCCCCTTGCCCCTGCTCTCCTGTTAGCCTGGGGCCCTCGTTCGTGGGAGGTGGGGTCATGGCCTTCACTGAGGAGTCATGAAGGCCTCAGTCCGTCCCTGTGAAGTAGCAGCAGGGGCACCCTGCCTCAGGATATTCCTACCCACCCTGTGGCCCCTCTTCCTCAGTGTTTCCATGGGGCTTATGATGATGTGGGCAGGCAATTTGGGTTGGGGGTATGGGTGCTGCTGGTATCGAGTGGGTCGAGAGCAAGAACTAAGCTCAGTGTCCTGACAGAAGGGCAGCGTAGTCTCAGGGCCAACGCTGAGGCTGAGGGAGGTCAGAAGGTCAGTCATGGAGAGAGTATGTCCACTGTGAGTTCCTGGGTCTCCTGTCTCAGGGTTACTTGAGGTGGGAGTCAGTCAGTCCCTGTGAGTTTACTTCCCGGCTCAACTCTAACAAGAGAAGTTTTTTGATTCAAGCCTGTGACAGGGCTGCCCACCTCCTTTAGAGCACCCTTACTGGCACTTTCCACGGCATTACAGGGTACCCGGCCCCGTTTATGAAACAGGGAGAGGCCAGCCACTCCTTAGCTTCTTTGGCTAGAAGATGCCAACACCAGCGGTCTCCTCCACCCACATCGCCAGTAGGTTCGGCTGGGTCCAAGATCACAGGCCTAAAGGGGGATAAGAAAGTGTCAGAGGATGCCTTTCAAGATGGGGGTGCCTCAGAATTTGAGGCCTGCCCGATTATCATTAGTAATTTAATGTGTTCTGACAGTTTAGGTATCAAGCAATTCAAGCATATAATTCAAAGCAACTTCCTAGAACTGATACATAATTTATTTAGTTGCAAGCAGACACACACAGCAAGAGAGAGAGAGAGAGACAGAGAGAGAGAGAGAGGGAACACTAGGGCCTCCAGCTGCTGCAAATGAGCTCCAGATGCATGCGCCACTGTGTGCATCTGGCAGTACTTGGGTATTGGGGAGTCAACTCTATCCATTAAGGTTTGCTGGCAAGTGCCTTAACCACTGAGCCATCTCTCTGGCCAGAAATGTTATATTTGAAAACTGTTTTGAAAGCTGTGACTTACTATACACATGAGTACACAATGTAACTAACTTTCAAGAGAAACTGACCGACATTCAGTGTGTCCCTTAATCAAATGCAGTGTTGCCAAAAGGTCACAGTCTACGGCAGGCTGCCAGGCACCTCATAATCTCATTTCTCCTGTGTTTGTTCTTGTTATCTTATTTCTCTTTCCTTGTTTCTTGCTACTGTTATCTTTGTTCCCTGTTGGCAATGTTGAGCACAAGCCCTGAGATTCCTTGCTATTTTATTTTTACAATTCTAGTATATGTGCTGCTGAAGTGAACACAACTATTTTGTTTTACTTCCTTAGGGCAGAGTCTTGCTATGTCACCCTGGCTGGCCTTGAACTCTTGACCTTCCTGCCTCAGCCTCTCAAGTGCTGAGATGGATAGGTGTGTGCCACCATACCTGGCTTCCTTATTATTCTTCAAGTTCTGAAAGGGTAGATAAAACTTGATCTGAGCTGGGCATGGTGGCACACCCCTTTAATCTCAGCACTTGGGAAGCAAGAGGTAGGAGGATTGCCATGTGTTCGAGGCCACTGTGAGACTACAGAGTGAATTCCAGCAAAAAAAAAAAAATGAAAAAAGACTTATCTGTTAAATACACTGAAATAAATTGGTTTGGGCATGGTAGTGCTTTTTCTAAGGGATATTCTACTATCTTGAACCCTGCTTAGACTTGCTTCCAGCCGGATGTGGTGGCTCACGCCTTTAATGCCAGCATTCGGGAGGCAGAGGTAGGAGGATCGCCGTGAGTTGGAGGCCACCCTGAGACTACAGAGTGAATTCCACATCAACCTGGGCTAGAGTGACACCCTACCTAAAACAAAAACAAAAACAACCCCCCACCAAAAAGACTACCAAACCCACATGCTTCCATGTAGCCTAGAATGACAAATGACAAAAGCAGAGCAGGGACCGTCTGCCACAGTCTCTTCGTCTCTTCTGGGTCCCTCCGCGATGGCACTTTTCCCCCACTCCCTAGGGTCGTGTCCCTGAGACCAGAGCAGTGCCATTACTTCACAACTCCCCAAGCCCTGGGGAGGAGAGGGGGACCGAGTGAAGGCACCTGGTTTTCTGGATCTGGTTCAGGAGGAACTTCCTCATGCCCTCATCCTCAAAGCTGTAGTTGACGGTCCAGAAGATGCAGAGGTGCTGGTACTGGGTGACCAGCTCCAGGACGGTCCGGAAGCCTTCGGCAGTGTCGAAATCATCCGTGCCGCTGCCCTGCTCCCAGGCATACACCGTCAGCAGCTCCAAGGCGTACTTTGGGGGCAAAGACCCCTTGGGCTTCATTTTCCTTTCACACTGAGGAGGGGAGAATGGGGCACCTCAGATGACTCTTGCAAGGCAGCGGAGCCCAGTGTGACTCACATAGACCGCTGGGGCAGCAGCAGGGCAAGGGAGTCACGATGCAAGACCGTGAGAGCCCGGCTGCTCTAGGGAGCAGAGTCTGAGTTCTAGATGGCTGGCTGAGCTCAGCCGGCAGCTGGCAAAGTGGCACACGCAGCTCCCCGTGCCATGCATTCGGCTGTCTCTGTGTTTCTGGGGAGGCAACATGGCCACAGTGGGCTAGAAAATCTCTTGAGTACTAGGTCCACCAGCGATACCGCAGGGTAGACGTTTAGGACCGCCATTTCAGAAGAAGACGGGGGGGGGGGGGGGCTTGGGAAAGTGAAGTGACTTGCTCAAGGTCACACAGGAGCCCTGAGGGCCCAGCGTTCAGTCACCCAAGGTGGTTGCAGCTGTAGTACCTTCCAAGAAACAGCACCATGTCTGGGAGCACGGAGGTGGAGCAACTGGGTCCTCCTGAACGCTTTGGCCAGTGCAAGGACCAAACGAGCCACTCGTAGCAACTTTGATGCTTGGAGACCCTGTAGGCCTGAGGCCCATAGATACAGGAGTCACAAGAACCCTACCAATACCTATGGTTCCCTAAAGGGACCCAACCACCAGCATGGAAGGATTTGTGTGCACAGGACATTTGACAAGGACTGGCTTTGCAGTCACCTCTTAATGGTAAAAATAATAAACAGATGGCCATAGCATACCTATTTGATGGCTAGACCCGGGGCCAGCATACCTGTTTGAACCAGTGCTTCACCAAACGAATCAAATCCTTCAGCTTGAGGGGCCGGCTTTCAATGAAGTTGCTCTGTAGCTTCGTAAAACAGGTGGAAAATTCTCCTCCCGGCACATCCGGGGATTTGTACAGCTCAATGAGCTCTGCATAGACCCTGGGGCTAGGCTTGGACTGCTCTTGACCTAGCATGGGGGAAGGTAGTCATTGTATCTTAATGTAGATGGCAAGCAGCAGGCTTTACAACTTAGTTTATTTTGGTGTTTCGAGGTGGGGGTCTCACTCTAGCCCAGGCTGACCTGGAATTCACTCTATAGTCTCAGGGTGGCTTCGAACTCATGGCAATCCTCCTACTCCTGTCTCCCGAGTGCTGGGATTAAAGACGTGTGCCACCACGCCCGGCTCCAGATAACTGTTTGTGTTTTGCTTTGTTGGCAGTATTGGCGATCAAACGGAAGAACTGTGCATGCCCAGTAAGTACTTTACCAAGGAGCTGGAGGGGTATCCCCAGGCCCTGAGGAATGCAGCTCCAACTAGAAGGAAGGCATGCTTCATAATCCTGGTTTGGGAAATGCCTCAAGTAGCCTTTGGTTTCTTGTAATACACCATTCATTATACACCTGCCACCTCTAGACTGAATTCCTATTTTTAACTATTAATTCATTTCGGTGTGTATATGGTGTATGCATGTGTGTGCAAAAAACTGCATTGCCCTGTGCACATGTATAGTATAGTAGTATGTGTGGTGTGTACACCTGTGCAAATGTATGCGAACCCTGTATATACATGTGCAGAGGCCAGAGGAGGACATTGGTATCCCCCTCCCCTTTCATTCTCACTCCTTATTTCCTTGAGACAGAGTCTCTTACTGAACGTGGCGCTGCCAATTTTTGGTCAGGCTGGCTGACCAGAGAGCCCCAGCGACGCTCCTGGCTCGGCCGCTCCTCCCCAGTACTTTTTCTCTGTGGGTGCTGGGGACTGAATTCGGGTCTTCATGTTTATGCACCAAGTACTCCTACCCACCGAGCCCTCTCCCCAGCCCCCATGAGCCAGACTTCCTGCCTGACTGAAGATGCAGGCGTGTCATCGTGCCTCCCACATTTTTCTTTCATTTCTTTCACAAACACATGGAGGAAAGGAGGGAGTATCCTCTACAGATACACAGGGAACTGTGTATTCTGTTCTCTAACATACTGTGAGCTACACAGGGGCAGAGGCCACGCTCTGGCTGCCCTTGGGGTACTGACAGAAGCATCCCTGCTCTTGTTAAGGGCCCCTGCTGGAGGCCTGGACCAGAAGTGACACTGATTGCAGCCCATTCCTGTGACCCAACCCCATGACTCCCCCGCCCCCATCACTCCTTCCAGAAACTTCTTCCTCCAGGGCTTGAGCCTGAGGAGTCTTACCTAACGCGTTGAAGGCCGGCAGTACATCAAAGTCGACGCTTTCGTTGAAACTTTTGGATTTCAGGGTGAAGCTCAGCACCCTAGGGGCCTTCCACTTGGAAACCTCAAACGTCACCTCGAAGTTTTGGGTTTGCTGGCAAGTTTTCAGCTGCTGACGAATCTCCCTGATGACGTCGCTGCGCTCAGCTTTCTGGGAGGTGTAGCTCTTCAGGGAGCTGAGGAACACCACGATGTCGGCATCGGAGCCGTGCTTCAGAGCCGTGCCTTTGGCAGTCGATCCTCCCTGGGGAAGCAAGGGAGGACAGGGCTCGTCATTCCCTCACCCACACCTCCCTGCCTGCCAAAGGCCGGTGCCAGCTGGGACGCACCAGCCACACTGCCAGGGACAACATGCACCTTAGGACCCAGGTAGGGCTGAGTCCAAAACAGTGTTTCCCTTTGTCAAATAAGTAGATGTTTACACACACACACACACACACACACACACACACACATTGTTTTTTTTTTTCAAGGTAGGGTCTCACTCTGGTCCAGGCTGACTGGAATTCACTATGTAGTCTCAGGGTGGTCTTGAACTCACGGCAATCCTTCTACCTCTGCCTCCCAAGTACTGGGATTAAAGGCATGCACTACCATGCCCAGCCCAAATCCATTTCTTGTTTAAAAAAAAAAAAAAAAGAAAGAGTGGTGCTGGAGAAATGGCTTAGCGGTTAAGCACTTGCCTGTAAAGCCTAAGGACCCCGGTTCTAGGCTTGATTCCCCAGGACCCACGTAAGCCAGATGCACAAGGGGGCGCATGCATCTGGAGTTCATTTGCAGTGGCTGGAGGCCCTGGTGCGCCCATTCTCTCTCTCTATCTGCCTCTTTCTCTCTCTGTCTGTCACTCTCAAATAAATAAATAAAACAAAAAAAATTAAAAAGAGATATTGTTGTTTAAATTCACTTGGCCTGAAATAAATCAAACTCAGTCCAACGGGTAGGTAGAAAATTCTCAACTGTTTCCTGCGGTATCCATCACTCCACCAGCCTGGGGTGAGGGTGGGGCAATGACTCTCTGAATATTCCCAGGGCCTCCAGCCATTGCAAACAAACTCCCAACGCATGTGCCACCTTGTGCATCTGGCTTACGTGGGACACGGAAAATTGAACCTAGGTCCTTAGGCTTCGCAGGCATGTGCCTTAACAGCTAAGCCATCTCTCCATCCCAGAAAGCCATTTCTTATCTGCCTGCTTTTCCCTCTGTGAAATGTCACCTTCCTTTTCTGTGTTTCCTCAGAAAGGAGAGGAGAAAACAGAACTGGCGCTTCTGACTTGGGCCTTGAACTCAGGTTTGTTTACTCTCCCGTTAACTGACTGTCCCAGTGAGCATGCCCATGCGCAGGACCTGTTCTGCACACACGGTGCACTCCAGCCCTTCGTGTGCCAATGGGTGCACGCTTATCTGATCATGGGATCTGCACACACAGGGAAGCAGGTCGGTGCTGCTCTCTGACCCAGGGAGAATGACCCTGTCCTGTGAATGGAACTCAGCCAGTGTGGTGAGCTAGGCCGTCATTAAAACCCAAAAGAGGTCCTTCCCTAGTTTAGTCCACACCAAGCTTAGTATCTGCAAGGGGTCAAATAGTGCCCACCCTCCAGCTCTCTCCAAAGATATGTTTGTTGGGAGCCCACGAGTATGGTGTGCCAGAGATCTAAAAAGTTCCTCAAAGGCCCGTGTGTTGCAGGCTTGGGCCCAGCTTGGCGCTATTAGGAAGTGGCAGAACCTTGGAGAAAAATGGAGCCTGGGGGCTGGAGAGATGGCTTAGCCATTAAGACGTTTGCCTGCAAAGCCGAAAGACCCGTGTTCAACTCCCCAGGACCCACGTAAGTGAGATGCACAAGGGGTGCATGCACCTGGAGTTCATTTGAAGTGGCTGGAGGCCCTGAGTACCATTCTCTGTCTATCTTTTTCTCTCTTGTCCTCTCTGTCTCAAATAAGTAAATAAATAAATAAATATAAATTTTTTAAAAATTGGAGCCTAGGGGCCGGGGAGATAGCTCAGTTGGTAAAAGGCTTGCTGTATAAACACGAGGACATGTGTTTGGTCCCCAGAACTCTCATTAAAGAAAAAAAAATTCAGGTCTGATGGTGTGTGCTTGTAGCCCTGGTTCTGGGGTGGCTGAGGCAGTGGATCCCTAGGGCTTACTAGCCATCCTGTCTGGCCTAGTTGGAAAGACCCAGGCTAGTGAGAGAGACCCTGTCTCAAAACCAGGTGAGCAGTGCCTGAGGAACAACACTTGAGGTTGTCCTCTGGGGTCCACATGTATGCGCACACGTGTGCACATGCACCTGCACACCCACATGAGCATGTGGGCATGTGCACACGCACACGCACACACTCACACGCGCGCGCACACACACACACACACACACACACAGAGGTGGGGCTAACAGGAGGCCATAAGTCATTGAGGGCTACAAAGGGGATCTTAGGAACCCAGTGCCTTCCTATCTCTTGCTTTTGAGTTGAATGGCTCCTACCTGCTCCCTGCCATGATGTGTCACCTCAGACCCAGAGTCATGGGGTCGGTCAAGCTCTGGACCTGTGAGTCAAGATAAATCCTTTTCTCTTTTTCAGTTGATTACTCTCAGGCATTTTGTTACCGTCATGGCAATCTGATTGATACATCGCCTTATTTGGAAAGAGTCTTTATGGATGCAATTAAGGATGTTGGAGTGAGATCATGCCGGATCTGGGTTAGGCTCTAAATCCAGTGACAAGTATGCTTAGAAGAGAAGTCTCATCAGGCAGGTGATACAGAGATGGAGGGAGACACTGGGATGATGGAGTATCTGTTACCCCCTGAGCTCCCCCTCTTCCCAAACCTGGATCTAGCAATTGAGGTTCCAAAGAGTTGCTTCTGCCCCCTCCCAGTAAGTAAACCTAGAATTCAGTCTGGGACCCTAAAATCAACCGCTTCTATTCTGGTAATTCCTAAGCCCTTTCCTCACCTGGATGGGAGGAAACAGTGCCCCCTCCACAGGAGCTAACATCTGAGAGATCCCAGTCTCCACTTGGGAAGATTTGGGACAGCATGACTCCAACATAACTTCCCATCTCCATGTGAAACAGACGACATCCTGAAAACTCACGCAGCACGGGTCTTACACCCCACTACGCAGGGTGCCAAGCTTCCCCACCCCCCACTGTTCCCAGAAGACCTTAAAATTCATCTTCTTCTCTTCCTAGGTAACTCAGAGACCCCTTCCGCTTTCTGCCAGCACCCTGATTGGTAAATAAATACCATGGGCCCCAGAAAAAAAAAAAGTGTGTCTGTGGTTTTCCAAATTCCAAACGTCACAGTATGTACAAGCTAGAATGCCAAGGATAGCCAGCGACCCCGGGAAGCACGGCATGGAGGAAGTTCATCCTCCTTGTCAATTTGATGGGGTTTAGAACCACATAGGAGACACACAAGGTGTGTCTGTGCCATGTTTTCAGAAAAGTTTAGCAGAGATGGGAAGATCAACCGTGGCTATGGGGGGCACCATCCCGTGGGCGGGAGTCCTGGACTGAATAAGAAGGAGGAAGTGAGCCGAGTACCAGAACCCATCTCTCTCTGCTTTCTTGCTGTGAATTGAATGTGACCAGCTGCCTCATGCTCTTGCCACCTTTCCTTCCCTCCCAGGAGGGACCATGAGCCAAAGTAAACTCTCCCTTGAGTTGCTTTTGGGGGGATTTTGTTGCAGCAATAAGAAAGGTAAGTGACACAAACCTGGTATGGTGGCACACACCTTTAATCCCAGTACTTGGGAGGCTGAGGTAGGAGGATGTCTGTGAGTTTGAGGCCAGCCTGGGACTACAGAGTAAGTTCCAGGTCAGCCTGGGCTAGAGTAAGATCCTACGAAAGAAAAAAGAAAGAGAGAGAGAGAGAGAGACAGAAAGAAAGAAAGAAAGAAAGAAAGAAAGAAAGAAAGAAAGAAAGAAAGAAAGAAAGAGGGAGGGAGGGAGGGAGGGAAGGAAGGGAGGGAGGGAGGAAGGAAGGAAGGAAGGAAGGAAGAAGGAAGGAAGGAGGGGGGAGGGAGGAAGGAAGGGAGGAAAGAAGGAAGGAAGGAAGGAAGGAAGGTGTCACTGACACAATGACCAAGTGTGTGTTAGAGCCAGCCCAGACTGCCCCACTGGAGACCAGCCGCTCCCCAGCTCCCTCACTCAAGGCTCCATGGTGGCAATGCCACCTGGAGAGCCAGTGGTCTCCTGGCCTAGCTGCCCGCAGCAACATCCCCAAGGAAGGGCTCACCTTGACGACATTCTGGACTTTGGTAGTTGAACCTCGAAAGCAATTTTCTTTAAGGAATGTGCAGATCATGTCAACAGCCCTGCAGATCTGCTCTCGGAAAACCTTGGTGGGCTGGAGGAAATCCTTGATGAACTTGTCGAGAAGGTGACCCGGGGTGATGAAGAGAGGTGCAGGCTGAGAAAGGAGAGATCCCGGTGAGCCCTGCCTGCCTCCCTGCCCGGCTCCAGACTCTGCCAGTCTTCCTCCTGTTCCCAGGGGTCGGCAGATCTTTCCATCTCTGGTTCTTGCACTGACCTCTCTAAAGAACATTCCCGAGTCCCAGGGCAAAACACAGCATCTCCCCAAAGCAAAAGCTCTCCTGGCTCCTCTTTTACCATCCAGGAGATATTGGGGTCCTTCCCCTAAGAGGCTTGTGGGAACCAGAGATGAGAGGTGACCTTGGAGGACCCAGACTGGCCCTTGTAATTGCAGGGACCTTAAGAGAGGCAGGCAGGAGAGTCAGACTTTTCAGAGTCAATGAGAGGAAGAAATCACTTGTTACACAAAAATTAAGAAGCCAAGAAAGGGACTGGGGAGATGGATCAGTGGTTAAAGGAGTTTACTTGCAAAGCTTGCTGGCCAGGGTTCAATTCCCCAGCCATTTATATAATGCCAGACAGGAATTTGTTTGCAGTGGCAAGAGTCCCTGGCATGCATATATACGCAAACACACACACACACACACAAATGAATGTTTAAAAAAGAAGCTAGAAAAATTAGAGTGAAGCCGGGCGTGGTGGCGCACGCCTTTAATCCCAGCACTCGGGAGGCAGAGGTAGGAGGATCGCCATGAGTTCGAGGCCACTCTGAGACTCCATAGTGAGTTCCAGGTCAGCCTGGGCTAGAGTGAGACCCTACCTCGAAAAACCAAAAAAAAAAAAAAGAAAGAAAAAGAAAAATTAGAGTGCTAGACATTCTCCTCTGACTCCACATGCACATGCATGCACAGGGCACACACATGTGCACACACACACATATGATATACATACACACATCATACTATAATTACCACACATACTATACACACATGCTTATGTTATACATACACACACACCATATCCCCACACTACATATATACACACACATGCATATGCTATACATATCCACACCACACTATATCCACCGTGCATACTATACACACACATGTATATGCCATACATGCATCACAGCACTCAAACTATACATACACACATAGATACACCAAGAAAAATTTAGAGGTGGTCACTCAGGTAGATCCCAGTCTAATATGACAATTGTTCCAAAAAGAAGAGGGAAGCCGGGCGTGGTGGCGTACGCCTTTAATCCCAGCACTCGGGAGGCAGAGGTAGGAGGATCGCCGTGAGTTCGAGGCCACCCTGAGACTCCATAGTGAATTCCAGGTCAGCCTGGGCTAGAGTGAGACCCTACCTCGAAAAACCAAAAAAAAAAAAAAAAAAAGAAGAAGAAGAGGGCCAGACATGGTGGTGCATGACTTTAATCTCAGCACTCAGGGGCAGAGGTAGGAGGATCTCTGTGAGTTCCAGGACAGCCTGGGACTACAGAGTATGTTCCAGATCAGCTTAGACTAGAGTGAGACTCTATCTCAGGGGGGAAAAAAAAAAAGGGAGGGAGACACCTAGACAAACCTGAGAGCATGAAGACTTAGGGACAAGGGAGGCAGAGGTATGGTGATGCTGTCACAGCCAAGCAATGGGGAACAGTCGCCCCTAAAATCCAAGACAGCGCACTTCTTCTCACACCATCTTTGAACATTTAGCATCTAGAGTGCGGAGAACCAATCACTGTTGTTTTCAGCCACCCCGCATGTGACACTTCGTTATGGAAGTCACAGGATAAGGCTTTGTCTGGATGAAGCACCGTATAGTGCAAAAACCCGTCTCACCAGAACATTCCAACACGGCGTGGGTGACACGTCGTTCAGGCTGGGGGAAGCCAGCCAGAGTTGAGCCTCTTCTTTCAGCTTCTTCCAGACATGGTGGTTTTGGACCACATTATGGGTTGGGTCAGCTGGATCCAAGATTACTGGCCTGGGAATTGTATCCAATTGAAAGAAATCAGTGGTCTCTAGTGGGAAGTGAGAAGCCCGGGCTCTGACTGCTATGGCTCCTCTAAGCTGTTGGGAGGCTGTAAACTGTCCAGCTGCCCTGCCCCTTTCTCACTTTTCAGAGATGTACCATGAACACAATAATATTGGTCTCCTCTTTGCCAACTTTGTTTGCTCTAGCAGCCTCTTCTTTCTACAGAATTTATTTGGGGGACAAGACATACCATAGTTGGGATTGGCCAGGCCTTCCCTTACAGTCAGACCCTCTGCGCCCTTCACTGTGGCTGCCAGGAGGGGCTCAGACCTGTAGGTGGGAGGTCAGGGACAGAGCCCGGGGGAGGCTTGGTACCTTTGCGACCGTAGCTGATGTAGAAGGATGTTCCTGACCATCTCATCCTCAAAGTTGTAGTTGACTGTCCAGTAGACACAGAGCTGCTCCTGTTGTACGATGAGCCCCAGTACGGTCCTGACGCCTTCAGCGATCCCGAAGTCTTCCGCTTGGCAGCCCTGCTCCCAGGCATACACCGTGAGCAGCTCCAGACCATATGGATCTAGAAAGGAGGAGCTCTCCCATTTTTTCTGGCACTGTGAGAGAAGAGAAAAGGTAGCGATGCGTCAGGAAACAGAAGTCGAGGAGTCACTGTCCCCATCAGCGCGTCTGGAAGTCAATGCACTGATCACATCAAGTGCTGACCAGGATGCAGAGTAGCCAGGACACCCACGGCGCCCACAGGAATGGAAGCCGGAACAGTGGTTTCGGAAAACTACTTGGCAGTATTTGCAAAAGTTCAATAAACATTCCCCATGTATAGTTCAGGTAGATTCTACAGAAGTGCATATAACCATACACACATATGCCACACGGCTGTGTCTATGTCTATAGAATCACAACTCAGCAATTCTAATCTTCTCAATCTTTATCCAAGAGAAATGAGCGCTTAAAGGCACAAAAGATATGTAGGAGCATGCATATCCATCCAATGTAATTCACAGCAGCTTTAAATTGGAGAAGACCCAAAGGTCCAGCATGAGCAGAAAGGAAATATGCTATTAATAAAACAATGAAAAGTTCTGACTCTATGTGGCAATGTGGCTAGACCTCCTCAACGAGGGTGGAGTGATGTAAGGAAGACACACAAATTGAGTGCAGTGCAATTCCGTTTATAGTGTTTAAAAATAAATAAGGGAGCTGGGCGTGGTGGCGCACGCCTTTAATCCCAGCACTCGGGAGGCAGAAGTAGGAGGATCGCTGTGAGTTCGAGGCCACCCTGAAACTCCATAGTGATTTCCAGGTCAGCCTGGGCTAGAGTGAGACCCCACCTCAAAAAACCAAAAACAAAACAAAACAAAAATAAATAAGGGAGGCTGGAGAGATGGTTCAGGGGGCAAGATGCTTGTTTGCAATGCCTAACGACCCAGGTTGGATTCCCCAGTACCCATATAAAGCCAAATACACAAAGTGGTGCATGCATTTGGAGTTTGTTTGCATTGGCTAGAGGCCCTGGTGTACCCATTCTCTCTCCTTGCAAATAAATAAATAAAATAGTTAAAAATAAATAAATAAGAGGCTGAGGAATGGCTCAGTGGATAAGAGCACTTGCTGTATAAATGTAAGGACCTGAGTATGACCCCCAGCATCCCTGGAACAAACTAGATGTGGTCACACATGCCTGTAACCCTAGCCCTGAGGGAGATAGAAAACAGGAGGATCACTGAGCTTCCCTGGTCAGCCAGTCTAGATAAAAAACAGCAGCTGGGCGCAGGGACTCCTGGGAGTCCGTGCAATGGCCTCGCTGCGCTGCGGCAGTTTGGTCTGCGTGATCTGCTTGGAGAAGCCAAAGTACCGCTGCCCGGCCTGCCGCGTGCCCTACTGCTCGGTGGCCTGCTTCCAGAAGCACAAAGAGCAGTGCAACCCTGAAACTTGTCCTGTTGAGAAAAAAAGAACAACTGCTTCTGTAAAAACTACAAATCCAGAGGAAAGCAAAGGACGAGTTTCAGGGTTGCACTGCTCTAAAAGAGACACAAAATCTCAGGCACACATCCACCACACTCCAGCAAGAGGGTGCAGCTTCCCACCAAGCCCAGGGGAAACACGCGTATCAGCTGGAGATGGATGCAGAGTGACAGGTCAAAGCAAGCGACAGAACAAGGAAAACCAGGAGTAACTGAGACAGGCTGAGGAACTGGGAGTGTGCCAAAGAGCTTCTCCCCATCCTCCCTGCTCTGCCTGATCTCGCACGGCTCTCATGGATTCAAACATATGGCCTTCAAAAAGGATCACCATCATCTCCGCAGTCTCAGACACCATATTTGTATGCACCATGTGTCACTGGGAATACACAGATGAACATCACCACTCCCACCTTGGAAAGTTTAATCACGCGTAACAACTAGAGACAGACAAGGTAAAAAGGGTCTTCTTAGGCTGGAGAGATGACTCAATGTTAAGGACACTTCCTTGCAAAGCTGACAGCCTGGGTTTGATTCTCCAGTACCCATGTACAGCCAGAAGCACCAAGTGGTACATGCGTCTGGAGTTCTTTTGCAGTGGCAGGAGGCCCTGCCTAGTGGGTACATACTTTCTCCCAAGATCCTCTCTCAAATAACTAATTAAAAAAAAAAAAAAAAAGGTGTGGGGTGTGGTGGCGCATGCCTTTAATCCCAGCACTTGGGAGGCAGAGATAGGAGGATCACCATGAGTTCGAGGGCACCCTGAGACTACTTAGTGAATTCCAGGTCAGCCTGAGCTAGAGTGATACCTACCTCGAAAAGCCAAAATAAAATAAAATAAAGGTCTGGTACTCAAGAGGAAGAGGTAGATGGATCACTGTGAGTTCAAGGCCACCCTGAGATTACAGGGTGAGTTCCTGGTCAGCCTGGATTACAGAAAAACCCTACCTCAAAAACAAACAAAAGGGCTGGAGGGATGGCTCAGCGATTAAGGTGTTTGCCTGCAAAGCCAAAGGACCCAGGTTCCATTCCCTAGGGCCCACGTTAGCCAGATGCACAAGGGGCGCACACATCTGGAGTTCGTTTGCAGTGGCTAGAGGTCCTGGCGCGCCCATTCATATTCTCCCCCCCCCCTTTCTCTGTCAAATAAATAAATAAAAATAAATTTAAAAGTTTAAAAAAAAAAAAAACAGCAGCTGCAGGCTCGGTGAGACAAGCTATCTCAGAGAATGGATGCACATGCCCTATGCACACATGTGCACACCACACAGGCCTGATAAGTGACACTCACTGGTGAGGACAATTGTTTTTTTTTGTTGTGGTTTTTTTTTTTTGTTTTTTTGTTTTTTTTTTTTTTTTTTGAGTCAGGGTCTTGCTGTGTAGTTCAGGCTGGCCTTGAACTCAAGATCCTCTTACCTCATCCTCCCGAGTTCTGGATAATAGCTGTATACCACCACCCACCACAGCCAGCAACCTTGGGAAGGGGGTTATTGGTGGGGGTCTTTTGGGAGTAGAAGGCGTACTCCCTGTTTTGCTGATGCATTCCTAAGATCCCTGAGCATCAATGCTCTGCATACAAATGAGGCCAGTGAACAGGAAACGGACAATGGGGAAGTTACCTGTTGATACCAGTACTTGATCAGCAGGATCAAGTCCTTCAATTTTCTGGGGTACTTGCTGAAAAACTTCTCCTGGAGCCCCGTGAAGCACACCGAGAACTCGCCAGGTAAGGCGCCTGTTTGATCTATGGTTCTTTTGAGAGCTCGGTAGACCCAGCGGCTGGGTTCACCTACACCTAATGAGAGAGAGAGGGAGGGAGAGCGGAAGGGAGGGAGGGAGGGAGGGAGGAAGAAACAGTCTCAGTATGTACTCGGAGCTGCTGAGGAAACTAGAGTTTGGGAGACCATCTTGCTTCATCTGCAAGACGGCTGTTGTTCTCACAGGCAAGTGAGCGTGACAGGTAGCTTGTCCCCTAGATAATACAGCGAGCGTGGCCTAACATGGCAAGAATGAGGACTTGATGGTGATGACCTGAGACAGGCTCAGCAGAGCCACACTGAGCTATGAGGAACACAGCTATAGATGAGAAAGTGGGGGCTCCAGGCCTACACCAAAGGGAGTCTGCTGTAAACAGCCAACATCCATGTGGAAGAAAAGAGAACCTGTGTATCCAAAGGACACTCTACTGTTGAGCCCACCCCTGGGCATTCTGTTTCAGAGAGTCAAGGGCACAGTGACCCCAAGGTGCCAGTCGAAGCTCCGACTGCAGGATGGGGCTGTTTTAACTCACCAGCGTCAGTCCCTGCTTTCCAGGCCCTGCTGTGTGTAACACACATTTGGATGGATGGTCCCAGAGAGCAATCACTGACTTCTTCTTTATATCCTGACAGATGCATGGACTCCCCAGCACAGTTCAGGGCACTGGGCATTACCATTTATTGAGTGCTTACTGTATACCAGGCAAAGTGCAAACCCCTTTATGCGCAGTGAAGCATGCATGTCTCATACAACTCTTATGTGGTGGGTAAAATTGCTACTGCTAATTACAGGAAACAGAAACACAGGGAGATTAGGTAAGCCGGAAGCTCCTGCATTGTAGAGTCCAAGGCCCCAGGGAGAGAAATGATGACAAGAGCAGTAGAAAGAGTGCAGAGTTGAAGGATATCTGCCTGACCTGATGGGAAAAGTAGGCCAGGTTAGCTAGCCTTTGATTTAGTAAATGAAGCCATTTATGAATCCCCTTGCAGGGTTACTCTTTTTGGAAAGCTTTCCCATGGTTGGGGGTGGGGCATGGAGACTATTAATTTGGAACGTGCAGCTCTACTGCCATCTGGTGGCAGTGTGGGGGTACTACATGTGAGAAAGCATTCTCACACCATCCTTGCATGATGAGGTCAGGAGAGGCCATTCTGGCCTGGTCTCTAACCACTGGGCTTTGAAGGAGAGGAGTGTGCCCAGGATTCCCTGCAGAACTTAGAAGCCACATGTGTCTCTCTATATCTTGACTCCAACTCTTTTTTTTTTTTTTGTTTGTTTGTTTGTTTTTCAAGGTAAAGTTTCTCTAGCCCAGGCCACCTGGGAATTCACTTTGTAGCCTCAGCCCTTGAATTCATAGCGATCCCCCTACCTCTGCCTCTCAAGTGCTGGGATTAAAGATGTGCACCACCTCACTCAGCCAACTCTAACTCTTTTTTAAAAATATTTTTTATTTATTTATTTGAGAGAGAAAGAGGGAAAGAGAGAGAGAGAGAGGGAGGGAGGGAGAGAATGGGCATGCCAGGGCCTCCAGCCACTGCAAACAAACCCCAGATGCATGCGACCCCTTGTGTATCTGGCTTATGTGGGTCCTGGAGAGTCAAACTGGGATCCTTTGGCTTTGCAGGCAAATGCCTTAACCACTAAGCCATCTCTCCAGCCCCCACCTTTTTTCTGAGGCAGGTGCAGCCTGGAATTCTTATCCCAGGATGTTTGAATAACTGGTCCTCAGAGCCAGTTTTTCTGCTCTGTTGTAGAGTGGGGGGACATGGGATGCAGTGAGACAAGGTATTTGTTTCTTTTCTGCTTTCTGTTACAGAATGCCTGGCAACAGCAACTTTAGGGAGGGGGGTTTAGTTTGGCTCAGGGTCGGAGGGTAGAGTACATCATGGCCAGAAAGGCCTGGCAGCAGGACTGAAGATACTGGCTCACATCTGTCTTGGTGGAATAGGAAGGCAAGAGAGAGAGGAAAGGAGGGGGGAGTAAGAGACCAGAAGCAGAGCCAGAGGCAGGATGGGGCCCTCTGCCTACTCACCCACTTCCTCTACCAAGGCCCACCTCCTACAGGTTCCAAATAACCCTGCCTCAAATCACAGCCGCCAGCTGGGGACCAAGTATTCAAGTACATGGAGTCTATAGGGGACATTTCACATCCAAGCCATAACAGGATAAGAATCCAGGGCTGGGGCTACAGAGGCTGCTCAATGGTTAAAGGAACTTGCTTGTAAAGTCTGATGGCCTGGGTTCGATTTCTCATTACATAAAGCCAGACACACAGAAGTGGCACATGCATTGGAGTTTGTTTGTAGTAGCAGGAGGTGCCAGTGTGCCATACTCACTCTTTCTCTCTATGTCTGCCTCTTTCTTTCAAATAAATAAATAAAAATATTTTTTATAAGAGAATCCAGGGCTACCACCTCCCACACTGTTCCATTTTTTTTTTTAATTATTTGCAAGCAGTCAGGCGTGGTGGGGCATGCCTTTAATCCCAGCACTCGGGAGGCAGAGGTAAGAGGATCACCATGAGTTCGAGGCCACCCTGACACTACATAGTGAATTCTAGGTCAGCCTGAGCTACAGTGAGACCCTACCTCGAAAAAAAAATTATTTGCAAGCTGGGCATGGTAGCTCATGCCTTTAATCCCAGCACTTGGGAGGCAGAGGTAGGAGGATTGCCATGAGTTTGAGGCCACCCTGAGAATACAAAGTGAATTTCAGATCAGCTTGAGCTACAGTGAGGCCCTACCTCAGAAAAAACAAACAAACAAAATTATTTTCAAGCAGTGGGAGACAGTGAGCCCCAGGGCCTCCAGCCACTGCAAATAAACTCCAGATGCATGTGCCACTTTGTGCATCTGGTTTTATGTGGATACTGGAGAATCAAACCTGGGGTGTCAGGCTTTGCAGGCAAATGCCATAACCACTGAGACCCCCTCTTCCATTTTTCTGATCCAAGCCATATTTGTGGGAGTACAAGTCATTAAGGTGCATGTCTTATCAGAAGATGGTACAAGTAATGGTTCCGCAAGGTCCCTGGTAGCCCAGAAATTCCTCAAAACTGTGAATGATGTAAGGCACCCTGACCGGGGACTAGCCTGTCACTAACTGGCCCTGGTCACGCTTCTACTCTTCTGTCTCCTCACTTGTTTAAAGAGGGTGGGGTTCCTCCGGCATTCCGTAAGCTTGCGATGATACACATACCTGTGTCTGAGGCTGAGCTGTAGCGATTCTGAGTGGGCCTTCTCCACCAAGGCCTCAGTCCTTTCCCCATCCATTCATCTACCCACCATTCACATCAATCTACCTATCTGTTTTCATCCATCCTTCCATCCATCCATCCATCCATCCATCCATCCATCCATCCACCCATGCCTCCAACCATCTATACATCCATCCCTCTATCTATCTATCTATCTATCTATCTATCTATCTATCCATCTACCCATCCATCCATCCACCCATATATCCATCCATCCATGCCTCTATTCATCCATGCTTCCAACCATCTATACATTCATCCATCTATCTATCTGTCTACCCATCCATCTACCTATCATCCATCCATGCCTTCATCTACCCATCCACCCATCTATCCATCCATCCATGCCTCCATCTGTCCATCCACCCACCCATCCAACCATCTATCCATCCATTCACCCTTCCATCCATCATCCATCCTCCCACCCACCCATCGGTCAATCCTTCCATCCATCCATCCACCCATCTATCCATCCTTCTGTACATGCATCCTTCCATATATTCAACAAGAATCTACTTCCATCCACCTCCATCTGTCATCCACTTTCCTTTCAGCCATTTTTCCATCTACCTTGCATCCATCCATCCATCTATCCACCCACTCACCCATATAATCTCCACTTTAGATTCAAGAGTCAAGAACATTTTCTCCAAAGCAAATGGGAAAACGGGGAAGAAGTTCCAGAGAGGAGAGGGAGGAAACTTTCTCTCCTGAGATGAATTCCCACGTTGGAAAAGGCCAGTGCTGTCTGTCCCAGCCTTTGCCTTCAAGACCCCAGTGATTCACCAGCACCCCATGTTTGAGGCCTTGCTGCCCCCACATCCACCAGAGCACTCACCCAAAGGATTGAAGGCAGGCAACACTTGTAAGTGCACATTTTGCCATCGGGTGGACACACGCACCATGAGGTAGCCCTGCAGTTTCGTGACTTCCCACTGGTATCGCTGAGGGTGGCTTGTCAGCCGTTGCTCGATTATGTTGAGGACTTGTTGGTGGTTTTTCTTCTGATCCTGGAATTGTTCCAAGTGATCGAGGAAGAGGACAAGGGTACCCCTGGTGTCACCTCTCAGGAATGTTCCCCGTCCATAGGAGCCACCCTGCAGGCAAGAGAGCAGCAGATCTGAGGCCTGGGTTCTTTGGGGACACAGGAGACTCCAGCAGACAGTGGTAATTCTCAACTCAAGTGAAATCCCAAAATGTCACCATTGTCTTAAGACCGGGTGGCCGACACTCATTCGTGTCCATGTCAGGGTTTGGTCTTCCTGCCTCCAAATTGGAGACAACCCCAATGGTCACTAGTACTCAAATGGATAAATGAAAGTGGTCACTCCAACACACGTCTTATAAATGTGGTGAGCCGAAGAAACCACACAGGGCACAGGAGAGCTCATGATGTCATGCACATTGGGTCACCTGCTTGTCCTGTTACATAGGATATTCCCAGTTTCAGGAAATATGAAAGTCCCACATTCTAGGATGAAACCACTCACCTAGGCAAATCAAATCTCTACCATTAGAAGTGAGGAGAGTGGCCACCGGGGGCTGGGATGCTGACTGAACCAGAGCTTGGGGCTGTTAGGGGACTGGAAGTGCCTGGGTGTGGGCCATGTGAGGGCGTTGTATGGGGTGGCCCGTCAGGCTGCATGCTTATAATGGCCCTGTCATATGGATGCTTGCTGGCAATGATGGGTGCGTTACCTAGAGGCAGAGTAGCCTGGAGGTTAAACAAACATGCTCTTGAGCAAGCGTCCTGGCTTCGGGCCCAGACTGACACAAGTTGCTAACTTCTCATCTGTTTCTGGGGCAGAGGACACAAATTGTCCAGCCTTCTAGGGGGCCATGGGTGCAGGTAAAAGCAAAGGCCAGGATGCCACAGAGCAGCAAAGGACTGGGTGAGAAGGGGGCGACTTGTCTCCCAGGGGTCTAGCCCTTCAGGCTCGGTCCTTTTTTAAATTTTTGTTTGTTTGTTTATTTTTGAGGTAGGGTCTCACTCTAGCCCAGGATGACCTGGAATTCACTATGTAGTCTCAGGGTGGCCTCGAACTCATGGCGATCCTCCTACCTCTGCCTCCCGAGTGCTGGGACTAAAAATTTGCGCCATCACGCCTGGTCAGGCTCAGTTCTTAGTAGTCTGACAGATTAGTTACTTTTCTCATTGCTGACTCCAAATATCTGACAAGAATCAACTTGAGGCCAGGCATGGTGGCACGTGCCTTTAATCCCAGCACTCAGGAGGCAGAGGGATCACTGTGAGTTCGAGGCCATCCTGAGACTACATAGTGAATTCCAGGTCAGCCAGAGCTAGAGTTAGAGCCTACCTTGAAAAACCAAAAAAAAAAAAAGAATCGACTTGAGCCTGGAAGAATTTATTTCAGCTACAGTTTAAGATACTGTTGTCCACATTGCTGGGACAAACGTCCAACCAGACACAGTTTATGGGAGGAAGGGGTTTATTTCAGCTCACAGATCCAGGGAAGTTCCATCAATGGCAGAAGAAGCTGGCTCCCTTTCACAGATCCCAGCAGAGAGAAACCACCAAACAGCCAGCACACACCCAAAGCAGCAAGTATGAACCCACCAGAGCTCAAACTGTTCTCTCCACACCTTTGAGCTCGAATTCAGATCCGCCTCCAGTGACACCTCCTCCAGCAGGCTGCTAGAGACTTAAGCAGGAAGCCTAACCTAAATCCAAAATACTGGAGAGTATGGCGGGGGAGGGGAGCATACGTTCACATTCAAACCACCATAGACGTATTCTGTCGTGCTAGGGAAGGCATGGTGGTGGCAGCTGGCTGGTTACATTGCCTCTGCAGTCAGAAAGCAGAAAGAGGACAGACAGTAGGACTGGGCTATCAAACCTCAAGCCCCACCCCTCCCCGAAACCCACTTCCTCTAGCAAGGCTTCACCTAAGGCCTAAGGCCACCTCTGTGGCCTTCCTGAGCAATGCCATAGTCTGGGAACACAAGTGTATGAAGGATATTTCATGTTCAAACCACAATGCTTCAGTGATGTCAAGGTGTGGGACTCACAAAAGGGGCCTCCTGGTAGGTCCTTCCGTCTACCATGAGTGTGTTTGCAAGGAGGACTATGGGACTCCAGCTCCTCAGGTTTCTTGTGTGCACTCCTGCCTCTGACATCTATCATATGTCCCCACCAGAGCCACCCATGCCATTTGGACCATAAGTATCCCAAACTGTGAGCTGAGCAAACCATTTTTTCCTTTCTAAAGTCAGCCTGACTCAGGTGCTTTGTTATAGCAATGAAAAATGGACAGCCAGGCGTGGTGGCGCACGCCTTTAATCCCAGCACTCTGGAGGCAGAGGTAGGAGGATCGCCATGAGTTTGAGGCCAGCCTGAGACTACATAGTGAATTCCAGGTCAGCCTGAAGTAGAGTGAGACCCTACCTTGAATAACCAAAAAAAAAAAAAAAAAAAGACAAATACAGGTAGGAGAGATTGGTTAGTAGGTAGAGCATTTGCCTTGCAGGCATGAGGACCTGAGTTCAATCTCTACAGAAACGTAAAAAGACAGGCAAGGTGGTGTGTGTTTGTATTCCTAGCAATGGTGAGATGGGAAGCAGAGACAGGTGGATCCCTGGAGCTCACTGGTCAGCTAGCGAGTCTACCTAAGGAAGTTCCAGGCCAATGAGGGACTTTGTCTCAAATAAAAAGTGGAAGGCACCTGAGGAGTAACACCCAGATTTGTCCTCTGAACACACACACACACACACACACACACACACCATGCTGTTGGGAGATTAGGGTTCTCCCCAGTCCTGCAGGCCCAGCACCTTCCCAGTGACCTCCTCTCCCAGTGCTTTCATTTTTGCCTATAGCACCAAATGGTTATTTATTTATTTTTTTGTTTGATTTTCAAGGTAGGGTTTCACTCTAGCCCAGGCTGACCTGGAATTCACTATGTAGTCTCAGGGTGGCCTCGAACTCATGGTGATCCTCCTACCTCTGCCTCCTGAGTGCTGGGATTAAAGGTGTGAAGCACCACACCTGGCTAAAAACAAACATTTCTAACAGATGAGAGCCATGCTTCCTCCTTCTGTGGTTTTGCTCAGCTTCTCTGGTCTTAATTCAGTCGCCTTGTGATATGGAAAGATAGAAACAGCACTAGGAGCTGGGCATGGTAGTGCACATCTGGAATCCCAGCACTCAGGAGGCTGAGGTAGGGGAATGTGTGTTCAAAGCCAGTCTCAGCTACACAGGGAGACCCTTGTCTCGAAAAAACACACAATAGGGCTGGAGAGATTGCTTAGTGGTTAAGGCACTTACTGCAAACCCAAAGGACCTACGTTCAATTCCCCAGTACCCATGTAAAGCCAGATGCAGAATTTGGAATTCATTTGCAGTGGCTAGAGGCCCTAGTGCACCCACTCTTTCTATTTCTCTCTCTCTCTCTCTGTGTCTCTCTCTTTCTCTCAAATAAATTTTAAAAAACAATAGGGGCAGGGGAGATGGCTCAGTGGTTAAAGGCACTTGCTTCTAAGGCTTGATGTCTTGGGATCAATTTCCAGTACCCACATAAAGCCAGATGCACAAAGTGGTGCGTGCATCTAGAATTTGCAATGGCAACATGCTCTGGTACACCCATTCTCTCTCTCTCTCTTATTTTCTCTCTCTCTCTCTCTCTGCAAATAAATAAACAATATTTTAAAACAACAACAGGGGCTGGAGAGATGGCTTAGCAGTTAAGCGCTTGCCTGTGAAGCCTAAGGACCCTGGTTCTAGGCTCGATTCCCCAGAACCCACGTTAGCCAGATGAACAAGGGGGCGCATGCGTCTGGAGTTTGTCTACAGTGGCTGGAGGCCCTGGCACGCCCATTCTCTCTCTCTCTCTCTCTCTCTCTCCCAAATAAATAAATAAAAATAAACAAAAAATTAAAATAAATAAGTAAAATAAAAACAACAACAGTTAACAATAAAACAAAAGACAAAACAAAACCCTCTCAAACCAGTGGAGTGCTTGCCTATCATGTGCAAAGCCCTGGGTTCAAACCCCAGCCCCCCCTCCTCCCTCTCACACTCACACACGCCCACACAGATACTAGGAAGTAAGCCCAGCTAACTGACTAGGCACCGACTACAGCCGCTGTTGTGCTAAGAACCCTAAGTTTAACCCAGTGGGTCTATGCTCACCTCATCTACAGAGCCAGAAAAGTTAGGCAGCCTTCCCCGGGGCCACACAGCCAGGCAGGGGACGGGCCCGCGGCAGCCTGCCCAGCCCACGTGCTGCGTCCCGCGGGCGGGCGCTGCGCTGCGCTGCACGGTGACAGGTGACCCAAAGCAGCAGCCCAGAACTGGGTTTAGCATCAGGTCCCTCAGCCTTCCCGGGCGGGCGAGAGCTCCCGGCCTCACCTTGGCCACCCTGTGGACCTGGGGGAAGTGCTGGGCGTTCAACAGCACGTTGCAGACATCCTGCACCACCTCGTGGATGCGCTTCTCGCCCTCCGCGGGCGGCCTGAGGCTGCTCTCGATCAGCTCTCCCAGCTGCGCGGCGGGCACCGAGGACACGTGCGACTCCCAGTTTCCCATGTCTGCTGCGGAGCCCTGGGCAGGCGGCGAGTGACCGAGGCGGGCCTCTGCTCAGGTCTCGGGCGCTTCTGGGAACAGGAAAGTCAAATTCGCAGCTGCTGCCACGCCCCCGTCTGGGAAACTGAAACTCAAGTTCAGGGGCTGCTCGGAAGCGGAGGTTGAACCCTAAACCCAGGACAACCTGTCAGGTGTGTGTGCACTTGAGCGCAGGACTTGCCCGCTCGCTGCCTCTGTTTCCCCATCTGTAGCACAGAGGAAAAACAGTTCGTTTCTCACAGGATTCAACCCCTGCAGGACTGGGATGTGACTCAGCCAGTAGAGTGCTTTACCGAGCCTTGCATGAGGACCTGGGTTCAACCCCCAGCACCACACGAACCGGACATGGTGAAGCCCCCCTGTAGCCGCGGCACTTGGGCGGTGGGGGCAGAAGGACCAGGGAGTTCAAGGTCTCACTACATAGTGAGTTCAAGGCCACACTCCGCTACAGGAGACCCTGTCTCAAAGTGCATGGTAAATGCTGACTGAGTCAGCTCAGGGTTTTCGTTTGTTTGATTTTTGTTTGTTTCTTGTTTTTCGAGGTAGGGTCTCACTCTAGCCCAGGCTGACCTGGAATTCACTATGTAGTCTCAGGGTGGCCTCAAATTTATAGCAATTTTCCTACCTCTGCCTCCTTTGTGCTGGGATTAAAGGTGTGTGCCACTACGCCCGGCTTCAATTCAGTTTTTTTTTAATATTTTATTTTTATTTATTTACTTGAGAGAGAGAGAGAGAAAGAGAGAGAGAGAGAGAGAATGGGCACACCAGGGCCTCCAGCCACTGCAAACGAACTCCAGACGCGTGCGCCACCTTGTGCATCTGGCTAACGAGGGTCTTGGGGAATGGAACCTGGGTCCTTTTGTAAAGCCATCCCTCCAGCCCTCAATTCAATTTTATAGAGAGAGGAGGCTGTGCTTTGAGACATTGTCCCCTCCTTCCTGTTTCTAGTGACTGGTGAGTCACTAGTGCCAGGGACAGCAGCTGGGAAAGAGACTAGAGGAAGGAGATTGACTTGCTCAGACACACAGCAAGGTAAGCCCTAGCCAGAGGCAGGTCTCCTTCGTGCCTGTGCATGAACACAGCTCCTCAAGGGTCAGGGGTGGGTTCCTACTCTGTGTGTGTGCACGCGTGCACATGCGTGCACACAGGCCTATGTGCGTGCGCACACACACACACCCACACACACCAGACATGCTATCTAGCAAGGGCAGAAAGCAGGACCCAGAGTGGATATCCTGGAAAGCAGACAGGCCACTTTGAAAAAATTATTTACCTGAGTGTGAGAGAAAGAATGGGAACGCTAGGGCCTCTAGCCATTCCAAACAAACTCCAGATGCATGTGCCACTTTGTGCATCTGGCTTATGTGAGTACTAGGGAATTGAACTTGGGTCCTTAGGCTTCACAAGCAAGTGCCTTAACTGTTAAGCCATCTCTCCAGCCCCAGGCAGGCAACGTTTGCAGCCAGATTCGAGAGGCTGAAGCTGAGAGGGTTGCAGCTGTTTCAATTCTGCCCTGGGTACTTTATACAGAAAGTGGAAGTTCTGAAGGGTGGGGCAGCATCTTCCCTACAGGCCGGCTAAGGTCATGACCAAGGCTATGAACCAGTTTAGCTGGGGCAAGGTGGGGTGTTATGGGGCTGGAAGAAGCGTGGCAGAGATATTGCTTAGAGCTATAACTGACAGAGCTGTGGCGGCAGTTTGGGGGTGACTGGTACCTGAAAAGTAAAAGCAAGGAATGTCCTTGAGCTTTTGCCGTCTCCGCTTGGTTGGAGATCAGAGAAGGATCTGGCTTCTCCTCGTCTCTCGCTGCCTGCAGGAGCTCCCACCCTAGATCTACTTTTCCTTGCAAAGTTCCCCTTTCCTGGAGGCTGGTTAGTTTCAGCCTCTACTCAGAATGTAGAAAAGACCCTGGTCTGGGCCCCTAGGGTGGCATCTCCTTTTCCAGAACTCCCCTTTTGCCTCTTAAGCAAGAGTTCTACCTTCCTTCTCTTTTTTTTTTTTAAATTTTTTTCATTTTTCTTCATTTTTTTAATTTATTTTTATTTGAGAGCGACAGAGAGAAAGAGGCAGAGAGACAGAGAGAGGGAATGGGCGCGCCAGGGCTTCCAGCCACTGCAAACGGAACTCCAGATGCGTGCGCCCCCTTGTGCATCTGGCTAACGTGGGTCCTGGGGAATCGAGCCTCGAACCGGGGTCCTTAGGCTTCACAGGCAAGCGCTTAACTGCTAAGCCATCTCTCCAGCCCCTCTACCTTCCTTCTCTTAAATTCTGTTCATAATCTAATAAAATCTCTCCAAACTTACCCTCTGCTCTATGGATTTCAATGCTTTTTTGAATTCATAAGAAAAGAACCTGGGAGCCAGTGACTTAGCGGAAGTTTTATTTATTTATTAGAGACAGAGAGAGGGAGAGAGAGAGAGAGGGAATGGGCATACCAGGGCCTCTAGACACTGTAAAGGAATTCCAGACCCATGCGCCACCATCTGGCTGCATCTGGCTAATGTGGGACCTGTAGAATTGAACCTGGGTCCTTAGGCTTCACAGGCATGCACCTTAACCACTAAGCCATCTCTCCAGCCCAACTCAGTGGAAGTTTTGTGTGACAGTCTGGTACCATAACTCCTGGGATGCAGTCCAACCAAGATCTGAGAAAGGCTCTGTTGCTCTCAGACACCCCAATTTACATACCATATGGGTGCATGGCAAGGAACCCCAATTGCGGTGTCTCTATCATGTCTTCGTTTGTTTGTTTGTTCTTCAAGGTAGGGTCTTGTTCTCACCCAGGCTGATCTGGAAGTCACTATGGAGTCTCAGGCTGGCCTCAAACTCACAGCGATACTCCTACCTCAGCCTCCCAAGTACTGGTATCAAAGGCGTGCACCACCACGCCTGGCACTATCATGTTTATCACACGTAGAATGAATATATTCTTATGTTGACATTTTTGCAGTTGTTCCCATAGCACTGTTTCATGTGTTTTTTGAGACAAGGCCCAGGCTGGCTTTGACCGTGTGATCCTCCTGCCTCAGCTTCTCAAATGCTGTATTTCATGGTCTTTCCTCCCCAGCCTAGGATGAGTCACTGAATGAATGACTCGCATGGCCACCTACAAGAACCTGGAGAACACAGACATGCACCAAAAGAAGTCAGACTCAGCCTGTCCTACTAACCCCTGTGGCTGGACGGAAATGCATGGACATAAGCTATCCCACTGCTAGGGACTGGGGAGAGCCACCAGGAGCAGTGGGGAGTGCTACCTGGACAGAATTAGATCTGCAGCAGGGGAATTATATCTCAATAAAAAATTTTAAATCAAAGATGAAATTCAAAACACAAATCAGACAGGACTGAGGGGTGGCTCAATGAGTCAAATGCTTGTCATGCAAGCACGAGGACCTGAGTGCTGATATCTGGCACCCATGTAAGTGACAGGCATGACTTTTCACACCTGTCACCCCAGCATCAGTGAGATGGATACTGGGGAATTCCTGGGGGATTGCTGACCAGCTAGTCCAGCCAAATCAAATGAGCTCTGGATTTAGTGACAGATCCTGCCCCAAAACATAAGGTTGGAGTGACTGAAGAAGACACCTGGGTCTGGAGAGATGGCTTAGCGGTTAAGGTGCTTGCCTGCAAAGCCTAAGAACCTGTGTTCGACTCTCCAGATCCCACATAAGCCAGACACACAAAGGTGAGGCAAGTGCAAGGTGCCCGCACTAGGTGGCACAGCGTGTAGAGTTTGATTCAGCGGCTGAGGTCCTGGTGCACCAATTCTCTCTCTCTCTCTCTCTCTCTCTCTCTCTCTCTCTCGCTAAAATTAAAACAAAATAAATAAAAAGAAGGCTGGGGAAATGACATAGTGGTTAAGGCATTTGCCTGTGAAGCCTAAGGACCCTGGTTCAACTCCCCAGGACCCATGTAAGCCAGATGCACAAGGGGGTGCATGCGTCTGGAGTTCGTTTGCAGTGACTGGAGGCCCTGGTGTGCCCATTCTCTCTTTCTATCTACCTCTTCCTCTCTCTATCTCAAATAAATAAATTAAATTAAAGAAAGAAAAATAAAAAGAGGAAGCCGGGCATGGTGGTGCACGCCTTTAATCCCAGCACTCGGGAGGCAGAGGTAAGAGGATCGCCATGAGTTCAAGGCCACCCTGAGACTACAGAATTAATTCCAGGTCAGCCTGGACCAGAGTGAGACCCTACCTCAAAAAACCAACAAAAATAAATAAATAAAAAGAGAAGGCACCTGATGTTGACCTCTGGCACGTGCGCACACACACACACACACACACACACACACACGAGCATAGGAGCACATACACCTGCACACAGATATGCACACACATATACACATACATGCACACGTATACTGACACACAAAATTAAAGCAGACAGCCCTTTCTTTGTAGCTCAAATCCCCTGCGATTCAACTCTGCAACCTGGTTGCACGGTCCCTGCCTGTGTCTGAGCCCTGTGCTGCTAAGAAGGCTGTGCCCCTCACTCAGCGTTCAGAGGCCACGGCTGCCGGGTTCATGCACCACAAGCACAGAGGGTTCTGCTCTGCTGCGCCACTTTTCTTGCCCTCCACTCCTTTCTTCTTTCATCCTTCCCTGCATCATTTCTTTTTTGCATCCTTCCTTCTCATCTTTGCTTCCCTCCTTCTCTCATTTTCTCCCAGAGAAACCCAAGGCCTTGGGTAAGCAACAAAATTACTCTACCATTGAGCTAGAACTCTCCTCTCTTCCCATACCCCCTGCCTCCTCCCTCAGCCTATCCCCTGGACTCTTTTCAAACCTCCATCCCTCCTCACCTTGTATACTGAGTGGCAGTGACACCAAGGACCATGCCCAAGCCTGGACCTCTCAGGCCCCCAAATCATGCCTCTTGGGTTGGCCATGGGGGCTTCCTTACAGTTCTCAGCAAATGTGACCAGAAGATAGGGCCCTGGCCTTGCACACCCAGCTTTGGTTCTGTCCCTCTCCCTGGAGTGGGGGGGGCGGGACTGGACTGGATCAGGTGATGAGTCCCAATTCAGCGCTTTCTATTCCCACCAGTAGGCCCTGGACCTCTACACACACACACACAAACACACACACACACCTTTCCCCTACGGCATCCATGGCAGATGGAACCAATTGATTAGGTTGTTCTTCCCAGTTAAATTTCCATTCTTCAGCACCCTTTGGCCCCTGCAGCCAGTACCAGTTTCAGATGATGAGATGGAAGCTCTTTGCCAACCTTGGGAAACGTGCTTGTGACATTGAACACAAGGGAACATCGTTCCAGTGAGGACAGAACCCGGGATGCAGAGCACGGAAGCGCTCTCAGACAGAAGGTTTTTTGGGTTGTTTTTTAGTTTTTCAAGGTAGGTTCTCTCTCTAGCCCAGGCTAACCAGGAATTCACTCTGTAGTCTCAGGCTGGCCTTGAACTCACAGCGATCCTCCTACCTCTGCCTCCTGAGTGCTGGGATTAAAGGCGTGCACCACCACGCCTGGCCAGAAGTTTTAATTGGGGGATGGAGAGATGGCTAGCAGTTCAGGACCCACATAAATAGCTGGGTGTGATCACACATGTCTATAACCCTAGTCCTGTGGGGAACAGAGACCTGAGAATCACCAGAGCTCATGGGAAAAAAAAAAAAAAAAGGCATGCACAGAGAGAAAGAGAGAGAGAAATGATGATGCAAGATTTTATGGCCAGTGAGGGATTTAATTCCATAAAGATGCAAGGGACCATCCACAGCCTCCCCTCCCCCACCGCCAGTGCAAGCACCAGCAAGCACCAGAGACCTGGGGAAGGGAGATCACAGCACCCAGCTCCAGCGACCACAGCAGCGATCCAACGACCCAGCCAGCCTACTCGAACTCACAGTGCACCAAAGAGGGACCCAAGCAGGAGCACAGCATAACTGAGACCAAAACCATCCCAAAAGGTTAACTGAGATTATACCAGGTCAGTACCCGCCAAATAAACCTGGTATATAGGCTTGAACAGGAAGTGCTAATTGCACTTTCCATATCAGGATAAATTATATGTTAAATCTGATGAATGATCAAATTTGCCATTCTTAAATAAGCTATATTTTGGGCTTGTTATTTGTTACTTCCTGATTTATAGTGGCCTTGTTTCCTCTTCTGTTGTTCATTAGGGAAGGGTCTCACTTGGTCACAGGCTGACTTAGAAACCTCAACAGACCAGAAATCTTAGCATCCTAGTTGACAGGATTAAGGGTCTGGAGCACCATACATCCTAAGGGACAGTGTCTTTGTAAGAGGATCTGGTTGTCATAATACCTACTCTTGCATAAATACTCTGTGTTGTTTTTCACTGAATGTGTACATTGTTTAGTTAAATTTTAGAATCTGCCTGTATTTTGTTCCACTCAGCCTACTTGAATACTCTCATAGCAGGCAAACCCAGTATCTAGGGTCACTTTTGTAGATACTCTGAGAGTCTTAAGAACCACACCTAACACCTTAAGGTCCTACCCTGAATATATATAACATCAGATTGATTAATACATCTAATAATACTGCAGCTAACTAGAAAATCCAAGCATTAAGTTAATCCAAGATGCAAAAATATGTACATTATAACACAAGAAACACCAAAAATCAAGACAATATAAGTCCACCAAAAAGTAGTAATGCATCAGAAATGACCTCTGGTGAGAACGAGTTAGAGGAAATGCCTGAGAAAGATTTCAAAAGAATGATTATAAATATGCTCAAAGAAGTCAAAGAGGAAGTCAAAGGAATGAAAGGGTAAATCAAAGGAATCAAAGAAGACATGAAATAAAGAGGTCAATACAAGACATAAATAAGGAAATAGAAATAATAAAGAAAAACCAGTCAGAATTACTAACAATGAAGAACACAGTTAATGAAATAAAAAACTGTAGAAAATCTCACCAGTAGAATGGATGAAGGAGAGGACAGAATATCTAAACTAGAAGACCAGGTGGCAGATCTAATATAGTCCCACAAAGAGAAAGACAAACTAATAGGAAAGTATGGATAGGAATTTCAAGATATTTGGGACACTATGAAAAGATCAAACATAAGAATTCAGGGAAGAGCCGGGCGTGGTGGCACACGCCTTTAATCCCAGCATTCGGGAGGCAGAAGTAGGAGGATCACCGTGAGTTCGAGGCCACCCTGAGACTCCATAGTGAATTCCAGGTCAGCCTGGGCTAGAGTGAGATCCTACCTCGAAAAAACCAAAAAAAAAAAAAAAAAGAATTCAGGGTATAGTCGAAGGAGGAGAATTTCACTCCAAAAGCATAGTAGGCATTTTCAACAAAATCGTAGAAGAAAACTTCCCCCAAGTTGGGAAAGAGGTGTCAATGCAGATACAGGAATCCTTTAGAACGGCAACCAGACAAAACCTGGAAAGAACCTCTCCTCACATCATCATAATTAAACTACCAAACATATAAACCAAAGAAAATATATTGAAAGCAGTTAGAGAGAAAAATCAAGTTACCTACAAAGGCAAGCCCATCAGGATCACAGCAGATTACTCAACACAAACTTTAAAAGCCAGAAGGGCGTGGAGTGATGTATTCCAAGTTCTGAAAGATAACAACTGTCAACCAAGGTTACTTTATCCTGCAAAACTATCCATTCAAATAGATGGAGAAATAAGGACATTCTACAACAAAAGCAGGCTAAAGGAATATTTGAAGACAAAACCAGCTCTATAGAAAATACTTGAAAGATGGGCTGGAGAGATGGCTTAGCAGCTAAGTGCTTGCCTGTGAAACCTAAGGACCCCGGTTCGAGGCTCGTTTCCCCAGGACCCACATTAGCCAGATGCACAAGGGGGCGCATGCGTCTGGAGTTCGTTTGCAGGGGCTGGAAGCCCTGGCACGCCCATTCTCTCTCTCTCTCTCTCTCTCTCTCTCTCTCTCTCTCTTCCTCTTTCTCTCTCAAATAAATGTCGCTCTCAAATAAATAAAAATAAACAAAAAATTTTTTTAAATTCACAAACATGATTGTTGCCATTTCCAGCTGACAACTGCCAGACAAGCGCTCCCAGCTCTTTTATTTATTTATTTTATTTTTTATTTTTTGGTTTTGCAAGGTAGAGTCTCTAGTCCTTAGCCCAGGCTGACCTGGAACTCACTATGTAGTCTCAGGGTGGCCTCAAACTCACAGTGATCCTCCTACCTCTGCCTCCCAGGTGCTGGGATTAAAGGTGTGCGCCACCACGCCTGGTTTCATCTTTCAGGCTGACTTAGAACTTCACAGTGTGGGGGGCCTTTTCTATATTTTCCTCTGTCGATGACACCGAGGCTGGCCCCACATCTCAGCTGCCGTGCGAGGTGCCATGCTGGGTATTCTTGTCATCTTTTATAGGGTGGCTCCTCAGGAAAAGGCACTGCGCTCAGAGGCCGGTGGGATGCCGACCTGGTGGCCTTCCTCAACAATCTCACCAGTTTTTTTGTTTTTTTGGTTTTTGGTTTCTCGAGGTAGAGTTTCACTCTAGCTCAGGCTGACCTGGAATTCGCAATGTAGTCTCAGGGTGGCCTTGAACTCATGGCGATCCTTCTACCTCCCCAGTGCCCGCCCCCAGCTCATTTCTGAGTAGCCACCTCTTGGCTCCTTTTGCTAAGGAGGGAACTTAGCCTCTTGCCATTTCCCCAAAGCTCCTGGGCTCCTTCCTGCCGCCAGGCCTTTGCCTTGTGCATCTTTGCTCCCTGTCTCTCTCTCCCTCTTGGCTGTGGTCGCCACTGTATCCTGGCACCCAGCACAGTGGGTTTTTTTTCACGGCTTCCCCAAGTCAACAGACCGCTTTAGCCAGACTGCAGATAGTAGCAATGCACGCTGTGTCCAACAGAGGTCGCCAAAACTTAAACCCTCATTTAGTCCCAAAACTCCCCTCTGTTGAGTTCACTGGTATCGTTGAGTGCGCGCCAGTTGGGGAAATCGTAATTTGGAAAACCTAGTATGTGTCAGACCTGGTGCAAGACCTTAGTATAGATTATCAGTTAAAATAAGGAGATGACGGGTGTATTGCATGGTGGTGGTGGTGGGATACAGTGTTCTTGATGAGGAAATTGAGTCTGTGAGAAGCCCTGTTCTATCCAAACACTCCTGCAAAGAGCCGACCCTCAGCACGGGCGAAGTTTCCTAGATCTGACTGGAGGTTAATTTTCAGGCAGATCTATGCCGCTGCACCTTTATAAAGACAACCCCACACACTCGGGCATGACTGCAGCTAGTAACTCATGCGGATGCCTTGTAAACAATGCCCTTGTCCCCGGACTGGGCCAGTTTGCTATGTTACGTCCTTGCTGTGGTGGGGTCTTAGCCACCCCCTCCTAGGAGAAATTCTAAAATTCCCCCCACCCTACAGATGGCTTTAAACGAAAGTCCTGCTTGGGAAAACTCTGGAATTATGGGGGTTTCAACTTAGAAATAGGGGCCAGTGTGCTAAAGGTGTGTTAAAGGGCAGGCTGAGCCCCCTGGGGCCTGCGACACTCACCCAGGGCGTCATAGGCCAGCAGCACATCAAACTCCACTGCCTGCTGGACGTAGGGGTCGCTCAGAGTGAAGCTGAGCGCCCTGGGCTTGAACCACCAGGGACTGTGGACCTTGAATGTCACACGAAACTGCTGCTCTCGCTGGCAGGCTACCAGCCGCTGCTTAATTTCCTCAAGGAACTCTGCCCCGCGATTTAACTGCTCATCAAAAGTGGTGTCGCATGCCTTTAATCCCAGCACTCGGGAGGCAGAGGTAGGAGGATCACTGAGAGTTCAAGGCCACCCTGAGACTACATAGTGAATTCCAGGTCAGCCTGAGCTAGAGTAAGACCCTACCTCGAGAAACAAACAAACAAAAAAAAAAAAAAAAAAAAAAAAAAAACTGGTGAGATTGTTGAGGAAGACCACTAGGTTGGCATCTGACTGGTCTCTGAGCACAGTGCCTTTTCCTGAGGAACCACCCTATAAAAAATGACAAGCAGCCAGGCGTGAATTCCAGGTCAGCCTGAGCTAGAGTGAGACCCTACCTCGAAAAAAAAAAAAAAAAAGACAAGCAGATACACAAAGTGGCATATGCATCTAGGTGTTCATTTGTAGCGGCAAGAGGCCCAGGTTCGCCCATTCCCCACCCTTCTCTGCAAGTAAATAAAAAATATTTTCAGAGCCCGGTGTGGTGGCGCACGCCTTTAATCCCAGCACTCAGGAGGCAGAGGTAGGAGGATTGCTGTGAGTTCAAGGCCACCCTGAGACTACAGAGTGAATTCCAGGTCAGCTCTGAGCTAGAGTGAGACCCTACCTCGAAAAACCAAAAAAAAAAAAAATTCAAAAACCTCAGGTTTGCATTGCTTTCTGCTAAGATCTAACTTCTGGCCTAACATGGTACCCTATGCCTTTATTCCCAGCACTCAGAATTCGAG
Organism: Dipus sagitta; assembly: GCA_036346955.1. Taxonomy (NCBI): domain Eukaryota; kingdom Metazoa; phylum Chordata; class Mammalia; order Rodentia; family Dipodidae; genus Dipus; species Dipus sagitta. Next base: position 27,057,265 of record CM070782.1, read on the forward strand.
GCCACCTGAGACTACATAGTGAGTTCTATGTAGTGAGACTACATAGAGTGAGTTCCAGGTCAGCCTGGGCTAGACGGAGACCCTACCCCAAAAAACAAAATCCCTCCAGCTATCCCCTCAGTGCAGGAAATTTAGTCCCTTGCATCAGGCATTTAGATCAGTGCTGTTCCCTTGAGCCACATCCACAGCTCCTTCACTTGCTGTTTCTTCTGTTGTATACTCCGAAGTCCTGTCTTCTTTCCCCACATTTAAAAAAAAATTAGTTATTATTTGTTTGTTTGTTTGCAAGCAGAGAGACAGAGAGGGAGAGAGAGACAGAGAAAATGGGCATGCCAGGGCTTCTTGCTGCTACGAATGAACTCCAGACGCACGCACCACTTTGTGCATCTGGCTTACGAGGTTACTGGGGAACTGAACCCTGGGCCATCATGCTTTGCAAAGCAAGCAACCTTCACCTGCTGAGCCATCTCTCCAGCCCCGTCCCCCATGTCTGTGATCAGGAAATTCTTTCTTTCTTCAAAAAAAAAAAAAAAATGACAAGAATACCCAACATGGCACCTTGCACGGCAGCCAAGATATGGGACCAGCCTCGGTGTCATCGAAAGAGGAAAATATAGAGAAGAAAAGGGTCCATGCCCCCCCCCACACACACACTGTGAAGTTTTAGTCAGCCTGAAAGATGAAACCAGGCGTGGTGGCGCGCACCTTTAATCCCGGCACTCGGGAGGCAGAGGTAGGAGAATCGCTGAGTTCAAGGTCACCCTGAGACTACATGTGGATGGAACTGGAGATCATTACGTTAAATGTAATATGCCAGACTCAGAAAGACAAATATATCAAGTGTTTTCTCTCAAATGTGAATGTAGACTTTTAAAATGTGGATATGTATGTATGTATTTGTGCATGTATGTATGTGTGTACATGTATGTATATGGTCATATGAATCACATGAAAGCAGAAAGGAGTACTATGTGGAGATGGAGGAGTTTAAAGCGAGGAGGGTGCAAGAGAGGGTAACGAGGGAAAGACAAAAGCACATCATCTCTCATGTGGACTCTAGATCTACCTGCACATGCCCACATACATGTATACACACACGTATGTACAACATAAAGCAGACTGGGAGCTAGCTATCTTAAGGGAGGAAGGGGCCAGCAGGAGGAGGGAGGGTAGCAGTTGGGGGGAGAATGTGAGCAAAGGACATGATAAAGCACATCTGAGAGGGCGTCAGGTAGATTTGTTGGGCAGTTAGGGTGAGTGGGCCCCTGAAAGTAAAGGCAGATCAAAGCAATCAAAGGATGATCTGACTAAAGGAGTTCCTCAGCTCTGAGCCCCTCCCTGGGAGGGAGGCCCCCTTTTCAACATTTAAATCTAATCCTGACATTGTGGCTGGTCAAGTTCAGGCACCAGAACTTGGCGTCTTGGCAGGCCTCTTCCTGAGCCAGCCCCTAGCCCAGACCAATCAACTCTCACTCTGGCTCTCCTGAGCCAGAAGGCAAAGCCCGCCACAGTAAGGTTATAAATACGTTTACGAGGGGAGGGCAAGTCTCTGGGCTGACTGACCATCACTCCTGAACCTCCAGGTTCTGGTCTCAGCCCAGATGGGCTGAGATGGGGGGACCTCCCTGACCTCTAGTCCACATGGACGCTCTACCCTCCTGCCCCCCACATGGCAGGAGCTCTTTGTACTTCCTTCTCTCTCCTCTCAAACTCCCTTTTCACGTTTCTTCCAGGCCCACCACACGAGCTCTCAGACCACGAGGGTGTATTCATGTTTCTTCTCTTGGTTTTGTACGTTCCTAAATAAAAAATGTAATAATTAGCCTTCTCGGTTTGGCTTGCCCAATTCTTTAGTTAAATGCAAACTGTGAGCCCAGGGTTTGGAGTTCAAGGACTTTCCTGAACCCTAACACCACATTGCATATCTAGGAAAAAGAAAGTCACTATTTTGTACACTAATTCCCTGCTAATCACAGTCACAAATGCACTTGAGCTCCGGGTCAGCCTTGGGCGCCTCGTTCCAAAGCCTGCTCCGCACTGTGTCCGTTTGTTGTTATTACCCTGATACAGATTAGGAGCAAGGTAGCTTTTTCCTGATAGGTCGTCAATCAGCCTGTAGAAACATAGATACCACCTTGCCTTCTCTGGTAGGACTTGAACTCCCATCTGACTCAGCCTCATCCAAGACGGCTGCAAGCAACAATCTCCAGCCATTGCAAATACACCCCAGATGCACGTGCCACTTTGCATCTGGCTTTATGTGCGTACTGGGGAATCAAACTCAGGTTGTTAGGCTTTGCAGCAAACACTTTAACCACTGAGCCATCTGTCCAGCCCGGACTAGCAGATATTAACGCACTGCTCTTAGAAGAAATCCACAGTTAGCTTCCGGCCAATCATGTAATGAAGATGTTACCTTGTGCCCTTCGTCCACTTGGCTGCCGGAGCTGCTGGCTGCCTTCAGTGCAGACTGAAGACCAGAGTCCACTGAAGACCCGTGTGGATCAAAACCCAGCAGCTCCTCAGGAAGCCTCCAGGCCTTCAGTGGCGGATGGGGACGGCTGAGGCTCTAGCCACGTGGACTGAGCAGCTACCGGGTTCCTTGATACTCGGGCCTGTAACTGCTGTTGGACTACCATAACTAATCCCTTTTTAATGTGATTCATCCTAGCAGCTCTCTTCCTCTAGAGAACCCTGATTAATACAACTAGGGCTTTTTTTTTTTTTTTTTTTGGTTTGGTTTGGTTTGGTTTGGTTTGGTTTGGTTTGGTTTTGCAAAGGTAGGGTCTCCCTTTAGCCCATGCTGACCTGGAATTCACTATGTAGTCTCAGGGTGGCCTTGAACTCACAGCGATCCTCCTACCTCTGCCTCCTGAGTACTGGGGATAAGGTGTGCGCCACCACGCCCGACTGAGGATGGATTTTGAGGGGGTGGATGTGTGTATGGGGTGCAGGCATGTGTATGAAGCTCCTGCGTGCGCGCTCATGCGTTTCGGGGAGAGCGTGCGTGTGCACACAGACAGCAGAGGGCAACCTCGGCGTCATCTTAGGAATGCTGTCTTCCCCTTTCTGACAGGGATTCTCCTTGTCCGGGAGCTCACCGATTTGGCCAGACTAGCTGCCCAGTAAACTCTAGAAATCCACCTATCTCCCATCTCCCCCAACACTGAGAATATGAGTGCGTGCCAACATGCTTGGCCAGCATTTAGGTGGGTGCTGGGGATTGAACTCAGGTCCTCCTTCTTGTCTGGCAAATACTTTACCAACTGAGCCATCTCTCCAGCCTGAGCTTTTTTATTTTATTTTATTTTTTTGACAAAGAAAGAAGGGGGAGAATGCCAGGCGTGGTGGCGCACGCCTTTAATCCCAGCACTCGGGAGGCAGAGGTAGGAGGATCGCTGTGAGTTCGAGGCCACCCTGAGACTCCATAGTGAATTCCAGGTCAGCCTGGGCTAGAGTGAGACCCTACCTCAAAAAACCAAAAAAAAAAAAAAAAAAAAAAAAAAGAAAGAAAGAAAGAGAGAGAGAGAGAGAGAGAGAGAGAGTATGGGCACACCAGAGCCTCCAGCCACTGCAAATGAACTCCAGATGCATGCACCACCTTGTGCATCTGGCTAACGTGGGCCCTGGGGAATCGAACCTGAGTCCTTTGGCTTTGCAGGCAAACGCCTTAGCTGCTTAGCCATCCCTCTAGCTCCCCCCCCCCACACACACACACCTTTTTTTAAGCAGGGTCTCACTCTAGCCCAGGGTGACTTGCAACTCACTCTGTAATCACAGGCTGGCCTCAAACTCAGAAATTCTCCTACCTTAGCCTCCTCATTGCTGGGATTATAGGCGTGCACCACTATGCCCAGACCCAGGTACTCTAATTCATTTGGATTTTTATCTCTTTGAGGTAGGGTCTCACTCTAGCCCAGGCAGACTTGGAACTCACTCTGTAGTCTCAGGCTCACCTTGAACTCATGACAATCCTCCCACCTCTGCCTCCCAAAATGTGGTATTAAAGGCATGCACCACCATGCCCGGCTGTTTTTTGTTTGTTTTTAATTTTGTTTATTTATTTATTTGAGAGAGAGAGAGAGAATGGGCACTCCAGGGCTTCCAGCTATTGCAAATGAATTCCAGACGCATGTGCCACCTTGTGCGTCTGGTATACATGGGTCCTGGGGAATCAAACTTGAGTCCTTTGGCTTTGCAGGCAAGCGCCTTAACCACTAAGCCATTTCTCCAGCCCTGTTTTGTTTTGTTTAATATACTTTATGTATTTATTTACTTGTGAGAAAGAAATAAAGAGAAGCAGACAGAGAGAGAATGAATACGGGCCTCTTGCCACTGCACATAAACTCCAGATGCATTCACATTTAGTGCATCTGGTTTTATGTGGGTACTGGCGAATTGAACCTGGGCCATTTAGGCTTTGCAAGTAAGTTCCATTAACCTCTGAGCCATCTCTCCAGCCGTTTTTTTTTTTGTTGTTGTTTGTTTGTTTGTTTGTTTGTTTTTTGTTTTTCAAGGTAGGGTCTCACTCTAGCTCAGGCTGACATTGGAATTCACTATGTAGTCTCAGGGTAGCCTCGAATTTACAGCGATCTTCCTACCTCTGCCTCCGGAGTGGGGGCACTAAAGGCGTGCACCACACACTGGCTCCCTCAGAGTTTTTTTTTTTTTTATTTTTCATTAACAACTTCCATGATTATAAAAAATACCCCATGGTAATACCCTCCCTCCCCCCACTTACCCCTTTGAAACTCCACTCTCCATCATACCCCCCTCCCCATCTCAATCAGTCTCTCTTTTACTTTTGATGTCTTGATCTTTTCCTCCTCTTATGATGGGCTTATGCAGGTAGTGTCAGGCACTGTGAGGTCATGGATATCCAGGCCATTTTGTGTCTGGAGGGAGCATGTTGTATTGCGTCCTGCCCTTCCTTTGGCTCTTACATTCTTTCCGCCACCTCTTCCACATTAGACCCTGAGCCTTGGAAGGTGTGATAGAGATATTGCAGTACTGAGCACTGCGGTCATTTCTTTCCATCACCTTCTGAGTCATCCCAAGGTCACTGCCATCTGAAAAGAGAAGATTCTCTACCCAAAGTGACAGTAGCGTTAATATAAGGGTATAAATATTAAGAAAAGTGCTTTCTGGGCAGTTTGATAAGCATAGTATATACATTTTTCCAGACATCAGCAGATGTTACACCCCTAGGGCTCATGACTACCCCTGTTTTAAGTTTTCAGTATCAGGGATGTATTCCCCCCATGGAGCGGGCCTCCAGTCCAATTGGAGGGTAATTGGTTTCCACCATGACAGACGTGCCACTATTGCACCCATTGGCTCATTTGGCCTGGCTGGCCAATTATAAGGCTTGTAGTGTCCACTGATGAGTATCTTCACTGATGATTTCTCTTCCTCCCATTGAATTGCATGCAGAATGGCTTCTTCCAGCTTTCTGTCAGCTGGTCTACATGGAGGAGGTTATCAGCTCAGATCCAGCAAGATTTCTCAGTGGTCTTGCAGCCCAAGTACATGGAGTCTTCAGCAATAGGGTCTTACCATCTCCCTCAGAGTTCTGAATAAACACTTTTCCCCAATCAGGGTTTACAATGTGTCCCCAGAACCCCTTCGCCCCCTGCTGGTCAGACCCTGAGCCCAGCACAGCAGTTAGTCATGCGGGAGCTCGAGCCGTGTCTGGGCTAAGGAGGGCATTCCACCTGTGCCTCACAGCCCAGACCCTCAACTACGAGACAGTTTCTGAGGGAGCTGCCCTTTCCTCTTGCCAACCAGCCTCAGGCTTTGCCCTTGTCTCAGAGGTCAGCCACCCAGTTTGCGCCTCAGAGCCCCAACTATGGCCTTTTTCTTAGTCTAGGTAGGGTCTCGCTCTAGCCCAGGCTGGCCTTGAACTCACAGTGATCCTCCTGAGTGCTGGGATTAAGGTGTGTGCCACCACGCCCGGCTAGGCACTGGTTCTGAAGACCTCTTTGTCCCTTTCTCATCCCAGGCCCCTTGCTCAGCTGAAGTCAGGGCTGGAACTGGCTCCAGAAACCCATAGGAAAACCTTGGGCTGCCTTGGCCAGCACTCATCCCCGGAGGGAGCCTTAGGGACACCAGTAACGAACTCTGTACGTTGCCTTTTTTGGTCCCCTCGCCCGCCTACTACGGGCCTGTCCCAACAGTCAGCGAGGCTCCCCAGGATCCCATGCTCACCGTGTTTCGGGTTGTTTCAGAAACCTGGGGAGCAGTAGGGAAGGATTTTGCTCATGGCTGAATACTGAGGTTGCCAACCTGCATTTGCATTGTTCTTGTGTTTTCCTCTTCCTCCCTCAACCTCTCTCTCTTTAAATATTTTACTTTTTTATTTATCTGATATAGAAAGAGAAAGAGGCAGATAGAGAGAAAGAAAGAATGGGCACACCAGGGCCTCCAGCCACTGCAAATGAACTCCAGACACATGTACCACCTTTTGCATCTGGTTTACATGGGTACTGGGGAATTGAACCTGGGTCCTTAGGCTTTGTAGGCAAACGCCTTAACCGCTAAGCCATTTCCCCCAGCCCGCTCTTTTGTTTTGTTTTGTTTTGTTTTGTTTGTTTTTGTTTTTGATTTTTTGTTTTGTTTTGTTTTCTCGAGGTAGGGTTTCACTCTAGTCCAAGCTGACCTGGAATTCACTATGTAGTCTCAGGGTGGCCTGAAACTCATGGTGATCCTTCTACCTCTGCCTCCCAAATGCTGGGATTAAAGGCATGCACCACCACCCCCAGCAGCTGCCCTTGTTTTTTGTTTGTTTTTGTTTTTTAATTTTTATTTATTTATTTTTATTGACAACTTCCATAATTATAAACAATATCCCATATATTCCCTCCCTCCCCCCACTTTCCTCTTTTAAATTCCACTCTCTATCATCTCGCTTTTTTTTTTTTTTTAAGGTAGGATTTCACCCTAGTCCAGGCTGTCCTCAAACTCACAGTGATCCTCCTTCCTCTGACTCCTGAATGCTAGGATTAAAGGTATGTGCCACCACACCTGGCTCTTACATGTTTCTCAAGACCTACCTCAATAACATCTTCGCTCTCTGGGATTGGCACCCCTCGGCCTTCCATCCCTCCCACCTCCAAACCAAGGTAAGGGTCTCCTCAGTATCTGACACATAGTAGGCCCTCAGCCAAGTAGAACAAAGGGATGCTGAAATCCAGCACTTGGGAGTCTGAGATAGGAGAATCACTGAGTTTGAGGCCACGCTGGACTACATACCTTTCCTCAAAAAACACCAAAAAAGCTGGGTGTGGTGGCGCATGCCTTTAATCCCAGCACTGGAGAGGCAGAGGTAGGAGGATCACCTTGAGTTCAAGGCCATCCTGAGACCACATAGTGAATTCCAGGTCAGCCTGGGCTAGAGTGAAATCCTACCTCAAAAAAACTAAAGGGAGGGGCTGGAGAGATGGCTTAGTGGTTAAGCGCTTGCCTGTGAAGCCTAAGGACCCCGGTTCGAGGCTCAGTTCCCCAGGACCCATGTTAGCCAGATGCACAAGGGGGTGCACACATCTGGAGTTCGTTAACAGAGGCTAGAAGCTCTGGCGCACCCATGCTCTCTCTCTTTCTGCCTCCTTCTCTCTGTCGCTCTCAAATAAATAAATAAACAAAAAAAATTTAAAAAAAAACTAAAGGGAGAAAAAAAGGAGGGGGGGGACCCAAGGGAACAAATTACCATGGGATATTGTTTACAGTCATGGAAGCTGTTACTAAAAAAATAAAATAAAAGCAGGTATGGTGGCACATGCCTTTAATCCCAGCACTTGGGAGGCAGTGGTAGGAGTATCGCTATGAGTTCAAGGTCACCCTGAGACTATACAGTGAGTTCCAGGTCAGCCTGGGCTAGAGTGAAAACCTGCCTTGAAAAACCAAAAAAAAGGGGGGGGGCTTGTACAAGCTTGTACAAGCACACTGAAAACGATGGCATGAGCAGAGGGTGGACATCACCCCCTGGCCAACATAAGGTGAACAATAGCAACAGGAGAGTGTCCCAAACACTGGCATGGGGAAACTGGCCATAATATCCATAAACCCACCCCCAACAATACACTGCCTCCAGGAGGCGTTAATTCCAAAATCTCCATCAGCTGGGGAACCTAGCCTCCAGAACACCTAAATTTATGGGGGACACCTGACTCAAACCACCACAGCCTCTTTCTCTCTCTGTCTCTTTTTCAAATAAATAAAGATAATATTTTTTAAAAAATAAACCTTTAAAAAAGAAACCACCAGAAATGAGAAGAGAAGGGAGGTGAGGAGAGAAGATCCTATCTCAAAAAAAAAAAAAAAAAAATCCATGGGATATTGTTTACAATCACAGAAGCTGTCAATAAAAAAATTTTTTTTTAGCCAGGATGTGGTGGCGCACACCTTTAATCCCAGCACTCAGGAGGCAGAGGTAGGAGGATCACCGTGAATTCAAGGCCACCCTGAGACTTCATAGTGAATTCCAGGTCAGCCTGAGCTAGAGTGAGACCCTACCTCAAAAAAAAAAAATTTTTTTTTAATGAATATACAGGCTGGAGAGAAGACTCAGCAGTTAAGGCACCTGCAAACCCAGGTTCAATTCCCCAGTACCCATGTAGCGCCAGATACACAAAGTGATGCATGTGTCTAGAGTTTGTTTGCAGTGGCTAGCAGCCCTGGCATGCCCATTTTCTCTTTCTCTCATAAATAAATAAATGAGCCGGGCGTGGTGGCGCACGCCTTTAATCCCAGCACTCGGGAGGCAGAGGTAGGAGGATCGCCGTGAGTTCGAGGCCACCCTGAGACTCCATAGTGAATTCCAGGTCAGCCTGGGCTAGAGTGAGACCCTACCTCGAAAAATCGAAAAACCAAAAAAAAAAATAATAATAAATAAATAAATAAATGATTTGAAATATAATAAAATAAATATTTTACTTAAAAAATATAAAAATGAATATACTTGCTAGGCATAATATTGGTGACTATAATCTAAATTTTAAATACACATGATTTTTTAGTCTGTTTTGTTTTATATTGTTTTTCGAGGTAAGGTTTACGCCACCACGCCCGGCTGTTTTAATCCCAGCACTGGGATTAGGCCTGCAAAGGCTAAGGACCTGGGTTCAATTCCCAGTACCCACATAAAGCCAAATGCACAAGGTAGTATATGCATCTAGAGTTCATTTGCAGTGGCTGGAGGCCCTGGCATGACAATTCTCCTTCTCTCTCTGCCTCTCTCTCTCTCCCAAATAAATAAATAAACATTTTTTAAAATAATTTATTTATTTATTTGAGAGAAAGAGAGAATGGGTGTGCCAGGGCCTCTGCCACTGCAAAACAAGTCCAGACATACGCACCACTTTGTGCATCTGGCATTTTGTGGGTAGAGGGAAATTGAACTGGGCTAGAGTAAAACCCTACCTCAAAAACCAAAACTGAAAATAATGATAATAATAATAATAATAAAGATGGGCATGGTGGCACACGTCTTTGATCCCAGCACTAGGGAGACAGAGGTTGGAGGATTGCCATGAGTTCAAGGCCACTCTGAAAGTATATAGTGAATTCCAGGTTTGTCTGGGCTAAAGAGAGACCCTACCTTGAGAAACTAATATAATAATAACAACAACAACAATAGGGGCTGGACAGATAGCTTAGCGCTTAAGACACATGCCTACAAAACCTAAGGATCCAGGTTCAATTCCCCAGTACCCTCATAGGGCCAGATGCACAATGTGGCATATGTGTCTGGAATTCCTTTGCAGTGGCTAGAGGCCCTGGTGCACCCATTCTCTATATCTGCCTTTCTCTAGTCAGTTATAGTGGTGCATATCTTTAATCTCAACATTCTGGAGGCCCAGGTAGCAGGATTTCTATAAATTCAAAGCCAGTTTAGGACTGCATAGTGAGCTCCAGGTAAGCCTGGATTAGAGTGAGACCCTGCTTTAAATAATAATGATAAAATAACAATGATAGAATAATAATAATAATAATAGTAATAATTAATAAGAAAGACTGCAAACCAGGCATGGTAGCACACACCTTTAATCCCAGCTCTTGGGAGGCAGGGGTAGGAGGATCACCACTAGTTCGAGGCCACCCTGAGACTACATAGTGCATTTCAGGTCAGCGTAGGCTAGAGTGAGACCCTACCTTGAAAAACCAAAAATAATAATAATAAAATAAAGAAAGAAAGACTGCAAACTCTGGGGCTGTGATGTAACTCAGTGGCAGAATTCTTAGCTAGCATACCCACCCAGCACCATATAAACCAGGCATGATGGTGCACACCTGTAATCCCAGCACTTAGGAAGCGGAGGCAGGAAATTGGAAGTTCAAGGTCGTCCTTGGCTATATAGCAAGTTTTGTTTTGTTTGTTTGTTTGTTTTCTGAGGTAAGGTCTCACTGTAGTCCAGACTGACCTGGAACTCACTCTATAGTTCCACTCTGGCCTTGACTCACAAGATCCTCCTACCTCTGCCTCCCAAGTGAGTGCTGGGATTAAAGGTAAGCACCACTATGCCTGGCTGGTTTTTTCCCCTCCCTTCCTTCCTTCCTTCCTTTTTTCCTTCCTTCCTTCCTTCCTTCCTTCCTTCCTTCCTTCCCTCCCTTCCCCCTCCCTCCCTTTCTTTCTTCCTTCTTTCTTTCTTCCTCCTTCATTCTTATCATTCCATGATCCAGTTTTATCAGGCTCACGGTGAAAAATTAACTGCCCCTTATGTCACTGTAATTCCAGTCTCTTCCAGGAATTGGATTCCAGTCCCAAATTCCTGATTGGCTCCGTCATATCTGGAGTCCTGCCCCTGGCCAGGCATGCAGCTGACTCTGGTTCACCTCATGACATTGTACTCTTCTCCCCAGGCACCTGGCCAGAAGCCAGAGCCTAGCCTTTACCCTGGTACAAACTGTCCCTTGGCTGGTGGCCCTGTCCAGAACCTCCCTGCCACCTGCTGAGTGGCGCCTTCTGGTTTAGAACCCGGGCCTGGCTATGATACAGCCCAAGCCTCACTCCCTCACTTTGAGTAGCATTTTCACAGGTCCTGACGAAGTTCAGAGGAATCAGGTAAAGAAACAGCGGCCTACGGCTGAGCTGTATTTAGCCGCTGGGTAGAGGGCAAGTGACAAGTCTGGCGCGGCTTCTCCTGTGGGCTCAGAGTTTGGTGGCAATTCTTTCACAAGCGGCCGAGCAGGTGGTTTAGACTGGCCGTTCCCCAAGCACATCACCCTGGTGAGCTCCCATCTCAAATGCCCTTCTGATGATCCCTGTGCCCAGTCTGAATGGTTAGAATTTGCCTAGACGCCTCTCAAGGACAAGTTTAGGGCTACCACAGATAAGCGTTTCCTTGAGGAGGTGTGGTCCTGGGGATCTTTTCCTGCCCCCAAAGCTTTGGCTTCGTCCGAGATGAGAAGAGACTCCCAGGACTTCCCTCAGGATGATCCAGTTTCAGGGGATGCCGTTCCTACTGTGGTCCACTCCTGAGAGTAGAGCCTAACGTGAACAGAGAGTGGGAGTGTCCTGGAGTGGAATGACCTTGACCTCAACCTTCCCAGAAGTACTAGGAAGCACCTGCCTGTCCGGAGCAGCGAGTCTCCATCGCACACAATAGACAGGAGGTGGAGACAGCCCAAGTATCCATCAACAGATGAATGAGTCAACCAAATACGGTCTGTCTGCACAATGGCATAGTGTTTGGCTATTTAAAAAAATGAAGTCCTGACACATGCTACAACATGTATGAACCTCGGAAACATGATGCTGTGTGAAAGAAGCCAAACACAGAAGGCCACTAATTATATGATTCCATTCATTTGAAATGTCCAGAATAGAGAGAAAGAAAGTCTGTTAGGGGAGTGCAGGGATGCAAGAGAGCATGAGATTCCTTCTTTAAGACAGGGTTTCGTGTAGCTCAGGCTGGCCTTGAACTCTGTATGTACCTGAGGATGATCTTGAATTTCTGATTCTCCCGCCTCCACCTTCCCAAGTACTAGAATTATAGGCACGAGCCTCCATGGTTTACTGAGACTTTTTTCTTTCTTTCTTTCTTTCAAGGCAGGGTCTCACTCTAGCACTGGCTGACCTGGGACTCACACTGTAGCTCCAGGCTGGCCTCAAACTCATAGTGATCTTTCTGCTTCAGCCTCCTGAGGGCTGGGATTAAAAGTGTGTGCCACTATGCCCGGCTTATTGAGGCTTCTTTATGGGGTTATAAAATTGTTCCAAAACTGACTGTAGTGATGATTTTACAACTCTGTGAAAAGACTGAAAACCAAATTTATGGTATGGATTCTCTCAGTGAAACTCTTTTCAAGTCTTCTGTGCAGAACGGGCGCCCTCTAGGGGCTTTCAGGTGTATAAAATGAGTCACAGGACAACTTACTATTTATCTTATTTTAGAACTGGAGAGATGGCTTAGAAGTTAAGGTGCTTGCCTGCAAAGCCAAAGGACCCAGGTTCAATTCCCCAAGACCCACATAAGTCAGATACACATTGTGGTGTTTGCGTCTGGAGTTTCGTTTGCAGTGGCTGGAAGCCCTTGGCATGCCCATTCTCTCTCTCCTCTCCTCTCTCTCTCAAATAAATATATAAAAATAAAATATTTTAGCCAGGAATAGTAGGTGTACACCTTTAATCCCAGCACTTGGGAGGCAGAGATAGGAGGATTGTCGTGAGTTCGAGGCCACCCTTACATAGTGAACTCTAAGTCAGCCTAGACTAGAGTGAAACTCTACCACACATAACAAAAAAAAAAAAAGAAAGAAGAGGGCTGGAGAGATGGCTTAGACGGTAAGGTGTTTGCCTGTGCAGCCAAAGGACCCAGGTTCAATTCCCCAGGACCCACGTAAGCCAGATGCACAAGGGGGCTCATACGTCTGGAGTTCGTTTGCAGTGGCTAGAGGCCCTGGTGCGCCCATTCTCTCTTTCTCTCTGCCTCTTCCACTGTCTGTCTCTGAAATAAATAAATAAATAAATAAATAACTGTATCAGACAGATTCAGGTTCACTGAGATGAACTTCCAGACCAAGCACAGTTATGGAGGAAGGGAGATTTATTGAAGCTTACAGATCCAGGGGAAGTTCCATAATGGCAGAAGAAGCTGGCCTGCCTTCAGAGGACCAAGCAGAGAGAGAGAAGTACAAGCCTAAAGGTCAAAAGCCACAGCACACTTCAAGAACTCCAGCCAGGCACACTTTGCATATCTTAGATTGAAATCTGAAACCCATCTATTCTACTCAAACCACCACAATAACCAACAACAGTCTGGGGAGATGGCTTAGCCATTAAAGGCTCTTGCCTGTGAAGCCTAAGGACCTCGGTTCAATCCCCAGGACCCACGTTAGCCAGATGCACAAGGTGGCGCATGCGTCTGGAGTTCGTTTGCAGTGGCTGAAGGCCCTGGTACACCCATTCTCATTCTCTCTCTCTCTCAAATAAATAAATAATAAAATATTTTTTAAAAAATAACCAACAACAACTGGAGCGAGTCCCTACCTCTAAAAACAAAAAAAAAAAAAAAAAGAAGAAGAAGAAGAAGAAAGAAAGAAAGAAAAAAAGAAAAACAACATGAAATGAGAAAAAAAAAAGAGAAAGAACAAAAATGTAGGTGGCACTACAGCTCAGTGGTAGAGCAAGCACCAGCTTTGTGTGGTAGCCCAAACTGGCCTGGAACTTCCTGTGTAGTGCAGGGTGTCCTCGACCTCCTGCTTCTTCTGTCTCAGACTCCCAAGTGCTGGAACTGCAGGCATATGGCACCAGTGTTCTGTGATTGGTTTGAATTTTTCCCCCTCTTTTGTTGCTGGGGGATCGAATCCAGGACCTTGTGTGCATTAAGCACGAACCTACCACTGAGCTTCAGCCCCAGCCCCTGTTAGTACTCTACTGAAGTATAAAATACATAGAAAAGCAGGGCTGGGAAGCTGGCTTAGCAGTTAAAGGCACTTGCTTGCAAAGGCCTGCAGGCCTGGGGCTTGTTTCCCCAGTACCGACGTAGAGCCAAGATGCACAGGGTGGCCGTGAGCCTGGAGTTTATTTGTAGTCACGGGAGGCCCTGGTGGCCCACACATAATGCTTTAATACCAGTACTCTCTTACACAAAATAAAGTTAAAATTTTTTTTGTTTTTTTTGTTTTGTTTTTCAAGGTAGGGTTTCACTCTAGCCCAGGCAACTTGGAATTCACTATGTAGTCTCAGGGTGGTCTGAAACTCACAGTGATCCTCCTACCTCTGCCTCCTGAATTAAAGGCGTGCACCACCATGCCTGGCTTTAAAAAAAATATTTTTCTTAATTTTTTTTTTGTTTTTAAAAGTTCTAGGAAGAGATTGAGTAAAGGAAAGGTGGAAGGAGGGCTAATCAAAATCTAAGAGGATGCAAATAAATCATATGGAATCCTCTGGTTTTGGACAATGGAACACTCAGGAGCCATAGATCGTAGTTAGAAAATTTTCAGTGCCAGGGATGGGATACCTCCAGTGAATTGTTGGCCAGGGAGGTTCCTGATGCCCCCAAAACATTATAGGCCATTGCCAAGGCTCTTGGTTTCCTACCAGGAATAGAAGACTCCGTACACTTGGGTGGCAAGGCCACTGAGAAATTCTGCTGGAACTAAGCTGATAACCTCCTCCATGTAGACCAGCTGAGAGAAAGCTGGAAGAAGCCATTCTGCATGCAGTTCAATGGAAGAAAGAGAAATCACCAGTGAAGATACTCAACAGTGGACACTGCAAGCCTTATAATTGGCCAGCCAGGCCAAATGAGCCAACAGGTGCAATAGTGGCATGTCTGTCATGGTGGAAACCAACTGCCTTCTAATTGGACTGGAGGCCTGCTCCATGGGAGGGAATACATCCCTGATACTGAAAACTTAAAACAGGGGTAGTCATGAGCCCTAGGGGTGTAACATCTGCTGATGTCTGGAAAAATGTATATACTATGCTTATCAAACTGCCCAGTAAGCACTTTTCTTAATATTTATACCCTTATATTAACGGTCCTCTCACTTTTGGTAGAGAATCTTCTCTTTTCATAAGGCAGTGACCTTGGGATGACTCAGAAGGTATCATAGTGCTGGAAAGAAGTGACTGGAGTACTGAGTAACATCTCGATCACACCTTCCAAGGCTCAGGGTCTAATGCAGAAGAGGTGGCAGAAAGAATGAAAGAGCCAAAGGAAGGGTAGGACTCCTTACAACGTCCTCCCTCCAGACATAAAATGGCCTGGATATCCATGACCTCATAGTGCCTGACACTACCTACACAAAACCATCATAAGAGGAGGAAAAGATCATGACATCAAAATGAAAGAGAGACTGATTGAGATGGGGAGGGGATATGATGGAGAATGGAATTTCAAAGGGGAAAGTGGAGGGAGGGAGGGTAGCACCATGGGATATTCTTTATAATCATGGAAAATGTTAATAAAAATTAAGAAAAAAATAAAAATAAAAATAAATAAATAAATAAGTTTTATTTACTTGTTTATAAGCAGAGAGAGAGAGAATGGGCACGGCATGGCCTCCAGCTGCTGCATACAAACAGATGCACACACCACTTTGTGTATCTGGCTTTATGTGGGTACTAGGGAATAGAACCCTGGTCCTGTGGCTTTGCAGGCAAATGCCTTAACTCCTGAGCCATCTCTCCAGCCCATTTTTCTTTTTCTTTTATGTTTATTTATTTATTTATTTATTTGATTTTTCGAGGTAGGTTCTCACTCTGGTCCCGGCTGACCTGGAATTAACTATGTAGTCTCAGGGTAGCCTTGAACTCATGGTGATCCTCCTACCTCTGCCTCCTGAGTACTGGGATTGAAGGTGTGCGCCACCATACACAGCAGCTCTTTTATTTTTTGCCACCATGCCCAGCCCATTTTTCTTTTCTTAAACTTTTTTTATTGGCAACTTCCATAATTATAGATAATATGCCATAATTCCCTCCCCTTTCCACCCCTTCACAAATCCACTCTCCATCATATCCCCTCCCCCTCTCAATTAGTCTTTTACTTTTATGTCATCATCTTTTCCACCTTTTTAAAAAATATTTTATTTAGTTTTTATTTATTTATTTGAGGGATAGAAATAGGCAGGTAGAGAAAGAGAGAGAGAGAGAGAGAATGGGTGCACCAGGGCTTCCAGCCACTGCAAACAAACTCCAGATGCATGCTTCCCCTTGTGCATCTGGCTTACATGGGTCCTGGGGAATCGAACCTGGGCCTTTTGGCTAAGTGTTGGGATTATAGGCAGGTACCACCATGCCCAGCTTCTCCAACCTTCTAAGAAAAAAAGGTAGGGGCTGGAGAGATGGCTTAATGGTTAAGCGCTTGCCTGTGAAGCCTAAGGAGCCCCAGTTCAAGGCTCAATTCCCCAGGACCCATGTTAGCCAGATGCACAAGGGGGCGCACACGTCTGGAGTTCGTTTGCAGTGGCTGGAAGCCCTGGTGCGCCCATTCTCTCTCTCTCTCTCTCTCTCTCTCCCTCCCTCCCTCTTTCTCTTTCTGTCTGTCGCTCTCAAATAAATAAATAAAAATAAACAAAAAAATTTTTAAAAAAGGTGGGTTCAGGCAGTGGTGGCGCACATTATTAATCCCAGCACTTGGGAGGCAGAGGTAGGAGGATCACCGTAAGTTTGAGGCCACTCTGAGACTACATAGTGAATTCCAGGTCAGCCTGGGTTAGAGTGAGATCCTACCTTGAAAAACCAAGGGGAAAAAAAAAAGGTGGGCTGGAGAGATGGCTCAGCATTTAAGGCCTGCAAAGCCTAACGACGACCTGGGTTGGACTCCCTAGTTCACACATAAAACCAGATAGGTGCACAGAGTGGCACATGATTCTGTAGGCCCTGGCATGCCCAATCTTTCTCTGTCTGTTTCTTTTTATATATATATTAAATTTTATTTTATTTATTTATTTGAGACAGAGAGTAACAATATACACGCCAGGACCTTCAGATGTCTCTGTCTGTTTCTATTCTCTCTATCTCTCTCTACTTGCAAACAAACAAAAGAAGTAAACAGGGGCGTGGTAGCACACACCTTTAATCCCAGCACTCCTAAGGCAGAAGTAGGAGGTTGTCTGTGAGTTCCAGGCCACCCTGAGACTGGGCTAGAGGGAGACCCTACCTCAAACAAACAAATAAACAAAAAAAGTCAACACAATGCTTTGTCAAACTAAACCTAATGTCTGCAGGGACAAGGCATGCGAATTACAGTGCTTGAAAATAGATGTTACACAAAGCAATAAATCTAACAGGTCATTCCAGGGGAAAATGCATGGCGTCACTAGCAATTAAAGAAATGAAAGTTGAAATAGCCCTGCCATAGCATTACATACTGTCTAGACTGGGGAAAGTGAGTAAAAATGCTATTGGCTACACCATGGCCTAAAATGCACCACTAAACACACCTACCCATCCTTGCAGTTAGTTAAATCCTCCAAAGGAATTTTCTGGAACTATGCCCTAGGAACTGTAGAACCTTTGTCTGACTGAAAAATGAAACTTATTGACTACTATGTATAAAATATAAAGCTGATATGACACATAGTATTTTGCACTTATATACTTTACAAAACGTACATTTTTTTTTTTTTTTTTGAGGTAGGGTTTCACTGTAGCTCAGGCTGACATGGAATTCACTATATAGACTCAGGGTGGCCTTGAACTCACGGAGATCCTCCTACCTCTGCCTCCCAAAAGCTGGGATTAAATGCGTGTGCCACCACACCTGGCCTCAAAATTTACTTTTTATTAATTTTTGAACTTTTATTATTATTTATTTTGAGAGACAGAGAAAGAATGGGCACACCAGGGCCTTCAGCCGCTGCAAACAAACTCCAGAAGCATGCACCCCCTTGTGCTCATGTGCAACATTGTGCACTTGCGTCACTGTGCGTCTGGCTAAGTAGGACCTGTAGATTCAAACATGAGTTCTTCAGGCTTCACAGGCAAGCACCTTAACTGCTAAACCATCTCTCCAGCCTCAGGTATTATGTGCACTTTAAAAATCAGCCTGAAGCCAGGCGCGGTGGCGCACACCTTTAATCCCAGCACTTAGGAGGTAGAGGTAGGAGAATCACCTTGAGTTCGAGGCCACCCTGAGACTACATAGTGAATTCCAGGTCATCCTGGGCTAGAGTGGGACCATACCTCGAAAAAGAAAGAAAGAAAGAAAAGAAAAGAAAAGAAAAGAAAATCTTTGGGCTTAAACTGCTGCCTGTTCTGCTGCAATTGTATGAGTGATTACAACCTTTGAGATTGGGGCAACAGGAAGAATGTAGACTCTTTTGAAGAGGCCTGAGTGCTCAAGGAGTGTCCTGTTCTTCAAAGTCTGCTTTCTTACCCCCTTGGTTAACAAACTGGCACCCCACCTGGTATTGTGGGGTATAAGAAATGCAGGATAGGGATAATCACTGAGTTTACAACGTGGTCTTGTGTTTCAGAAATGGCCATGGGCAGTGTGAAGCAGGTTTGCTGGCTGCCTGCATGGAGACCCGATGGGGCCATGAGGATGAACTGTGGGTTGCAGTGGAGACCCAGTGGAGATGCCAGGACCACGAGATGGCTGTCAAGTAGAGCTGCCAGCCCTGGATGTAGTTTTCCAGGACTGTGAGTAGCCTAGCTGGAGGGGCGAAATTGGAACTCCAGAGACTTGTTGCTGGTTAGAATTATCCAATTTGGCTGGGCGTGGTGGCACACGCCTTTAATCCCAGCTCTGGGGGGGGGGGAGGTAGGAGGATCGCTGTGAATTTGAGGCCACCTTAAGACTACATAGTGAATTCCAGGTCAGCCTGGGCTAGCATGAGACCCTGCCTCAGGAAAAAAAAAAAAAAAAATAGGGCTGGAGAGATGGCTTAGCAGTTAAGCACTTGCCTGTGAAGCCTAAGGATCCTGGTTCAAGGCATGATTCCCCTGGATCCACGTAAGCCAGATGCACAAGGGGGCACATGCATCTGGAGTTTGCAGTGGCTGGAGGCACTGGATGCATCCATTCTCTCTCTTTCTCTCTCTCTCTCCCTCCCTCTCTCCCTCTTTCTCTGTCTGTCACTCTCAAATAAATAAAAATAAAAATTTTTAAAAAGGAATAAAATAAAACTGGGTGAGGTGGTGCATGCCTTTAATCCCAGCACTCAGGAGGCAGAGGTAGCAGGATCACCATGAGTTTGAGGCCACCCTGAGACTACATAGTGAATTCCAGGTCAGCCTGGACTAGAGTGAGATGCTACCTTGAAAAAACTAAATAAATAAAATTTGGACTTAATTGGCTGCCATTTGGGCACCTGCTAAAGTGTCCATAACTTATTGTCTGGGTCATCATAAAGGGAAGACCACAGAAGCAAGAGGGAACAGACTGACAGACCTAGCAGCAAAGATGCTGCCTTTCAGCAACTGTCAGATTGTCTCATCTCTCATCTGATAAAGGAACAGACCCCACAAGAATGGTATCAACTGGAGAACAGACACTGTTGCTGCCCCAAGCCCTAGGGCAGAGACTGGCTAAGCAACTACATGAAGGAAACCACTTAGGAAACTACAAGCTAGCCGAGCTAATAAGGAAAGAGTTTTTCTTGCCAGGTATGGACTCAATCATCAAGGACATCACCACCCACTGTCAACAGACAAATGCCTCCTCTGGTAAGGTACCACCAATGGAGGAGAGAGAGCGGGGAACAGGTAGATAATGAGAAGTTGATTTCACAGAGGTAAAGCCAGATTAGTATGGATATATAAATAGTTACTTGTTTATATTGATACCTTTTCTAAGACAGCCCAAATAGAGACTAAGGAATTGTTAGAAGAGATAATTCCCCTGCTATGGGTTGTACCTCAGGATAAGATCAGATAATGGGACTGCCTTTGTGTCAAATCACTAGGGAATTGACTAAGATGTTGGGGATCAATTGGAAATTATATTGTGCCTATCATCTCCGAAGTTCAGGACAGGTAGAAAGGATGAATCGGACCTTGAAGGAGACTTTAACTAAACTAACCCTAGAAACTTATGAAGGATGGGTGGGACTCCTTCCCTTCGCCCTGTTAAGGGTCAGGTGTACCCTGTATGTCAAAGGAATTACTCCATTTAAAATTATGTATGGAACCCCTCTTCCCCCATCGTGCCCCAGATGAGTCTTGAACAGATAACTGACTTTACTAATGAAAGGATTCTTTCGGGCTGGACAGATGGCTTAGCAGTTAAGCGCTTGCCTATGAAGCCTAAGGACCCCGGTTCGAGGCTCTTTCCCAGGACCCACGTTAGCCAGATGCACAAGGGGGCGCACACATCTGAAGTTCGTTTGCAGTGGCTGGAGGCCCTGGCGTGCCCACTCTCCTCCCTCTCTCTCTCTCTCTCTCTCTCTCTCTCTCTCTCTGCCTCTTTCTCTCTCTGTCTGTCGCTCTCAAATAAATAAATAAAAAACAAAAAAAATTAAAAATTTTAAAAAAGAAAGAATTCTTTCTATCCAAGTCTTACAAAGAGTCCAAGAGACCATTGTTCCAGCAGTCTGGGCTGCTTTTCAGACACACCGTGTTTGCCCCCATCCCTTTCAGCTCAGCGACAGAGTTCAGATCAAGAGACACCGTACTGGGACATTGGAAGACCTTCCACCAGTCATCCTAACCACTCCAACAGCGGTGAAAGTGGAGGGGACAAAATAGAAGAGGATTAGACTTACCTTTTATGAAACAAGGGCACCTATGTATGTCTTTAGGTAAAACTTGTTGCTTTTATGCCAATACATCAGGAATAATTTGAAATACACTGGCTTTAGTTGGAGAAAATCTCAAAGAAAGAGAACTTCAGAGATGGGCCACTAGTAATTGGTTTCATTCTATGTTTAGTTGGTCTCCATGGCTAACTTCCCTTGTCTCTTCTATTGCTGGTGCCTGACACTACTGCTCTTAGGCCTTACCACAGGACCCTGCATTATTAATGCTCTAAATAGATGTATAAAGAATAGAATAAATTCTGTTAAACTCATGGTATTGTGGACACAATACACCCCCTTAGATGAAAACACCCCAGACACTGTTCTTCACGAGTCAAGGATTTGACTTAGTGTCATATCAGAGGGGGGAAATACAAAATGGAATATGAAAGGAATGGGATGATCCCTCTGTGCAATGCAGGTGTTTACTGGTAACTAAGGAATGGGATGATCCCTCTGTGCAATGTACCATGACCTCCCTGTATCTCTTTGTTTCTAAATATCTTTGTGATTACATAGCATAGAATGTTTCTTGCCTCAGTTCATCCATGTGACCTATGTAACCTTGTGACTTCTTGTAATAGCCCCCCCGCCCCCCGCTTGTTTAACAATATGTAATTTTGTGGTTTATATGTAATTTTGTGATTTAACTCCTGATACTGTTTTTTAACGTGGTTATTTCCAATAAAAGCTGACTCTCCGAACAGATCAGGGCTGCATCTTGAGATCCCAAACTCTGGGATGCAGACCTAGTGCACCAGCTTTCTTTTTTTCTTCTTTTTTCTTTTTTCTTTTTGCCTAATAAAACTTTGCCTCACACACAAAAAAAAAAAAAGAAAAAAAAAGAAGAAGAATTATTGGACTTGGAGATTTGTCACTGACTAGAGTTCTTGGACTTGGACTTGGACTTGGAGCTACAGAGTTTGATGTTTGCCCTCTTTAAATCTTGTATTGGTTGAATATTACTTTGCTATGCCCAATGCCATCTTTTGTAGTGAGAATGTTTATTCTGTGCCATTATGGATATTTTGAGGGTTAATTATTTTTTTGTATTATGGCTCAGTTAAAAGATCTTGAACTATGGGGATGTTTGAACATCATTAGGATTGATAAAAAAAATATGGGGACTTTTAAAGTTGGATGAATGCATTGCATTTTATATCATGTATGGTTATCAGTTTATGGGGGCCATAAACATAGGTGTTCTGAATGCTAGGTTCCCAGCTGATGGAGATTTGGGAACTAACACCTCCTGGAGGGAGTGTATTGCTGGGGGCTGGCTTATGGGTATTATGGCCAGTTTCCCCTTGCCAGTTAGGGTTTGGCACACTGTCCTGTTGCTATTGTCCACCTTATGTTGGCCAAAGGGTGATGACCACCCTCTGCTCATGCCTTCATTTTCCCCTGCATCATGGAGCTTCCCCTCGAGTCTGTAAACCAAAATAAACCTTTTTCCCTCAAGCTGCTCTTGGCCAGGTATTTTCTGGCAGCAATGTGAACCTGACTGCAACACATGGGTACTGGAAAATTGAACCTAAACTGCTAAGCCATCTCCCTAGGCTTTTTTTCATTTTTTGTTTGTTTGTTTGTTTCGAGATAGGGTCTCACTCTAACCCACACTGATCTGGAATTCACTATTTAGTTTCAGAGTGGCCTGGAACTCAAGGTGATCCTCCTATCTTTGTCTCTTAAGTGCTGGGATTAAAGACATGCACCATTATGGCTGGCTTTTGTTTTTCAGGTTTGTTTGTTTTTGAGGTAGGGTCTAATTCTGCCGTGAACTCACGGTGATCCTCCTATCTCTGCCCCCGAGTGCTAGGATTAAAGGCATCCGCCACCACACCCAGCTGTTTTTATTATTTTTTTTAATTTATTTTTATTTGAGACAGACAGAGAGAGAGAGAGAGATAAGGAGAGAGAGAGAGAATGGGCACATCAGGGCCTCTAGCCACTGCAAATGAACTCCATATGTATGTACCATCTTGTGCATCCGGCTTGTGCATCTCACTCTAGCCCAGGCTGGCCTTGAACTCATGGTGATCCTCCTACCTCTTCCAGGTCCCACATAAGCCAGATGCACATGGTGGTGCACGTGTATGGAGTTCATTTGCAGTGGCTAGAGGCCCTGGTGCGCCCATTCTCACTCTCTCTCTCCCTGTCTGTCTCTAATAAATAAAGAAAGAAAATAAATCTTTAAAACAAAAACAAAAACAAAAAAAATCAGTTAGAAGTTCAATTAAAAAAAAAAAAAAAAGCAGAGGCCCTTGGTTTCCCACCAGGAATAGATGGTAAGACCCTATTGCTGAAGACTCCACATACTTGGGCTGCAAGGTCACTGAGAAATCCTGCTGGAACTGAGCTGATAACCTCCTCCATGTAGACCAGCTGACAGAAAGCTAGAGAAGCCATTCTGCATGCAGTTCAATGGAAGAAAGAGAAATCACCAGTGAAGATACTCAACAGTGGACACTGAAAGCCTTATATTTGGCCAGCCAGGCCAAATGAGCCAACGGGTGCAATAGTGGCATGTCTATCATGGTGGAAACGAACTGCCCTCCAATTTGACTGGAGGCCCACTCCATGGGAGGGAATACATCCCTGATACTGCAAACTTAAAACAGGGGTAGTCATGAGCCCTAGGGGTGTAACGTCTGCTGCTGTCTGGCTAAATGTATATACTATGCTTATCAAACTGCCCAGTAAGCACTTCTCTTAATGTTCATACCCTTATATTAACACTACTCTCACTTTTGGTAGAGAATCTTCTCTTTTCATAAGGCAGTGACTTTGGGACGACTCAGAAGGTATCATGGTGCTGGAAAGAAGTGACCGGAGTGCTCAGTTCTGCAATATCTGTATCACACCTTCCAAGGCTCAGGGTCTAATGTGGAAGAGGTGGTGGAAAGAATGTAAGAGCCAAAGGAAGGGTAGGACTCCTTACAATGTGCTCCCTCCAGACACAAAATGGCCTGGATATCCATGACCTCACAGTGCCTGACACTACCTACACAAGACCATCATAAAAGGAGGAAAAGATGACATCAAAATAAGAGAGACTGATTGAGATGGGGAGGGGATATGATGGAGAATGGAGTTTCAAAGGGGAAAGTGGGGAGAGGGAGGGTATTACCATAGGATATTTTTTATAATCATGGAAGTTGTTAATAAAAATTTGGGAAAAATAAAATAAAAATAAAAACAAAAACAAAAAATAATAAGAAAAAAGGCCAGGCATGGTGGCGCACGCCTTTAATCCCAGCACTCGGCAGGCAGAGGTAGGAGGATTGCCGTGAGTTCGGGGCCACCCTGAGACTCCATAATAAATTCCAGGTCAGCCTGGGCTAGAGTGAGACCCTACCTTGAAAAACCAAAAAAAAAAAAAAGAAGCCAGGCATTGTGGCACACACCTTTAATCCCAGCACTTGGAGGCAGAGGTAGGAGGATCGCCATCAGTTCAAGGCTACCCTGAGACTACATAGTGAATTCCAGGTCAGCCTGGGCTACAGTGAGACCCTACCTTGAAAATCCTCAATAATTAATTAATTAATTAAAATTCACATTTTGGGCTGGAGAGATGGCTTAGCAGTTAAGGTGCTTGCCTGCAAAGCAAAAGGATCCAGGTCCTATTCCCCAGGAATCACATAAACCAGATGCACAAGGTGGCACATGTGTCTAAGGTTCGTTTACAGTGGTTGGATGCCCGGGCACACCCATTCTCTCCCCCAGCTCCCCCCGCCGACTCTTTCTCTCACTCAAATTATATATATATTTTTAGGGCTGTAGAGATGGCTTAGCAGTTAAGCACTTGCCTATGAAGCCTAAGGACCCTGGTTCGAGGCTTGTATTCCACAGGACCCACATAAGCCAGATGCATAAGGTGGCACATGCATCTGGAGTTCATTTGCAGTGGCAGGAGACCCTGGCGCACCCAATCTCTCTCTATCTGCCTGCCTTTCTCTCTCTGTCTGTCGCTCTCAAATAAATTTAAAATTTTTTTTTAAATTTACATTCTTCATATAAACATATCCATGATAGCTAGGAAATTCTTTATTAGTAGTAGTAGTAGTTTGAGAGAGACAGAAAGAAGGAAGGAGATAAAGAGGGCTGGAGGGATTGCTTAGCAAGCAGTTAAGGCATTTGCCTGCAAAGGCAAAGGATCCAAGTTCAATTCCCCAGAACCCACATTAGTCAGATGTACAAGGTGGCATATATGTCTGGAGTTTGTTTGCAGTGGCTAGAGGCCCTGGTACACCCATATTCTCTCTCTCTCTCTCTTTGTCTCTGTCAAATAAATAAAAATGAAATATTAAAAATAAAGAAAGAAATAAAAAGAGGGGGAGGAGGAAGAAGGGAGAGGGAAAGTGAATGGGCACGCCAGGACCTCCAGCCACTGCAAACGAACTCCAGATGCATGAGCCACCTAGTGCATCTGGCTTACGTGGCTGCTGGGGAATCAAACCACATGCATCTGGAGTTCTTCTGCAGTGGATGGAAGCCCTGGCGCTCTCTCTCTCTCTCTCTCTCTCTCTCTCTCTCTGCTTCTTTCTCTCTCATTAATAAATAAATAAATAAATAATATATTTAAAAAACATAAAACAAAAGCATACAGGAGACAATGGAAAATCTGGCCTTGTACATAGTAAGCACTTAATAAATGGCTGAGGAGATCCAACTCAGTGGATAAAGTGCATGCCTTGCCTGACCTTAAGACTTGAGTTTAATCACCGGAACACATATTAAAAAACTGGGAACGGGCACCTTTAATCCCAGCACTCAGGAGACAGGGGTAGGAGGATCGCCATGAGTTTGAGGCCACCCTGAGAATATATAGTAAATTCCAGGTCAGCCTAGGCTAAAGTGAGACCCTACCTCGGGGGGGGGGGGGTGTCACTGGGGGATGGGAGTGGTAGCACACGCCTTTAATCCCAGCACTTGAGAGGCAGAGGTAGGAGGATTGCCGTGAGTTCAGGGCCACCCTGAGACTCCATAGTGAATTCCAGGTCAGCCTGAGCTAGAGTGAGACCCTACCTCAAAAAAAAAAAAAAAAAAAATGCTAGGCACAGTAGTGTGCCATCATCCAGCACTAGGGAGGCAGACACTGGAGCTCACTATTCTACTTGCCAAGCTCCAGACCAGTGAGAGACCTTATCTCTATAAAAGTGGATTGCATTCCTGAGGAAGGACACCAAGGTGACCTCTGGCCTGCACATGCATAACTCCCATAAACATATTTTAGTTAAAAAAACATATATGTGTGTGTGTGTGTTTAGTTAGTTGAGAGTGAGAATGGGCACACCAGGGCCTCCTGCTGCTGCTGCAAATGAGCTCCAGATCCTATAATCCCCACTTTTATCTCACAGGGAAGGTCCACATCTGTATTGTCTTGGGCCTGTGCCCTTAATTACCTGTAAAAGACGACGTTGTTTCTAACCTCTATACTTATAGTCAACAACATAAGTATTAAGTATTCTTTAAAAAAATTATTTTTATTTATTTATTTGAGAGCGACAAAGAGGCAGAGAGAGAGAATGAGCGCCCCAGGGCCTTCAGCCACTGCAAACGAACTCCAGATGTATGCTCTACCTTGTGCATCCGGCTTACCTGGGTCCTGGGGAATCGAGCCTCCAACCGGGGTCCTTAGGCTTCACAGGCAAGCGCTTAACCGCTAAGCCATCTCTCCAGTCCCAAGTATTCTTGTCACAATAAATTCATTTAGGGGCTGGAGTGATGGGTTAGCGGTTAAGGCACTTGCCTGCGAAGACTGAGGACAAAGGTTCGAGTCCCCAGTACCCACGTAAACCACTGTATAAGGTGGTGCAGGCGTCTGGAGTTGGTTTGCAGTGGCTGGAGACCCTGGCAAGCCCATTCTCTCTCTTTCTCCTCTCTCTCTCTCTCTCTCTCTCTCTGTCTCAATCTTTCTAATAAATAAATAATCACATAAATAATATTTTTAAAATAAAATACAAAAATAAAAGCTAGAGACGGAGACTCGGCAGGTGACATATACTTCCTGCTTCTCCTAATTGAGCAGGCATGCGTCAAACTCCCCGTGCCCATGGCCACTCACTGCGCTTGCGTCTGGAGGGGAGGGCCTCCAGGCCCCGCCCCCTGGGCGGAGTCCGTCGGGTGAGTTCCGCAGACCCGGGCTCTGCCGCGCCGTCCGCGGGTCTCGCCCCTGTGCACATGCGCATCTACGGGCCAGCGTGGGGAGCGGCCGGAAGGAGCTGGAGTTGCGCCTGCGCTCAGGACGCCCGGGGCGGAAGTAGACGAGATAGGGCGCAGTGGGGCAGAGCGCCACAAGGAGCCATGCTCCGGGTGTCGTAGGGAAGCCGGCCAAACGTCGGGAAGAACGGAATGTGGGTATAGAGAAATTAGTTTCCAGTTGAAGAAAGGTTCCACAGGGGCTGGAGAGATGGCTTAAGGCGCTTACCTGCCAAACCTAAGGACCCAAGCTCGATTCTCCAGGTCCCACGTAAGCCAGATGCACATGGTGGCGCATGTGTCTGGAATTCCTTTACAGTGGCTAGAAGCCCTGGCGTGCCCATTCCCTCTCGCCCTCCCTTTCTTCCCTCTCTCTCTCTCTCTCTCTCTCTCTGTCAGATAAATAAAAATAAATCTTAAAGCAAAGGTTTCACAGGATTCTAGTTCCCTTGTGTTTAATACCAGCACTCAGGAGGTAGAGGCACGAGGATGGCTACAAGTTCGAGGTCAGCCTGGGCTAGGGTGAGACATTACCTGGGCGTGGCGGGGAGGCTATAGGAAGTAGGAAGACTTTTCATTTTGAGGCAGGGTCTAAACCGCGTACCCCGGCTGGCCTCAAAATCACCATCCTGCCAAGTCCTTTCCTCCCTAGTGGTCTCGAAATCACCATCCTGCCTAGGCATTCCCAAGTGCCACCACATCTAGAAGACTAAGTTTAAGACTCACTCAAGAAACATTTTGGGAGCCATGTAATAATTCTTGGGAGGTAGAGCCAGGAGGATTACATCTTCAGAGTCAACCTTGGCTACACTGGGAGCTCGAGGCCAGCATGTGTTCCATGAGACCCTGACTTAAGAACCCAAATGGGCCGGGTTTGGTGGCACAGGCCTTTAATCCCAGCACTTGGGAGGCACAGGTAGGAGGATTGCTGAGTTCAAGGTCACCCTGAGACTACATGACTACATACTGAATTCCAGCTCAGTCTGAGCTAGATAGAGACCCTACCTGGGGGGGGGAGGGGAACAGGCTGGGGAGATGGCTCAGCACATACAGGGGTGTGCTTGCAAAGCCTGAGGGCATTGGTTGGGTTTGATATCCAAACACCTATGTAGAGTCAGAGGCACAAAGTGGTGCATCTGTCTCTTCTGTATAGATAAATTATAGCCAAACAAAAACACTTTGGGGCCTGGAGAGATGACCCAGCAGTTAAGGCGCTTGTCTGCAAAGCCTAGCTACCTGGGTTCAAGTCCCCAGTGTCCAGGTAAAACCAGATGCACAAAGTGACACATACATCTGGAGTTCACTTAAAGGAGCTTAGAGGCCCTGGTATGCCCATTTTCTCTGTCTATCTCTTGCTCTGCTTGCAAATAGATAAAAATAATTTAAAAAAAACCAAAACGCTTTGGATGCTTCCATACACCTAGGCGTAAAACAAGAATTAACTTTTGCTGGGTGTGGTGGCACATACCTTTAGTCCCAAAACGTGGGAGGCAGTGGTTAGGAGGATCGCTGTGAGTTGAAGTCCACCCTGAGACTACATAGTGAATTCCAGGTCAGCCTGGACCACAGTGAGACCCTACCTCAAAAAACAAAACAAAACAAACAAAAAAGTGGAAGGCAGGTTCTAAGCCACACGAACATGACATAAATGTCTCTGGTCAGGGAAATGTTAGTGTGGTTTATTTATTTATTTTTGGTTTTTCAAGGTAGGGTTCTCTGCTCTCGCCCAGCTACCTCTGTCATATTAGATGATGGGGTAAACTGTAAGTGGAAACTATAGTTTTGAACAAAAGATGGTACAAATGTAAAAATAAAAAGCACAATTTTGGTCAGGTGTGGTGGTGCATGCCTTTAGTCCCAGCACTGGGGAGGCAGAGGTAGGAGGATTGCTGTGAGTTCGAGGCCAGCCTAAGACTGTGAATTCCAGGTCAGCCTGGGCTAGAGTGAGACCTTACATTGAAAAGCAAAAAAGCCAGGAGCTGGGCATGGTAGTGTATATCTTTAGTCCCAGCACTCCTCTGGAGGCAGAGGTAGGAGGATGCTGTGAGTTCGAGGCCAGCCTGGGGCTACAGAATGAGTTCTAAATCAGCCTGAGCTAGAGTGAGACCCTACCTCACACACACAAACATATATATATATATATATATATATTTTTTTTTTTTTTTCATGGTAACCTATCAGGATTGTTAAGTCAATGAAATAGTGTTTGTAAAAGCATATTGTAAGTAGTTAGCTGTTATGCACATGTAAGTATATGGAAAATGTGCCAGTGGAGGTGTTTGCCCTGCTGTCAAACACAGGGGTAACCTAACAGGCCTAAGTTTGCTAATTCTTTTCAAGTGATTTCTTCTGGCACGTGGCACTTGTCTGCCCATTACAAATTAGTCCAATGTCAGCTCTTGGGGGAGGGACCACTAATCAAATGTGATAATGCTTTTCAAAGGCAGTTTGAGGAGGAAGCAGAATTCTTGTATTCTCTCAGGGAATGTGAACTGCAGTGAAAGAAGGTTTGGTGTTCTTCAAAAGGTGAAGAGCATGTGCCTGCAGCCCCAGTCCCACAGGGGTTACAATTAGGTACAGGGAGAAAGGGACAAGGGTGTCCACTGTAGCACTGCTCTTAACTCCCAAACTGGAAATGACCCCAGTGACCTGGTGAGTGATGGAATTACCACACTAGAATATCACAGTTATAGTAATGTGTAGCAACACGTGGGCTTAATACTGAATCATGTATGATGATTCATACATGCAGTGCCAGCACTCAAGAGGCTGGGACAGAAGGAGCATGCATCTGAGGCATAGTGAGACCCATCACAAAAAAAGGACAGAAGAAAAGCTGGGCATGGTGGTACACAACTAATCCCAGCACTGAGAGGCTGAGGTAGGAAATCCCTTGAGTTCAAGGCCAACCTGAGACTACATAGTGAATTCCAGGTCAGCTTGGGACACAGTAAGGAACTACCATGAAAAAAAAAAAAAAAAAAAACGGACATGGTGGCGCACACCTTTAATTCCAGCACTTGGAAGGCAGATGTAGGAGGATCACCATGAGTTCAAGGCCACCCTGAGGCTACATGTCGCTACCCTTCCCGTCCAGCGGAATACGGCAACGGCAATCGGAACTCTTCTCGAAGCAGTTTATTCAGGAATCCTTTACATCTGGGTGGGGCCCCGATACCAAACCTTCCGCCCTATATATAGCCAGCCTGACCCAATCAGCAGCTGCCACGTGGGCATAGACAACAGGGCGCAGCCAACCACCTGATGGTGGTCTGATCTTGCGTAGTGCTGTACATGCGCACTTTGCAGTGTGTACGTGTTTACTCAGAAGGGGAAGCAGGAAATGGTGCTTAGTCATGAGACTTGGCAGCCAGCCCAGGCGCCATTTTGGAATGGCCGCCACACCCGCTCTCCACACTACATAGTGAACTGCAGGTCAGCCTAGGCTAGAGAGAAACCCTACCTTGAAAAAACAAAATTAGGGCTGGAGAAATGGCTTAGCAGTTAAGGTATTTGCCTGTGAAGCCTAAGGAACCCAGTTCAATTCTGCAGGACCCACATAAGCCAGATGCACAAGGGGACGCATGCATTTGGAATTCATTTGCAGTGGCTGGAGGTCCTGGTGCACCCATTCTGTATCTATCTGCCTCTTTCTCTTTCTCTCTCTCTCTCTTTTTCTCTAATAACTAATTTTTTTTTAAAGCATGTATCTCAGGCATCAGAACGCCATGTAAGACCTAAGTTCTGCCATCACCCATAAGTCATTAACCCCCCCCAAAAAAAAGTAGAAGAAAATAAATAATTTTAAAAGGATTGGACTTATGGTTAAGATGGTGGCATAGGAACCATGCTAAAGCAGCCTAGGGGTGAAATAGCAAAAATAAATAAATAAATAAATAATAATAATAATAATAATAATAAATAAATAAATAAATAAACATAACACTCTTCTACTAAAAAGTGAGTTGTATAAGAAATTACCAGGCTGGAGAGATGGCTTAGCGGTTAAGCACTTGCCTGTAAAGCCTAAGGGCCATGGTTCGAGGCTCGATTCCCCAGGACCCACATAAGCAGATACACAAGGTGGCGCACGCATCTGGAATGTTTGCAGTGATTGGAGGCCCTGGCACGCCCATTCTCTCCCTCTCTCCCTCTCTCTCTCTCCCTCTTCCTCTTTCTCTGTCTGTCTATTGCTCTCAAATAAAAAAAGAACAATAAAAAAGAGATGATGATTAAATTAATGACATAATAAAAGCTTTCTCACCTTTGGGCAGAATTGAAACCAAATAAATGAAGGTTTTTAAAAAAAAAAAGAAATTACCAATTGCAGCAGAGAAGCAGGAGAGACCCAGAGCATCTAGAGCCTGCAGAAGTGGCTTTAGCAGCAGCGGCACCAGGTCCACGTGGCTCCAGACGTAAGGCTCGGCCTTACCTGCAGGAAAAGCCAGGTGAGGATACTATCCACTCATACCCGAGCTCCTCACAAACTCAAGAAAAGTGAAGGGAGGATGGGAGGGAAGAATGGAGGAGCAGCTTGTGAGGAAGATGATAGTGAGGACCAGCAGGAAAACATAAGCCACCATCCACACCCTCCCCTCCCCCACCACCAGCGTAAGCAACAGCAAGCACCAGAAACCTGAGAAAGGGAGCTCACCTACACAGCACCCGACAGGCAATCAGAACAGCAATCTAGTGACCCAGCTAGTCTACCTGAACCCACAGTGCAACAAAGAGGGACCCAAGCAGATGCACAGCATAATTGAGACCAAAATCATCCCAGAAGGTAACTGGGATTACATCAGGGAAGGGTCTCACATGGTCACAAGCTGACTTAGAAACCTCAACAGAACAGAAATCTTAGTCTTCTAGTTGACAGGATTAAGGGTGTGGGGCAACACACATCCCAAGGGACTGTGACTTTGAGGATCTGGGAGTTATAATACCTACTTTTGCATAAATACTTTGTGCTGTTTTTCATTGAATGTGTACATTGTTTAGTTAAATTTTAGAATCTGCCTGTATTTTGTTCCACTCAGCCTTCTTGAATACTCTCATAGCAGGCAAACCCAACATCTAGGGTCACTATTGTACTTACTCTTAGAGACTTAAGAGCCATACCAAGCACCTTAAGGTCCTACCCTGAAGATATATAACATCAGATTGATTGATACATCTAATAATACTGCAGCTAATTAGAAAATCTAACCATTAAATTAATACAAGATGCAAAAATATGTACATTATGACACAAGAAACACAAAAAAATAAAGACAATATACCCACTAAAAGTATTAATGCATTAGAAATGACCTCCAGTGAGACTGATTTAGAGGAAATGCCTGAGAAAGATTTCAAAAGAATGATTATAAATATGTTCAAAGAAATCAGGAAGGAAATCAAAGGAATCAAAGAAGACACAGGAAACCAATTTAATGCAATAAATGCAATAAAGAAGTCAATACAAGACATAAATAAGGAAATAGAAATAATAAATTAAAAGCAGTCAGAATGATTAGCAATGAAGAACAAAGTCAATGACATTCAAAACTCTGTAGAAAATCTCATGAGTAGAATGGATGAAGGAGAGGACAGATTATCTAAACTACAAGACCAGGTCACAGATAACACCAAACACTGGAAGTGGGTGACTTGAACACCCCACTCTCATTAATTGACAGGTCATCCTGGCAAAAAATAAACAGAGATGCATCTGGATTAAATAAGGTCAGAGAAGAAATGGACCTAACAGATATATACAGGACATTTCATCCAAATGCTGCAGAATATACATTCTTTTCAGCAGCACATGGGACATTCTCTAAAATAGACCATATATTAGGACACAAAACAAATCTCAACTACAGGAAAATTGAAATAATTTCTTGCACTCTATCTGATCACAATGGGATCAAACTAAAAATAAATAGCAAGAAAAGCATACACAAAATCATGGAAACTAAACAATACACTACTAAATGATGATTGGGTCAATGAAGAAATCAAGAAGGAAATCAAAAAATTCATAGAGCCAAATGATAATGATAACACAACATACCAAAAACTTTAGGACACAATGAAGGCAGTCCTAAGAGGGAAATTTATAGCTTTAAGTGCCTATATTAAGAAATTAGAAAGCCGTGCGTAGTGGCGCATGCCTTTAATCCCAGCACTCGGGAGGCAGAGGTAGGAGGATTGCCGAGAGTTCGAGGCCACCCTGAGATTACATAGTGAATTCCAGGTCAGCTGAGCCAAAGTGAGACCTTACCTCAAAAAAATCAAAAAAAAAAAAAAAAAAAAAAACAGACTGTGAGGTTTGGCTTATGAGAATGAGAAAGAGCTTTGCTTGGACTGGGCTAGCAGTTTGTGTGAGAAGCTTGCTCTTATGCCCATGTCCTGAGAAGTTGTGCAGGGTTGCTTTGCATAGAAATGAACTGGTGTGAGCAGAGGGATATGGCACAGAAAGAAAAATCTTTGGGTGAACTGTTCCCCATTCAGCTGCAACTGAGAGATTACAACCTTTGAGACTGGGCTAGCTGACCTGTGCTGGGGTAACAGGAAGAATGTCAATTCTTTTGAAGGGGCCTGAGTGCTCAAGGAGTGTCCTGTTCTTCAAAGTCTGCTTTATTCCCCCCTGGATTAACAAATTGGCACCCTACCTGATGTTGTGGAGTATAAGGAATGCATGAAAGAGAGGGTCATTGGGTTTGCAATGCGGTCTTGTGCTTTGGAAATGGCCATGGGCAGTGTGAAGCAGGTTTGCTGGATGCCTGCATGGAGACCCCATGGGGCCATGAGGATGAACCGTGGATTGCAGTGGAGACCCAATGGAGATGCCGGGACCACGAGATGGCTGCTAAGGAGCTGCTGGCCCTGATGAAGTTTTCCAGGACTGTGAGTAGCCTAGCTGGAGGGCAGAATTGGAACTCCAGAGACTTGTTGCTGGTTAGAATTATCGGACTTGGAGATTTGTCACTGGCTACAGTTGTTGGACTTGAAGCTACAGAATTTGATGTTTGCCTTGGTTGTTTTAAATCTTGTATTGGTTGAATGTTTCTTTGCTATGCCCAATGCCATCTTTTGCAGTGTGAATATTTATTCTGTGCCATTATGGGTTTTTTTGAGGTTATTTTTTGTTATTATGGCTCATTTAAAAGATCATGGACTATGGGGATATATGAACATCATTGGAATTGATTAAAAAAACTATGGGACTTTTAAAGTTAAATGAATGCATTTTACATCATGTATGGTTATCAGTTTATGGGGGCCAGGAGCAGAATGTGGTGGTTTGATTCAGGTGTCCCCATAAACTTAAATGTTCTGTGTTGGGCCTTGAGAGGCCCGGGCGTAAGGCCTAGTGGAACTCCCTGACCCTAGCTAAAGTTTGGCGACCTGCCTCTGGCCAGCTATGACTCAGCAGGATGCCAAATGGCCTCTGGCTTGCTACTTCTGCATAGGAGTTAAAAATTCCCACACACGCATGCGTGAGCCTAGAACCAATCATTTCAAAAGTCGTGGTATACTATGGCCCTTACCTCTCCCCCCATCCTAAAGTCCCCATCCTTGTTCTCAATGCTATATAAACACCTGCTTGTTACAATAAAGAGAGTTCCTGCTTTGACAAGACTCCCGGCTTGGTAGTGTGTTCCTGGCCATCGACACCCACCCTCCTCCTCAACCCCTTGGGAGGAACCAGCAGGCCTGGTCCTTCCTCAGCACCCTGCCGGGGGGAGCCCGGCATTCTGAATGCTAGGTTCCCAGCTGATGGAGATTTGGGAATTAATGCCTCCTGGAGGCAGTGTATTGTGGGGGGCGGGCTTATGGGTATTATAGCCAGTTTCCCCATGCCAGTGTTTGGCACACTCTCCTGTTGCTATTGTCCACCTTATGTTGGCCAGGGGGTGATGTCCACCCTCTGCTCATGCCATCATTTTCCCCTTCCATCGTGGAGCTTCCCCTCAAGCCTGTAAGCTAAAATAAATCTCTTTTACCCAGAAGCTGCTCTTGGTTGGGTGATTTCTACCAGCAGTGTGCACCAGACTGCAACAGACTTACTATAAGAACATATACTCCACTAAGTTTGAAAATGTGAAAGAAATGGATGATTTCCTTGATTTATATGACCTACCTAAATTAAATCAAGATGAGATTAACCACTTAAATAGACCTATAATAAGTATGGAGATCCAAGCAGTTATCAAAAATCTCCCAACTAAGAAATGTCCAGGCCCAGATGGATTCCCCAGTAAATTTTACCAGACCTTCATGGAAGAACTAACACCAATGCTTCTTAAACTTTTCCATAAAATAGAAAAAGAAGGAATCCTAGCAAACTCCTTCTCCAAAGCCAGCATCACCCTGATACCAAAACCAGGCAAAGATAGAACAAAAAAAGAAAATTACAGACCAATCTCCCTCATGAACATAGATGCAAAAATTCTCTACAAAATATTGACAAGCAGAATACAAGAATATATCAGAAAGATCATTCATCCCGACCAAGTTAGGCTTTATCTCAGAGATGTAGGGATGGTTCAACATACGCAAATCGATAAATGTAATACATTATATAAATAGACTGAAGGACAAAAATCACATGATTATCTCATTAGATGTAGAAAAAGCATTTGACAAAATCCAATATCCCTTCATGATAAAAGTCCTACAGAGACTGGGAATAGAAGGAACATATCTCAACATAATAAAGGCTATTTATGACAAGCCTACAGCCAATATAATACTAAATGGAGAAAAACTTGAAGCTTTTCCACTAAAATCAGGAAGAAGACAAGGGTGTCCACTGTCTCCACTTTTATTTAATATAGTACTGGAAGTCTTAGCCATAGCAATAAGGCAAGAGACACCCATAAAAGGGATACAAATTGGAAAGGAAGAGACCAAGTTATCATTATTTGCAGATGACATGATTCTATACATATAGGACCCTAAAGACTCTACCAGCAAACTGTTAGAACTGATAAACACCTATAGCCATGTAGCAGGATACAAAATAAACACACAGAAATCAGTAGCCTTCCTATATGCTAACAACAAATACACAGAGGATGAAATCAGAGAATCACTCCCATTCACATTACATCAAAAAATAGATAAATAAAGTACCTTGGAATAAACCTAACCAAAGAAGTAAAGGATCTCTACAATGAAAACTTTAAAACACTCAAGCGAGAAATTGCAGAAGACACTAGGAAATGGAAAGACATCCCTTGTTCTTGGATCAGAAGAATGAATATTGTGAAAACGGCAATATTACCAAAGGCAATCTACACACTTAATGCAATCCCCATCAAAATTCCAACAGCATTCTTCATGCAATTAGAAAAAAAATCCAAAAATTCATTTGGAAGCATAAAAATCCTTGAATATTTAAAACAATTTTGAGCAACAAAAATAAGGCTGGTGGTATCATTGTACCTGATTTTAACCTATACTACACAGCCATAGTAACAAAAACAGCATGGTACTGGCACAAAAGCAGATATGTAGATCAATGGAACAGAATAGAGGACCCAGATATAAGTCCAGGTAGCTATAGCTACCTGATATCAGATAAAAATGCCAAACATACATATTAGAGAAAAGACAGCCTCTTCAGCAAATGGTGCTGGGAAAACTGGGTATGTATCTGTAGAAGGATGAAAGTAGATCCTTATCTCTCTCCATGCACAAGAATTAAGTCCAGATGGATTAAAAACTTTAACATCAGATCTGAAATTCTGAAGCCTGCTAGAGGAAAAAGTAGGGGAAACCCTTCAACATATTGATCTTGGCAAGGACTTTCTGAATATAACCCCAATTGTTCAGGCAATAAAAGCACAGATTAATTGCTGGGACCTAATGAAATTACAAGCCTTTTGTACAGCAAAAGACACTGTGAATAGAGCAAAGAGGCAGCCTATAGAATGGGTCGAAAATCTTTGCCAGCTATACATCTGATAGAGGATTAATATCTAGGATATACAAAGAACTCCAAATTAAATAATAAGAAATCAAACAAGCCAATTAAAAAAATGGGCTATGGAACTAGAGAGTTCTCGAAAGAAAGACACAGATGGCATATAAGCATCTAAAAAAGTTCGACATCCTTAGACATCATGGAAATGCAGATTAAAACTACATTGAGATTCCATCTCACTCCTGTCAGATTGGCTACCATCATGAAAACAAATAAAGATAAATGCTGGCAAGGATGAGG
The DNA here is from genome assembly GCA_036346955.1 of Dipus sagitta. NCBI lineage: Eukaryota > Metazoa > Chordata > Mammalia > Rodentia > Dipodidae > Dipus > Dipus sagitta. The sequence continues at coordinate 27,094,370 of CM070782.1, forward strand.
AAAAAGAGGAACCCTTCTACACTGTTGGTGGGAATGCAATCTGGTCCAGCCATTGTGGAAATCAGTGTGGAGGTTTCTGAGAAAGCTACAAATAGATTACCATATGACCCAGCTATAGCACTCCTAGGCATATATCCTAAGGACTCATCTCACTACCTTAGAGATACTTGCTCAACCATGTTTATTGCCACTCTATTCACAATAGCTAGGAAATGGAACCAGTCTAGATGTCCCTCAACTGATGGGTGGATAATGAAGATGTGGCACATTTATAAAATGGAGTCCTACTCAGCAGTAAAGAAAAATGAAGTCATGAAATTTGCAGGAAAACAAATGGATCTGGAAAAGATTATACTAAGTGAGGTAACCCAGGCCCAGAAAACCAAACGTTGTAGGTTCTCTCATATGTGGATCCTAGCTACAAATAACTGGACTTCTGTGTGAATAGGAGAAAACTCAGTAGCATAGGCCAGTAAACTAGAAAGGAGATATAAAGGGAATAGAAATGGAGGGAGGGGGACCTAATAGGATGGTATTGTATATATGTAATAAAAGAACAGATTGGGCTGGAGAGATGGCTTAGCGGTTAAGCACTTGCCTGTGAAGCCTAAGGACCCCTGTTTGAGGCTCGATTCCCCAGGACCCATGTTAGCCAGATGCACAAGGGGGCGCACACGTCTGGAGTTTGTTTGCAGTGGCTGGAAGCCCTTAACGCCTATTCTCTCTCTCTCTCTCTCTCTCTCCCTCCCTCCCTCCCTCTTGCTCTATCTGTCTGTCACTCTCAAATAAATAAATAAAAATAAGCCAAAAAGTTTAAATTAAAAAAAAGAACAGATTAATGGGGGTGAAAAGGCCTAAGTGAGGTTAGGGGAAGAGATTGAGTAAGGAAAGGTGGAGGGAGAGCTAATCAAAATCTAAGAGGATATAAATAAGTCATATGGAAACTTACTTTTTGGGACAGTGGAACACACAGGAGCCATAGATTGTTACTAGAAAATTTTCAGTGCAAGGGATGGGATACCTTCCAGTGAGTTGTTGGCCAGGGAGATCCCTGATGCCCCCAAAATATTACAGGCCATTGCCAAGGCCCTTGGTTTCCCAGCAGGAATACATGGTAAGACACTATTGCTGAAGACTCCACATACTTGGGCTTCAAGGTCACTGAGAAACCCTGCTGGAACTGAGCTGATAACCTCCTCCATGTAGACCAGCTGACAGAAAGCTGGAAGAAGCCATTCTGCATGCAGTTCAATGGGAGAGAGAGAAATCACCAGTGAATATACCCATCAGTGGACACTGCACGCCTTATATTTGGCCAGCCAGGCCAAATGAGCCAATGGGTGCAATAGTGGCATGTCTGTTACGGGGGAAACCAACTGCTCTCTAATTTGACTGGAGGCCCACTCCATGGGAGGGAATACATCTCTGATACTGAAAACTTAAAACAGGGGTAGTCATGAGCCCTAGGGGTGTAACGTCTGCTGCTGTCTGGCTAAATGTATATACTATGCTCATTAGACTACCCAGTAAGCACTTCTCTTAATGTTCATACCCATACATTAATGCTACTCTCACTTTTGGTAGAGAACCTTCTCTTTTCAGATGGCAGTGATCTTGAGATGACTAAGAAGGCACCATGGTGCTGAGAAGAAATGACAGAGAAGTGCTCAGCACTGAAATATCTCTATCACACCTTCCAAAGCTCAGAAGCCATTGTGGAAGAGGTGGTAGAAAGAATGTAAGAGCCAAAGGAAGGGTAGGACTCCTTACAACGTGCTCCTCCAGACACAAAAATGGCCTGGATATCCATGACCTCACAGTGCCTGATGCTACCTACACAAGACCACAATAGGAAGAAAAGATCATGACATCAAAATAAAAGAGAGACTGATTGAGAGGGGGAGGGGATATGATGGAGAGTGGAGTTTCAAAGGGGAAAGTGGGATATTGTTTACAATTATGGTAGTTGTCAATAAAATGAAATTTTAAAAAATTAAAGGGCTGGAGAGATTACTCAGCAGTTAAAGGCACCTGCTTGTAAATCCTGCAGGTCTGGATTCCATTCCCCAGTGCCCACATAAAGCCAGGTATACAATATGGTACATACATCCAGAGTTTGTTTGTAGCAGTAAGAGGCCTTGGTGTGACCATATCATCCCTCAAATAAATAAAAATGTTTTAAAAATTTTTTAAAAAAAGGATTGGACTTGCCTGAGAAGCCTAAGGATCCCAGTTCGAGGCTCAATTCCCTAGGACCCATGGAAGCCAGATGCACAAGGGGGAGTGTGCATCTGGAGTTCATTTGCAGTGGCTGGAGGTCCTGTCGTGCCCATTCTCTCTCTATCTGCCTCTTTCTCTCTCTGTATATCACTCTCAAAAAAATAAATAAAAATAAACAACAAAAAAGTTAAACAAATGTAATTAAAAAAGCATAAAAGAACGTGAAATATTCCTACTACCCAAGCGTAGTAGTTCATTTTTCTGTGATTGGAATCTTGGCTGCACTGGGGTTCAAGTTTGTGGCTTCTCAAGTTATTTGAGGTTTATTTTATTATTCATTTATTTTTGGTGGTTATTTTTTTTTTCCCGAGTTAGTGTCTTGTTCTAGCCCAGGCTGACCTGGAATTCACTATATAGTCTTAGGCTGGCCTCAAACTCACAGTGATCCTCCTAACTTTGCCTCCCAAATGCGATTAAAGCCATATGCCACCACACCCAGATCAGATTATTTATTAACAAATTTTGCTTGAATTCCTCCATGGATGGAGGAGTGGCTCATTAGGCCACAACCCTCTCTGAAGAACTAATAGGAGGCGGGTATTGGGTGCTGAGGAGGAATCATTCTCCTCAATGGTGTAGCCACTGGTAAGTGGTGGGAAGAAGGCATTCATCTGGAGGAGGACGGGAGTAAGAGAGGGGAATGGGGGACTATATGATCAAAATACAATACATACATGTATTGAATTGTGAAAAAAAGAAAAAAATTACTGAAGCTGGGTGTGGTGGCACACACATGGGCTGCAGAATGAGTTCCAGGTTAACCAGGACTAGAATGAGACCTTGCCAGGAAAAAAAATATAATAATAATAATTGAGCTGGGCATGGTGGCGCATCTCAGCACTCAGGAGGCAGAGGCAGAAGGATAGTCGTGAGTTCGAGGCCACTCTGAGACTACATAATGAATTCCAGGTCAGCCTGAGCTAGAGCAAGAGCCTACCTCAAAGAACCAAAAATAAATAAATAAATAAAAATTTCGAGGCTGGAGAGGTGGCTTAATTATTAAGGCACTTGCCTGTAAAGCCAAAGGACCCAGGTTCAATTCCCCAGGACACACGTAAGCCAGATCCACACGTGGAACATGTGTCTGGAGTTTGTTTGCAGTCAGTGGCTACAGGCCCTGGCCCACCCATTTTCTCTCTCATTCTATCATAAATAAGTAAAAATAAATATAATAAATCTTTTGCTTTTTGTCAGAAAAAAATTTCAAGAAATGGCCAGCAGATGGCGGAATGAAATAAGATTTAACCTAAAAAGATTGAAAAAGCAGCCACCACAACCTTGTTTTGGTTCTTGTCTCTTTCTCTCTTCCTTTCTTTTCTCTCTCTTCCTCTTGTTTTGTTTTTTTTTTTTTTTTTTTTTTTTTTTTTTGTATTTTTAAAATTTTTATTTATTTATTTGAGAGCGACAGACACAGAGAGAAAGAGGCAGAGAGAAAGAGAGAGAATGGGCGTGCCAGGGCTTCCAGCCACTGCGTGCGCCCCCTTGTGCATCTGGCTAACGTGGGTCCTGGGGAATCAAGCCTTGAACCGTGGTACTTAGGCTCCACAGGCAAGCGCTTAACCACTAAGCCATCTCTCCAGCCCTTGTTTTTGTTTTTCAAGTTAGGGTCTCACTCTAGCTCAGGCTGACCTGGAATTCACTATGTAGTCTCAGGGTGGCCTTGAACTCATGGCAATCCTCCTACCTCTACCTCCTGAGTGCTGGGATTAAAGGCATGTGCCACCACACCCGGCTTTAATTCTTTTTATTTTTATTTATTTATTAGAGACAGAGGGGAGAGAGAGAGATAATGGGTATGCCAGGACCTCTAGCCACTGCAAACGAACTCCAGATGTATGTGCTACCTTGTGCATCTGGCTTATATGGGACCTGGAGAATTGAACCTGGGTCCTGGGTTCTTAGGCTTTGCAGGCAAGGGCCTTAACCTCTAAGCCACCTCTCCAGCGACCCCTGCTCTCCCCCTTTTTCTCCCCCACCCTCAAGGTAGGATCTTGCTTTAGCCCAGGCTGACCTGGAATTCACTATGTAGTCTCAGCCTTGAACTCGGGTGATCCTCTTACCTCTGCCTCCAAGTGCTGGGATAAAGGCATGCGCCACCATGCCTGGCTGTTATTGTTTTCTTGTTGCTGTTGTTGGTTTTTTTTTTTTTTTTTTTTTTTTTTTTTTTTTGGTTTTTCGAGGTAGGGTCTCACTCTAGCCCAGGCTGACCTGGAATTCACTATGGAGTCTCAGGGTGGTCTCGAACTCATGGTAATCCTACTACCTCTGCCAGCTTTAATTTTTTTTTTTTTTTAAAAAAAGAGTTTCTCATAGACAAAGCTGGCCTCCAGCTTTCCGTGGCTAAGGGTGGTGTTGAACACCTGATCCTTCTATCTCTACCTCCCAAGTGCTAGGATTATAAACAAGGACCATCACACCCAGATTTGGAACTCTCTTTGTTGCCAAAGTTGACCTCAGAGCCCTGGATTCATATATCCTCTTGCTTCAGCTTCCCAAGTAACTGGGAGTACAGGTATGCCCTTCTCACAGAATAGGAGAAAATGCATGCAAATTGTATGCACACTAAGGGAACTGTATCTGGAAAACCACTCTTACAGCTTCACAAAAGTGTCAGTAGAGGGCTGGAGAGATGGCTTGCAGGTTAAGTGTGGTTCCTGCACAAGCATGAGGGCCGGAGACCACCTGGGTTCGAATCTTTAGAACCTACTTAAATAGCTGGGCATGGCCACACATGTTGGTAACTCTGGTCTTGTGGGGAGCAGAGAATCACTGAGGGTTATAAATGGCACACTCCAGGATGAGTAAGAGACTGTGTCAGAAGGAAAAACAGACAACTGAGTAATGGAGGGGGACACCTGATGTTCCACCACCACAGGCAAACGCACTGGGTTGTGTAGGTGAGTGCGTGGGGTGACACATCATCATGTGCATGAAGAAAAGAGGAAGCAGGGCTGGAGACACGGCTTAGCAGTTAAGGGGTTTGCCTGTGAAGCCTAAAGGCCCGGGTTCAATTCACCAGTTCCCATGTAAGCCAGATGCACAAGGTGGCACATGTGTTTGCAGTGGCTGGAGGCCCTGGTGTGCCCATTCTCTCTCTCTCTCTCCTCTCTCCCTCTTCCTCAAATAAATAAATAAAAATAAAGTATTTTAAAAAACCCACCAAGGTGATGATATACTGTAGCTCTTAGAAGAACAGAAACCACACCTGATTGGCTAAAACTTGAAGGTATTTACTAGGAAAAAAAAAAAAAAAGCAAGAGGAAGGGAGGGAGAGAGAGGGACAAAGGAAGGGAAGGAGAGAAGGAGGGAAGGAGGGAGAGAGGAAGTAAAGAATGGAGGGTGGGAAGAAGGAAGGAAAGAAGGAACAAAGAAATAAAGGGAAATCGCAAAAGGTCATATACAGTATGGTTCCATTTCTATAAAATGTCCAGAATAGACAAATCCATACAGATCAAAGTAGATTAGTTGATTGAAAGGGAATCATTGATAATATAAGGCAGGCATGCACGCCTTTAATCCCAGCACTCGGGAGGCAGGGGTAGGAGAATCACTGTGAGTTCAAGGCCACCCTGAGACTACATAGGGAATTCCAGGTCAGCCTGAGCTAGAGTGAGACCCTACCTTGAAACGAAAAGCCAAACAAACAAACAAAAAAACCTTGAAATATGGCTTTTACAAATTTTTTTAATATTTTTATTTATTTGCAAGCAGAGAGAATGGGCGCATCAGAGCCTCCATCTGCTACAAACAAATTCCAGGAATCGAACCCAGGTCATGAGGCACTGCAGGCAAGTATCTTGGCTGCGTCATCTCTCCAGCCAGGCTTCTGTTTGTTTGTTTTAATGGTAGAATCTCACTCCAGCCCAGGCCAAGCTGGAACTCACAGCAATCCTCCTACCTCTGCTTCCCAAGTGCTGAGATTTTTGGTGTGTACCACCATGCCAGGTCTGAAATATGGATTTTAAAATATTTTACTTATTTATTTGCAAGGAGAAAGAGAGTGAATGGGTGTACCAGGGCCTTTAACCATTGTAAATGACTCCAGACACATGTACCACTTTGTACATCTGGCTTTATGACGGTACTAGGGAACTGAACCCAGGTTGTTAGGCATTGCAGGCATGCACCTTAACTGTTGAGCCATCTCTCCAGTCCCCTGAAATATAGTTTTTTTTTTCAAATTTTTTATTAACAACTTCCATGATTATAAAAAATATCCCATGGTAATACCCTCCCCCCCCCAACTTTCCCCTTTGAAACTCCATTCTCCATCATATCCCCTCCCCATCTCAATCAGTCTCTCTTTTATTTTGATGTCATGATCTCTTCCTCCTGTTATGATGGTCTTGTGTAGGTAGTGTCAGGCACTGTGAGGTCATGGATATCCAGGCCATTTTGTATCTGGGGGGGAATACGTTGTAAGGAGTCCTACCCTTCCTTTGGCTCTTACATTCTTTCCGCCACCTCTTCCGCATTAGACCCTGCTGGCTCTTTTTCAAAAAATATATATGTGGGGCCTTAGGATCTGTCCACAGAACTATTATATGGCCACCTCTGAGACACAAAAGCCAGGGAAGCTAGACGTGGAAACATAATAAAGTCAACACTCCAAAATTCAGCCAGGCATAGTGGCACACACCTTTAATCCCAGCACTCGAGAGGCAGAGGTAGGAGGATTGCCATGAGTTTGAGGCCACCCTGAGACTACATAGTGAATTCCAGGTCAGTATGAGCTAGAGTAAGACCCTACCTTGAAAAAGCAAGCAAACAAAAAAAAAAAAAGCAAAATTCAAGCCAGGCATGATGGCAGAGCCTTTATAATCCCAGCACTTGGGAGGCAGAGATAGGAGGATCTCTGTGAGTTTGAGGCCACCCTGAGACTATAGTGAATTCCAGGTTAGCCTGGCCTAGAGCAAAACCCTACCTTGAAAAAAAAAAAAAAACAACCACCAAAATTCTACACCTATAACCCCAGCACTTGGGAGAAGGAGGCAGGTCATTCTTGCTACGCAGAAGGAGCATGAGGTTAGCCTGAGCTACATGAGATCCTGTCCCAAAAGAAAAAAAAGGGGGGGGGGGCGGGCGGACATAGTGACACATGCCTGTAATCCCAGCACTCAGGAGGCAGAGGGTCCAAACTCTAGTCCAGGCTGACCTGGAATTCACTCTGTAGTCTCAAACTGGCCTTGAACTCACATTGATCCTCCTACCTAGACTCCCTACCCCTAGTACTGGGACACACCCGGCAATAAAATCTTTTTTTTTTTTGCCCTGAAGTCAGTCTGTCTGTTTAGGTCAGCATGTCCTGTTACTTTTGGTGAGTTATTAACCCTTCACTTTCCACCTCCTGGCGAGGGAAGGACTTCTTTGTACTGTGCTCTTTTATTTATTTGTTTACTTGTAATCAGAGAGTGAGGAGAGAGAGGGACACACCAGGGCCTCTAGCTGCTGCAAACAAATTCAACAAACTCCAGTTGCATGTGTCCCTTTGTGCATCTATCTTTACATGGGTACTGGGAAATCAAACCTGGGTCATAAGGCTTTGCCAGCAAAGCAAGTGCCTTTACTGCTGAGCCATCTCTCCAGCCCAGAAATCTTTTTTTTTTTTTTTTATTTGGTTTTTCGAGGTAGGGTCTCACTCTAGCCCAGGCTGACCTGGAATTCACTATGGAGTCTCAGGGTGGCCTCGAACTCATGGCGATCCTCCTACCTCTGCCTCCCGAGTGCTGGGATTAAAGGCATGCACCACCACGCCCGGCTCCTGAAATCTTTTTAAAAATATTTTATTAAATTATTTATTTGAGAGAGAAAGGCAGGTGTGTGTGTGGGGGGGGGAATGAGTGCACCAGGCCCTCCAGCTGCTGCAAATGGACTCCAGACATATGAACCACCTTGTGCATGTGGCTTACATGGGTCCTGGGAAATCAAACCTTGTTCCTTTGGCTTTGCAGGCAAGCACCTTAACTGCTAGGTCATCTCTCCAGCACTGAAATCTTTTTTTTTTTTTTTTTAATATTTTAATTTATTTATTTATTTATTTATTTGAGAAAGAGAGAGAGAGAGAGAATGGGCGTGCCAGGACCTCTAGCCACTGCAAATGAACTCCAGATGCATGCACCACCCTGTGCATCTATCTGGCTTATGTGGGACCTGGAGAATCAAACCTGGATCCCTAGGCTTCACAGGCAAACACCTTAACTGCTAAGCCATCTCTCTAGCCCCCATTTCAGGTTTTTTTCTTTGTTTGTTTGTTTGTTTTCCAAGGTAGGGTCTCACTCTAGCTCAGGCAGACCTGGAATTCACTATGTCACTATGTAGTCTCAGGGTAGCCTCAAACTTATGGTGTTCCTCCTACCTATGCCTCCCATGTTCTAGAATTAAAGGCCCGGCTTTCTTTCAGGTTTGTTTTTGTGTGTCTGATTTTTCCCCCCAGTGCTGAGGACCGAAACCAAGGCCTGGTACTTGCTAGACAAGTGCTCACTGGCAAGTGCTCATCCACTGAGCTAAATCCCTCCCCCTTTCAGGTTTTTGTTTGTTTGTTTTGCATTTTTGAGGTGGGGTTTCTGCTCTAGCCCAGGTTGATCTGGAATTCACTATGTAGTCTCAGGGTGGCCTTGAATTTACAGGGATCTTCCTACCTCTGCCTCCCAAGTGCTGGGTTAATCCTTTAATAGGAGTGTGCCACCACGCCTGGCCATGGAAAGTACTTTGAAGAAGGAAACCAACTTTAATGACTATAAGTGTTCCCACTCTTCAAGGTCAACCTTCACTTAAGATGCAATAAATGATTTCTGAATTTTCCCACAGCCCACCACTGAGCTTTGGGGATCTCTCATTTATTAATAGTATACTAGTTTAGGAATAAGAGATGAGAACCTGAATCCAAAGTGGGTCATGAATTAGATCTTGAATAGACCACACCCCTCTTTGGGGCTTAATTAAGAATTGTGATTGCCAGGCCTTGGTAGTGCACACAAAAAGAAGAAGGAAAGAAAGAAAGAAAGAAAGGAAGGAAGGAAGGAAGAAAGAAAGAAAGAAAGAAAACACTCAGGAACCATAGATTGTTACTAGAAAATTTTCAGTGCCAGGGATGGGATACCTTCCTATGAGTTGTTGGTCAGGGAGGACCCTGATGCCCCCAAAATGTTATAGGCCATTGCCAAGGTCCTTGGTTTCCCACCAGGAATAGATGGTAATACCCTATTGCTGAAGACTCAACATACTTGGGCTGCAAGGTCACTGAGAAATCCTGCTGGAGCTGAGCTGATAACCTCCTCCTTGTGGACCAGCTGACAGAAATCTGGAAAAAGCCACATTACATGCAGTTCAATTGGAGAGAGAGAATTCACCAGTGGAGATACTCAGCAGTGGACACTGCAAGCCTTAAATTTGGCCAGCCAGGCCAAATAAGTCACCTGCTGCAATAGTAGCACATCTGTTATGGGGAAAACCAACCACTCTCTAATCTTACTGGAGGCCTGTTCCATGGGAGGGAATACATTCCTGGTACTGAAAACCTACAACAGGGGTAGTCATGAGCCCTGGGGGTGTAACGTCTGCTGCTGTCGGGCTAAATGTATATACTTATGCTCATCAAACTGCCCAGTAAGCACTTCTCTTAATGTTCATATCCATATATTAATGCTACTCTCACTTTTGGTTAGATAACCTTCTCTTTTCAGATAGCGGTGACCTTGGGATAACTCAGAAGGCACCATGGTGCTGAGAAGTGACAGAGGAGTTCTCAGCACTGAAATATCTCTATCACACCTTCCAGGGCTCAGGAGCTATTGTGGAAGAGGTGGCAGAAAGAATGTAAGAGCCAAAGGAAGGGTAGGACTCCTTACAACGTGCTCCTCCAGACACAAAATGGCCTGGATATCCATGACCTCACAGTGCCTGATGCTACCTATACAAGACCATCATAATAGGAGGAAAAGATGATGACATCAAAATAAAAGAGAGTCTGATTGAGAGGGGCCAGGGGTATGATGGAGAGTGAAGTTTCAAAGGGGAAAGGGGGGGAATTACTATGGGATTTTGTTTACAATCATGGAAGTTGTCAATAAAAAATTAGTTAATTAAAAAATTAAATTTGGACTGGAGAGATGGTTTAGCAGTTAAGATGCTTGCCTGCAAAGCCTAAGGACCCATGTTCAACTCTCCAGATCCCATGTAAGCCAGATGCACAAAGGTGAGGCAAGCGCAAGTTCGCACATGCCCACTAGGTGGCATAAATGTCTGGCGTTCAATTGCAGTGGCAAAAATTAAATTAAATTCGAAAAGAAACAGAATTGTGGGCCTGGGAGATGGCTCATTTGGTAGGGCAACTGCTGCGTAAGCATGAGCACCTGAGTTTGGATCCCCAGAGCCCACAAAAATTCCAGGCATGGTGGCATGTACTTACAATCCTATGGAGGTGGTGACAAGCAGATCCCTGGGGAAAGCTGGTTAGCTAGGCTAACTCAGTTGGTGAGCTCTGGGTTCACAGAGAAACACTGTTTTAATAAATAAGATTGAAGCTGGGAGTGGTGGTACGCACCTTTAATCCCAGCACTCAGGAGGCAGAGGTAGGAGGATCACCGTCAGTTCCAGGCCAGCCTGAGACTCCATAATGAATTCTGGGTCAGCCTGGACTAGAGTGAACCCTACCCTGCAAAACCAAAAGAAAATAATAATACTGAGCTGGTTGTGGTGGGGCACACCTTTAATCCCAGCATTTGGGAGGCAGAGGTAGGGGGACCTCTGTGAGTTGGAGGGCAGTCTGAAACTACATAGTGAATTCCAGGTCAGCCTGGGCTGGAGAGAGACCCTATCTCAAAAATAAATAAAATAAGGTGGAGAGGGGGCTGAAGTGATGGCTCATCATTTAAAGGCACTGGATTGCAAAGCCTGTTGGCCCAGAATCCATTTGATTCCCCAATACCCACATAAAGCCAGATGCACAAAGTGGCACATGCATCTGAAGTTTGTTTGCATGGCAATAGGCTTCTGTGTGCCCATCCTCCCTATATCTCTCCTCTCTCAAATAAATGGATATTAAAAATAAATAACATAGCCAGGCATGGTGGCACACGCCTTTAATCCCAGCACTTGGGAGGCAGAGGTAGGAGGATAGCCCTGAGTTCAAGGCCACCCTGAGACTACATAGTGAATTCCAGGTCAGCCTGGGCTAGAGTGAGACCCTACCTCACAAAAGAAAAAAGATAATATACGTAAGTAAATAAATAAGCTGGAGAATGATTAACGAGGACAACTTTGGCCTCTGACCACTGCATGCATGAGCAAAAATACATATCCACACCTGTAGCACATACACATGTGCACCCACACATACACAAATACCCATGCAGCTGGGTATCGTGTCACACACCTTTAATCCCAGCAGTCCTCTGGAGACAGATGTAGGAGGATTGCTGTGAGTTCAAGGCCAGCCTGGGACCAAAGACTGAGTTCCAGGTCAGCCTGGGCTAGAGTGAGATCCTACCTAGAGAAAACTAAAAAAAGAAAAAAAGAAAGAAAGAAAGTAAAAAAAATCAAGTACCAATACACACACATCATGCATGTACACATGCAAAAAAAGATGTGTGCCAGGCATGGTGTTGCATGCCTGTAATCTCAGCAATTGGAAGGCTAAGGTAGGAAGATTGCTGTGTGTTTGAGGCCACCATGAGACCTCAGAATGAATTCCAGGTCAGCCCAGGCTGGAGTGAGACCCTACCTTGAACCAAAAAAAAAAGCAAATTAGTGCTGGATGTGTGGGCTCACATTCAGCTCATACAATCCCAGCATTTGGAAGGCTAAGGTAGAAGAAATGCCTTGAGTTTGAGGCTAGCTACAGAGTTCTATGTCCGTCTGGGCTAAAGTGGGACCATGCCTCAAATAAATAACTACGGGGATTTCATTTTTTTTTTTTTTTTGGTTTTCAAGGTAGGGTCTCACTCTAGCTCAGGCTGACCTGGAATTCACTATGTAGTCTCAGGGTGGCCTCGAACTCACAGTGACCCTCCTACCTCTGCCTCCCGAGTGCTGGGATTAAAGGCACGCACCACCATGCCCCGCTTTTAGAGTACAACTTTGAATTGTCTGTGCTCCACCTTCTTTGACACAGAGCCTCTTGCCACTGTCAAACTAGCTGACCTAAGAGCTTTAGATTCTCCTGGCTCTCCTTCCCATTGTCATAGGTAAATTGGGATTACAGATGCATGTACCTCTTTGCATCTGACTTTAATTTTATTTATTATTTATTTGGTTTTTCAAGGTAGGGTCTCATTCTGGCACAGGCTGACCTGGAATTCATTATGTAGTCTCAGGGTGGCCTCAAATTTATGGTGATCCTGCTACCTCTGCCTTCTGAGTGCTGGGATTAAAGGCGTGCGCCACCACGCCCGGCTTCAGATATGATTCTTGAGATGAAGTCACATTATAGTAGCATAAAGTGGTATGTGAGGGAGAGACATGGTCTAATGTAGTCCAGGCTGGCCCTGTACTATGTTATGTAGCAAGCTGAGGACAACTTCATTGTTTTGTTTGTTTGTTTTTTCAAGGTAGGGTCTCATTCTAACCCAAGACAACCTGGAATTCACTTTGTAGTCTCAGGGTGGCCTCGAACTCATGGCGATCCTCCTATCTCTGCCTCCCAAGTGCTAGGATTAAAGGGATGCGCTACCATGCCTGGCTCCTGAGAACATCTTTGAACTCTTTTTTTTTTAAATATTTATTTTTATTTATTTATTAGATATATAGAGAGAGAGGGAGAGAAAAATAAAGAGTGAGAATGGGTACGCCAAGGCCTCTAGCCACTGCAAACGAACTCCAGATACATGCAGCGCCATGTGCATCTGGTTTATTTGGGACCTGGAGAACTGAACCTGGGTCCTTAGGCTTTGTAGGCATGCACCTTAACTGCTAAGCCATCTCTCCAGCCCTGAACTTTTTTTTTTTTCGAGGTAGGGTCTCACTGTAGCCCAGGCTGACCTGGAATTCGTTATATATTCTCAGGCTGGCCTCCTTGAACTCAGCGATCCTCCTTGAGTGCAGGGATTGAAAGTGTACACCACCACACCAACTCCTCATTTTCCTTTTTTAAAATTTCTTAATTTTTTTTATTTGAGAGAGAGAGAGAGAGAAAGAAAATTGGAGTGCAAGGGCCGTAGGCACTGCAAAGGAACTCTAGACTATGTGCCACTTTGGGCTTCTATCTGGTTTACATGTGTTCTGGGGAGTCAAACCTGGGTCCTTAGGCTTCACAGGCAAGTGCCTTAACCATTAAGACATCTCTCTAACCCTCCTCTTTTGTTTTTAAAGACAGGATCTTGCTACGTAGTCCAGGCTGTCCTCAAACTTACCATCTTCCTGCCTCAGCCTCCCGAGTGCTGGGATTACAGGTGTGGATCACCACTCCAGGCTCCGGGATGAGAAAACAGCAATGGCATGAGGATTTAGAAGGAAGAATGCAAGGCCAGGATGAGAAGAAACAATGGCTGGAGAGCTAGTGGGTGAGGCAAGGAGGTGTGACTGGGAAGCCAGGCTGGGGTAGGTGGTGTAGGACTTTACAGGGAAGGGGAGGGAACTGGATTCAATTAGCTTGGAGTTGTGTCATTTGAGCTACAGAAACAGCTGTCAAGAGTCACCCAGTGTCTTAGAGGACAGGAATCTGGGATGGATGGGTTGCAGTAAACAATGCCAGTGCGAGATGGCAGGGCCCATTCTGCATTTCCCCACCCTGCCCCCGACCTTGCTACATGGTCAATGTCAGCCAGCTCTGGGATTATTCAGGAGGCATTGGTTTGGGCTCGAAGTCGGGCAGTGTTAAGGGGTGGGTGAGCTGTCACCTCTCCCAAACCTTTCTCCACTCGTCACATAAGCCGCAAAATGCAACTTGCGGACTAGCTCCTGAGTACCTCGGAGAAGAGAGACACTGAAGGCGCAGAGGCGCTCCGAAGCCCCTGGCGGAACCCAACAGACCCCGCCGAGACCGCCAGGTTGCAAGGTCCGGGGCCTGGCGCGGCGCGGGGCGGAGTCAGGGTGGCGCGTGCGCACGCGCGGTCCGCCGTCTCTCGGGTGAGGGGGCGGGGCGGGCGTCGGGGCGGGGCCCGTGACGTCAGGTGCGCGCGTGGCTCGGGCTGCGCAGGAACAGCTGGCTCCTCGCGGGGTGGCCGGCTAGCGGGCTGCCGTGGGGTGCTGGTGGCGGGCCGGGCCACGCCGCCGCCTCGTACCCGGCACTGCACCATGTCGGGGCAGCTGGAGCGTTGCGAGCGCGAGTGGCACGAGCTGGAGGGAGAATTTCAGGAACTGCAGGTAGGGCCGGGCCACCTGGTCCCGCAACTCTGCTACTTTGCGGTGCACTGCCTTCCCCTTCCTGTCCCCTTCCTGCCCCTTCCAGCCCCAGAGGTGTGATGGTCCGGGCCTAGAGGGTAACCCTAACCCTTGTCCTGCGCACTGATAGGTGGCGTGGTCCAGTCCCCTCCCCATCTTTCAGCGCTTTGGTTCTTCACCCTCATGGGGCTCCCGGCCGAAGCCCTCCCACCCCCCATTCTCCCGCCCTCTTACCAGCTCCTCTCTCCATTCATTTACTTAGCCGCAGAAAGTTTGTCTGTGACCCCCAAGAACGAGTTCCAGGTGTGCTCATGAGGAAGAAATGGAGGGGGGGTTGCTCAAAGGAGAGCAGCCCAGCCCCCACCGCCGCAGGGGATCCCCCAACCCTGCACACACACCCCCCAGCAGCAGTTGGCAGCTCCACCCCCCTTCTGTGCTGGGGGCAGCTCACTCCTGCAGCCCCATTTTGGAAGATGCTCCGAGCAGTCATTCACCTTGAGCCCCCACGCTGTGCTTGAGCACCCTTGCTCCCTGCCTTTGGGGGCTCTGGTGTGGTGCCGCCTCTTGAGTTGTGCCACCACTGGGCCGCTGCAGGCTGAGTGTGGCACTGTGGCCAGCAAGCACCTGTCACTTCTGACAGTTGGCTGCCTCACCCAGCGATAGGGCTGCGCCCAACCCTCACCCTTTTGGCTCAGAACCTTACACCAGGTAGGGCGAAGGTGGGAGTAGAAGGTTTCTCTTGAGAGAATGGCATTTCCACCGGGTCCTGGCAGGAGCATCCTTCCTGATGGGCTCAGAAACTCCTCAGCTATATGTACTGGGGACTAGAAACTTAGAAAGCTTGGGGTCGACCAGAAGGACATTCTTGGAGATGTTCCATCTGTTTTTTTCCAAGGGGTTGTGTTCTCTTTGCCTGAAATCAGACCGCACAGCCTGCCCCCCCCCGCCCACTTCCTCTGCTCATTTTGGTAGACACACGGATATTTTCCCTGTCCTTGTAGCTCTGGTCTGCAGTTGGTCCCCTACTGTGTCCAGAGGAGAGGGGGAGGGGAGGATGTTGCCAAGCGTGTCCATGATGATTTCTTTTTTCTAGATGTCAGGCTATAGGGGTGCTGGAGAGCCTGAGCAGGAACAAGGGTGCTGTTAAGGCATGTGCAAAGAATAAAGTGCTCAGGACTGTCCTTCCCTTCTTGGACTCTACATGTGTGGGTTTGGTGTGCTTTCTTTCAGGTCTAGGGATGGCTTCTTCGACTTTTGGCTCCACTCCCACGGGGAACAGTCAGCCGTTTCTCAACGCTTCGTTCCATTGGGCTCCATTGGGAGGTCATTCCCAGCCAGGGAGCCACAGAGTGGGTTTAGAATAGGGGGTGGAAGAAGTTTCCATTGTGGACTTTTGTTTATAGTTTTCCCCTTTGGTCTTCCATAGACTAGGACGAGGAGCTTTACAAATAAGGACTATGTAATTAATACAATTACCAGCAATTACATAGCAAGTCTTGGCAGGCAGAAATTACATAGGAGTCTTTGATGTGTTATGTTCTGTCAGTAGGATGTCAGTAGATGTGTAGGTGGTCAGGTATGTGAGGGACAGAGCAATTGGAAGTTGATCTGGATTTCATCCCCTGGTGGTAAGCAGTAAGGGTTGTACGAGGGCTTGCTGAGTGGAGATGATAACATCTCCTTGCCTGGGTCTTTAGAGATGGGGCAACTGGAACAGACTGGATCTTACTTTGAGAAGAGGAACTCTGCTGGTTCTGGTTCTCGGTATTGATAGCTGTTGGGTCCGAGGCCACTGAGGGAGAGCTCCCTGGGCGGTCAAGATCATACAAAGACTGGAGTAGAACACCATGTATATCTTCCCTTCACAGATGAGGAAGCTGAAGGTTGGGCATGCTAATTACCCCAGCTGGGGTCACACAGCTATTTAATGGTCTGGTTAGGGCTTGGACTTCAATATAGCAACATTAGGAGGTTCCTCTGCCACATGTGAAAGCTCTGACTTCCTAGGAAGAAAGTCTCTGGATCTATGCATGTCCTAAGTCCAGGGCGTACGCTGTGCCTGTGTTGGATTGAAATTCTAATGAAAGACATTTGTTGGGGAATAGGAAAGTAAGGTGTGGGAGGGGATACACAGAGCACAATTAGAAAGATTAACAATAGCAGGGACTTTTTTCTTTTTTATCACGAGAAAATCCTGGTCAATCACAATTTTCCTGCATCTGCCTGGAGAATCTGGGATTGTGGGCTTCGTGTGGGATGACATGCATCTGTTTTACCGCTCCTTCCCTTTTCAAAATGAAGGAAAGAGGAAGCATACTTCTCAGACCTTGGAACATTTAAAAGGTCTTTGGAATCCCCCTTCCCTCACACACACACACAAAAAGCTAACATAATGTTGGGGAGTTCTAGAAGAGTCAGTTTTCTTTGGATTGTGAATTGTAGCTGTCAGGGAAAAGTCAAGTCTTGAGGACTGGATGTTTAGGTGATTGGGGTTTCTCTCCTGTTCATGAATTGAACATTAATCTGAGATCAGCCTGTGCCTGGTTCCCTGGCCTGTGACGAGACCACAGAAGGTCACTTGCAGACATAGTGAGAGGTGATTTAATAAGCAGTTCCTGCCTTGCATCACTAGAAACCTGACCCTGTCCCTCCCAGCCCAGGGAGCAGTTTTTCTCAATGCCTAACCTCAGGGATTATAGGGCCTTGCAGCCATTGGAAAGATGTTAGCTTTTGGGGCTGAGAAGATGGCTCAGTGGGGAAGAGTACTTCTGGAGTAAGCATGAGAACCACACACCTCACCCCCTCCAAAAAATGATTGTATTTTATTTTTATAAAATGTTTTTGTTATTTATTTATTAGAGACAGAGGACAGAGAGAGAGAGAGAGAATAGGCGTGTCAGGGCCTCTAGCTACTGGAAAGGAACTCCAGACACATGCGGCACCTTGTGCATCTGGCTTATGTGGGACTTGGAGAATTGAACCTGGGTCCTTAGGCTTTGCAGGCAAGCACCTTAACTACTAAGCCATCTCTCCAGCCCTGTTTTTGTTTTTTTGAGGTAGGGTCTTACTCTAGCCCAGGCTGACCTGGAAGTCACTATGTGATCTCTGGCTGTCTTTGAACTCACAGGGATCCTCTTACCTCTTCCTCCTGAGCGCTGAGATTAAAGGTGTGTGCCACCATGCCCAGCTTATTTTATTTATTTGAGAGAGAGAGAAAATGAGTGTGCCAAGGCCTTCAGGCACTGCAAACGAGCTCCAGGCACGTGGTGCCACCTTATGCATCTGGTTTTACATGGGTCCTGGGGAATCAAACCTGGGTCCTTTGGCTTTACAGGCAAGCACCTTAACTGCTAAGTCATCTCTCCAGCCCCCCAAAAATGATTTTAGCTTTTTTATTTTTATTTATTTATTGGTTTATTTATTTATTTATTTATTTGAGAGAGAGAATGGGTGTGCCAGGGCCTCAAGCCACTGCAAATGAACTCCAGATGCACGTGTCCCCTTGAGCATCTGGTTTACATGGGTCCTGAGGAATCAAACCTGGGTCCTTTGGCTTTGTAGGCAAACACCTTAACCGCAAGGCCATCTCTCCACCCTGTTTTTGTTTTTGTTTTTTGCTCTAGCTCAAGCTAACCTGGAGTTCACTATGTAGTTTCAGGGTGGCCTTGAACTCATGGCGATCCTCCTACCTCTACCTCCCAAGTGCTGGAATTAAAAGCGTGCACCACCATGCCCAGCCCAGCAGCTTTTTTATTTTTATTATTTATTTATTTATTTGAGAGAGGGAATGGGCACATCAGGGCCTCCAGCCACTGCAGACGAACTCCAGATGCAAGTGCCACGTTGTGCATCTGGCTTATGTGGGTCCTGGAGAATTGAACCTAGGTACTTTGGCTTTGTAGGCAAGTGCCTTAACCGTTAAGCCATCTCCACAGCCCGATTTTAGCTTTTACTTCCAGTGAGCTGGACATGCCTCTGTCTCTTGCTGTGTGTACATGCACAAAGCCCTGAGTTCAAATCCTAGCACACAGTAAAAAATAAAAGACAAGCCAAGAAACAGGAAAACCAGCATCATGGAACCTCTTTTTTTTTTTTTTTTCTCGTTCTTTTGAGGCAGGGTCTTATTCTAGCTCAGGCTGACCTGGAATTCACTGTGTATCCTCAGGATGGCCTCGAACTCACAGTGATCCTCCTACCTCTGCCTCCCAAGTGCTGTGATTAAAGGCGTGCGCCACCACGCCGGGCTGGGACCTCTTTCTTTAGAAGCAAGTATAGCAGCAAGAAGGCTGATGGAGAGACAGGCTTCCTGAGTTCAGGCCCTAGCTCTGCCACTGTCCAAGCTGGAGCAGAGTGTGACAGTAGTGCAACAACCACAGGAGACTGAGGGGCGCGTAGACTGTAACAGCAACCCTCTATTTCAGACATGAGGCTGCTGAAGCTGGGAGGCCAAGCAGTTTAAAATGATGGGGCCGACTTTGAACCCAGGCTTGCTGTTTGACATGAATGCTTTTTGTGCCCGGAAACTTTGGAGCTTGCCATGCCGTTTTTCCTCCGTGTGAAACTTCTACACACTGCATTGGTCAGAACTTGGTCTTACTCCTCAGTGACGGGAACCCAGTTCAGCTGGTTTTAAGCCAAAAAGTGGGCTTATTGGCTCAGGTACTGGGAAGTCCAGTACAGAATGGCTCAGACAAGGCTGGATGCAGGAGCTCAAATTATGTCTCTGTCTCTCTTTGTCTCCTCTCGTTCAGTGTTATTATCAGACATTCTTTCTCTCCTGTGATGTAACAAAGATAGCCGCTGGCACCCTGGGTATGGTGGCACACACATGTAAGCTTAGCACTTAGGAGGCTGAGGAACAAGGAGGGTCATGAGTTCAGTGCTAGCCTGGAATGTATAGTAAGACTGCCCCCCTTTCAAAAGAAAAAAAAAAAAGCAAGCTCCAGTTTGGTTATGTGATATCCCTTACCCAGCCAGTCACTGTGCAGTGAGTGGCCAGGCCTTGGTCACCTGTCTGCATCTGGAGCTAGGAGTGGGATCGGTCCCATCCACCTAACCTGGAACTCACACTCTAGTTCCAGGCTGGCCTTGAACTCACCACGATCCTCCTACCTCTGCCTTCTGAGTGCTGGGATTAAAGGCGTGTGCCACCATGCCTGGCTTTTTTGTTTGTTTGTTTTATTTTTATTTATTTATTTGAGAGTGACAGACAGAGAAAAAGACACAGAGAGAAAGAGAATGGGCGCACCAGGGCCTTCAGCCACAGCAAACGAACTCCAGACACGTGTGCCCCCTTGTGCATCTAGCTAACATGGGTCCTGGGGCATTGAGCCTCGAACCGGGGTCCTTGGGCTTCACAGGCAAGCGCTTAACTGCTAAGCCATCTCTCCAGCCCCCATGCCTGACTTTTATAATTATTGAGATAATCTCACAAGCGCATGTTGATTCTCCTGCCTCAGTCTCCTTGGTGCTAGGATTGCAAGCATGTTGACATGAAGATTCTTTTTTCTGGGGCGGGGTATGGTTTCAAGGTAGGGTCTTACTCTAACCCAGGCTGACCTAGAACTCACATTGTAGTCTCAGGTTGGCCTTGAACTCACAGTGATCCTCCTTCCTCTGCTTCCCAAGTGCTAAAATTTTTTTTTCAGAAACTTTTTAATAACAACTTCCATGATTATAAAAAATATCCCATGGTAATACCCTCCCTCCCCCCAGTTTCCCCTTTGAATCTCCATTCTCCATCATGTCTCCTCCCCCTCTCAATCAGTCTTTCTTATTTTGATGTCATGATCTTTTCCTCCTATTATGATGGTCTTGTGTAAGTAGTGTATGGCACTGGGAGGTCATGGATATCCAGGCCATTTTGTGTCTGGGGGGAGCACATTGTAAGGAGTCCTACCCTTCCTTTGGCTCTTACATTCTTTCCGCCACCTCTTCTGCAATAGACCCTGAGCTTTGGAAGGTGTGATAAAGATATTGCAGTACTGAGCACTCTGGTCACTTCTTTCCGGCACCATGATGCCTTCTGAGTCGTCCCAAGGTTACTGCCATCTGAAAAGAGAAGATTCTCTACCAAAAGTGAGAGTAGCATTAATATAAGGGTATGAACATTAAGAGAAGTGCTTACTGGGTAGTCTGATGAGCATAGTATTTTTAAAGGTGTGTTATTTATTTATTAGAGAGAGAGAGAAAGAATGGGTATGCCAGGACCTCTAGGCACTGCAAACGAACTCCAGATGCACGTGCCACCATGTACATTTGGTTTATGTAGGTACTGGGGACTCATACCTGGGTCCTTAGGCTTCTCAGGCAAGCGGCTTAACTTCTAAGCCATCTCTGCAGCCCCAAAGATTCTTTTTGAGGACGTTGTATCTTTGTAACCCATTACCTTTTTCACATACCTTTCACAGCTGAGGAAACTGAGGCATAGAGAGATTACAGAACTCAGCTAGTGAATGGCAGGCTCGGATTTGAACTGACTGTAGAACATAATCACTTACCCGTTAATGTTACCTGCCTCCCTGGCCCAACATTCATGAGTCTGTATAACCCTACTCGCTGCTTCTATTGCAGACATCACTTATTGGGCTTGGCACATGACTCCGATTGTTTCCCAGTACATAAATGACACACTTCAGGTGAAGTAACTCCCCATGCTTGTAGTGTTTCTATGGTGATAGGTCTTTAACTGTAGCCATCGTCTGAAAGTCTGTGTGAAGAGGATGTCTGTTTTTTGTTTTGGGTTTTTTTTGTTTGTTTGTTTGTTTGTTTTGGTTTTTCGAGGTAGGGTCTCACTCTAGTCCAGGCTGACCTGGAATTCATTATGTAGTCTCAGGGTGGC
The DNA here is from genome assembly GCA_036346955.1 of Dipus sagitta. Lineage (NCBI taxonomy): Eukaryota > Metazoa > Chordata > Mammalia > Rodentia > Dipodidae > Dipus > Dipus sagitta. The sequence goes on from CM070782.1 coordinate 27,115,809, forward strand.
CTCGAACTCACGACAATCCTCTTACCTCTGCCTCCCAAGTGCTGGGACTGAAGGCGTGTGGCCACCATACCTGGCCTGAAGAGGATTTCTTAGAAAGCTGGCTACAGAAAAGTAATCTGTTTTTACTCCCAGCAAGAGGCACAGCTGTTAGGCAGCATACACATTGGTGGCAGCCCTGGCTCTGTTGTAATCTGCTAGATGGCCAACAGCTTCTGATGTTTCTGCACCAGAGTCTGTCTAGAGGTGCCAGGAGACTCATCTTGAAGTTTTTTTTTCCCCCCTTTTTAGACTTAGAGCCTCATATAACTCAGTCTCCAGCTCACTGTGTAGCTAAGGATGACCTTGAACTCCTGATCTTCCTTTCTCCACCTCCTAAGTGCATGTATTACTGGCCTGCAACACCAAGCCTGATTTATGTAATGTGGGGATGGAACCCAGGGTTTTGTGCATGCTGGGCAAGCACTCTACCCCTGAGCCACATCCTCAGCCTCTCTGTAAAGTCTCGCAAGGTTTTTTTGTTGTGCATCTCAAGACTTTGTGTCATTGTGTTAAGAAGATACCTCCAGGGGGGCTGGGGAAATGGCTTAGCGGTTAAGGTGTTTGCCTGCAAAGCCTAAGAACCCCAGTTCAATTCCCCAGGACCCACGTAAGCCAGATGCACAAGGGGGCACATGTGTCTGGAGTTCGTTTGCAGTGGCTAGATGTCCTGGCATGCACATTCTCTCTATCTGCCTCTTCCTCTCTCTCTGAAATAAATAATAAAAAAAAGTGTCTTTTTTTTTGTTTCTTTGTTTTTTTAAAGAAGATGCCTCCATATGTTTCACAGCCGTATTGGGACTTGGAGTCATTAATCTCCAGGGTGGAGTGTGGTGTCTCAGGAGGGGAGAGGTGACCCAGCTCAGAGTCTTCCATTGGAAAGTCACTTGTTTGTGTCTTCTACATGTGGAGGACGGTAATTAGGTACAAAGGAAAGATGCTGGGGCATCCCAGCTCACAGAGCTAATGTCGGCATAATTTTTTCCCCAGCCAAATGCATTCTACCTTTTGTTTTTGGTTGCTGTTGTTCCTCCTCCTCCTCTTCCTCCTCCTCTTCTTCTTCTTATTATTATTTTGGTTTTTTGAGGTAGGGTCTCACTCTAGTGCAGGCTGACTTGGAATTCACTATGTAGTCTCAGTGTGGCCTTGAACTCACATGATCCTCCTACCTCTGCCTCCTGAATGCTGGGATGAAAGGCGTGCATCATCACTCCTGGCTTTAACTCTCTAAATCTTAATTTTATTTGTTTATTTATTTATTTGTTAGAGAGAGAGAATATTGGTGTGCCAGGTCCTCCAGCTGCTGCAAACAATCTCCAGGCACATGCACCACCTTGTGCATCTGGTTTACAGGAGTACTGGAGTATCAAACCTGGGTCCTCGGGCTGGAGGGGTGGCTTAGTGGTTAAGGTGTTTGACTGCAAAGCCAAAGGACCCAGGTTCGATTCCCCAGGACCCACGTTACCCAAATGCACAAGGGGGCGCACACGTCTGGAGTTCGTTTGCAGTAGCTGGAGGCCCTGGCGCGCCCATTCTCTCTCTCTCTCTCTTTCTCTCTCTCTCTGCCTCTGTCTCTCTGTCAAATAAATAAATAAGAATAAAACATTAAAAAAAAAAACTTGGGTCCTGGGCTGGAGAGATGGCTTAGTGGTTCAGGCGCTTCTCTGCAAAGCTTAAAGTCCTAGGTTCAATTTCCCAGTACCCATGTAAGCCAGATGCACAGGTGGCACATTCTGAATCATGTTTGCAGTGGCTGGAAGCCTGATGTGTTCTTTCTTTCTCTTGCTCTCTCTTTGCCTCTGTCTCTCAAATAAATAAAATATATGTTTGAAAAAAAACCCTGGCTCCTTAGGCTTTTCAGGCAAGTGCCGTAACTGCTAAGCCATCTCTCCAGCCCCTATAGTTCTTTTAGAAATTATTTTTAGATGGGCATAATGGCACATGCCTTTAATCCCAACACTTGGGAAGCAGAGGTAGGAGGATAGCTGTGAGTTCATGAGTTTGAGGCCAACCTGGGAATACAGAGTGAGTTCCAGGTCATACAAGCAGAGAGCGAGCAAGAGAGAGAGACCGGCAGAAAAATGGGCGCACCAGGGCCTCTAGCCACTGCAAACTTGGGTCCTTTGGCTTCACAGGCAAACACCTTAACCACTAAGCCATTTCTCCAGCTAGACAGTTGGGCTTGCTTAGAGCTGCAGAGTGGAACCTTTCCCTCCACAGCCGCCTGTCTGCCTTGGTGCCCCCAGCACTTGTGGTTATTTTTAGATGAGGCAACTTTATGTGGGAGTTAATTGTGTTTAATAAGCTGGCTTAAGAAGTCCATGGCTCTGTCTCTGGAGTACTTGCTCTCAGTGTGGGGGATCTCCCTCGATCCCATCTGCTGCCAAGGTTAGAAGTGAAGAATGAGTTCCTCAGTTTGACATTTTCTTTCTTTCTTTTTCGAGGGAGGGTCTCGCCCTAGCCCAGGCTAACCTGGAATTCACTCTGTAGTCCCAGGGTAACCTTACACTCATGGCTATCCTCCTACCCCTGCTTCCCAAATGCTGGGACTAAAGGTGTGTACCACCATGCCCGGCTACAACATTTTCTTTTTATATTAAAGAGAGAGAGAGAGAATGGTGCACCAGGGCCTCAGTCACTGCAGTCGAACTCCAGATGCTTGCACGTATGACCTTGCACTTGCCTTACCTGTGTGCTATGCATCTGGTTTAAGTGGGGTCTGGGGAGTCGAACAAGGGTTCTTAGGCTTCTCAGGCAAGCACCTTAACCACTAAGCCAGCTCTCCAGCCCAGACATTTTCATTAAAAGTTAGAAATGCAGTATACAACCCAGCAATTCTTTTCCTAAGTATCTATCCTTTTTACGGTAATGAAAATTCGTGTCTATGCAAAGGTTTGTACCTGAGTATGCAAGGCAACATTATTTTCAACACACAAAAAGTGGAAACAGAACTGGGTGTGGTGGTGCATGCCTTTAATCCCAGCATTTGGGAGGTAGAGGAAGGATCGCTGTGAGTTCAAGAGGACAGCCTAAGACTACATAGTGAATTTCAGGTCAGCCTGGGCTAGCGTGAGATCCTACCTCCAAAGACCAAAACAAAAAAAACACCCCAAAAAATCAAACGTACACACACACATACACCACCAACAACAAAAAGAAATAGGGGCTGGAGAGGTGGGTCCTTAGGCTTTGCAGCAAGTGCCTTCACCGCTAAGCCATCTCTCCAGCCCCCGGATAAAATATTTTTAAAGAAATGATAGGCCAGGTGTGGTGGTGGCATATGCCTTTAAACCCAGTACTTGGGAGGCTAGGGTAGGATTGCTGTGAGACTACAGAGTGAATTCCAGGTCATCCTGGGCTAGAGTGAGACCCTACCTCAACAATAAATAAATAAATGGGCTGGAGAGATGGCTTAGCGGTTAAGCGCTTGCCTGTGAAGCCTAAGGACCCTGGTTCAAGGCTCGATTCCCCAGGACCCACATTAGCCAGATGCACAAGGGGGCACACGCATCTGGAGTTCATTTGCAGTGGCTGAAAGCCCTGGCGTGCCCATTCTCTCTCTCTATCTGCCTCTCTCTGTCACTCTCAAATAAATAAATAAAAATGAACAAAAATAAATTAAAAATAAATAAATAAAAATAACAATAAAGCTTTAGGTCTAGAGTTTGGTGGCAATACTACCCAGCATGGATGTTTAGGGTCCTGCAGGCTTGGGTGTGTGCTTCCCTGCTGGCTTGATGAAGGAATCATTCGTCATTCTTCAAGTCCTTGGTTTTGGCATCTTGAAGATAACAGTGTTCTGGGCAAGAGACTGGTAATTAGTCCAAGGTTCTCTCTCTCTCTCTCTCTCTCTTTTTTTGGGGGGGGGGTTTCGAGGTAGGGTCTCACTCTAGCCCAGGCTGACCTGGAATTCACTATGTAGTCTCAGGGTGGCCTTGAACTCATGATGATCCTCCTACCTCTGCCTCCCAAGTGTTGGAATTAAAGGTGTGTACCGCATGCCTGACCCAGGGTTCTCTTCTTGACCAGTGTGGTTAATTTTGCCCAGAGGCAAGTTCTGTGCTTTGTCCCCTTAGTCTAGAGTCTAACATTTGCCTCAGAAATGAAGACACTGAGCACAACTGGCAAAGCCACATGGAACAAAACCGCATATGCAGTGGGGGAGTCAAGGACATGCTTCATGGGGAAGGACTCAGGAGCGCCAGCGAAAGCACTGGGGCTCAGCCTTCACTCGCCCGCAGCCTTTTTTTTTTTTTTGAGGTGGGGTCTCACTCTAGCCCATGCTGACCTGGAATTCACTGTGGAGTCTCAGGGTGGCCTCCAACTCACAGCCATCCTCCTACCTCTGCCTCCCAAGTGCTGGGATTAAAGGTGTGCGCCACCATGCCTGGCCACTCACAGCCATTTTTTTTTTTTTTTTTCTGTTTTATTCATTCTTAGGCAAGGCCCTCAAATATTGATAGCTCTACTAACTCCAGGCCTCCATCTTACTACTTTCAGAACTAGTGGGGATAGGGACCTGGGGAGGTGGCTCAGAGGTTAAAGGCACATGTTTGCAAAGCCCTGCTTGTCTGCAGTTCTTTTGCAATGATAGGAGGCTCTGGTATGCCTGTACACTCTGTCTGTCTGTCTGTCTCTTTCTCTGCTCTCAGATACCTAAATTAAAAAAAAATTTTGTGTGCTGGACATGGTGCCACATGCCTTTAATCCCAGTACTTGGGAGGCAGAGGTAGGATTACCATGAGTTCGAGGCCACCCTGACACTACATAGTGAATTTCAGGTTAGCCTGAGCTAGAGTGAGACCTTACCGGGGGGGGGGGGGGGGGAGACAGCAACAAAAGTGTCTAGAAGAACTTAAATGTAGACAGCATTGAATGTTGGGGAGGTGTGTACAGCTGTCATGCATCACGGTGAGAGTATACAGTGGCATAGCTACCTGTGGGGCAGTTTGCCAAGACCTATTAAGACTAAAAAACAAGCCAACTGTGGTGGAGCACACCTTTAATCTCAGCACTCAGGAAGTAGAGGTAGGAGGATTGCTGTGAGTTCAAGATCAGCCTGGGACTACAGAGTGAGTTCTAGGTTGGCCTGGGCTAGAGTGAGACCCTACCTCGAAAAACAAAAGAAAGAAAGAATAAAAACAGTGGCGTGGTGGTGCACTCCTTTTAAGTCCCAGAACTCAGGACGGAGAGGTAGGAGGATTGCCATGAGTTCAAGGCCACCCTGAGACTGCCTAGTGAATTCCAGGTCAGCCTGGGCTAGAGTGAGACCCTACCTCGAAAAACCAAAAAAGGGCTGGAGAGATGGCTTAGCAGTTAAGACACTTGCCTGCAAAGCCTAAGAACCCAGGTTTGAGTCCCCAGTACCCACATAAGCCAGATGCACAAGGTGGGACATGTGTCTGGAGTTCATTTGCAGTGGCTAGAGACCCTGGTGTACCCACTCCTTCTTTGTCTGCCTCTTTTTCTCTTTCTCTCTCAAATAAAATAAATACATAAATACAATATTTTTAAAAAAAGAAGAAGAAAAAGAAGAAAGAGAAAAGTTTAGGGCTATCCTGTTCTAAAAGAAAATCCCCAAAGTGAAATAGTTTCAAGGGGGCAGCACCTTTTCTCTCCCACTTTCCCTTTCCTCTCGCTCTCCCCTCCTCTTCCCCCCTTCCTCTCTTTGCTAGTAGAACAATGGTAACTGCCTAAAACCTGTGGATTCTGGGGACCAGGAATTTAGACAGGGCATAGTGGAGAGTCTTGGCTGTGCCTTAAGATGTTCAAGATCTTAGCTGGGAAGCCTGTGATAGTTGGGGGAAGCTAACATGGTCAGGACTAGAATCATCAGGAGTTTTTCTTTCTCTTTCTCTTTCTCTTTCTCTCTCTCTCTTTTTTTTTTTTTTTTTTTACTTTTTTGAGGTAGGGTCTCACTCTGTCCCAGGCTGACCTGGAATTCGCTATGTAGCGTCAGGGTAGCCTCGAACTCATGGCCATCCTCCTACCTGTGCCTCCCAAGTGCTGGGATTAAAGGTGTGTGCCACCACGCCCAGCTCTTTTTTTTTTTTTTAGTATAATTTATTTAATTTTGGCTTCATGTCATCTAATTTTTTTCTCAATTTTTATTAACATCTTCCATGATTATAAAAAATATCCTATGGTAATACCCTCCCTCCCCCCACTTTCCCCTTTGAAACTCCATTCTCCATCATATCCCCTCCCCATCTCAATCAGTCTCTCTTTCATTTTGATGTCATGATCTTTTCCTCCTCTTATGATGGTCTTGTGTAGGTAGTGTCAGGCACTGTGAGGTCATGGACATCCAGGCCATTTTGTGTCTGGAGGGAGCACATTTTAAGAAATCCTACCCTTCCTTTGGCTCGAACATTCTTTCCGCCACCTCTTCCGCATTAGACCCTGCTGGCTCTTTTTTAAAAATATGTGTATTTTATTTATTTGTGTGTGTGAGAGAAAGATAGAATGAGAATGGGTATTCCACAGCCTCCAGCCACTGCAAAGAAACTCCAGACACATGCGCCACCTTTTGCATCTGGCTCATGTGGGTACTGGGGAATCGAATGTGGGTCCTTAAGCTTTGCAGGCAAGCCCTTCAACTGCTAAACCTTCTGTCCAGCTCCTCTGAGTGGATTTCTGTCAGGAAGAACAGTGTCCATGATGTTGGCTAAAACTGCTCAACAAAGGTGTCCACTTGGTATCTCCAGTACACAGTGACTGACTTTTGCTGCTTGTAATGAATAAGTTTCCTCAGGGATGGAGGGTGTAACTCAAGACACCAGAAAAAGGGTGGGGCCTCCGCTGACAGGCTCCCGGAGATAAAGGGTCATTCAGCCTCTTGGCACTATGGTGTAGGCTCTTTGGAGAGATAAGACAGGCTACAGGAGCAGCTGCCAGATGCTCACAGACCCTCCACGGTATGAATGAATATTTAATTTATAAGCAACATGAAGACATTATGCTTGTTAAAAATTAAAACCCTACAGTCTGCATTGATAAACCCTTCAACATATCTTCTCCTTCTTCCCCAGAAGTGGCCACTACCAATTCCCCTTTCCTCCCTTCCCCTTCATTACCTTTTTCCCTTTCTTTTCCTTTCCTTTCCTTTTCCTTTTCCTATTCCTTTCCCTTTCCTTTCCTTCTTTTCTTTTCCTGAGATAGGGTCTCACTCTAGTTCAGGCTGACCTGGAAGACACTGTGTAGTCTCAAGGTGGCCTCAAACTCAGCGATCCACCGACCTCTGCCTCCCAAGCACTGGGATTAAAGGCGTGCGCCACCACACCCTGCCGCTTTTTCTTTTCCTTTCCTTTCCCTTTCTTTCTTTCTTTCTTTCTTTCTTTCTTTCTTTCTTTCTTTGTTTCTTTCTTTCCTTCCTTCCTTCTTTCCTTCTTTCTTTTTTGGTTTTGCAAGGTAGGGTTTCACTCTGGTCCATAGTGATCTGGAATTCACTATGTAGTCTCAGGCTGGCCTTGAACTCATGGGTGATCCTCCTACCTGTGCTTCCCGGAGTGCTGGGATTAAAGGCGTGCGCCAGCCACCACACCCAGCGTCCATTTTCCTTTTCTTTCTGAGACAGGATCTTGCTATGTAATCTAGGCTGACTTCAGACACATTCTATAGCCCAAGATGTTTGTGAATTTGTAACCCTCCCTGCTTCAGCCTCCCAAGTGCTGGGATTACAGGTGTGCAGCGCCACACGACAGCTGCTTATTCCTTCTAGTTTATACCTTTTGCCGTGTATTCTTCCAGGCTGTATTCTATGTCTTTGCATATTGCTTTTTTCTAAAAACACTTTATGCATGTCTGATGCCCTGGGTTCAATCCCCAGAACCAAACACAAAAGTAAAACCAAAAACAAACCACTCTATTGTGTAATTAACATTTTAAAAAGTAAAAAAAAAAATTGGGGCTGGAGAGATGGCTTAGTGGTTAAGGTGCTTGCCTGCGAAGCCTAAGGACCCAGGTTCGATTCCCCAGTATCCAAGTAAGCCAAATGCAAAAGGTGGCACATGCGTCTGGAGTTCATTTGCAGTGGCTAGGGGCCCTGACATGCCTATTCTCTTTCTCTTTCTATCTGCCTTTCTCTCTCTCTCTCTCTCTCTCTCTCTCTCTCTCTCTCTGTCAAATAAAATAAAAATAAAGCAATTCACTCAGAGGACATATCACCTTGGTGGCATTCCAGGCCTATTAAATAAACAAAATTTAATTGTGAGGAAACATCAGGTGAACCCAGACTGAGGTTCATTCTCATGACTGGACTGAGTTCATGCAAGATGAAGGTTGAGTTTCTGTCCTAGGTTAAAGAGACAGAAGTAAAGACGGGCGTGGTGGCTCACACCTTTAATCCCAGCACTCTGGGAGGCAGAGGTAGGAGGATTGCTGTGAGTTCAAGGCCACCCTGAGACTACAGAGTGAATTCCAGGTCAGCCTGGGCCAGAGTGAGACCCTAACTCACAAAAAAAGACAGAAGTATATACAGGAATACCCGGTGTGAGATTGAACAGGACCCAGGGTCTGAAGGAAAGGTGCCATGAAAGAAATAGATGGCAAAATAGGAATTAGGTGCTGGGAAGGTGGCTCATCGGTTAAACTGCTTGCTTACAAAGACTGAAGGCCCAGGTTCAATTCCCCAGTAAGGCCAGATGCACAAAATGGCACACACATCTGGAGTTTTTTTTTTTTTTTTTTTTTTGCAGTAGCTGGAGGCCTCAGTGCACCCATCTCTCTCTCTCTCTCTCTCTCTCTCTCTCTCTCTCTCTCTGTCTCTCTTAAATGATAAATAAATATATGTATATATGTTACTTGGGGTGGTATGTGAGGTGAGAGCATTGTGGTCTCAAGGTTAAGTAATTTTATTCTGGACAGAATATCATTGCTCCTTGCTGTTGTATATGGAAGTTTTTAGGAGTAGAGAGACATATTGTCTGTAGCTAACTCCCAAATGGGTTCGCACAGGAGTAGGAAAACTTTTTTTTTTTTGACAAGGGTCCCGATAGTGAAGATTTTAAGCTTTGGAGGACATGTGGCTTCTGTCACACTCACTCTGCTGTTGTGGTGCCCAGGCAGCCACAGACCACCATATGCAAGTGCAGGGAGTGGCTGGGTACCAGTGAAGCTGTGTGTATGGAAACTGCCATTCCAGTGGTATGTAATCTTCACATGTGGTGAAAGTTTTAAAAATTACTTTTCCATCCTCCAAAACTCATTTCCATCTTATTGCCCATACTTAGATTTAATTATTGCCCATAATTAGATTCCAGTTTGGCAAAGGTGGGCTAGAGAAGTGGCTTAGCGGTTAAGGTGCTTGCCCATGAAGCCTAAGGACCTGTGTTCTACTCTCCAGATCCCACGTTAGCCAGATGCACAGAGGTGAGGCAAGTGTAAGGTCGCACATGCCCACTAGGTAGCCCAAGCGTCTGGAGCTCGATTTCAGTGGCTGAGATCCTGGCGTGCCAATTTTCTCTCTCTCTCTCTGTTTCTTTCTCTAAAATAAAAATTTTTTTCTAAATTAAAACTAATTTTAGGGCTGGAGAGATGGCTTAGCGGTTAAGCGCTTGCCTGTGAAGCCCAAGGACCCCAGTTTGAGGCTCGATTCCCCAGGACCCATGTTAGCCAGATGCACAAGGGGGCGCTTGCATCTGGAGTTTATTTGCAGTGGCTGGAAGCCCTGGCGTGCCCATTCTCTCTCTCTCTCTGTCGCTCTCAAATAAATAAATAAAAATAAACAAAAAATATTTAAAAAGGAAAAGCAAAGGTACTTGTCAGCAAAGCCTAATGACCCCACTTTGATTCCCCAGCACCCACATAAAATCAAATGCACAAAGTGGCACATTCATCTAGAGTTTGTTTGCAGTGGCTAGAGGCCCTGGTGTACTCATTCTTTCTCTCTCTCCTTCTCTCTCTCTCTCCTCTTGCAAATACATAAATAAATGAAAAAAAAATTTAAAAAAGCAATACAGGGCTGGAGAGATGGCTTAGCAGTTAAGGCACTTTCCTGCAAAGCCAGAGGATCCAGGTTCAATTCTCCAGGACCCACATAAACCAGGTGCACAAGGTGGCACTTGTATCTGGAGTTCATTTGCAGTGGCCAGAGGTCCTGGCATGCCTTTTCCCTCTCTTTCCCTCTCCCTTCTCTTTCTTCTGTCCTTGCAAATAAATAAATAAATAAATAGCAAACTATTTTTAAAAAGAAAGAAAAGCAATACACCAATGTGTGCATGTCTTGTTCTAGCCCAGGCTGACCTGGAATTCACTACATCATCTCAGGGTGGCCTCAAACACAGTGATCCTCCTACCTCTGCCTACTGAGTGCAGGGAATAAAGGCATGGGCCACCACGCCAGGCTTTTGAAATCATTTTTTTTTTCTTTTTTTCCTTTTGAGGTAGGATCTCACTCTAGCTTAGGCTGACCTCGTGGAATTCACCACATACTCTCATGGTGGCTTCAGACTCACAGCAGTCCTCCCACTTCTGCTTCCCAAGTGCTGGGATTAAAGGTGCGTGCCACCACACATGGCTCTCTGAAATCATTTTTTTAAATTTTATTTTTGAGAGAGAGAAAGAGGCAGAGAGAGAGAGAGAATGGGCATTTCAGGGTCTTTCAGCTACTATGAATGAACTCCAGACGTGTGTGCCCCCTTGTGTGCGACATTGCACATGTCACTTTGGCGTCTGGCTACATGGGACCTGGAGATTCGAACAAGCATTTGCAAGGCAAGTGCCTTAAGGGTTAAGCCATCTCTCCAGTCCTGAAATCATTTTTTAAAAACATTTTATTTATTTATTTATTTGGTTTTTCAAGGTAGGGTCTCACTCTGGCCCAGGATGACCTGGAATTCACTATGGAGTCTCAGCCTTGAACTCACAGCGATCCTCCTACCTCTGCCTCCCAAGTGCTGGGATTAAAGGCATGCGCCATCACACCCGGCACATTTTATTTATTTATTTGAGAGTGAGTGTGAGAGAGACAAAGAGGTAGATAGAGAATGAGCCTGTGAGACCTCTAAGCCACTGCAAACGAACTCTAACACATGTGCCACCTTGTGCATCTGGCTTTATGTAGGTACTGGAGAATCAAACCTGGGTCCTTTGGCTTTGCCGGCAAGCACCTTAACTGCTAAGCTATCTCTCCAGTCCTTTTGAAATAATTTTAAAATAAATGAACAATTTAAAAAAATTTCTGGAAAGAGTAAGAACAGGATGCTACATGATGGAGATTTTGCATTTTTTAGATTGAATGGATAGAGTCAGGCATGGTGGTGAGCCCACAATCCCAGCACTGGCGTGGTGAAGGTAGAAGGATTAGGAATTCAAGTCTATGTTTGATTACGTAGTGAATTTGAAGCCAGGTTGGGCTACATGAGATCCTATCTTAAAAACAAACAAAAATCAAATGAGAAGGCAGTGTGACCAGTTTATGTATTTTGGGCTGTCACTCCTAGTTGTCATCTACTCCTGCCTTCACTTCTTCCTCATTTTCTCACTTAATATCAGGATCCTGCTCAGCGGACATGAGATGTTGGGCTTTGTCTTTGCTATCCCCTCTTTCTCCCTCTGCTAAACACATTTCTTTGGCCAACTAAGAGAACAGCTATTTAGACTGTCCATCGGTTTGTTGATTTTAGTTTCATGTTCCACATTCCCTGTGTCGGCTGCTCTCCTCACCTCACCTCCACAGACATTACTCCCTGGGAGTTGTGCTGTGCAGCAATAAAAGACCTTACCTACCATGTTCTTTCTCTCTGCATTGGAATTAAGTCTCATGTTAAGGCTCCAAATAGCTATTTCAAGAATAAGATATTGAATTTATTGAGTGATGGTGTTTGGGAAAGGGAGCTGGCTTTATTTTTATATATTTTTTAATATTTTATTATTTATTATTGATTTGAGAGAGAGATGGAGAGAAAGAGGCAGGTAGAGAGAGAATGGGCACACCAGTGTCTCCAGCCACTGCAAATGAACTCCAGATGCATGTGCCACCTTGTGCATCTGGCTTTGTGTGAGTATTGGGCTATCGACCCTGGGTGCTTAGGCTTCACAGGTAGGCACCTTAACTGCTCAGCCATCTCTCCAGACCTTCCTTCCTTCCTTCCTTCCTTCCTTCCTTCCTTCCTTCCTTCCGTCCATCCGTCCTGAGGGAATGGGCACGCTAGCCATTATAAAGGAACTCCTGATGCATGTGCCTCCTTGTGCATCTGGCTTTATGTGGGTGTTGGGGGATCAAAATTGGAACCTGGGTCCTTTGGCTTTAGGCTAGTGCCTTAACCGCTAAGCCATCTCTCCAGCCCCCTATATATATTTTTTAGAGAGTTAGGGCTGGAGGGATGGCTTAGCGGTTAAGGCACTTGCTTGCCTGTAAAGCCCAAGAACCCAGATTCTATCCCCAGTACCCATTTAAAGCCAGATGCACAAGGAGTCGCATGTGTCTGGAGTTTGTTTGCAGTGGCTAGAGGCCCTGGTGCACCCATTCTCTCTCTCTTTCAAATAAATAAATAAACAAATAAATTAATTTAAAAAAAATACTAAAAGAGTTGGAGAAGGCTCCATCTGAACTAGTAGATTTTTCTTTTTGAGGTGGGATTGGGCTGGAGAGATCACTTAGCAGTTAAGGTGCTTTCCTGCAAAGCCAAAGGATGCAGGTGTGATTCCCCAGGACCCATTTAAGCCAGATGCACAAGGTGGCACATGTGTCTGGAGTTCGTTTGCAGCAGCTGGAGGCCCCAGTACATCCATATTCAGTCTCTCTCTCTCAAATAAATAAATAAATAAAAATAAAATAAAAGAGGTAGGGTTACCCTGTAGCCCAGGCCGACCTGGAATTCACTATGTAGTCTAAGGCTGGCTGGCCTTGAACACACAGTGATCCTCCTACCTCTGCTTCCTAAGTGCTGGGATTAAACTTTTGCTCCACCATGCCCAATTATCCAACCTACATTTCTTTTTTTTTAATTAAAAAAATTTTTTTTTATTGACAACTTCTATTCTTTCTTTTTTTTTAATTTTTTTTTGTTATTTTTATTTATTTATTTGAGAGTGACAGAGAGAAAGAGGCAGATAGAAAGAGGAAGAGAGAATGGGCGTGCCAGGGCCTCCAGCCACTGCAAATGAACTCCAGACGCGTGCGCCCCTTGTGCATCTGGCTAACGTGGGTCCTGGGGAATCGAGCCTCAAACCGGGGTCCTCAGGCTTCACAGGCAAGTGCTCAACCACTAAGCCATCTCTCCAGCCCCTATTCTTTCTTTTTAATTAATTTATTTTTGGGTTTTCAAAGTAGGGTTTCACTTAAGTCCAGGCTGACCTGGAATTCACTATGGAATCTCAGGGTGGCATGGAACTCACGGCGATCCTCCTACCTCTGCCTTCCGAGCACATGTGCCACCGCACCCCACCCAGCAATAAAAATATATTTTGAAAAATATCTAGTGTGTGGTATTTTATAAGGAAAAAAGATCTGATTTGGCATATAGTTTCATCACTTGTTACGTGAGTACTGTCATAGTGCTTCCAAACCCAAGTGGCCACGTCTGACAGGGGCCTTGTGCCGTGCTGTAACGTGGATAGCATCACATGGCTGGCATGGTTGAGAGTGCCGAGTGGGTGCGCTCGTGGAAGAACACGTGTTGGGAAGATTTGGGGAGAGCCAGCAGACTTCCTTATAGGGAGTCTAGTGAGTACTCAGCTAGCCCCCGTGAGGCCTACCAACTCCTCAGCACAGCTACGCTGGGAGACAAACCATACCCGTATCACAGCAGACACCTGGGGAATTTTGCCTGTTATCATGTCTGGATTCTGTTTCCTATATGGCTTGATTCTTAGGAAGGTTCTCCCCACTCAGAGCTCAGGTATAGCTTCTGCCCCGTTAGCAAACCTGAGGGGAGCAGATCTCTGATCTGGTCCTTCCAGCCCGAGTCCCAGGACTGGATCTCACTGGGTGAGCAGGAGCATGTCTTCACCTCTGAGCCAGTCAGTTGCCAGGGGACCCGAAGACACTAATTGAATTGGCCAGGCCTGGGTCCTGTAATCAGCCTTGGAGTATACCTTCAGCATTAACAAATCATGTGGACTAAGAATTGACAATGAGGCCGGGCGTGGTGGCGCACCAGCACTAGGGAGGCAGAGGTAGGAGGATCGCCGTGAGTTCGAGGCCACCCTGAGACTTCTTAGTGAATTCCAGGTCAGCCTGGGCTAGAGTGAGACCCTACCTCGAAAACCAAAAAAAAAAAAAAAAAAGAAAGAAAGAATTGACAATGAGGGCTGGAGAGATGGCGTAGCGGTTAAGGCGCTTGCCTGCAAAGCCAAATGACCTTGGTTCGATTCCCTAGGACCCACAGGAGCCAGATGCACAAGGGGGTGCATGCATCTGGAGTTCGTTTAGCAATGGCGGGAAGGCGCTTGCCTGCAAAGCCAAATGACCTTGGTTCAATTCCCTAGGACCCACAGGAGCCAGATGCACAAGGGGGTGCATGCATCTGGAGTTCGTTTGCAATGGCGGGAAGCCCTGGTGCGCCCATTCTCTCTCAAAGAAAGAAAGAAAGAAAGAAAGAATTGACAATGAAGGCTGGAGAGATGGCATAGTGGTTAAGGCGCTTGCCTGCAAAGCCAAATGACCTTGGTTCAATTCCCTAGACCCACAGGAGCCAGATGCACAAGGGGGTGCATGCATCTGGAGTTCGTTTGCAATGGCGGGAAGCCTGGTGCGCCCATTCTCTCTCAAAGAAAGAAAGAAAGAATTGACAATGAAGGCTGGAGAGATGGCATAGTGGTTAAGGCGCTTGCCTGCAAAGCCAAATGACCTTGGTTCAATTCCCTAGGACCCACAGGAGCCAGATGCACAAGGGGGTGCATGCATCTGGAGTTCGTTTGCAATGGCGGGAAGCCTGGTGCGCCCTTGCTCTGCCCTTCAGGAGACACACAGGATCTACAGGCAGAAGCTGGAGGAGCTGGCTGCGCTGCAGACGCTGTGTAGCGGCTCCATCAGCAAGCAGAAGCGGCGTCTCAAGGACTTGAAGCACACACTTCACAGGTAGGTCGGGCTAGACTTGAAGCCCGCCACCCCTTGTTCTGAGGGATAGAAACCCAGAATGGAATTTTTTTTTTTTTTTTTTTTTTTTTTGGTTTTTTTTGAGGTAGGGTCTCAGTGTGGCCCAGGCTGACCTTGGGATTCACTATGGAGTCTCAGGGTGGCCTTGAACTCACTGCGATCCTCCTACCTCTGCTTCCCAAGTGCTGGGATTAAAGGTGTGTGCCACTGCCCGAATGGAAATTTTAATGGAAGAAAACAAGAATCCCTTCAGGCCTCACTGGATCCCCAGGTCAAAGGGTGTTGGTGGGAAGCTGGCATTTCCCTTTGAGTTCTGCGTTCCTCTAGATTAGCTCTGCTCTCAGGGGGGTGCATGCATCTGGAGTTCGTTTGCAATGGCGGGAAGCCCTGGTGCGCCCATTCTCTCTCAAAGAAAGAAAGAATTGACAATGAAGGCTGGAGAGATGGCATAGTGGTTAAGGCGCTTGCCTGCAAAGCCAAATGACCTTGGTTCAATTCCCTAGACCCACAGGAGCCAGATGCACAAGGGGGTGCATGCATCTGGAGTTCGTTTGCAATGGCGGGAAGCCTGGTGCGCCCATTCTCTCTCAAAGAAAGAAAGAATTGACAATGAAGGCTGGAGAGATGGCATAGTGGTTAAGGCGCTTGCCTGCAAAGCCAAATGACCTTGGTTCAATTCCCTAGACCCACAGGAGCCAGATGCACAAGGGGGTGCATGCATCTGGAGTTCGTTTGCAATGGCGGGAAGCCCTGGTGCGCCCATTCTCTCTCAAAGAAAGAAAGAAAGAATTGACAATGAAGGCTGGAGAGATGGCATAGTGGTTAAGGCGCTTGCCTGCAAAGCCATAATCGGGAGCCAGCCGAACATAGGCCTTCTTCTCTCCAACAGGCCTGATCAGGGTGTTGACTTTGGCCACATCAGTGTCATAGTTTCTTCACAGCCTGTTTGATCTGGTGCTTGTTAGCCTTGACGTCCACAGTGAACACCAGGGTGTGGTTGTCGTCTATCGTCTTCATGGCTGACTCGGTGGTCAGGGGGAACTTGATGGTGGCACAGTGGTCAAGCTTGTTTCTCCTGGGGGGCGTTCTTCCGAGGGTATTTAGGCTGCCTCCGGAGGCGCAGTGTCTTGGGTCGCCGAAAAGTGGGTGACATGCGGATCTTTTTCTTTTTGTGGCTGTGGACACCTTTCACCACTGGCCTTCTTGGCTTTCAGAGCCTTTGCTTTGGCTTCAGCTTTGGGAGGGGCAGGAGCTTCCTTCTTTGCTTCAGTGCCATCTTGGCGAAAAGCTAGTTTTCTTTTTAAAATATTTTGATTATTTATTTGAGAGAGAGAGAGAAAAAAAAAAAAAGACAGAAAGAGAATGGGAGCCAGGTGTGGTGGTGCACGCCTTTAATCCCAGCACTCGGGAGGCAGAGGTAGGAGGATCGCCGAGAGTTTGAGGCCACCCTGAGATTACTACATTGTGAATTTCAGGTCAGCCTGGGCTAGGGTGAGGCCTTACCTTGTAAAACCAAAAAAATAAAGAGAGAGAGAGAGAGAATGGGTGCGCCAGGGCCTCTAGTCACTGCACCCCAACTCTAGACACATGTACTACCTTGTACATCTGGCATTACGTGGGATACTGGGGAACTGAACTTGGGTCCTTAGGCTTTGTCAGCAAGCACCTTAACCACTGTGCTATCTCTCCAGCCCCTTCTTTTTAAAGTTGTATCTGTGTGTGTGTGTGTGTGTATATGCACCAAGGTCTCTTGCCACTGCAAATGAATGCCCACCCAGCTTTATGTTGGTGGCAGGGGAACTGAACCTGAGCTGACAGGCTTGGCAAGCAAGCACCTTTAACTGTCGAGCCTCCTCCGCAGCCCCTCTTTTTCTTTTTCTCACACAGGGTCTTATGTAGCCCAGGTTGGCCTTGAACTCCCAGTCCTCCTGCCTCTACCACCTGAGTGCTGGAACAGGTATGCACCACAATACCTGGCTTCAGCTTGGCTTTCTAGCTTTGAGAGTGGCATCTTTCCAAAGGGCAACAGGCAGACCTTGCTGGGTGACTGCTTACAGTCTCTTGTGCTGTTTGGTCTGTTCTCTTAGTAATCTTAAGTTTCTTACAATGGAAGAAAACTAGTATAGCCAGTCAGTGTCCATTGAGCCCTACTAGGTGCTAGATATCATTCTATATTTATTTATTTATTTGAGAGGGGCTGGGGAGGAAGCGAATGGGCACAACAGGGCCTCCTAGCCACTACAAACAAATTCCAGACACATTTGCCACCACGTGCCCCTGGCTTACATGGGTACTGGCGAGTCAAGCCTGGGTCCTTAGGTTTTACAGGCAAGTGCCTTAACCACAGGAGCCAGATGCACAAGGGGGTGCATGCATCTGGAGTTCGTTTGCAATGGCGGGAAGCCTGGTGCGCCCATTCTCTCTCAAAGAAAGAAAGAAAGAATTGACAATGAAGGCTGGAGAGATGGCATAGTGGTTAAGGCGCTTGCCTGCAAAGCCAAATGACCTTGGTTCAATTCCCTAGACCCACAGGAGCCAGATGCACAAGGGGGTGCATGCATCTGGAGTTCGTTTGCAATGGCGGGAAGCCCTGGTGCGCCCATTCTCTCTCAAAGAAAGAAAGAAAGAAAGAAAGAAAGAAAGAAAGAAAGAAAGAAAGAATTGACAATGAAGGCTGGAGAGATGGCATAGTGGTTAAGGCGCTTGCCTGCAAAGCCAAATGACCTTGGTTCAATTCCCTAGACCCACAGGAGCCAGATGCACAAGGGGGTGCATGCATCTGGAGTTCGTTTGCAATGGCGGGAAGCCCTGGTGCGCCCATTCTCTCTCAAAGAAAGAAAGCTGCTAGCGACATTCCTGGAGTGACTTTTGTGGGGAGGTGGTACCCGCCATGTGTGTGTGGGGGGGGGCATGGGACCTGGGATCGTGACAGAAGACAGAGGGAGTGAGAGAAGTACTAGCTGGCTCTGAACACCCAGTAGGCTAGACTAATCAGCCAGTCAGCCCCAAGGTCTGCCCCAGCAACTTAGCCTCCAGCCGGGGCTAAGTAAGAAGCATAATTGCAGACACTTGGGGCCATAGGGGACACTTTACCTTCAAATCACCACAAGAACCAACATGTGCCGAGTGCCTGCTGCATGCCTGCCATTGTGCTGGATAGTCCTGTGGCGTCCATCATTTTGTCCTCAATAATCAGTTGTAACAGTTTTTTATTTTTATTTATTTATTTATTTATTTTTTCTTTCAAGGTAGGGTCTCACTTGAGCCCAGGCTGACCTGGAATTTATTCTGTAGTCCCGGGCTGGCCTTGAACTCACAGTGATCCTCCTACCTCTGCCTCTTTGCAATGGCGGGAAGCCTGGTGCGCCCATTCTCTCTCAAAGAAAGAAAGAAAGAATTGACAATGAAGGCTGGAGAGATGGCATAGTGGTTAAGGCGCTTGCCTGCAAAGCCAAATGACCTTGGTTCAATTCCCTAGACCCACAGGAGCCAGATGCACAAGGGGGTGCATGCATCTGGAGTTCGTTTGCAATGGCGGGAAGCCTGGTGCGCCCATTCTCTCTCAAAGAAAGAAAGAAAGAATTGACAATGAAGGCTGGAGAGATGGCATAGTGGTTAAGGCGCTTGCCTGCAAAGCCAAATGACCTTGGTTCAATTCCCTAGGACCCACAGGAGCCAGATGCACAAGGGGGTGCATGCATCTGGAGTTCGTTTGCAATGGCGGGAAGCCTGGTGCGCCCATTCTCTCTCAAAGAAAGAAAGAATTGACAATGAAGGCTGGAGAGATGGCATAGTGGTTAAGGCGCTTGCCTGCAAAGCCAAATGACCTTGGTTCAATTCTTTTGAGACAAGATTCAGCCTGGTAGGCCCTCCAGGAGAGGAGATACCTTCTAAGCCTGCACTGGGATGGGTTCCCCTTGCGCCTCCTCTTTTTCTGTGTTTGGATTAAAAACTACACCAGTTAGTTGGTACTTATCTCCAATGGAATGAAACTAGAGTCCAACATTCATGACCCTTTTTTTTTTATAGTGATACTCAAACCCACCACTCGAGCTTCTTTCAACACCATCATTGGTGCATTTTGTATCAGGAACTCATGTTACACATACAAAAAAACAAAACAACAACAGAAAAAAAAAAAAACTCAAAGTGGTCTAAGACAAAAATGGGAGATTTATTATCTCATATAAATAAAGATGCATGTACTCTTTCCCAGGGTGTATGTTGCATTCTTAGGTGGGTTTTCTCTACAGACTGTTCTCCAGCAGCCCTAGACTTGCATCACACTTGCTTAACAGTTCCAGCAGAAAAAGTCTAGCTCTGCTTTGGTTCTGGGTAAAATCCCAGGGCTGATTCTCACTGGGGTAGGTTGTGTCAATAGACCATTCTTAGTCCCATCAGGAGGATGCTCTGCTTTGACTGAGCTGTGGTCATGAGCCTCAGGGTGTGAGGGAGGGAGACGGTTCTATGAGGGCCCTGTGCTGCCCTTGCCGGATGTAGGGACTGAATGCTGCACGTTTGAGCTCTCCTTCTGCAGAGCAGCAGTGTCCTGAGAACCCACTCATCCTATTTTCTAATGTGGGATGCTCGGCGTGCATTCATTAAGCTTGAATAGCGTTGGATGGGTTCTCACTAGGTCTCTCTTCCAGGCTCTACTTGAATCTGGTCCTTGGCAATGTGAACGTAACCCTTCTCAGCAACCAGGCCAAGTGAGTATGCCTCAACACCCACTGACTCAGGGAAGGGTCCAAGCTAAGATTCTTTTTTTCTTGCATAAAACAAAAGGTGTTAACAGTTGAGGCTTTCTGTCTTTACCGCCTTGCCCTCTTCATGAGGTAGGGCACTCGGGAGTTCTCCTTGCCCTCTTCATGAGGTAGGGCACTCGGGGAGTTCTCCTTTCTTCCTTTCCCAGGATCAGTGTGTTAGCTGATGGTGCTGGGACTCTCTGTTTCCCGGAGAAATGATATCTACTGTGTCCCATACCTTATCACAACATTTCTCATGAGGAGTGGCATTCCTGACCAAACATAGATGACTTTGGCCCTTGGTGGTTTTGCTAAAGTCCTTGTGTGAGAGAACTTGTCTTTCCTCTACCCCCCGTCCATCTCCAACATGGGCCCAGAGCCCTCACACAGGAGCCAAGGGACAGGAAGCTTTTGTAGTTGGTCTTCTTTTCCTCACTGGTCATCACTGATTTAAGGCTAGATCTCCCTTTAGTGGGATGGGCGGGTCCTTGTGGGATTGCATTATCAGTAGATGTTGAGGCTGGTAGGATGGCACAGAGTGGAACTGGTAGCAATAGGAGACCTTTCATGGAGTGGTCTGCCTGGCAGGTTCGCCTACAAGGATGAATATGAGAAGTTCAAGCTCTACCTGACCATAATCCTGCTTCTGGGTGCCGTGGCGTGTCGCTTTGTCCTTTATTACAGGTAACGGGGTGCGGCGTTAAGTGCGTGGGCATGGGGCATGGGCATGAGGAGGGGCCCAGAAGAGAGAGGTCCTCAGGGAGGCAGTCTTTCCTGCTTCCTCAACCTGTGGCACACTAAGGCGAAGAGTGGGGAAAGACCAGTTCTGGTGGGAAATAGCCTTCCTGTCCACCCTGAATCTATCTAGTATTATTAAATAGCTCCTGGAAGGGCCTCATGGCAGAGCCCTGTGGTTTATCTGTATACTGGAGTTGGCTATAACATGGAATGAAACCCCGGCACATGCTGCAGCATGGATGCACTCTGAAAACCCATGCTGGCCGAAAGAAGCCAGACACAAATGGCCACATATAGTATGAAACGTCCAGAAGAGGCAGGCTCATAGATCAGTACTTGTCAGGGAAAGGGGAATGTTCTGGAGTTAGGTAGCGATACAGTTCCATGAATAGAGCAAAAAAAAAAAAAACACTGCATTATGCACTTTAAAAGGGTGAATTTTATGGTATATAAGTTATATTTCAACTATGAATTAAATAAGCAAATAAATGAAAGAAGGAGAAGAGCCAACTCAGGTTGCTTGGGCTCAAATTTTGGCTTTTTTTTTTTTTTTTTTTTTTTTGGTTTTTCAAGATAGGGTCCTGCTGTAGCCCAGGCTGACCTAGAATTTACTATGTAGTCTCAGTGTGGCCTCCAACTCACTGTGATCCTTCTACCTCTGCCTCCCGAGTGCTGGGATTAAAGGCATGTACAACCATGCCTTTGAGATCTTGACTTTGATACCCACTAGCTGTTTCCATGCACAGGTTCCTGTGGGACCCCCTCCCCCCGACTTCCCTTCTGCCGGACAAGGTGACAGGCAACAGGGTCACAACACAATCTAGTGAGTCCACACTGTGTGTGGTAGCCCTCTGCCCAGTGCCTGGCCCGCTCCTGGCTAGATGAAGAGGCAGGACAGACCAAGCTGGGCCAAGGAAGGAAGCAGGAGCCATACTGCCCACAGGGTCCACTCTTCCCCTGCCCAGTTTTCTGTCCTGAGGGAAGTCAGCCAAGTCTGGCTTAGTCATTTGGGCCACATGTCAAGGGTTTATTTCTTGGCAGATGCTTTACTCAGAGTTCAGCTGCTGGCCTGGGCACTTGAATGTTCATAAAAAAGGTTCTTGCAGGCCCCAGGCCCAAGCTTGTTCTCTGCCAGGGCCTGGCCCATGTCCCTCAGGGCAAAGGCTGTACCCAGCAGTGATGCCTGCTTATCTGCCCCTCTGGCAGGGGTGGAGGTTCTTGGTATGCAACCACAGTTCCTTACCCTGGGGCCTCTCGGGTTCCCCCAGGGCAGCCTGCAGTGGATTGTCAAGTTCTAAGTCAACGTCTAAGCTTTCCCAAGAGCCCTCATCATCCCATTTCTTCCCCCTTCCCTTACGCATCAGTCCACTAGGGTTTCTGTAACAAAGTCCCATTAACTTAGGGGCCTGAATACAACAGAAGCACATTCTCTCACAGCTCTGGAGGCTGGAAATAAGTAATGGAGGTATTGCAGGACTGTACTGGCTCTGGGACCCTGAGGAAGCTTTCGTGGCTCCCCTGGCATCTGGTGTTCCTTGGTTTAAAGCTGTTTCATTCCAGTCACTGCCTCTGTCGTCACATGGCCTATCTTCCTGTGGGTCTCACCACTTTCTCTTCCCTTTCCTTTCCCTCTCCTGGGCGGGTGAGAGGGGGGTCCTGCATTAGGCAGTTTTCATTAGAGACCAGCAGTGGTTTCCTGGCTCCCTTCACCTAGGAATGCTCTCAGGGGGCTAGTCTTTTATTTACAAAGGCAGGCTGTGCTCAGTGGGTCTCTGATAAGCCATGTTCTCCGACCATAACCATGCTACCTCCAGAAGCCCATCCCGGCCACCTTTGAGCTGCTCAGCCTAGCTGGGGGCTGGAGTCACCATTGAGGAGGTGTTGGAGTTTATTTATTTTATGTATTATTATTTTTATTTTTATCTTGATTTTTCGAGGTAGGGTCTCACTCTAGTCCAGGCTGACCTGTAATTCACTGTGTAGTCTCAGAGCGGCCTCAAACTCATGGCGATCCTCCTACCTCTGCCTCCTGAGTGCTGGGATTAAAGGCGTGCGCCACCGCGTCCAGCTGGAGTTTATATTTTGGTTAGCCTTACAACCAACCCATCCAGGCTATAAGACTTGTTTCTCATGTGTGACTGAGTTTACAGTTGACATAAGGGCATAAAGGGCGCATGCCTCTTCCCACTGCAGACAGTGCAAAATGGGATCCACTTGCGGCTCTAATGTCAGTCCTTCTGTTAATATCCAGCCAGAGAATGCCACAAGGGGCAGGAAGAGTTTCCAAGAGATGGGTGTTCTGGGCGGGGTGAGTGGAGGAGGGGCCTCTGGCAGAGTGCAGCGTGGAGTTGGAGCCAGGTGCAGAGGGAGCAGGGTCTGGGAGTTGGGGAACAGGAGGAGCCCGAGGGCTGGTGCGAGCCCCTCCAGCTGCTCCCCTTCCTGGGGCTGTCTCTTCCCTCAGGGTGACTGATGAAGTCTTCAACTTTCTGCTGGTGTGGTATTACTGTACTCTGACCATTCGGGAGAGCGTCCTCATCAGCAACGGTTCCAGGTAAATGGGGGCCTGGCTTGTGGGGGAGGAGGGGTGCCAAAGAGAATATGCATGGTGGGCAGTCCCAGGTTGACACCCTCAGCCAGCAATGCATGCCTTTCTTCCCTGGGGTGTTTGGGGGGGGGGTTCTGTGATGACTCAGAACCAGGAATGGGGAGAACCTGTCTGATACTGTTGGTATAATGTCACTTATTAATTTATGGTCAATCTCTTAGTTACAAGTAACAGAAACCCCAAGCCACAGTGGTTTAGAGTAGTTGGAAATCTGTTGTCTCATAAAAAAAGAACAGGTACAAGTTGGAGGTAGTGGCGCACACATCTGTAATCCCAGCACTTCGGAAGTGTAGAGTTCAAGGCCAGCATTGACTACATAGTGAGTTTGAGGTCAGCCTTGGCTGTCTGAGACTCTGTCTCAAAAATCAAAACCAAGCCAGGCGTGGTGGCTCACGCCTTTAAATCCCAGCACTCGGGAGGCAGAGGTAGGAAAATCACCATGAGTTCAAGGCCACTCTGAGACTACATAGTGAATTCCAGGTCAGCCGAGCTAGAGTGAGACCCTACCTCGAAAAACAAAACAAACAAACAAACAAACAAAAAAAGGATCAAAACCACACCAAACCAAAACAGAAAAAATTAAAAGAACAGGTTCGTTGGGACAACCGCTAGGGAAGGCTTATTCCAGGAGCTCACACACTCTCTGTCACCAGGACTCAGTGTCTCTCCATCTTTCCCCTCAGCCTTCTGTGCTGTCTGTCTACTCAGGCCCCATTTAGGAGGCTTCATTTAGGAGACTCATGGGTACTCCAGCAAACAGGGCTCATCTGCCTTTTCCAAGTCTCACCTATCCCATTGGTTGGGTGCAAGAGCTGGCTGGACCAATCACTGTCACCAGAGAATGCACTGCCGTGATTGGGCAGACTTGAGCCTCTCCCGTGCTCCTAGATTCACCATTAGCAGCACAGAAGGGAGGGTCCTGAGGGGAGCATCCTTAATCAGATGATGGATGAATTCTGGTGACAAGAGTGGATGGTGTACAAGGGTTGTGGGTGAGGGGGTAGTGGACAGGTGACAGAGGCCTTGCCCCAAACTGCCCTGTGCCAGGAGTAAGGATTCCAGGGCAGCTCTGGGACCCTGTGTGGGCATGTCCTCTCTTTGGGCTATTTCACATCAGCATCCCTTGGTGGTGGTGGGGCGGGGGGACGACTGTGTTGTACTAACACTGAATGAATCCACGGAGTTGGGGTTACCTGTGTTTCATGTCTCCCAAGAGCTCTGAATTCAAGAAGAGCCACTTGTAAATCCCCTTTCTTTCCTGCCAAGGGAAGAATAGTTTTGGAGCCCAATTAAGAGCCATGGTTTGGGGCTCAGTGGTAGAGGGGCTGATTAGCATGGGTTCAGTGCCCAGCCCTGGGGGCCAGGAAAGACCCAGTGGCTTAGCACTCGCAGGACGCGGTTTATGAAGGTCCGATTCCTTTCTGGGGATGACCGTTGACTTCCCAGCACCTTCATCACTTCCTCTGAGGGGCTAGTAAAGACTGGCTAAGAGCTAAGTGTCTGCCAGTCCTCTAAGACGTGTACCACCTTCTCACGTTTCTGCCTGGTGGTCTCTTACGGCAGGTCCCTGCCCTGCAGGATCTCACCCTGAACATAGAGCCGAGAGGTAAGGACCAGTGCCTGCCCCCGCTGTCCCACTGAGGGACATGGCGATGCCTAGGAAGGCAGCCTGTGTAGCACGTAGCTGTGTAGACGAGATCAGTGTTTCCCAAACTGTCCTCATTTTGGTCCTGTCCAAGCTTTTGCTGCCATATCCATGTATAACCCGACGAGTTCCCGATGTTTTTAGTCACACACCCCTTCCCCCCATTTATTTACTTAATTTATTTTTAGTCGTTTGAGACAGGATCCTCTCCGGTAGCCCCAGGATGGACTCAAATTCACAATCCTTCCTCATCCCAAATGCTGAGATTATTGCACATGCTATCAGACATCATACCTGGCTACAATCTTCCCTCCTTTTTATTATTTATTTATTTATTTTTGGTTTTTCGAGGTAGGGTCTCATTCTAGCTCAGGCTGACCTGGAATTCACTATGTAGTCTCAGGATGACCTCGAACTCATGGTGATCTTCCTACCTCTACCTCCCCAGTGCTGGGATTATAGGTGTGCGCCACCACACCCGGCGATTTTTTTGTTTTTTGAGGTAGAGTCTCACTCTAGCCCAGGCTGGCCTAGAACTCACTCTGTAGTCCCAGGCTGCCTCCAAATTCACAGCTGTTCTCCTACCTCTGCCTCCCAAGTACTGGATTAAAGGTGTGTGCCACCACACCTAGCTTCTTCCCTCCTATTTTTTTTTTTTCCCCTTTTCTTTTTGCTGTTGTGGAGACAAGATTTCATTATATAGCCCTGGCTGTCTTGGAATTCACTATATAAAGCAAATTGGCCCAAACTTATTGTTGGTCATCTTCCTGCCTCAGCCTCCCAAGTGCTGGGATAGCAGGTGTGTGTTATCACAACCAGCTCCCCAATTTTTTAAAAACTTTTTTTTTTGTTTTTTTCAAGGTAGGCTCTCGCTCTAGCCCAGGCTGACCTGAAATTCACTCTGTATTCTCGGGGTGGCCTCAAACTCATGGTGATCCTCCTACCTCTGTCCCCCACGTGGTGGGATTAAAGGCACGCACCACCATGCCTGGCTTTCGGGAAGCAGAGGTAGGAGGATCACCATGAGTTCGAGACTACCCTGAGACTCCATAGTGAATTCCAGGTCAGCATGGGCTAGAGTGAGACCCTACCTCGAAAAAAAAAATTATTTGAGATAGAGGGGGTGGAGAGAGAAAAAGAGGGGAAGAGGCAGAGGCAGAGGCAGATAGAATGGGCGCACCAGGGCCTCCAGCTATTGCAAACAAACTCCAGATGCATGCGCCACTTTATGCGTCGAACCTGGGTCCTAAGGCTTAACAGGCAAGCACCTTAACCGCTAAGCCATCTTTCCAGCTCCAGCCTCACATTTTTAAAGGAAACTTCATTTTACCACCATCTGTGGAAAACCAGTGTGAGTTGCAAGAAAGGGAATCCTATAAAAAAAAAATCCATGTGTTGCTGGGCGTGGTGGCGCACACATTTAATCCCAGCACTCGGGAGGCAGAGGCAGGAGGATGGCTGTGAGTTCATGGCCACCCTGAGACTACATAGAGAATTCCAGGGCAGCCTGGGCTAGAGTGAGACCCTACCTCAAAAAACAAAACAGAAAAGAATACTCAGGGCACCACAGGTCTCTGACGACAGCAGTGCTTTGTACTTGGGTACTAGTTACTTTTTTAAAAAATTTATTTTATTTACTTGAGAGAGAGAGAGGGAGAGATTTTGTGCTCCAAACACAATCACCACCTTGTGCATCTGGCTTATGTGGCTCCTGGGGAATCAAACCTGGGTCCTTTGGCATTGCAAGCAAGTGCCTTAACAGCTAAGCCATCCCTCCAGCCCTAGTTACTTTGTGTTTTTGTTTTGTTTTAGTGAATAGAGCCATGGATGGGAGGGTTACCAGGGAGAAGGGAACAGGATTGTGGGAGAGGGTCTCCTAAAAGATTGGAGCTCACCAGCCATCCTAAAGGCAGGAGGTAGAATCCCCAAGCTAAGCCCCATTGGCCTATTTTATTTTACTTTATTTTTGTGTGTATATTAGTGTGTGTTGCGGCAGCCTTTGGGTGCTCAGCTTTTACCTCGTTTGAGGCAGTCCTTACATTGTTCACTACTGCTTTCACCAGGCTAGCTGTCTCCTGGGCTTCTAGCAGATTCTCTTGTCTCCTCCTTCCTTCTTACCTATAGGTGCTGGTGGAATTATGAATGTCTTCCACAATATTCAGCTTTTTTTCTTTTTTAGTTAAGCAGAAAGACACTTTATTAAGAGCAAGGCAACAATAAAGGTTTGACTGCACTGCCAAAGGAGCAGTGGGCCACTTGAGTGGAGAGTATTGGGGCTTCTCTCTTCATTGGAATTTTAGGGGTGGGTGGCCCAGTTGCTAGGGGTGTAGTTTGGGTGGTCCTCTGGTTTGATTGACAGGTTTGGGTTATATAGCTTTTTCTCTGCTGCCATGATCCTTCTCATGATGCATCTGATTTTAATCATATATGTCATTATATGTAGGTATAAGACTGTTAATAGGGATTTCTCCATAAAAGTTCACTTACAGGACACAGTTTGCCTTATTGCGTATGTACCCCAAACCAGCCCAGGCTGGATGCCCCCATTCTATTCAGAATGTAGATTTACCTAAGAACATGTCTGGATAGGTACTGGTCATGCACAAGTGATAGTCTCTAAGGAGAGGAGAAAACTACTCCATTAAAAAATATTTTATTTTTATTTATTTATCTGAGAGAGAAAAGAGAGAGAGAGAATGGGCATGCCAGGGCCTGCAGCCATTGCAGATGAACTCTAGATGCATGTGCTACCTAGTGCGTCTGGCTTACTTGAGTCCTGGGGAATTGAACCTGGGTCCTTTGGCTTTGCATGCAAGTGCCTTAACCGCTAAGCCATCTCTCCAGCCCAGTATTCAGCTTATGTGGGTGCTTGAATTCTGAACTCAGGCACTCAACACTCAGGTGGCAAGCGCTTTATCCACTGAGCCATCTCCCCAGCCCTGACAGTTTAGCAGGAGCTTTTCTGGGTTCCCCGGAGCTCATGCTGCTGGGAAAGCAGGAATGGTTGTCTGTGAGTCTGTAATACAGTTCTATGTATGGGTCTGCCCTATCTTACCCGCCATGCCCCTTCCTCACTCATTTATTCTGTATTTCCTAAGTGCCAGGCACTGAATTAGGATTCTGAGATAACTCGCCCTGTGTCCCTTAGGAGCCTCCCACCAGGTTTTTAAAAAGTTTTTTTTTTTTTTTTAAAGCAATCACAAGCAGTAGTGGAATCATTCTACCAGGTCTGTCCTCCCAAGCTGGCCTGGGGAAGAGGAGGCTAGAATAGGGCTGGGCAGATAGACCCAAATAGATAGAGTCCTTGGCCTCTAGAATGACTGCAGGAGCTGAGGCCAGTTTGTGGGGGAGGGAGCAAGGCAGGTGGGCTGAATTTGCCTAAAACTAAGACTCATCCTCAACATCTATTGGAGACTTAGCCTACATCCTCCTGTGGTTGCTTCTCAGAGCAGGGAGGCGGGTGAGGAAGGTGCCCTGGAGGTTCCCCTCCTGCTCTGGTCCCTTCCCCAGGAACAGTAACAAACGAGTCCCAGAAAGCACATGAAGCCCGGGGTGGTGGTGCACACTCTCAGGAGGTTGAGGTAGGAGGACCACCATGAGTTCGAGGCCAGCTTGGGCTACATAGTGAGTTCCAGGTGAGACTGCCAGAGAGAGAGAAAGACAGCTTAACACGTAAAAGCACTTGCTTGCAAAGCCTGATGGCCCAGGTTCAGTTCTTCAGTACCCATGTAAAGCCTGCTGCACAAAGTGGCATCTCTCTCTGCTTGCAAAAAAATAGTAAATAATTTAAAAAAGAAAGAAAATAAGAAGTCAGGTGTGGTGGTGCACGCCTTTTGCTAGCACTCGGGAGGCAGAGGTAGGAAGATTGCCATGAGTTCAAGGCCACCCTGAGACTACATAGTGAATTTCAGTTCAGCCTGAGCTTGAGTGAGACCCTGCCTCAAAAAACAAAAATAAATAAATAAATAAACAAATAAATAAAGCTAGAGCCGGGCATGGTGGCACATGCCGACCCTACTTTAAACCCCCCCCCCCAATAAAAAGAGCTGGGTGTGGTAGTGCATGCCTTTAATTCAGTACTCAGGAGGCTGAGGTAGAAGGGTCACCATGAGTTTGGGGCCAGCCTGGGAGTACAGAGTGAGTTACAGGTCAGCCTGGGCTTAGAGTGTGACCTGTCTTGAACCTATACCCCCCTAAAAAAAAAAAAAAAAAAAAAAAAAAAAACTCAGGAAGTAGAGGCAGGATGATTAGAAGTTAAAAGTTATCCTCACCAGCCATGGTGGCACCCATCTTTAATCCCAGCATTCGGGAGGCAGAGGTAGGAGTATCGCTGTGAGTTCGAGGCCACCCTGAGACTACATAGTGAATTCCAGGTCAGCCTGGGCTAGAGTGAGATCTTACCTCGAAAAAAAAAAAAGTTATCCTCAACTACATAGTGCAAGGGTTACATACATGACAGTGGGACAGTGGCACACTCCTGTAGTCCAAGCACTCGGGAGGCACAGGTAGGAGGATCGCCGTGACTTCGAGGCCACTCTGAGACTACAGAGTGAATTCCAGGTCAGCCTGGGCTAGTTGGAGACCCTACCTCGAAAAACAAACAAAACAAAAACAACTCCTAACAAAGGGTTACATGAGACCCTGCACCTCTCCCATCCCCCACCCCCCCCAAAAAAAAAGTGGCCAGGAAAACAGGCCTGGGAGTAGTGAAGTGGGAACTGTCCTGCTATGAGCTGGAGCTACTGGGTATTATAAATCTGATGCCTCCCACCGGAAACGTCACTCATTAGCTACCACAGCAGCAACCGCAGAGCAGGGAGCCCCTCTCTCTCTCTCTTGTTACCCCCATACGTTCTGCTGGAATCTTGTTTTGTTTTGTTTGAAGTATGGTCTCACTCTATCCCAGGCTGTTCTGGAACTCACAGCTATCCTACCTCAGCCTTCCAAGTGCTGGGATCAAAGGTGTGCACCACCATGCCTGGCTGCACCTGGAATCTTGAGAGACTTCTGGTTCGGTCACACTTGGTCACCTCTGAGCCTATCACTTTTTTTTTTTTTTTAATTTACTTATTTGAGAGTGACACAGAGAAAGAGGCAGAGAGACAGAGACAGAGAGAGAGAATGGGCGCACCAGGGTCTCCAGCCACTGCAGATGAACTCCAAATGCGTGCGCCCCCTTGTGCATCTGGCTAACATGGGTCCTGGGGAATCGAGCCTCGAACCAGGGTCCTTAGGCTTCACAGGCAAGCGCTTAACCACCAAGCCATCTCTCCAGCCCTGAGCTTACACTTTTGCAAGAGGGCTGTAGAACCCAGATTAGCCAGCTCTAAGTCATGTACTGGATATATTCGTCAGGTCCATCTAAACCTCTGACTGGGTGAGGTGGTGCCCCATAAAGAATCAGAGGTACGCCGGGTGTGGTGGCGCACGCCTTTAATCCCAGCACTCGGGAGGCAGAGGTAGGAGGATCGCCATGAGTTCAAGGCCACCCTGAGATGACAGAGTTAATTCCAGGTCAGCCTGGACCAGAGTAAGACCCTACCTCAAAAAACAAACAGACAAACAAACAAACAGAAAAACCAAGAATCAAAGGTCCTGACAACCAGGATGAGTAGTGGTTGACAATGGCAAAATAACCAGTGTCTATTGCATTTTTTTCTGGGCCAGAATGAATAAAGTATTAGCAATCATGTTGGCTCATTCTAACAAGCTGGCAATGGCATGTGGCTCGCTCAACTCTCTTTTTTTTCTTTGTTTGTTTGTTTTTGTTTTTCAGGGTAGGGTCTCACTGTAACTCAGGCCTGGAATTCACTATGTAGTCTCAGGGTGGCCTCGAAGTCATGGCGATCCTCCTACCTCTGCCTCCCAAGTGCTGGGATTAAAGACTTTCACCACCATGCCTGGCTTATTATTTATTTATTTACTTATTTATTTACTTGACAGAGAGAGAGAATGAGAATGGGCACACCAGGACTTCCAGCCACTGCAAATGAACTTCAGACACATGCGCCCCCTGTGCAACTGGCTAACGTGGGTCCTGGAGAATCGAACCTGGGTCCTTTGGCTTTGCAGACAAACACCTTAACCGCTAAGCCATCCCTCCAGTCCATCTTATTTTTTTAAATTTAATTAATTTATTTGAGAGACAGAGGGATAGGGGGAGAGAATGGGTACACCAGGGCCTCTAGCAAGTGCAAACAAACTTCAGACACATGTGCCCCCATGTGCATCTGGTTTATGTGGGTCCTGGGGAATTGAACTGGGGTCCTTAGGCTTTGCAGGAAATGCCTTAACCACTAAGCAATCTCTCCAACCTGTCATTGGCTTTTTTTTTTTTTTTTTTTTGGTTTTTCAAGGTAGAGTCTCACTGTAGCCCAGGCTGACCTGAAATTCACTATGGCACTCCTCCTACCTCTGCCTCCTGGAGTGCTGGGATTAAAGGCGTGTGCCATCAGGTCGGACCTCATTGGCTTTTTTAGGGGCTGTCTTTGGAACAAAAGTGTAGAGAAGGTAGCAGACAGAGGAGGTACCCTCATTGTAGAAGCCGTTTTCCCAGCTGTTCTGAA
This sequence comes from Dipus sagitta, assembly GCA_036346955.1. NCBI lineage: Eukaryota > Metazoa > Chordata > Mammalia > Rodentia > Dipodidae > Dipus > Dipus sagitta. The sequence continues at coordinate 27,147,184 of CM070782.1, forward strand.
AACCCAAGCACAAAACCAGGAACTGCCTAGTGTTGAACTGTGTGTGAGCGCCTGGTGCACCTCTCTCCTGTGGAGTTAATGTTCCCTGAAGAGAAGAGCAGTGAGCTCCCTTGACACAGCCCCTAGAGACCAGGATGTGCTGTCCCTAAGTCCTGATGGCCACATGCGTACCTACTCATCTTGGGGTCTACAGCCTCTGCAAGCCACATTTCCATAGCAATCAGGTCATGAGAGTGGCTGCTAAGGGGTACAGTTTTCTTTTGGGGGTGATACAAAGGTCTAAAACTGATCGTGGTAATAATTGCACAATTTTGTGAAAATACTAAAAGCTACGTTGAAATGGATGAATTGTAAAATATTTGAATTACGCAACAATAAAAACTGTTACATAAACACACGTGCACAAAACCAGCCCCGAGCTCTGGGACACGCAGAAGGGATCGTGGTACCCTTGAATGCCAAGATGAGGAAGTAACAATTTCTAGTCTCACCCAATGTTGCTGAGCTGTGTTTGTTGGTGGCTTCTGTCAGAGCTAGGCCCTGGGCATGGCGGGCTGTGAAATTAAAGGCTGCTGGCTGCTCAGTGAAGCTTGTTGCCCAGAGTGTGTGTCGAGCTCAGGCCTCTTCTGCACAGGGAGAGGGCGTTTCTCAAGGGAGCTTTGGAGAGTAGGACAAAGGAGCATGGGGTGGCCAAGAGCAGAGGGCTCCTGTGTGGCTTTGCAAAGCTCACGGGAGGTTGCTTGATTGCTCATTAAGCTGAAAGTCCAAGGACCTGGTCAAGCACTTCTACTGTTAGGAAATTGGAGCCAGGGCGCTCTTAGACTCTGATAGGTGACACAGGGACACTGGGCTGGAGGGGTACCTGGGGAGAAAGAAGTGGGTGGATGTTTTGTCTGCCCCCTTTTCATCTCTGTGCTCACGGCACAGAGACTAGCTGCTGCCTTTTCTTTTCCTTTTCTTTCTTTTTCTCTCCCCCCCCCCTGCTTTTTTTTTTTTTTTTTTTTTTTTTTTTTTAGGTAGGATCTTGCTCTAGCCCAAGCAGACCTGGAATTCACTGTGTAGCCTTAGGTTGGCCTCGAACTTACCAAGATCCTCCTACCTCTGCCTCCCAAATACTGGGGTTAAAGGTGTGCACCACCTTGTCTGGCCTGCCCCTCCCTTTTTTTTTTTTTTTTGTTTGTTTTGTTTTGTTTTTCAAGATGGGTTTTGCTCTAGTCCAAGCTTACCTGGATTTCACTATGTAGTCCCTGGCTGGCCTGGAACTCACAGCAGTCTTCCTCCCAAATGCTGGGATTAAAGGCATGCGCTACCATGCCCCAACTCTCCTTCCTTCCTTCCTCTTTTTGTTTGTTTGTTTGTTTGTTTGTCGGGGTAGGGTCTTATTCTAGCCCAGGCTGACCTAGAATTCACTATGTCATCTCAGGGCAGCCTCAAACTCACGGTGATCCTACCTCTGCCCCCCGAGTGCTGGGATTAAAGGCGTGTGCCACCACCTCTGACTATTTATTTATTTGAAAGAGTCGGCCGGGCGTGGTGGCGCACGCCTTTAATCCCAGCACTCGGGAGGCAGAGGTAGGAGGATCGCCGTGAGTTCGAGGCCACCCTGAGACTCCATAGTGAATTCCAGGTCAGCCTGGGCTAGAGTGAGACCCTACCTCAAAAAAAAAAAACAAAAAAAAAAAAAACAAAAAAAAAAGAGTCAAAGACGCAGAGAGAGAGAGAGAATGGGTGTGCCAGGGCCTCCAGCCATTGCAAATGAACTCCAGATGCATGCACCACCTTATGCATCTGGCTTATGTGGGTACTGGGGAATTGAACTGAGATCCTTTGGCTTTGCAAGCAAATGCATTAACCACTAAGCCATCTCTCCAGCCCCCCCTTTTGTTTTTTTTTTAATATATTTTTTTTAATTTGAGAGATGGGGGCAGAGAGAGAATTGGCCTGCCAGGGCCTCAGCCACTGCATTTGAACTCCAGACAGTTGTGCCACCTAATGGGCATGTGCAACTTTGCGCTTTCCTTACCTTTGTGTGTCTGGCTTATGTGGGATCTGGAGTTGAATATGGGTCTTCAGGCAAACGCCTTAACTGCTAAGCCATTTCTCCAGCCCTTTTGTTTGTTTTCTTGAGGTAAGGTCTCACTCTAGCCCAGGCTGACCTGAAACTCACTCATAGTGATTGATCCTTCTACCTCTTCCTCCCAAGTGCTGGCATTAAAGGCATGCACCACCACACCTGGCTTCTTTCTTTTTATTTATGTTTTTGGTTTTTCAAGGTCGGGCTTTACTCTAGCCCAGGCTAACCTGGAATTCACTGTGGGTGGCCTTGAACTCATGGCGATCCTCCTACCTCTGCCTCCTGAGTGCTGGGATTAAAGGCATGCACCACTACACCCAGCTTCCCTCTCTCTCTGTCCCTCTCTGTCTCTCTCTTTTTGGCTGGCTTCTTTTTTTAAAAAAAGTTTTTTATTTATTTGAGAGAGAGAGAGAGAGAGAAAGACAGAGATAGACAGGCAGCCAGGCAGATAGGGAGCTTATAAGCTTCTTGCTTCTACAAACAAACTCCAGGTTGCATGTGACACTTTGTGCATCTGGCTTTATGAGGGTTCTGGATAATTGAGCCCTGGTTGACAGGCTTTGTAAGCAAGAGTCTTTAATTGATGAGCCATCTCCCCATCCCTCTTATTTTATGTTTTTGAGACAGGGTCTCAGTATACATCCCCGGTTGGCCTTGAACTCGAGATCCTCCTGTATCAGCTTCTCAAGTGCTGGAATTATAGGCATGTGTGTCTAGCCCTAGCTTCTGGCTGCTCTTCAGCTGCTCTTGGGCATTCCTTGTGTCAGCATTTACAGAGTGCCTGTTGCTTACCTGATGCTATTAGTGGTAGGAAACCTTGTCTTTTACTACTGTACTTCCGCAGGCTGTTGCGAGACAGGTGACTTGCATCCACAGTGTGGTGTAGACTGTAAACAGAGGAGGAGAGGCTGAGATCCAGTTCCTGCTCTTGTGAGATGTCTGTGCTCTTTGTTTTTCTTGGAAGGTTTTAAGACAACCAACCTACTTGCTAGACAAATGCAAATTGCAACCTCAAGGGCTGGGACTGTGGGTGTGGTGCACGCCTAGCTAGTGCCCAGGTCTGGGTTCCAGCCATAGCCCCACAAACAAAACAAAATTCCCTCAATGACATACCATTTTTCACTTGATAAGATTGGTAGAAGTTTCTGAGTTACGTGTTTTTGAGACAGAGTCTCATGTAGCCCAGGCTGGCATCCCAAGTCACTATGTAGATGAGGCTGGCCTTGAACTAATTCTCCTGCCTCCACCTCCTGAAAGCTGGGATTACTGGGATTTTGTTAGTATCAATCCTTCTCCTGTAGCCTCCCAAACAATGGGATTATAGGCATGCACTGCCTTTTTACTTCTTCCTACTCCTCCTCAATCATCTTCATGTTCTTCCCCCTCAGCCTCCTCTTCCTTCTGTTCTGTCTCTTTCTTGACAGTCTTGGTCTGTAGCTCAGATTAGCCTCAAGTTCACACTCCTCCTGCCTCAGCCTTCCAAGTGTGAGGATTAGAGGTGGATGCCACCATGCCTGTTGAAAGATTGCAGGAATTAAGACCAGGTACCCTGTTATAGTGCTGATGGGATGTAAATTGCCATGATCATTTTGTAGAGTAAGTTAACAAGTAATAAAGACATGCTGTGGCTCATCTATCCTTCTGATAGCCACCATGGAGAGAGTGTCCTCTTAGGTGACTTCTACAATGATACCACAGCATAATAGCACTAAGAGGTATAGTGACAGTTGTGGAAGAGCCAAGTAAACTATGACAGACTTACACCATATGGACTGTTATGGTAGGATTTCAGAATGGCAGGACTGGGCGTGGTGGCACACATCTTTAATCCCAGCACTCGGGAGGCAGAGATAGGAAAGTCATTGTGAGTTCGAGGCCACCCTGAGACTACATAGTGAATTCCATTCCAGGTCAGCCTGAGCTAGAGTGAGACCCTACCTCAAAAAAAAACCAAACAAAACAAAATAATAATAATAATAATAATAATAATAATGGCAGGTCTCTGGGCTGGAGAGCTGGCTTAGTGGTTAAGGTACTTGCCAGTGAAGCCTAAGGGCCCAGGTTTGATTCTCCACATGCATCTGGAGTTTGTTTGCAGTGGCTAGAGGCCCTGGCGTGCCCATTCTCTCTCTTTCTCCCCTCTCCCTCCCTCTAATAAATAAATAAAAATAATTTTTTTTTTTTTTTTGAGCTGGACATGGTGCCATATGCCTTTAATCCCAGCACTTGGGAGGCAGAGGTAGGGGGATCGCCATGAGTTTGAGGCCAGCCTGTGAGACTACATAGTGAATTCCAGGTCAGCCTTAGCTAGAGCAAGACCCTGCCTCAAAAAACCAAAAAACAACAACAAAAAAAAAAGGTGGGGGACTGGAGAGGTGGATCAGCCTGTGAAGCCTAGGGACCCAGGTTCGATTCCCTAGTACCTACATAAGCCAGATGCACAAGGTGGCACATGCATCTGAAGTTTCTTTGCAGTGGCTGGAGGCCCTGGCGCACCCACTCTTCTCTCTCTCAAATAAATAAATATTAATTTTTTTAAAAAAAATACTAGAAAATTTAATCCCAGCACTTGGGAGGCAGAAGTAGGAGGATCACTGTGAGTTTGAGACCAGCCTGGGACTACAGAGTGAGTTCCAGATCAGCCTGGGTTAGAGTGAGACCCTACCTTGAAAAAACCAAAAACAAACAAGCAAACAAAAAAGGGTTAAAAAAAAAATTTAAACTGGGCATGGTAGCACATGCCTATAATCCCAGCACTTGGGAGGCAGAGGTAGGACGATCACTGTAGTGAATTCCAGGTCAACCTGAACTAGAGTGAGACCCTACCTCAGAAAAAAAAAAAAAAAAAAAAAAGTCATTGAAGCAAAGCTCACAAGTTATTTTTTTAATTTAATTAATTTATTTATTTGAGAGAGGGAAAGAGGCAGAGAGTGAGAGAGAGAATGGGCGCACCAGGGCTTCCAACCACTGCAAACGAACTCCAGATGAATGTACCACCTTGTGCATCTGGCCTAGGTGTGTACTGGGGAATCGAACCGAGGTCCTTTGGCTTTGCAGGCAAGCGCCTTAACCATTAAGCCATCTCTGCAGCCCCAAGTTATTTTTTTAAAAAGTAGCCAGGTGTGGTGGTGCACGCATATAATTCCATCATTTGGGAGGCAGAGGTAGGAGGATCACCATGAGTTTGAGGTCAGCCTGAGACTGCAGACTGAATTCCAGGTCAGCCTGTGCTAGAGTGAGACCCTACCTTGGAAAATCAGGGGGAAAAGAAAAACAGAAGTGGATGGCGCCTGAGGAGTGACTCCCAAGGCTGTCTTCTGGCCTCAGCGCACACATGTGCATGCATACCTGAACACGCTCAAGCAGGTACCCACATACAAAGGTCTGTGGCTGTGGACTGGTATGACAGGACAAGCTGCGGGGTGACTTGAGGTCGAAGAGTCTTATCCCGCGTTTCCTGTCCCCGTGGCAGACCCTTGTGGTTTCCCTTACTTGTGAGAGGCAGCAGCACCTAGGACCCATTTCCCACCCAAGCTGTCTCCAGAGAGACTTCTGGAAGGATAATGGTGGTTTCCATTCTCTACTGCCCAGTTTGTAGGAGGAAGCCCCACTTCTCCCACGGTGCATTTAGCAAAGCCCATTGCTGCTGTGTGTTTGTGTAGCCAGCTTCAAGCAGACCTGGAGACTTTCAGGTTTGAGGGTCCAGTTCCTTTCTGGCCCTTGTAACTCCCTTCTCGTTGCTGGGACAAAGCACCTGACCAAAAGCAGCTGGTGGGAGGAAGGGCTTTTTTTTTTTTGGCTTGCAGTCTTGAGGGGAAGCTCCATGATGGTAGGAGAAAGCATGGCATGAGCAGAGGTTGGATATCACATCTCAGCCACAGTAGGTAGAAGACAGCAGCAGGAGAGGGAGCCAGATTCTAGCAAAACAGAGCTACAGCCCCCTAACAACACAGCATACCTCCTCCAGCAGGGCTCCACCCCCCAAATTACCATCAGCTGGGGACAAAGCACCCAGAACACATGAGTTTATGGAGGACATCTGATCCAAACCACCTCAGCCCTGATGCCCAGGACGTAACCAGGCTCATGAATCCCAAGCTGGCTGAACACAGTTCTCACGACAGGGTCCTGACAACTTGCGTGTGTGACATACATCCAGGGCCAGGCCAGGGTCTTTGACAGGTGACAGGGAGTCAGACGTGGAGTATGTGGGAGACATCAGTGTGGAGTGTCATTTCTGTGCCTGTGTGGAGAAGCACTGTCCTCACTGCAGCCCTGTGTGTGTTTCAACACACGTACTGAGCAGCTGCTCTGATCACAGCTAAGCAGCGTGGACACCGTCCCTGCTCTTGTAGGGTTTACACCTACATGGGAATGGGGGGGAGGTCACACAACACATGAGAAATAATGTGTAATAATCACCGTGCACAAAATGAAACAGGAATGCGACCGTGAGTGGGGCTGTGGAGCTGCTTTAGGCAGCATAGCCAGGGAAGGCCTTTTGCAGGAGCTAACAGTTGGGTCTCCGAGCCAGGCAGGCAAAAGACAGAGCTGAGAGAACAGCCAGTGCTCAGGCCCCGAGGGAGTCTACAGGGCTGCCTTCACGAGATACTGTACACTGGGCATTCTGCTGGCATGGAGCACCTGACCAAGCAGCTTGTGGGAGGAAAGTTTATTTCAGGCTTAAGACTCCAGAGGAACACCATCAGTGGCGGAGGAAGCTGGCTCATTTCCATAAATCCAAGCCGAGAGCCATCACCAACAGCCAGCAAGCACGAATACCTAGAGCTCTAAACTGCTCTTTTCACCCTAAGGGCTGAACTTCAAGGACACTCCCCCCCCCCCCCATGACACACCTTGTAGCCTGCTAGGGGCTCAAGTTACAAGCATAATTCTCAGTCACAAACACCTGAAGCCGGGCATGGTGGCGCACACCTTTAATTCCAGCACTGCAGAGGTAGGAGGATCGATGTGAGAGTTCAAGGCCACCCTAAGACTACATAGTGAATTTAAAAGACCAAAAAGAAGAAACAGCCGAGTCTATGGCGCTAAATATTCAAACTACCACAGGCATCTTAACCGACAGACATTTCTTTCTCATGTTTCTTTTTTCTTTCTTTCTTTTTTTTTTTCACCAAGGTAGGGTCTCACTATAGCCCAGGCTGACCTGGAATTCACTATGTAGCCTCGAACTCATGGTGCTCCTCCTAATTCTGCCTCCCTAGTGCTGGGATTAAAGGTGTGTGCCACCATGCCCGGCTCACTTGGTTTTTTAGAGGCTGGAAGTCCAAGGCCGAAGTGTCACGAGGGCTGGTCGTAAGGCCTTGTCTCTTGGCTTGCAGATGGCCACCTTCCCACTGTATGTGACTTTTCCTCTCTGCATACATCTCCCTAGACTTTTTCTTACAAAGACGTCAGTCATACTAGATTAGGGCCCACTTTTGAGACAACCCTTAACCTCAGTTACCTCTCTAAAGGCCTTATACAGTCACATTTTAAGGCACTGGGAATTAGGCTTCAAGATAGAAGAATATGGGGGACACAGTTTAGTCCATTCTAGACCCTAGCAAAAGGCTTTGACTAGTTCAAGGAAAGGAGCATTTCAGTGCTAAGGAGGCTGAGGAGGCGGGCTTGAAAACATGTGAGATTAGGTATGTGTCCCGAGGGTTACGGAAGCTCCTGGCAGGCTCCGGGTGTCCCTGAGCTACTCTGCAAATAGTTTGCATGGGATTGTTTATCTCTGTAGGAAGAAACAAGGGGTAAGGTGTGTGGTTTGAGCCCATTTCTTACTCCAAGAAGCTGTTTCTGGCTGCAGAGCAGACCCTGCCCCACATGGTCTGCGAAGCAGAGCGCCACCCGCGTTTCTCTCCTCCTCGAGCTTTTTTTTTCTCTTATTCTCCCCAAGAATCAAAGGCTGGTGGGTGTCTCACCATTACGTCTCCACGTTCCTGTCTGGAGTGATGCTGACCTGGTGAGTTGCCCCACTTCCCTTCACTGCCCCCCAGCCCCAAGCCTCCCCACAGAGCTGGTATGAGGGTGGCCTCACAGGCTGACAGAGCCCTGACGGAGCCAGCTGGGAGCTTTGTGGGGAACATTTCCCAGCCTCTGCTGGTGGGACAGAGGTGACTGGGAGCAGCAAGGCTGAGGGAGAACATGAGGCTTCCCAATGACTGGGCGCACCCCTCAGCCTAGCAAAGACGACAGGCATGCCCTTGCCAGCATTACACGGGGAAAAGAGACAGGAACCAAGGACCGTGGTCTAATTTTGAACTGTTCTTTTCTTTGGGTGGGATGGAGACAGGTCAGGGGTGAACTCCTGATTTCACAGTATATCTTGCCTTTGTTTTTTTCCAGGCCTAACGGACTAATTTATCAGAAATTTCGCAACCAGTTTTTAGCATTTTCAATATTTCAGAGTGAGTGAGCCCAGCTTTGCTGGAGGGGCCTGTTTTCCTGGGGCTTTTACTGAGTGGGGTGGTTCCTAGTGGGTATCAGTAATGGCTTGTGTGGAAGGGAGGCCAGGAGGGGGAGTGTCCTGGCGGAACTCTCTGTAATCCCAGGCTGGCCTTGAACTCATAGTGATCCTCCTACCTCTGCTTCCTGAGTGCTGGGATTATAGGCATGAGCCAAAATGTACAGCTAAGCCAGGCAGTGGTGGCACCCACCTTTAATCCCAGCTCTTGAGAGGCTGAGGTAGAAGGATCACTATGAGTTCGAGGTCAGCCTGGAGCTACACAATGAGTTCCAGGAGGTCAGCGTGGGCTGGAGTGAGACCTTGCCTTGAAAAAACAAACAAAAGAAGGACGAAGTGTCCAGCTAATTTTATAAAATAATTTATCATGGCTCCTTTTCTATGTCCTTTTTTTTGAGGTAGGGTCTTATTCTAGCACAGGCTGACCTGGAATTCACTATGTAGTCTCAGGGTGGCCTTGAACTCACAGCAATCCTTCTATCTCTGCCTCTCAAGTACTGGGATTAAAGGTGTGATCCAACATGCCTGGCTTATTTTTTTTTTTTAAGTGATCACAACAGATGTTTTTTTGTTTTGTTTTGTTTTTACTATTTATATTTATTTGAGAGAAAGCAAAAGAGAGGGAGAGGATGAATGGGCATGCCAGGGCCTCCAGCCACTGCAAACAAAGTCCAGACTCATGCGCCACCTTGTGTATCTTGCTTATGTGGGTCCTAGGGAATCGAACCTGAGCCCCTAGGCTTCACAGGCAAGCACCTTAACCTCTAAGCCATCTATCTCTCCAGCCCTGTCAGTATCATTTTTATCAATCATATTTCTCCCCTGTAGAGAATCATCTTTTTAGTGTTGTATGCAACTTCAAGCACAAGAAGGCATGTCTTGAATGCCTACTGTATAGCTTGGAACATTCCAGAAGTTTCTAATCTAGTTCTAATTGGTTGGAGCTTAGATGTGTTCTTATATATTTGAACTATTTGTATTCTGGATGAAGTATAAAACAGTCGAGTGTTGTGCGTGCATGCGTGTGTGTGCGTGTGTGCATGTGTGTAAGATGGCAAGTGGGAGGGTGTTGTAACTAAGGTGCCCTCTATGTCATCTGGCCAGCAAAAGCCCACCACCCTGTAGTTTGATAAGACACTGGACTCAGGAGAGTCCTCTTGTACACCTTTCCTGAACCTGGGCGCCATGCTCCCCCTGCAGGTTGTGTTCAGTTCCTACAATACTATTACCAGAGGGGCTGCCTCTACAGGCTGCGGGCCCTGGGCGAGAGGAACCACCTGGACCTCACAGTGGGTGAGTAGCCAGGCAGTGGGCGCACGTGTGTGTTGGGCATCCTAAACCCACCCAGCTTCCCGCAGTGGGGCACATGCCAGAGCACAGATCTTCTGCGTCGACAGCCAGGGTTGCCAGTTCTTCATCTGGCTTGTTCTTCCTCATCTGTCATGGACTTGGTCTCAGCCACCAATTGTGAAGCCAGCAGAGTGCTGGGCACTCAGCGCTGGCCCTCACATTTGTTTTTTAAACGTATATTCTTTGTGCTTTATAATGTTCACAATATTCAGCTGAGCATGTTGGTGCACAGCTGTAGTCCCAGCCACTCCTCTTGGGAGGTTGAAGGGAGATTGCTGAGTCCAGGAGTTTGAGGTCAGCCTGAACAACACAGTGAGGTGCTGTCTTATGTCTTTAATCCCAGCATTTGGGAGGTAGAGGTAGGAAGATCTTTATGAATTCGAGGTCAGCCTGGGACTACAGAGTGAGTTCCAGGTCAACCTGGGCTAGAGTGAGACTGTGCCTCCAGGGGTGGGGGAGAAAGTGTGTGTGGATCACACACACACACACACACACACACTCTCTCTCTCTGCTGTCTTCCTTACTGTTCCCTACAGAAGGGTTCCAGTCCTGGATGTGGCGGGGCCTCACCTTCCTCTTGCCTTTCCTCTTCTGTGGCCATGTGAGTCCCCCTGCCATTTGTGGCTATACCTTGTCTGGGCTGACCTTTCACCAGCTGTCTGTCCCCAGGCAGCTGGGATGTGAAACTGCCTGTGCATGTGCTGCCAGTCCCCCCCAGCTCCTTAGCCAAGCTTGGTCCGCCCGGCTTCCCTGCAGTCTAGGGCCTTCTCCACTGCTTGCGGTCATAGCCCAGGACTTGGCCGGTTTTCCCGGAGGAGGAGTGGAATGCCTGTGTCTCCATTCCCTCAGAGTCTAGGGACATTAAAGACAGAGCAGAACTGACTCTTCAGACCTGCTGTGCCTCTAGTTTCATGGGAGGGGAGGTATGTGTCAGTGTTGTGGCAGTTGGTTCCTGATCTGGGGGGTTCTGGTCCATCTCCCTGGCTTTCCCCTCGGGCCTGCAGGGGAGCTGGTGGGTGAGTGGTGCCTGTCCCCCCATTTCCAGTTCTGGCAGCTCTACAATGCCGTCACGTTGTTTGAGCTCTCCAGACATGAGGAGTGTACAGAATGGCAGGTATGGTACCTGTGTGTGTATGTCCATCTGTCTGTCTGTGTGGTACAGGCAGGGGTGGTGGCTTGGGAAGAACTGGCCTGCTTTGGGAGACTTCTGTCCTCAGCCTCTGCCTTTTCTGTAAAATGGGTTCTTGATGCCCAGAGTTCTGTGCTACTGGAACCTAAGAGAGAACTCAGGGGGGCAGGGATCCCCACATCAGGGTCTAAGAGCAAAACACTTCCAGGATTCTGCCTCACCCTGGGGATTCAACCCCTTTACCCAGTCTCCCCCCCCCCCCCCCAACCTTCTGGGACTACTCTTGCCACTTTGCAGTTTTTCTGGGGTGTGGGCTCAGGGCTGACTCGTTACCAGGGGAACTGACTCACACTTCGTCCTTCTCCCCTACCTGCCCGTCCCTTCTTCTCCACCTCTGGGCATGCGCCCTGGACCCCCAGGTGTTTGTGCTGGCGCTCACCTTCCTGGTCCTCTTCCTCGGCAATTTCCTGACCACGCTCAAAGTCGTGCATGCCAAACTGCAGAAGAACAGAAACAAGACAAAGCAGCTGTGAGCCTCGGGGACTCTCGTGCCTGGAGCCTTGGGATGCAGAGACGGCCGGGCTTTCCAGTCAGCACCCTTGACTGCCAGTCACTGGTGGCCAGGGGCAGCGGCATCTCAGGAGCCAGCAGCATCACTGGGAGCAGGGCCAAGCCCCGGTCCCTGGCTGGACACGGGAATGTGAAGCCTGCCTGTGCGCACAGTATTAACCCACCCCAGCTCCTATTTATGACGCATACTTAATGCTGGGTTCTCCCAGCTTCCCTGGAATCCGAGGCCTTCCCCAATGCTCTCAGCAATGGCCGAATCTGGTCAGTCTTCCAGGGAGGGCCACCAGCCTCAGGGAGCCCGTCTGCGCCCCTCATCATTTAAACCCCTCGCGGGGGTTTGGATGTGCCTCACCACGGTTGGCTTTAGCTGACCTGCTACTTTACTGCACCCCAGGCACCGGGTGCCATGAAACCTTCAGCATCCTGTGGAGCCCCCTGCCCTGGACTACCGCCTCTGCTTTAAGCCCCCCACAGCCCCCACCCTCTATGGCGAGGGAGTATTTAAGTTCTCAGAGAACCACTGCCTGTCTTCGTCTCATGCTTTGTGTTTCCTGAGCCAAGTGCCTGCTGACCCGCTTGGGGAAGGGCAGCAGTTCTAAAGGAGAGTCTCCACCAGAGGGCGCCTGGGCCTCTGGGTTGTTTGTGTGGCTGTTAATGTATGACAGTGATTCTGATGGCCTCTTGGGTGTTTCTGACTGCCACCCTGTACCCTCCTTCACAAACTTGCTGTCCGTTCTTAAAGTAGGATCCAGACCCTCAGTGCTGACTAGGATGCAAACCATCTTGGAGGCCAGCCACTTCCAGCTTCTCTCCATCTGAGATCCTGGGAAGTGGGGAGGGTCTAAGTGGGCTCACCCTGTGAGAGACCAAGACAGGTGTGTGGTCACCCATCCAGCATCAGATTTTGTAGTAGAGAAGGCAGAGGGGCCAACAGGTTCTACTGAGTGGCCTGCTCATTCCTATTTGTAGGCCGGGCCTCAGCTGCCCTTAACTACATTCCTAACCACAGTTCTGTTAAGATAACACTTCACCCGGGTGTGGGGGCACACACCATTCAGGAGGCAGAGGTAGGAGCTACAGCTTCAGAGCTGCTGTCCTTAGCCATGCTTTGGCTCTCAGAGGGGTTCTACTTTTTTTTATTATTATTAATTTATTTATTAGAGAGAAAGAGAGGGAGAATGGGCATGCCAGGGCCTCTAGCCACTGTAAACGAACTCCAGATGCATGTGCCACCTTGTGCATGTGACTTACGTGGGACCTGGGGAATCAAACCTGGGTCTTTAGGCTTTGTAGGCAAGTGCCTTAACTTGCTAAGCCCTGGGTTCTAAATTCTTTTTTCCTTTTTTTTTTAGTTTTTTGAGGTAGGGTGACACCTTAGCCCAGGCTGACCTGGAATTCACTGTATTCTCAGGGTGGCCTCAAACTCACGGTGATCCTCCTACCTCTGCCACCCAAGTGCCTCCAAGTGTACCACCACGCCCAGCTTAAATTCTTCAGTTACATGATAAAAGAGATTTTTGTCTCCCCCACGGTGAGGTTCCGTATTAGGAATCTAGATTTCCAGCCATATGTGGTAGTGCATACCTTTAATCCCAGCACTCAGAGGCTGAGGTAGGATTGCTGTGAGTTTGACCTGAAGCTACAGAGTGAATTCCAGGTCAGCCTAAGTTAGAGGGAACCCCTGTTTCAAAACCAGATATCTAAATTACTGCTTTCCTCAGAAAGATGGAAAGACTTGGCAACATTCCCACATGGCAAGACCAGGCACCTGTTCCTGCCTGCCACTGCCCAGTCACTCCCCCTTCCCTGACCAACTCCTGTCCTTGGTCCCCTGTCCTGTCCTTTGCAGGCACCTTAGGCTTGCCTCAGATTAGAGGTAGGCAAACTTTTTTGTGTCAAAGGCCAGCAGGTAAATACTATAGACTTTGTAAACCACATGGTCTCATGGTGACTTTAGTCCATAGTTGTAGAGTAAAAGTAGCCGTTAAGTGTGGCTGTTACAATAAAACTTTATTTACAAAAACAAGCAGTGGCCACAGGTGACCTACAGGTGGTTAGAAGTTTTTTTCTCAGTCAACCTGAGTTTCAGGGCCCAGCACTTGGCGAGCGGGAGTTACTGGGGAGGAATGCCCAGTCAAGGCCATGGTTCCCTCTGAGGCAACGCTGACTCCTAGGCTCCCAGAACCAAGCAGCTCTCCTCTGAAGGACATCAGCGCACTTGTTTGAGAAGTTCTGAGCTCAGGGATCTTGCTGCCAACAACACAGGTGGTCTGTGGGCCGGTTTTGAGAAGCTGTCCAGCATGGGCAGGGGTTGCTATGTCAGTTCTGGAAGGCATTGGGATGGGCAGCTCCTGAGTGCCATGCCATGGTAGAAACAGCGGCTGTGAGGGTGGAAGCGAGACTGCCCGCTGCTCCAAGGGGGTGATGACAAGGTTGACTATTTCAATGGCCCCATCCTGGCCTTTTGGGAATGAGAGAGCTGAAGAGGCAGATAGCATTGTGCATCCCTTAGTGAGACCTGGAGCAGGAGTCAGATAGGTGCCCCAAGTACACTTTGACCTCTGAGCACAGGTGACCTGGAAAAGCTGGCAGCCAGGCTGAGGTGGAGTCCAGCGGTGTGGGATGGGGCAGCGAGGGAGGGGCTGCTGTCAGCCCATGTCCGGGCTGCTGCCTGTGTCTTCCCGATAGGTTTGGGCCCTGAGGTGGCCCCCTCAGTTCCCCAGGGGTAGCAGGAAGAGCCTGGAGGATGCAGCTGTGCTATCTCAGGAGCCCAGGGTTACCATGACACAGGGGCATGGGGCAGCAGTGATACACATGGCCAGAGTGGGGGTTGTGCTATAACAAAGGCCTTTCTGAAGCCCAAGAAAAAGGCTGGTCCCAGGATGGAAAGACTTGGGTCTGGCACCCACATTTACCACTGCACTCCAGTGTGGACACAAAAGAGAGTTCCAGAATGTTCCACGAGTCTAGCCCCAGACACTACCAGGCCAGGAGTGGGGCTCTTAGTCCGTCTCGGGCCATCGGCCCCGGGGTCACAGCAGCAGGCAGAGCCGGCGTTGTTTCTGCCGCTGTGCTTTCTTCAGTGCACTGAGGGCCACCTTGGCGGCTTCCCTAAAGACGTCCTCCACATTCTCTCGGAACTTGGCAGAACATTCCAGGTAAAGTGCAGCTCGGATCTGCTCACTGGCACTCAGACCCTGGGATGGGGAGGAGGCAGCATTAAACGAGGAGCCTGGGGTGGGGGGATGGGGGTTCAGGGCTGGTTTTAGAGACTGTCCAGAGTTGGGCCCATGAGTGGGGACCCTGTCTCCTATCCATCCCAGGGCTGGCTCTCACCAGTGTTTTCGTGTTCCCAGGGCTGGCTATGCTGCTGGAAGAAGCCTCATGCTGGCCCCTACTGGCTCTCCCTGTAGCTTCTGGCAGAGAATGGAACTGAATTTTGAGAACCAGGGCTGGGGCTATGTTCCAGGCCTGTTAGAAGGCTGGCCAAGCCTCAATTCAGAAAGGGCTCTCCACACACCCTTCTGTTTAGCACAAGATACCGAGCTTGGTGGCAAAGTTAAAACAATAAAAATCTTTGTTTCTAAAATGATTTACCATTACTAATGCTTATTCCCTATTAAAGTTTTGTGTTTAGAAATTTTAAAAAATTTGTTTGCAAGCAGAGAGAGACAGAGAGAATGGGCACACCAAGGCCTCCAGCCACTGTAAACAAACTCCAGATACATGCACATCTTTATGCCTCTGGCTTTCTGTGGGTACTGGGGAATCAAACTTGGGTCATCAGCCTCTGTGGGCAAGTGCCTTAACTGCTAAGCCATCTCTCCAGCTTAAGTTTTGTGTTTTGAAACATTCTTTCTATGTAGTCTAGGCAGGCCTTGAAACTCCTGTCAGCCTCCTAAATGCGAGGAGTGTGCTACCACCCCTGCCTTGAGGGTTTTTTATTAGTCTCATTTTGCATTCTCTTGCGTGTTTGTATTCTCCCATTCTTTATTTAAAAAGCCACGGGGTTTGGATTTGCCTTGTGGCTTTTGGGGATGGGGGACACCTTACACATGAGGGCCTGTCCTTCTGGGTAGATTATGTGGATGTAAACGGAGCACAGACTTGAAGCCTCAGTGATTGGGACCAGGTCTCGGCTCCACTCAGGTTAGCTGTGTGACCCTCAGAAGATACTCAAACTTCTGGGACCTCGTTTCTCACTAATCTGTGGGGTGTTAGCAGCACCTGGCTCAGGGGTTTAGATTTTTTTTTTTTTTTTTTTTTGAGACAAGAGTCACACTGTAGCCCAGGCTGGTCTGGAACTCACTATGGAGCCCAGGTTGGCATTGGACTCATGGCATTTTCCTTGCCTTAGCCCCTTGAGTGCTTCCGTTAGTATGTTTAGACTATTACTAGGCTCCCGCTCACTTCAGCTGCCCAGGAGGCCACTAAGGCACTCTTGGTTGCAGAGGCTGAATGGACGGTGGGGGGGTGGGAGGGGCTCTGGCCCACCTGTGTGTAGGTGATGGGCTCCAGCTGAGCTGCCCGGAGCTTCCGGAGCTGCTCCTTGTCCTTCCTCAGGTCTGTCTTGCAGCCGATGAGCACCATCGGGGTCCCACGGCAGAAATGAGTGACTTCAGGGAACCACTGAGGAGGGGAAGGCGTGGCATCAGGGCAGAGGCTATTGTGGGGTCTCCCACCCCCGACCCCCGAAGCAGGCTGAGGTTACCTTGATGAGGACGTTGTCGTAGCTGGTGGGGTTCATAACATCGTAGCAGATGAGAACAAGGTGGGTGTTCTGATAGGACAGCGGCCTCAGCCGGTCATAGTCCTCCTGCCCTGAAACCAGACGGGGGTCACACACACAAATCCTGTGCGTTTGGAGTTTGATGGGCAGGAGGGGGCCAGTCTCTAGGCCTCAGTTTCCTGTCGGTAAAATGGAGGGGAGCAGGTAGTGCTTTGGGCTATGCTGGTTATAGGCTAAAACTGGAGATTGCAGCAGCTCTGCCAAGGATGAGTGTTCACCCCTGGCCCCACACTTAAGGTTAGAGCTTGGCTTTGGAAACCCTACCCCTGAGACTCAGTTGGGGCTGTGCCATCTAGGTCTCCCCACGGACCAGAGGCTGTGAGCTGGGGATGCAGCTGCCTGGATTCTTCGGGCCCATTCTTGCAGATGCTTGGGAGGCTGCTCGGGCTAACACCACAGCCACCTGGAGACCATGGGGCGGTCCCCTTGCCCACCCCTCCAGGATCCTAGCCCAAACAACTTAAGTTTAGCTTCCGCATGGCTGGTTCTTTTGCTTTTTAATTTTTTTAATTATTTTTATTTATTTGAGAGTGACAGAGAGAGAAAGAGGCAGATAGAGAGAATGGGCACACCAGGGCCTCCAGTCACTGCAAATGAACTCCAGATGCACGCGCCCCCTTGTGCATCTCTGGCTTACATGGGTCCTGGGGAATCAAACCTTGAACTGGGGTCCTTAGACTTCACAGGCAAGCGCTTAACAGCTAAGCCATCTCTCCAGCCCAAAATTTTGTTTTTTATTATTTATTTGAAAGAGAGAGAAAATGCGTGTGCCAGAACCTCTAGCCACTGTAAACGAACTCCAAACACATGAGCCACCTGGTGCATCTGGCTTACCCAGGTTCTGGACAATCAAACCTGAGTCCTTATGCTTTGCAGGCAAGTGCCTTAGTTGCTAAGCCATCTCTCCAGCCCTGCTTTTGGATTTTGGAGGTAATTTTTTGTCAATAGTTTCAGACTTCCAGGAAAACTGCAACAATGAGTATGGGGAACTCCTCCCTCAGCCCGTGTTTATGGTTCACCGACTTGCTTGATCTATATCTAAACACGTGGTGTCCAAAGTTGAAGAAGTCCAGCAGGCACTAACTACCTTACTGCTGACAGCTAGCGGAGGTCCTAAGAACAGCCTTCTCATAAGCCAGGCGTGGTGGCACACCCCTGTAATCCCAACACTCAGGAGGCTGAGATAAAAGGATTGCCATGAAATGAGTTCAAGGCCAGATGGGCTACAAACTTCCAGGTCAGCCTAGGCCAAACCCTGCTTCAAAACAACAACGAAAGACTAGCATTCCCTTGCCTGTCTGTCACTGTGCCTGTATCTAGCCCAGGAAGCTGCACCAACCTGTCCTTGATCCAATCTGCAGGCTGCATTTGGGTTTCACCCATTTCACTCAAAATTCCTTTCTCAACTGGGTGTGATGGTGCACGCCTTTAATCCCGGCACTTGGGAGGCACACATGAGGATCACCTTGGGTTCGAGGCCACCCTCAGACTCCGTATCCAGGTCAGCCTGGGCTAGTGAGACGCTACTTGGAAAAACCACACACAACAAACACACACACATTTCCATTTTCTTAGTTTAGGAGCCAGCCAGGATTACATGACATCCTGAAGCACCATGTACAAGAAGCCTTTGCAGTCACTTATGCAAAAATGTGTTTCCTTCCACTGAGCAAGTAACAGGAAGGCCAGGAGCTCCCCGCCTGGCCTCCCCAACACCTAGGGGACCTGAAAGCTCACAGCCAGCTATAGTGCAGCACCACTGCCTAAGGCCATGGGCACCTGAGGAAAATAAGACTCGAGTTCCAACTCCAGCTCTGCTGCTCATTTCGTATTTGACCTTGACTCAGGGCACATGGAACATAAGCATCTTTTAACTTTTTTTGGGGGGGTGTTCCGAGGTACGTTCACACTCTAGCCCAGGCTAACATGGAATTCATTATGTAGTCTCCTACCTCTGCCTTCCATTAAAGGCATGTGTCACCACGCCCGGCACAGAGAGATAGAGACACACACACAGCAGAATGGGTATGAACTCTAGATGAATGCGCCACTTTGTGCACCCGGCTTTACGTGGGTACTGAGGAATCAAACCCACGTCGTTAGTTTTTTCGTAGGCAAGTGTCTTAACTGCTGAGCCATCTCTCCAGCCCATTTTTGTTTTATGGAGGAAGTGTCTCTAGCCCAGGCTGACCTGACACTCACTCTGTAATTCCAGACTGGTCTCAAACTCACAGCAATCCTCCTACCTCTATCTCCTGAGTGCTGGGGTTATAGGTTTGTCTGGGATTACAGGTGTATGCCACCATACCTGGGTTCCCTGTTTACTTTTATACAAAGCCCAAACATATCCCCATGACGTGGTGCCTACTGACCTTAACTTCATCTTTTACCCCTTTCCTCACTACAGTCCAGTCAATGCCATGACCTCACTATTTCTCAAAGCCTTCAAGTTCTGATGTGGCCAAGCTTTTACAGTTGTTCTCTCTCACACCTGGAACATTCATGCCTCACTCCACCACCTTTTCTCCATAGTGTTCTGGATTTATTTTGGAGGCAGCGTCTTACTGTGTAGCCTAGGTTGGCCTTGAACTTAACAATGCTTCTGCTTCGGTTTTCCCAGTGCTGGGACTGCAGGTGTCACTACCTTTCTATTTTATTTTAAAATATTTTCAGATATTTAGACCATAGTATTTCTTTTTGCACAATAACTTTCTCTCTACTTCTACCATCACAATAATATAATTTATACTCTATAAATGATTAAGAAATGCTTACATTACAACCCAAGATGACAGAGAACTTATACAGTCAGCCCAGCATCTTTGGATCCTATACCCAACACAATAACAACTTGAAACAGAAAAATACTGTCTATACTGAACATGTGCAAAATTTTTTTCTTCTTATTATTTCCTAAAACAGTATAGCACTATTTATTGACAAGATTAACCTAGGTGGGCATGGTGTCACATGTCTTTAACACTCAGGAGGCAGAGGTAGGATTGTTGTGACTTACAGGCCACCCTGAGACTACATAGTGAATTCCAGGTCAGTCTGAGTGACAATGAGACCCTACCTTGGGGAAGAAAAAAAAAAAAATAAACCAGGCATGGTGGTGCACACCTTTATTTAATCCCAGCACTCAGGAGGCAGAGGTGAGAGAGGACCACTGTGAGTTCAAAGCCTGCCTGAGACAACATGGTGAATTCCAGGTCAGCCTGGGCTGAGTGAGACCCTACCTCAAAAAACAAGAGCTGGGCATGGTGGCGCACACCTTTTAATCCTAGCACTCGGGAGGCAGAGGTGAGGATCTGGGCTATTTGACCACTTCAAAGCAATGGCAACCCTAGACTACATAGTGAATTCTAGGTAAAGCCGTGGGTATGAGTAAGGTCGAACTTCAAAGACAAACAAAATAATAATAATAAAAAAGTAATCTAGAGCTGACCCAACAAATACTGGAGATGGTACATGGTTATATGCATGATGTACCTTCCTCACCAAGCTAGGTCTCACTCTAGAGGCTGACCTGGATCTCACTCTAGTTGAACTGGGTCACAAATATCTAAGAAGTACCAACCATGCAGCAAATAAATCTGCAGCCTAGGTTTTATTTATACTTTGATACTAAAAAAAAATATTGTGATATAGATCCTTTAGTCCCAGCATTTGGGAGGCAGAGGTAGGAGGGTTGTGTATTCAAGGCCAGCCTGGCACTACAGAGTAAGTTCCAGGTCAGCCTGGTAGAAAGTGAGACCTTCTTAATAAATAAAAAGGAAAAGGGCCTCTGGGAGAAGATGGGCAGCCCTGGCTCGTACCCCAGGTTGCCTTCCTTGCTTGACCCCACAGGATCAGTTTCCTGTAGGATTTCTTTCTTTTTTCATTTTATTTTTTGGTTTTTCAAGGTAGGGTCTTGCTCTAGCCCAGGCTAACCTGCATTTTACTATGTAGTCTCAGGGAGGCCTTGACCACATGGCAATCTCCTCCCCTGCCTCCCGAGTGCTGGGATTAAAGGTGTGCACCGCCATGCCTGGCTCCTGTAGGATTTAATGTGGGCCTCTCACAGAATCAAGCTATGGAGGGCTGGCATGTACTGGAACCCTCTCCTGTGCATCAGGAGCACCAGGCCTTGGCACACTCCTTACTATGCCTTAGTTTCTTGTGACGATTCTGCCCTGATTTGGGAAATCAAAGCACTTTGGGCATGGACAAAACTGGGTAGAAGTCCCAGTCTTCTCACTCTAGTCCAGGCTGACCTGGAATTCACTATGTAGTCTCAGAGTGGCCTCATGTTGATCCTTCTACCTCTTCCTCCTGAGTGCTGGGGTTAAAGGTCCACCACCTCTAGAAGTCCCAGTCTTCTCACTCTAGTCCAGGCTGACCTGGAATTCACTATGTAGTCTCAGAGTGGCCTCATGTTGATCCTTCTACCTCTTCCTCCTGAGTGCTGGGGTTAAAGGTCCACCACCTCTAGAAGTCCCAGTCTTCTCACTCTAGTCCAGGCTGACCTGGAATTCACTATGTAGTCTCAGAGTGGCCTCATGTTGATCCTTCTACCTCTTCCTCCTGAGTGCTGGGGTTAAAGGTCCACCACCTCTAGAAGTCCCAGTCTTCTCACTCTAGTCCAGGCTGACCTGGAATTCACTATGTAGTCTCAGAGTGGCCTCATGTTGATCCTTCTACCTCTTCCTCCTGAGTGCTGGGGTTAAAGGTCCACCACCTCTGCGGGGTCCCTGTCTCAGCCTTCAGTGCTCATGGCTCCGTGGTCCACAGCACTCCTGTTTGTCCCTGACCCCTTTGTCTTAGAGACTCTGGAGAACTGTTCCCCCGTGCCTTGTGTCCCTCCAAGCCTGGCCCGTCCTCACAGCCCAGCTGGACTTCTCTAACTAGGACCTTACCATCACACCACCCCTCTGCCCCAGAACCTTTGGGCCCCACCACAGTTTCCTGTCTTTGAGGATGTCAGAGTGCAGGCAAGGCTACTGGGGCAGTGCGTGCTTGGGCTCCGCCCTCCCTCCACCTCTGAGCTCTGAGCACTCTGTGGAGGGCTGCGGTGTCTGTAACTGCTTCCGCAGGATGTAGACAAGTAGCCAGACGGGCCTTGCACACAAGCTCTATGTGGGTACCATCTAGCACTGCCCAAGGCCACCAGTTCATCTTGAATGCAGAAAAATTCAGTCTTGTGGGGTCACTCCTGAACTATATAGGTTTGGTCACTGCTGATTGGGAAGATGACCCCCTGCCCCTGGGTGTAGTCCATCAGGTTCTAGAACCTTCTATGGCATACTTTACTATACTTATCTCTAACTCAGCCACTTCCCTCTCCACCCTTCTCTACATGGTTACTGGCCATCATTTTCTCCCACTTGCTCCAGAGATCCAGCCACCCCACAGGCAGAGCTGAGACATCTCCCTGATGGGCTATTCATTCACTTCCAGAGCCTCCTTCTAGGACATTCTGCATTCATTCGTAAGAGGAATGACCTGCCTCATCACCACACTACTCACTGGCCAGGGAATGTCTTCCTACCACCAGGGCTTCACTCCTACCCTCTGAGTATCCCCCCTTGGTAGGCCACCTGTGTCTCTCCCCTCCCAGGGACTGAGTGGCCCAAATCCCAGCTTTGCTTTCTGGTTACTTAGGAAAGATAGCTGGAGCTCCTTCCTGCAGCAGGAATGGGGCCAGTACAGAGTTCTGCAGGTCCTGTGGTCAACACTGCCTATCGCTACTAATTCTGTGGGGGGCCTGGGCCACTCACAATGAGAACCAGGTGTGGTGGCACGTTGCTTGTAATCTTAGCACTCAAGGGGCTGAGGCAGGAAAATGGAGAGTTGGAAGTTACAGACTGTTTTTCAAAAATGCTTTTATTTATTTGAGGCAGGGAGAGGTGTGTGTGTCAGGGCCACCTGCAGCTGTAAACTACTCCAAACACATGTGTGGCATTGTGCATCTGGCTTAATGTAGGTACTGGGTAATTGAACCTGGGCCAGCAGGCTTTGCAAGCATGAGTCTTTAAACACCATGCCATCTCCGCAGCCCCTACACAAGCACATTGGAGGTCAGCCAGACTAATAAGTGAGACCATATTTTAAAAAAAATTGGGCTGGACAGATGGCTTAGCAGTTAAGGCACTTGCCTGCAAAGCTTAATACTCATGTTCAACTCTCCAGCTCCCAAGTAAGCCAGATGCACAAGGTAGCGCAAATGTACAAGGTCGTACATGCACATGTGTCTGGAGTTTGACTGCAGTGGCTGGAGGCCCTGGCACACCAATTCTCTCACTCTCTCATTAAAAAAAAAAATCAAGCCAGGCGTGGTGGCACACACCTTTAGTCCCAGAACTTGGGAGGCTGATATAGGAGGATCACCATGAGTTTGAGGCCACCCCGAGACTACATAGTGAATTCTAGGTTAACCTGAGCTAGAGTGAGACCCCTACCTCAAAAGAAAAAAAAAAATAATCAGCCACATCATTAAAAAAAAAGAAATCAAGCCGGGTATGGTGGTGCACACCTTTAATCCCAGCACTTGGGAAGCCAAGGTAGGAGGATTGCTATAAATTGGAGGCCAGCCTGAGACTACATAGTGAACTCCAGGTCAGCCTGGGTTAAAGCTAGACCCTACCTCAAACAAACAAAAAAATCAAAATCAAACTTACATTAAGGATTGGGGTATAACTCAGCAGTAGAACACTTGCTTAATATGGACAAGAACCTGGGTTCTAGTCCTAACAGCAAACAAAAAAGGTCATGATGGCAATATGCATGTACTGAGCCCTCTTGACAGCCAGCCCCTGTGCTAAGGCTGTGCATATAAATTGCTTTAATCATCATGATTATCTGAGCCCTGATGACAAATGAGGAAACTGAGGCCCATATGTCCCCAATGATACCCAACTACTGGGACTAGTTTGAAAATGAGCCTTAGTCTGATGCCAAAGCAGGTGGCAGGAGGTTGTGGACAGGGTCATCATGGCATTGTGGTCACCAGCTGCTGATGAAGTTTGCCATCAGGAACTCCTTTCATCCTTCCACAGCCTTGACACTTCTTCCTTCTACTTGGGAACAGCTTTCTGGAACCCTCAAATATACATGTACTCTGATATATTCTTTGAGCATCTTTCTCAAGACAATGCCCAAAAGGTCAAAAGCAGTCTGTGCTCTGGTCTGGACTAAAGGGGAGGCTGCGCTGAACAGGGAAACCTTGGATGTGACAGGAGAGGCTGAGGGAGGAGAAGGAGGATTCCCTGGCCTCCTGAAGCCTTAAGTTGCTATGCAACATAACATCTCTGCTCTAACAGCACTTCTCCCAAAGTGGAGTCAATGGCCCTTGCCCCTCCTGGGCTCCTGGACAAGAGGCATGAGAAAATAAAAGGTTCCCAGATAGAGTTTTCCTGTGTGGGTCACGCCTCAGGAATTCTTCCCCCCACTCACCTGGGGCTGGAGGCATAGGTTGGGCAGACTCAGAGGCCGCTGGAGAGGTGAGGCACCCCTCCAGCAAAGCCTGCTCAGGGCAGGAGTAGAGAGGTCTGCAGCAGACCTTCATAGCCTCTCCAAGGAGGATGTCTGGATTTGTGCTTCATTCATGGTCATTCAGACTTCTCACATGCAGTGAAGACACTAGGTGATGTGGTTACACCCAGGCCACTCAACACTGAGTCATGGGGCTGGGTGAGGCTCCACCTGGTCATTCCAACCTTTGACCCTCAAGTGTTGATCACAGCCAGTTAGGAGTCCCAGTCTCCTCTCACCCCCCCCCCCCACCCCAGGTAGGGTCTCACTCTAGTCCAGGCTGACCTGAACTGCCTATAGCTCCAGGCTGGTCTCGAAAGCACAGTGATCATCCTGCTTCATGAGTGCTGGGGTTAAAGGTCCACCACCTCTAGAAGTCCCAGTCTTCTCACTCTAGTCCAGGCTGACCTGGAATTCACTATGTAGTCTCAGAGTGGCCTCATGTTGATCCTTCTACCTCTTCCTCCTGAGTGCTGGGGTTAAAGGCATGCACCACCATGCCTGGCTCAGAAGTCCCAACCTTGGGCTGGTGAAATGGCTTAGCGGCTAAGTGCATCTGTGAAGCCTAAAGTCTCTGGTTCAAGGCTCAACTTCCCAGTACCCACATAAGCCAGATGCATGAGGTGGCACATGCATTTGGAGTTTGTTAGTTTGCAGAGGCTGGGGGCCCTGGTGTGCCCATTCTCTCTCTATTTGCCTCTCTCTCAAATAAATAAATATAAAAATAAAAAATATTAAGAAAAAGAAAGTCCCAGTCTTAATGGATGACTTCTCCCACTCCCCACAACACAATTCCCAGGACTGATGCAATTATCAGAAGTCACCTCTTTGAGGAGCTGGCAGCCACAGCCAGTGTTTGGGTCTACATTTCATAGGGCTTAGGTGTTCCCTCAGTTCATTTTCTAATGTTGTCTGGTTTCTTCCCAGGAAACCACGAAAGCACAACCAACTGTGGCTCCAAGAAGCAAGGAATGCACACTCACAGGACTTGAAGGCCTGGATGCACAACTGTCAGCTACCGGAGTCTTGGAGCTGGCAGCTCTGACCCAGAGCCTTGAATCCTAAACCCACAGGACCCAGCAAGGGCGGCCCCCGGAATCCTAAGCTCAGGAGACTCCAACCAGAGATCACGGCGTGCGATGTAGGAAATTCTGCAGCCACAGGAGGGAGGCAGAAACGCAGCCCACGTTTTCTAGAACCACAGGAGAGGAACAAGCCTGGGGAACCGCACACAGCGTGGGGGGTTGGGGTGGCCCAGGAGTTCACCTCATCCAATCACCTCCACAGCTATGACCGCTGAGGTCCTTTCAGCTTCCAAGGCCTCCCAGCCAGCCATCCGGCGAGACGTGATGGGGTGGCAGGGCAGGTATGATCGGGGCGGGGGGGGGGGGGCTTGAGGCTGGCCGTGGGGACCCTCTCTGTGCTCTGGCGCACTCACCAGCCGTGTCGTAGAGGTTCAGGGTCACCTCCTTGCTGCCCACTGTCACGCTGGCCGTGTACTTCTCAAACACCGACGGGGCGTAGTGCTGTGGGAGAGAGGTCCGGCCGACGTCTCACTGTCTACCCCCCTCGCCCCCAGCCGGCCCGGACCTGCCAAACCACTGGGCTCCGGAATTCCCCAGGGAGCGCCCCTGGCAAACGCAGCTCTGTCCTCAGGATGCCGGGGACCCCAGGGTCCAGGCTGAGGGACATCCCTAGTTCCCAGGGGTCCCAAGCCCATCCTCGCCCCTCCCTCACCCGCGGCGGGGGGGGCTCACCTCGGGAAAAGAGCCCTGGCTGTACACCATGAGCAGCGACGTCTTGCCGCAGCCGCCGTCACCTACGATCACGATCTTCAGTTCCTTCCTCCCGGAGCCTGGGGCGGCGGTTGGGGCCGGAGCCCGGGGGGCGTCCATGGCCCAGAGCTGGCAGCACCCGAGGCGGCGCGCCGGCACGGCCAGGCTGAGCGAGCCGGAGGAGGCGGGGCCGCGGGGCGGGGCTCCTCCCTGGCCACACCCCCAGGCAGCCGGCGCCACCTCCGCCAGGCAGCCTCCGGGGCCCACCCCGGGCCTCCGCTCCTCCCCGCTAGCGCTGGGACCCTGCGTGTTCGCTCTCAGACCCGGGGGAGCTGAAGCCAGCGCAGCTCCAGCTTCACCCCTCGCCGCGCGTCACGGCGCGCCCCCCAGGCAGGACGAGTGGTCGCGGCCGCTCCCCTCCCAGCCCCTGATTGGAAGGTTCCGCCTTCGCGCGGGGACCGTGTGATTGGCCGCTCGGCCGGACTGGCGCTCCTTCATTGGCGGCGTGTGCCCCGCGCGCTCGGGTTCGAGGAGACCGGGCCTCGAGCTCTACGAGAAGCGCCCAGCCTTGCCCACCCAGGCTGTTTCCCAGGTTGTAGCTGGAGTGGTCCCCGAGAAGATGCTGACCCTGGCCTCCGCCTGGGTGCGTGCCCACCTTAGCGGTGGGGGCCGAGTACCGCTTACCCGCTCCCCCACACCCACCCGCACGGCGGACTTGGGGCGCCCTCTGCCGGGCGATGGCTGAAGCATGACTCAAAACATGGGCAGTAGCCACCTTGCCACAGGGGCCAGAGGGGTGAACCCAGCAGGGCATTATCACCGAGGTGGCTGGCCAAGGGAGATCTGATGGACATCAGCTGGCTTTTGCGTGCACTTCGTAGACCGATAATCCCCATCCCAACAAGAAGTGTATTAAGTGTTTTCTGGCCGAGAGGACTGACTTCTGTCCATCTCCATAATCCCACCCCACCACCATTCAAACGGACCCTGGCTGAGCGCTTACTATGGTACCTATGGTACCGTCAATACTCCTGAGATCACTGTGGCCTATCCTTTTCCTATTACTCTAGACCCTACTGACGCCAAGCTAGTAATCAGGGGGTGGTAGAGGAATCCCTGGAGCCGGTCGTTAGCAGGCAGGCCCTAGGGCATGAGTGTGGTTCTCCCAGCTGGAGTAAAGCTCACTTCAAAAGCAAAAACAGAGCCGGGTGTGGTGGTGCACGCCTTCAATCCCAGCATTCAAGAGGCAAAGATAAGATAGCCAAGGGTTCAAGGCTACCTAGAAACTACAAAGTGAATTCTAGGTCAGCCGGGGCTAAAGGAAGACCCTACTTTGAAAATAAAACAAAAACAAGCGGTTAAGCGCTTGCCTGTGAAGCCTAAGGACCTCGGTTCGAGGCTCAATTCCCCAGGACCCACGTTAGCCAGATGCACTAGGGGCCGCACGCCTCTGGAGTTGGTTTGCAGTGGCTGGAGGCCCTGGCGCGCCCATTCTCTCTCTCTCTCTCTCTCCCTCTTTCTCTCTCTGTTGCTCTCAAATAAATAAAAATGAATAATTTTAAAAAAAAAAAAACAATAAGATGGGCGTGGTGGCGCACGCCTTTAATCCCAGCATTTAGGAGGCAGAGGTAGAAGGATCACTGAGTTAGAGGCCACCCTGAGACTACATAGTGAATTCCAGGTCGGGGAAAAAAAGGAAAACATTCACCTCCGTCCCCCTCCCCCCCAAAAAAACCCTTTCAGCAGCATTATTAGGAGAGGGCAATGACAGCTTCAGAGAGAACTGGCAGGACCCAGGATATTCTTCCTTCTAACCCCACCCTGAAGACCCCAATTTTCAAGTTCTCTGCAAAGGCCAAGTAGATTTCATTTGTGGAGGAAATTGCCAACCTGGCAGTTCCATAAATGCCAGGTCTTTTTTCCAGCAGGTGCAAGGCCTGACCACCAGAGGGCAGCAGTGCCTGACTGAGGAAACCCAAAGAAACAGCCAGGGTAGGGTATGGAATCTTGGACCCACCCACCCCAGGCTCTCTCCAGGAGTCATCAGGCAGATGGGCATCTTTCTATGTAAAGGACCCCCAGACAAACTATCAGCAACTCATTCATTCCTTTTTTGCAGAGTGTTTATTGAGAGGCAATCGTGTTCCTCCTACCTGTAGGAAGCTCAGTCTGGAAGCAGTAATTTGAGAGTTCAGGAGGTGAGAGCAATCAATGGTAGAGATCACAGCCAAGGGCCGAGGGAAGGCTGAGTTGGCTGGAACATGAACTGAGCAAGGAGGTTTTGCAGGGCAGGCCAATGGAAGCAAGAGGGGTGCTCAGTCTTGGGCAAATGTACTGCAGTTGGCAAACCACCTTCAGCTTTGCAGTGATGGTGGAGAAACAGCGAGCCGGAGATGGTTGTCAAGGTAACTGGCGCTAAATCATGGAAGGCCAAGAACTGGAAGACTGCTGGATAGGAGATGACTCCTGTTAAAACCAGGCCAGGAAGGCAGGGCTGGGACCATCTCTCAGTGACCACCTGAGGTTGGCAGGATATGCCAGAAGTGATACTTCCCAGAATCCCAAGAGGGAGGAAGAGGCCACATGGGAATAGAGTCCCACAAGGTGAGGGGCTTGGAGACCCACTTACCTTCGCAGAGACTCTAGGCCTTTTCTTTCTGGCTGCCTCAGGCCAGGCCCTGGAATCCAGAGTCCCGCTATGCCTAGGGAGAACTCACATGGCTTGAGAAAGAAAACCTAAGCTGGGCATGGTGGTGCACTCTTTTAATCCCAGCACTCAGGAGGCATAGAGAGGTAGGTGGATCACGGTGAGTTCAAGTCCAGCCTGAGACTATGCAGTGAATCCCAAGGCAGCCTGGGCTACAGTGAGACCCTACCTCGAAAAACCAAAAAATAAAATAAAATAAAGGGAGAAAAACTGGTCTATTACTACACACACTCCCAAGAGGACTCCTAACTTTCCTCAAAACTCCCAGACCTATCTCTACTCTTCATTTTAGAAATGCCTCACCCACCAGCATCTGTGACAGAGCAAGATTACACAAAGCAGAGGGAGGAAACGAGCAAGCAAGTCTTTCCAGCCCTGCTGGGTCCAGGGAGAACAGCTGCCACTGGCCCCAGCCTGCCCACCCACCTACCCACCCCTGCCTGCCTGGCCAGGAGGCTGGCAGAGTCCCAGCCCCATCCAGCCTGGAGTGTGTTGGATTTGGACCCAGCTCTAGTGGTGATGGTGGGGCTGTAGCTAAAAATAGCCAGGAGCCCAGCCAGCTGCTCACAGCTTCCTCAGAGGTCAGGACAGGTCAGGCTGGGCTGAAGAGGTGGGCACACCCGTGTCCACCAGGGGTCTGCGCCCTCAGTACCTAGATCTTTGATTCACCAGGAATTCCTAGAGACTTTAGGAGGAATATTATTTTAGCTGTGCAAGAGCTGCTGAACACAGAAGCCTCTGAGCTGTCAGGTGATCACACAGAACCATGCCACAGGGAGGCCACCAGGGAAAACAAGCCCAGGGAGAATGGGGCTGATCCACTTCAGTTGTTCAGGGCAAAACCCTACCATCCAGGTTGGGACAAGGCAGCTGAAAACCAACTGAGGTCAGCACTCCTTGCTTGCAGAAGACAAATCAATTAATTCACCTATCCAAATGCAGATGGCACTGATAGTGGGAGATAAAGATCCCAGCCTGAGACTGAACAGATGAAACTATTCCCTGAAGAAGGAAGGGGCCAAATCGGAGTGCCTGTGGGTGTTAGGCTGTCCTGTGTTCCTTGCAGGAGGTCTCTGTCAGGCCTCAGAAGCCCATCAAGGCTTGGGGGACAGGTGGAGGATGAGTAAGGAGGTCACTTCTGGAAGGCAGGCTGGAAAACTGTTCAAGCTAGGTGCAGTGGTGCACACCTATGATCCCTGCCTCTGGAGGCTGAGGTAGGAGAATTGCCATGAGTTCAAGGCCAGCCTGAGGCTACATAGTGAATTCCAGGTCAGCCTGGGCTACAGGGAAACCCTACTTGGGGGGGGGGGTGAAGAAGATTGCTTGAGACCCAGAGTCTGCGACTAGCTTGGCAACAAGGCAATACCCCCATTTATCAAAACAAAATTTTAGGAGCTCCAGGGATGGCTCAGCGGTTAAAGGTGCTTACTTACAAAACCTGCCAGCCCTGGTTCAATTCCCCAGTGCCCAGGTAAAAAGCCAGTGACCCATGTGCCTGGAGTTCATTTGTAAGAAGCCCTGGTGTGCTCAGGTTACCATTCAACTTCTCTCCTGGCCCACACTGGCAGCAACTTGCCAGAGAACACAGGAAAGCTGGAGAAAGCTATGGGGCAGGTGACTGAGATGGTGGGGTCCCACTTCCTGGTCTCCTCCCAAAGGATCTAAAAGGTCAGATTATACTAGGGCTCCAGGCCGAGCAGCCGGAAGAGGCGGAGACACTAGCGTTGGCGTAATAAGGCTAGTCCAGCCACCTCCCAAACGGCCCTTCTGCTGGCGTGGCCTTCTCTCCGTAGGCCAAAGCAGCTCCACCTCTGGCTCAGTAGGTGACCGGTGGGCGGGGCACCCCTGGGGAAGGAACAACAGCAGGACAGGCTGCCCCACCCTTTTGCCCTGCGAGGCCTTGGGGAAGGGGCAGGGAAAGGAGAACGGGAGGTGAGAGCCTAAAGCGGGAGGGTCATAGTTCCAAGTTGGTCCAAGCTACTTACAACTCACCCTTCCTTCCAAGAATCACACCCAGTCCACAGTTCACCACCCAACTGCTCTCCAATGCTCTGAAAAGGAGTGGAGGAACTGGCTGTAAGCCGTCAGGGTGCAGCTGGGAGAAGACTTCCGTCACAACCATCTGAGGCCAATGATGGGCAAGATAAGGTAAAGCTCCAGGCCCAACAAAGCAAAGGCAAGCGGACGCTCAGGTAGAACTGGGAGGTTCAGATGATGAACAGAGGTTTGGCGAAGCACACCGACGTGGGGAGAGCCTTCATCCTGACCTCTTGCGGGGCACAGTAATGCCTTCTCAGCACAAGCTAAGCTCACTCAGGACAGGACACCGACTGGCTGCACCAGTAGGGGTCAACAGCACCATGCTAGTTCCTTGCAACCAGACAGCTATTTGCCAGCAGACAGCTGGCACGGGAGGGTGCCTAAAATAACCCAGACAGCTGGGCGAGGGGGTGCCATGCCCAGGCTCTGGGCTGGAAGTCAAGACACCTGGAACCCTTTCCAGGATCTGCCCAAGGTGGCCTTGTGATCTTGGGTGAGACACTTCTCTAAATCACAGTATCATCATGCAACAAGCCCGTAGAGCCGAGAGCAGCCCAGACTCAAACTCCGTGGAGGACAAAACAAGCTGGCTGCCTTCCCAAGGAAAGCCAGCTTTCTTTCCCCTTTGCCCAGAGGCTTAGGCAAGTGCTCCAGGAGGTACGCAGGCAGGCGGGGCAGAAGTCTTGGAGGAAACCCAGCCCCCACCTTGGCAGCCACTCCCAGCAACAATGGAGATCACAATGGAGGCCAGCTAGGGTGTGAAGCTAGTTCAGGAGTAATGCGCCGCCCCCCCTTAATCGCAGTTAATCCTGCCACCTCCCTTATCAGCATGCATTTGTCCAAGGTCACCGCTGTTCAGATTCCAACCCAAAGCACACAAACTTGTAGTGTCTCTCCATTAAGCACTCCAACAAAGTCCGTGGAGCCTCCCAGACTCCCCAAGCCACATTCCAGCACTAACAGTGGGATGAGAAGCAATGGGACAAGACTGACTCCACTGGAAAGCCAAGGGCTGACTAGGTGATACCGGTGTCCAAATGGCTCACCAAGGTGATGATAAACTGGAAAGCGCACGGGGTCAGGGGCCAGAGATCAAGAGCTGCACCATCTCCAGCTGTGGCACTTCCTCCAGTAGAGGGCAAGCTATGTTTGTTAGCCATGCAAAATGCCAGGTGTTACCTAGCCCAGAGGGATTGGGCACCTGGCACCATCTGGGAACTTGTGAAAAGTGCTCGGGATCCACTTCCTGAATGAGAAACTTGGGAACAGGAACGTCAGTTTTAATGAATTCACCGACTAGATTCTGATGCCAGTTCCAGGCTGAAAATCACTAAGCTGGCCCCATTTTTGCAAATGGGGAGAGATGAGCCCAGAGTCCAGTGCAGCACATGCAAGGTCTTTGTCAGTAAATGGTCGGGTAAATTGCACATCCAGGTTGGTCTCATTCTAGAAACCAGGTTATCCATGCCTGTCCGTTTGGGGAGCCAAGAGGTGTGTCTGAGAATCCCAGAAAAGAAGTGGTCAGGGAAATCTTCCTTCTGTAAAGCTGGCTCAGCCCTCAAGTCCTTCTGTTCGCTGCCTTCCTAAAAGCCAGACTGATGAGAGGGCAGCTCCCTCGCTGACCCCCTGGGTGCGGGGAGGGGGGCTGAAGAGCCACCAGGAAGCCCGTGGCAGCTAGGGCCTACAGAGCTGAAGGCATGCAGGGTCCTCCCCCAGCCACAAGGCACACCACTGGGAAACACTCACAAGGGCAGTCCCTAGTAAAGTGCTAAATTCGGCATAGAATCGCCCGCCCCTAATGCCTGACAACACGAGCTGACAGGCGGGGCTGGATGAACCCAGCAGGCTGCCCATTTCACACACACAGCCGCCACATCTGTGCGTGGGGGAGGGGCTGCAGAACCAGCCCAGCGAGTTTGGGGATGATAACCCGCCCTCCCTGGGCTGCAGGCCAAAGTCCCTTCCCCCCTCCCCCCCCCAAAAAAATGTGAGCTTGGTAAAGGGCTTTTTACCTACCTTAGTGGGAGCACAGACAGTCAAGCTAGGCCTGCTCCAGCTGTCCAGAGGAAGCAAGGATTGTCTACAGTGGGGGTGGGAGGGCACTCAGGTATTGCCTCCTCCGGCAGGACCTGGGAAGAATTCAGACGATCTGTTAGAGCAGTCCCACAGTTTGCAGGTCAAAGAACAGCTTGGCCAAATGCAAACTCACAGGGTCTACCAGATAGAAAGGGAGCTTCACGAATGTCGCCCCCCTTCTCAGCTGACAAGACAGCCCTCATACTGGAATGGGTTGGGGGGGGGGGTGGCTGAGTCACTAAGGTTCAGCCCAGGCGACAAGCCGCAGGAGGCGGCTCATATGCATTTCCAAAGGCCCGCCCCGACCGCATCCCCTCCCCCAGACAGGCCGAGATCTGAGGCTTTACCCCCGAGTCCTCACGCAGGAGGGGGGGGGGACACCCCAGGGGGGAAGGTACACTCGGCTTTCCCAGGCCCCAGCCCCCACCTCCCAGCCTTCAGAGCTGGGTGGGAGGCAGTGCCCTGGGCGTCCAAATGGGACGAGCGAGGGACTCATGCCCAAAGTGGGGACAAAAGGCGAGAGCCGCCCCTCAGGCTCGGCTACCACCAGGGCGATCCGGGGAAGCCGGGCCCGGGCGTCTAGGCCGGGGTGCTGGGGGCGGCTTGGGGGCTGGGCTGGGCCGCGGGGAGGCTTCCGTGGCCCCACAACCCTTGGCTACT
This sequence comes from Dipus sagitta, assembly GCA_036346955.1. Taxonomy (NCBI): domain Eukaryota; kingdom Metazoa; phylum Chordata; class Mammalia; order Rodentia; family Dipodidae; genus Dipus; species Dipus sagitta. The sequence goes on from CM070782.1 coordinate 27,180,338, forward strand.
GGCTCCCTCGCGCAGGGAAGAGGAAGGGCAACGGCGGCCCGGCGGGGAGCGAGGCCTCGTGGCCGCGTGGGCCTCGGAGTCCCGGGTCCCCACCCGTCCGTCCGTCCGTCCCGCGCGGGCGGCGGCTCGCCCAGCCCGGCCTCGGCTCCTCCCGCCCGGCGCGCAGCGGTCGCCACCGCCCGAGCCGCAGGCGGCGCACGAAATGGCGCCGGTGTGGCCGCCTCGCCCGGGGTGGGGGGGGGGAGACGAGCGCGGGAGCCACGGCGCACGCGACGCCCCCGAGGCCTGCGACCCCCGGGACGGTCCCGGAGACCCGTCCCTGGGACCGTGGGCTCTGGGCCCCGCGGGATCTCGGGTTCCGGGACCGCTTCCTGCTCGGGGTTCCCAACGACCTTCGGGGAAGGCGCGCAGGCGGGAGGAAGGAAGGAAGAGGAGAGCCGGCCGCCATTAGCCACCTCAGCCAGCCCTGCCGGCCCGGGCCCGCCCCAAGCCCCCAGCCCAAGCCCCTCTCTCCGCCAAGCCCTGCCGGCGGCTCGGCTCGGCTCGAAACCTGAAAATAAAACTCGTGTTTGGGAGGGAGGAGCGCGCACGGCCGGGAGGACAGCGGCGGGCTGCGGGCGGGAAAGATGCTGCGTCATGGTGCCAACATGGACGCCGGCCTTTTGTCCTTTCTCTGTTTGGAAGAGCAGGCTCGCCCGGAGTCCCGGAAAGCCGGCTTCGGGGGTGCAAAACCCTCACATTCAAAGGGGGAGGACACCCTGGGATGAGCTGGAAGGTCTCCTCGCCTTCTGAGCCCTCCTGTCTCCAAAGCACTTCAATTTTCTTCCCTCCACACCACGGCTCAGCTCTGAGGAAGCCGGGGAGGAGCGCAGGCGGCTCCATGGAGGCGCGAGGCCGCTGGGGAGACGCTCTCTTCGCCTCCGGGGCAGAAGAGGCAAAGGGGTCTGAAGAGCCCTCGTCCCCACTGCCAACACCGCTGCCAAACACAAAGCTCCAGAAACCCCTCAGCTCACAAACATTTGCAAGCCCTTGGCCTGCTCAATAAAGGTTTCCTCGAAGGGGCACAGGCACTTTTTTCTTTCTTTCTTTCTTTTCATTTTTTTTTTTTTTACTTACCCGCTCAGCCTTGGTGCCATGGAGTCTAGAAGCAGCAGCTGGGCGGTGGCTTTGGAGATGTTTTTTATGAAAAATCTTTTTGTTTTGATTGTTTAGTTTGGGAAGATTTGGGGTCATGGTGTTCTTTTGTTGTTACCTTTTTGTAAGTTACACTGTCATGGCATTTTCTGTTCCTTCCACGTCTGCAAACTTTCCAGGGTTGGGTTGGCAAAAAGGCGGCTTCGCTCTGGACTGTTTACTGCTCTGGATATAGTGATGGTGTGATCGTCATTAAGAGACAAAAGGCGAAAACACAGTCAAACAAAAGGCAAAAGGCTCACCAGCCATCCCAACCACCATAGAAAATACCAGTGTTAACGTTGGTGTTTGGCTTGAACCAGCTAGGACTTGTTTTCCAGTTTTAATCTGGTTTCCTGTGACGGCTTTAGTCTATCTACACAAAGAGAAGGTCTTTCTCTCACCTCCCCCCACAACCAAGTCGAGAAAAACAGTGCTGCTTTTCTTCAAATAGATCGATTTTCAAAGAAAGTGTACAAGTTGCTGGGAAGAAAGCTGACTAGCATTTATTGCTGGAAACATTTTCAAGCTTGAAGCTAAAAACCTTAGCTTTAGAAAAGGCAAAACATCTAAAAGCATTTTAACTGGCTTATATCAGACAAGAGACAAAGACATACATGCAGATGAAGGTTCGGAAAATTAAGGACATCTCAGGCGACATTAACATGAAAACTGCACTGCAGTAAGGACAGAATGGATTGGGTACTTACAATGTAAAAGGTTTTTAAAAACTTAACAGTAACTGCTCACAATTTTTTGGCTTCTGCCCTTTCACTACTAAAACTATACATTTAAAACATTACCTTGTTAAAAAGAGAGTTAATAAGATGGCCAGGTTTAAGTGTTTAATAGAGGAACTATATTAAAAATTTATTGTTCAGTCAAGAGAATACAGATTAAGACAGCTCCAAGCTCCCCCTCCACCCTCCCAAGAAAAAAAAAAAGAGGAAAAAAAAATTAAATATGTCATTTACTTAGGTTTTTTGGAATTCAAAACTGTTAACTGCTGACATTAATGGTGTGCTATGACCTAGTTATACAAGACAAAGATGGATTCCACGTCATAAGGAAAAATCCAGATCTTTTTAAAAGGTCTTCTTCATTCTTCCAATTATGAGTCCTTTAGCATGTTGAAATGTTAAACAACGCATTCAGGCGTCCTGAACTGGATGGTGGAGTCAAAGGAAAAACATTCCCCATTTGCAACAAAGGAAAAACCCACTTGGCCATTTAATTCCATTGCAGAAAAATGGCTCCCCTCATCTGTTGGCCTCTCCTTGGTGTCTGATGAAGGATGTTTTGAGATCAGCGTCTAATAACTCAAGCCCTATAGAAGCCGCGCTCTGATTGGCTGCCGCGCCCTGCCGCCCTGCTCCAGCCAATTACCTACCCACGGCCAAATTACAAACCCCGAAAAGAGCCCCAATATGAACTACACCGGCACGGAGCCCCGACGAAGCGGTCGGCTCGCCCGGGCGCCCGAGAGGAGCGGCGGAGGGGGGCGGCAAACAGGTCCTCGCCGAGCCCGGGAGCCTCGGCGCTCAGCTCACAAAATGGAAGCCGCGCGCTGATTGGCTGCCGCCACTCCCGGACCTTTAATAAAGAAAGGGGAAGGGAAAGATAAATGCAAAAAAGGGGGGACTCTGTCGCTGGTGACTGGGGTGGAAGGAGATGGTGAGGGAGAGAAGAGAAGCATGTGTTCAGGACAATTACTGGGCACTCCCCTCCAAAAATAAAAACTGGAAAGAAAAAGCTATCTCGCAGGGTCCAGGTGAGGGCCGTATGCTCCCAGCAATGTGAATGCTAATGTGGATGAAAAATCCTGGTTGCGCCGCTCCTCGGAGGGAGGGTCTCCCGGGCCGGAGAGGACGCCGGAGCCGAGATAGCTCGATCGCAACTGGTCTCGGGGTCGACGCCAGCCTAACCCCCCCCCCCCCCCACGGCTTCTAGTTACCCAAACACACGATCGCTTCCCCACCCCACCCCCAGCCAAGCCGGCCCTTGCGCCCGAGTCTCCGCGCGCCCACCTCCGGTCTCGGCAGTTTGGAAACACTTTAGGGAGGCCTCCCCCCGAGGCGCACTCCGTGGCGGCCCGGGCTGGGAGGGTAGCCCCCAAAGCCGGGGGAGGCCGAGCCCCGGGAGCCCCCCTACCTCCCCCGCCAGCCAAGCCCCCCACCAACCTCCGTCCCAGCAGAATAAATAAATTAAAAGGCCTTCCCCGGGGGAGGGGGGAGGCAGTGTGGGAGCGCGCGAGTGAGGGGTGGGGGGCCGCTGGGGCCCGGGGCTTTGGCGGCGCAGCTGCCGCCGCCGCCGGGAGAGTGCCTGGGGAAGCGGCGAGGAAGGAGAGGGGAGGAGGAAGAGGAGGAGGAGGAAGAGGAGGAGGGTGAGCGCTCGGGTCGGGCTCCTTAGCGGTGTATTGTGGGATGTGCGGCTACTGGGAGCCGAGCCTCCGCCGCCAGCCGCCTCCCGGGCAGCAGCAGCAGCAGCGGCGGCGGCGGCGGCGGCAGCGGCAGCTCCGGGCCCGGCAGCCCCGGAGGCGGCGTGTCCCCTTCCCGGCCCCCCGTCCGGCCGCCCCGGCCTCGGCTCCCGCGGGGGGACACCACCATGTACTGGCTGGCGGCGCAGGGAGGCCGGCGCCCGGCGGGGATGTAAGCGCGCGGCGGGGAGGGAGAGGCCGCCCGAGCCCCCGGCCCCCGCCCCGGCAGGCGGCGCCAGGCCTGTGCCGCGCGCCCCGAGCCCCGAGCCGGGCCGAGCGCCACGCCGGGCAAGCCGGCGGCACCATGGGCCGGAGCCCGCGTCCTCCGGGCGCCCGGGACCCCGCCAGATCGTATCGGGGACCCCCGGGGACCCCTCGCTGCCACCTGGAGACGGTGGCCGAGCGGGCGGGCGCGTAAATTCTCCCGGAAGGCTTTTAATTCTCTCGCTCCATTCTTATTATTTTTTGGGGGGGGTGGGGAAGTGTTAGGGGGAAAGCCAGCGGCACAGCTCCTTTCGGGGCGCACTGGTAAGGTGGGAGGGGGGGGCGAGGGCCGGCCGATTGGATTCTTTGGCGTCTGTGCGTGTGTGTGTGTATGTGTGTGGAAGCGGCCACCGCCGAGGCGCAGACGACAACAACTTGCTGGTTTTCAGGTTGGGTTAACGGCATGGAGAACAGTCACCCCCACCACCACCACCAGCAGCCCCCGCCGCAGCCCGGCCCTTCGGGCGAGAGGAGGAACCACCATTGGAGAAGTTACAAGTTGATGATTGACCCGGCTCTGAAAAAGGGGCATCATAAATTGTACCGCTACGATGGGCAGCATTTCAGCCTGGCGGTGAGTAGCCGGCGCGCCTCCCCGCCTCCCCCCCAAACCTCACAACCCCCAGCTCATCCCGGGTTGGGGCGAGCGGAGGGGACCCCCCCTTCTCTCCTGGCTACCCGGCTGACAGTTGGCAGGGACCTCCGCCTGGAGTAGAACTGGTGCCTAGAGAAGGGGTGTCTTGTCTCGCTGTCCCTGAGGAGGGGTGGCCAGCCCTCCCATTCCGCACCCCCCACCCCATCTCTCCCCACAGATGTCCAGCAACCGCCCGGTGGAAATTGTGGAGGATCCCCGGGTCGTCGGAATCTGGACCAAAAACAAGGAGCTGGAGCTGTCGGTGCCCAAATTCAAGGTAGGACCCTTCCCCTCCCCCCCCCCGCCCTGTGGTCCCACCCCCACCCCCTCCCCGAGTTCGAAAATAACGCCAGCCCTGACCCAGCCCAGCCGGATTCTGAGTTCCCGCCGTCTAGGGCCGGGAAGTTTTGCAGGGGAGGGGGGAGAGGGGTGTCCCCTCCCGGCCACTGTAAACAACATTACACTCGCAGAAACTGTAACCTGCGCGCTGATACAGTGTTTCTCCCTCGGGGGGAGGGGGCTCTGGGGCTCAGGGGCCCCACCTGGCTGCGGGAGCACGCGGTTGGGGGGGCTGCCCCCAGGACCCGCCTCCCTTCTCAACCCCCTTGGCTTTTTCAGAGGGACATCTTCCTAGTCCAAGGGGTCCCCCGGAACCAGCATCCTAGGACTGGAGGCCAGAATAGGGGGTGGGGAAAGAGAAACTGTTTCTTTTTCCCCTTTCCTTTCGAACCCTGAGGACTTCCACGTTCCAAACGATTTAATCCTCCGCTTCCCGGGCCCGCCCGCACGCTTTTTTTTTTCCCCTTAGAAAAAAAATTTTTTTTCACCCTTTATTGTTAACCGCTGGGTAAGTGAGGAGTATTGTGTTTTCTCTTCGGTTTCAATGTTTTCCAAACTCCTGTCGCCCTCGGCCTCTGGCAGATCGATGAGTTCTACGTGGGCCCTGTGCCTCCAAAGCAGGTGACATTTGCCAAGCTGAATGACAACATCCGTGAAAACTTCCTGAGGGACATGTGCAAGAAGTATGGGGAAGTGGAAGAGGTGGAGATACTGTACAACCCCAAGACCAAGAAGCACCTGGGCATAGCCAAGGTGGTCTTTGCCACAGTTCGGGGAGCCAAGGAGGCCGTCCAGCACTTGCATAGCACCTCTGTCATGGGCAACATCATCCACGTGGAGCTGGACACCAAAGGTTAGTGGAGGCGGGTTAGGCCACCCATGGGGGAGGAGCCTGAAGGCGGCCTGTCACCCTGACCTCTTTCCCTTCCAGTGTTAGGAACTCCCCCCCCCCTCTAACTTGGCACTTTCTTGGGATTCCCACCACATCTTATTTTTTGTCCCCTCTTGAGGGTAGAGTCACATGGAGCTAAATGTGTTGTCTGTTGCTAGGAGACAGGCTATAATTTACCAAATGTGCCAGTCCTTGGCCACTACATCTCTGGGGACCACCCAGAGTCTTCCCCCCACTGCTGGCACCCCTGCGGGGCCCCTCTCTCAAAGCCCTGGTGGCCTGGGTTTAGACAGTCCCCAATGTTGCCGCCTGTGTTAGGGGAGAAGGCAATTTGTTTATTTGTGTGTGTGTGGGGGGGGGGCAAAGGGAAGGCTAATTGGGTGCCTTTAAATATGTAAAGTTAATCCTTTAAAGATCCAAGGTGTCCCCACCCCCACTGGGCTGCTGCCCCTTCCCCTGAACCAATCTGGGCCTGGAGTGTGGTTTCATTGATAATGTTTCCAAAGTGGATAGTGTCAGGGGGCTGGGCAGCTCTGGGCGCTCAAGGGTTGACACTTGTCTTCCCTCCTCTCTTAAAGAGACCGCAGCACCTCTATGCAGCGCCAGGCCTGGGAGCCACACCTCCCACCTTTGGGGCTGCTGAGCTTTCTCCCTGAGTCCTGGTTCAAGGTGGTGTCCGAAAGACCTGGCAAAACTAGGAAGGACATACCTCAAAGATTGTCTGTGGCCTCTGTAAGAGATTTCCACCACTGTGAAGGACAGTGAGGCTGCTCTGAGACCAGGCAGTCCTTCTGGCAGACACTGTTGGGTCCAGAGCTCCCTGGGGCGGCGGCACTTGGGAACTATGCCTGGGAGCACTTAGGTGCAGCTCCGGGGGTGTTTTGTGAAAACAAGGTTTGGGGGGTGTCAGCATTACCAAACCCAAGAGAGGGAAACTTAAATTTTTGTTTTGCTTTGCTTCTTTGATAACAGCTCCGTGTTGACTGAGTCTCTAAGGCCACGCTGAGTGTTACAGGGGTTGCCTGGTCCTGGGTGGGTACAGTCATCTTACATGAAGTTGATAAGCTTGGACCTAGTCAATTTTCTCCTCAGGGCAACAGCCTCTCCTTACTTTCCCCCAATTTCTGGGGAGGGATACAAACTTTTAAATCCACATCCACATCCTTCTGCGGTAACTGTAATCTGATTTCCCCCCGAGCCCAAGCCCAAGGCGGCGGCTGCCACCCCCATCACTTGCCCACACTTAAGGAGCAGCGAAGTCTCACAACAATTTCATTTCTGCCACCAAAGTTTGTGTTTCGAGAAAGAGCAGCAGAGTGTGGCTCAAGGAATGGGCCTCTTTTGCATATGTAAGCAGCTGCCTCGCAGGAGCCCTATAAATATCTGTAATCTAGGGCCCTGGTCTGTAAAAAGCCTTCTGAGGGGTGGGGAGTTAGAGCTCCGTGAGGGCTCCCTGGGTCCCCAGGTAATGCCTATGTAAATTTAGGGCCCTTCTGGATCTCCAGCTAGTGGAAGACAATGTACAGTTTATTCACAGCACCTTGAGTGTGTTTTGCAAACTCTGCTGGTCACCTGGCACCAGATAGATAGTTAAACTGTCACCTCCATGTCACCCGACTTCCTCTGTCCTTGCTACAATCTGTGGCTGTTAAGTAGTGAAAGAATTCAGGGGAGAGCTCATTTTTGGGGAGGGCGCACCATGATTCAGGAAATGGGAAGGGACTTTGTGCTGGGGTAACAGTCCTGGGTTTGAGGGAGTCTCATCCCCACGAGGCATTAACTTCTGAATCTCAGGATCAGGAAGACCAGACAGTATTTATTGCCCATTTGTTGAACAGTTGGGAATCCTGACTGAGGTGCAAGAGAGGGTGGGAACCTGGTGTAGAGTCGCACGCACGCACTCACGGCTTCCCTAGCCTGGGGTCCCCATGGGGGCTGCCTCATGCTGAAGCCTGTCTGAATGCCCCTCCCCTGCCTGTCACAGGAGAAACCCGCATGCGCTTCTATGAGCTGTTGGTCACCGGTCGGTACACCCCCCAGACCCTTCCAGTAGGCGAGCTGGATGCTGTCTCTCCGATTGTGAATGAGACCCTGCAGGTGGGTTTGTCACTGCCACTCCCTGCCATCACCAGCTGTCATGCCCCTTTCCCCCCACCTCACCATCTTTGGCTTTGGAGGTCAAGCCTAGGAGGGAAATGGGCCCAGCCACACCTACAGGTTCACAGCCGGGTCTAAAAGGCCTGTTTTCCCAAGATCTGCTGCAGCATATGCCTCCCCTGGGACTGGTTCTGTTTCTTGTGGCTTCCAGTCTACACAGAGCCCCTCCCATACTCCCTCTCCCAGGCTGGGATTCCCACAGACCTTTTCCACACTCACTTTGAAATAGTGCTGGGTCTTCGTATCTGCTGTCTGGGAACCCTTGTATCCTTGCTCCCAGAAAGCTATTCAGAACCCCCCTTCCAGCAAAGATTGCCTCCTCCTTAGAATGCTGCCTCCCAGGATGCTCACCTGGCCCACTCCACCCAGTCACAGTCTCACCTTCTCCCCCCATACTACTTTCAGGAGTGGGGTCTTTGTTCACCTGCTGGTCAACCAGATTTTTTTTCTTCAAGGTAGGGTCTCACTTTAGCCCAGGCTGACCTGGAATTCAGTCTCAGGGTGGCCTCGAACTCATGGTGATCCTCCTACCTCTGCTTCCTGAGTGCTGGAATTAAAGGCATGTGCCACCACACCCGGCAACCAGATTGTTCTTTAGGCCTTTTTCCTATGTCACACCATTTAAATCTCCAGACTTTGTCCAGCCACTCTCTCAAGTGGTTGTTGGTTTCTGTCTGGAAGGCCTTTGCCACCTGACAGCCTAAGGCAGAAAGGCGGCACTAAGACCTCAGGGTCTTTTTTTCCCCTGCCTGTGGGATTAGGACACATCATCGGGGTCTCCTGAGGGTAACCACTTGTACCTAAGAGTGGAGGAAAATTAAGACTTTTTCCTCTCTGTGTTCATTCCTGGTTCTGGAGAGCAGAGGGCTCCTGGCCTCACTCAGCTGGCATGAGTCTGCCCTACCTCCACTTACGAGAACTCACTTTTCTCTCTTTCTCCAGCTGTCAGATGCTTTGAAGCGCCTCAAGGACGGCAGCCTATCTGCAGGCTGTGGCTCTGGCTCCTCCTCTGTCACCCCCAATAGTGGTGGAACCCCCTTCTCCCAGGACACAGCTTACTCCAGCTGCCGTCTGGATACACCCAACTCCTATGGACAAGGCACCCCACTTACACCACGCCTGGGCACCCCCTTCTCGCAGGACTCTAGCTACTCCAGTCGTCAGCCCACACCCTCCTACCTCTTCGGCCAGGATCCCACAGTGACCTTCAAGGCCCGGCGCCACGAGAGCAAGTTCACAGATGCCTACAACCGCCGCCATGAGCATCATTACGTGCACAACTCTGTCGTTGCTGCAGTGGCTGGGGCCACAGCTTCCTTCAGAGGCTCCTCAGACCTCCTGTTTGGAACAGTGGGCAGCAGTGGAGGCAGCAGTGGCCCTCCCTTCAAGGCCCAACCACAGGACGCAGCCACATTTGCCCATACTCCTCCACCGGCACAAGCAGCCCCTGCGCCTGGATTCAAGACAGCTTTCTCCCCATACCAGACCCCAGCACCCCCCTTCCCCCCACCCCCTGAGGAGCCCACAGCCACCTTTGGGTCCCGTGACAGTGGGGAGTTCCGGAGGGCACCTGCACCTCCACCTCTGCCACCTGCAGAGCCTCTGGCCAAGGAGAAGCCTGGCACACCACCTGGGCCCCCACCCCCTGATACCAATAGCATGGAGCTGGGTGGCCGGCCCACCTTTGGCTGGAGTCCTGAACCCTGTGACAGCCCTGGCACACCCACACTGGAGTCCTCTCCTGCCGGGCCAGAGAAGCCCCACGACAGCCTGGACTCACGCATTGAAATGCTACTGAAGGAGCAGCGTACCAAGCTGCCCTTCCTGCATGAGCAGGACTCCGACACTGAGTTGCAGATGGAGGGCAGCCCCATCTCCTCCTCTTCCTCCCAGCTCTCCCCACTCGCCCCCTTTGGCACTAACTCACAGCCCGGCTTCCGTGGCCCCACACCACCCTCCTCGCCCCCCTCCAGCACAGGCCTGGAAGACATCAGCCCGACACCACTGCCCGACTCTGATGAAGATGATGAGCTGTACCTGGGGCCTCGGCCCCCACCTGAACCAGGCCCCCCAGATCCTATGGGTCTTCTGGGTCAGACAGCTGAGGTGGCCTTGGATCTGCCTGGAGACAGGACCCCAACCTCAGAGAAGATGGATGAGGTACTGCCATGTCTGTGATTGGTTTTTATGTCCCTCTTGTGTTCCCCTTGGTACATTTAACTAGCTAAGATTCGGAAGTGATGAGGCAAGGGAAACCCACACAACAAAGTTCTTCCATTGCCTTCCTTGTATGTGGACTCGAGACTTTGCTGTGGAGCTGCTTTAGTGAAGTTTGCAGAAACCCCAGAGTCTGAGCTGTGGGGCTGATTTCAGATCTCTTTCTCTATTGATGGCGTAGGAATAATCAGCTCTGATCCAGTAGGCAGGGTGGAGGTTAGCTGTGTGAACTCCGGAGTGCGCTCACTTTGAAGAGATGGGAAAGCTCAGCAGATGGGCAGTGAGGCTTTCTCCTCCCATTGGCTCCAGGAGGAAAGAAGTGAAGGGATAGCTTTGGTTGAGGATGTGGCCAAGTTGACAGTCTCCCCACCCTCTTGGTCTCATTACTCAAACCTCCAGTCTCAGAAAGTTCCAAAGCTGGAAAGATGAGGGTGCTGCCAGCCAGATTCCTTTGGGAGAGAAGAGTTATCCACTTCACCCTCCACCAGGTCGTGCCCCTGTGGGTGCAGAGAGGAGGCTCTCCCCAGGCGCCTTTGGCTGCCTCGGGAAGGAACAGAGAATTTGGGCTGCCTGGGAAGGGGCTGCAGGTGGCTAAGCCTCCAGGGAGCCTGCAAGCTGTTCTGAGGAAGTGGTTTCTGCTGTCAGGCATCCAGGCTGGGGGAGTTGACAGGTGTACAAGAGGGTTGCTGCTGTCCCTACCTTCTCCCCCTGGGCTGCCTGGGCTTGGCAGGCATTCGCCATGCTGACTGAGAAGCTCAGAGTAGCCGGAGAGGGTAGGAGCTTTTTTTTTTTTTTTTTTTTGCTGGCATATAATAATGAAAGGGAAAACTAAGGCTGGGAGAGCTGGAGTCTGGGGTGCCCCAGGACAGAAGCCCAGGGAGCCTCTGATGTAGGGCTGAGCGCCAGGCTGGCCCGCGGGAGCCCCCTGCTGGCGGTCTGGAAAACAGCACCTGGGAATCCTGTAGCCTGTGGCAGCCAAGGCTGAGGCAGCAGCACCGAGGGGGCTTCCGTCCTCCCAGAGGCTAGTGGTTAAAGAACAGGCTCTGATTGTGGAGCCTTAGCCCTTTGTCACCTACAGACTATTTGATCTCAGGAGAAGGCACTTTCCCTCTCTGAGTGTCTTGTCTATTGAATGAGTCAACGAGAGCCCTGCCTCATCTTCTCAGTGGTGTAGTGTTGTGGGAAGCCGCCGCACGATCAGCCTGCCTGCACTACAGCCAGCGCTTCAGCTCCCTGGGTGCACAGGGGTGGCGTCGGGGGCTCGCCCCTGCCTCCTGTGATTGGCTGGCTGCAACGGCCGGTTAACCTGTGCACTGCTCTACCTGGCCCAGCCTGCTCCTCTCGCACACATGCAAGGGTACCAAGAGGGAAGAGAGAGAGGGGTGTGAATACAGGATTTAGTAAAATTCTAGGTTTCAACCTGGGCGTGGTGGCGCACGTCTTTAATCCCAGCACTTGGGAGGCAGAGGTAGGAGGACTGCCATGAGTTCAAGACCACCCTGAGAATACATAGTGAATTCCAGGTCAGCCTGGACTAGAGGAGAACCCTACCTTGAAAAAACAAACAAACAAAAATTCTGGGTTTCTTGTTTCTCCTAGACATCTGATATTCCTCTTTCCCCACCAATTTCCAATTTCCCTCAGGTCTTCCTCAGCTGGCGGCCTGGCTTTTGACCTGTGGTGCCGCCTCAGCCTTTCAGAGCTCTAGCTGTCTCTCAAACTACAAAACCTGTTCCCTTTTTACATATTCACCCAGGGCAGGACCTGAGCCGCACAGAACCTGGTAGTGGGGTGGCTGGGTTGGAGCCATCCCTCTAGTACCACCCCTCCCCCAGCTCACAGCTCCACCTACGCCACGGGAACCCAGGGCTTCTCGCCAGTTCCCCGTCTTTAATTCCAACTGCCAAAAGGCTCAGGGCCCAATTTAAAGGACTTTTCCCTCATCATTTTTAGGCCTATATCACCCCTACTCCTCCTCCTTACCACATCCCTGTGTTCTAACAACAGCCCCCTCATAAGGTAGGTAGGTGTTTGGAGCATATGTCCCAGCCCTGGGTTTTTTTGTTTGTTTGTTTGTTTGTTGTTGGTTTTTCTAGGTAGGGTTTCTCCCTAGCTCAGGTTGACCTGGAATTCACTATGTAGTCTCAGGGTGGCCTCGAACTTACAACAAACCTCCTACCTCTGCCTCCCAAGTGCCGGGATTAAAGGCGTGCACCACCACACCTGGCCCAGTCCCGTTTTTAACTGGCAGCTGTGGTTCCCTGGTCTGCATCCGCTCCTGTCAAAGGGGATCATACTGCTATCCCACCTTGTCTGCAGATAAAGAATGAGACCATGACTTTAATCCCAGCACTCGGGAGACAGAGGTAGGAAGATGATCAGTGAGTTTGAGGCCACCCTGAGACAACATAGTGAATTCCAGGTCAGCCTGAGCTAGGGTGAGACCCTGCCCGGAAAAACCAAAAATAAATAAATAAAAAAGAATGAGACTGTGCATACAGCAGCTCTCGGGCCCTACTGGCCCATACTAAGTGCCGAGGAGACTAGGAGAAAAGAGTGATGAAGAAAGGATAAGAGGACTGGGATATAGCTCCGTGGTAGAATGCTTACCTAGTTCTAAGGCAGTAGAGGACTTGCCTAGCATGATCAAAAGCCCGGGTTAAGGGCTGGAGAGATGGCTTAGTGGTTAAGGCACTTAAGACCCTGGTTCAATTCCCTAGGGCCCACATAAGCCAGATGCATAAGGTGGTGCATGTGTTTGGAGTTCATTTACAGTGGCTAGAGGCCCTGGCGCACCCATTTTCACTCTGTCTCTTTCTTTCTCAACTACATAAGTCAATAATAATAATAATAATAAAAAGCCTAGGTTAAATCTCCAGCACATCAAGAAAAACAAAAAATGCCAAACCCTCTAACTTATGAGTAAGCCTCTGCTCAAATGTCATTTTGTCTAGGCTCTCCCCCCAGCAGAAAGAATGGCAGATTGAGCCTAGGCTGGGGAGCCACTTCCTGGTTCAAATCCTGACTGTATCTTTTTTGTAGTTGTTTTTCGAGGCAGGGTCTTGCTCTAGCCCATTTGGAATTCACTATATAGTCTGGGATTAAAGGCATGTGCCACCATGCCCAGCCTGGCTGTATTTTTTAATGGCTGTGTTGCCTCAAGGAAGTTACCTAAGTTCTCAGTGTCCCAATTTCCTCATTAGTAAAAATGGAGATAACATACCTGCTTTACAGCTTTGTTCTAAGGATCAGGTGAGTTAATACATGTGAAAATCATCTGGCACTTGGGTATGCTATACAAGCATTAATTCAGTATTACCTATCTTCTCTGAACACACATTGAAACAGAATCTCCTTTGCGCTGGTTGCTCCTCCCTCCCCTGCCCTCCCGGTTCCTTTTCTCCACGGGTGTGTGTGTGTGTGTGTGTGTGTGTGTGTGTGTGTGTGTGTATGTACGTGTATATGTATGTATACATTCTCCCGCCTTCATGCTGGTGATGCTTTGCCTCCTCCATCTAGAAGATTTGTGTGTCTGGGTCACCTGTGTTCTCAGTGTTGATGGCTCACAGGTGCTGAGCAGATGTTGAGGGAATGGCTGTTTTGCACTCTTTATGCCAATGGGGAAACTAAGCTTTGAGCCAGAGTGACTTGCACAAGGTTCCACAGCTGGGAACCCCCATTCCTGGGCCCAGGCTTTGCAGAAGGCTGATCTGCCAATTTTGCGGTATTCAGAAGGGGCATAGGAGTGCTTTGCCTCACCCTCACTGCTCTCTTCCAGGGCCAGCAGTCCTCAGGAGAGGACATGGAAATCTCCGACGACGAGATGCCCTTGGCCCCCATCACCAGCGCTGACTGCCCCAAACCCATGGTGGTGGCCCCAGGAGCAGCAGCCCCCAATGTGCTGGCCCCAACCATGCCACTGCCCCCACCTCCTGGCTTTCCTCCATTGCCTCCACCCCCGCCCCCACCCCCACCCCAGCCTGGCTTTCCCATGCCCCCACCTCTGCCCCCACCACCGCCCCCGCCCCCACCAGCTCATCCTGCAGTGACAGTGCCCCCACCACCCCTGCCAGCTCCACCTGGTGTCCCACCTCCACCCATCCTACCACCACTGCCACCCTTCCCGCCAGGACTGTTTCCTGTGATGCAGGTGGACATGAGCCATGTGCTGGGCAGCCAGTGGGGTGGCATGCCCATGTCCTTCCAGATGCAGACGCAGATGCTTAGCCGGCTGATGACAGGCCAGGGCACTTGCCCCTACCCGCCCTTCATGGCTGCCGCGGCTGCTGCTGCATCAGCTGGTCTGCAGTTTGTCAACCTGCCACCCTACCGGGGCCCCTTCTCTCTGAGCAACAGTGGCCCAGGCCGTGGGCAGCCCTGGCCACCCCTGCCCAAGTTTGACCCCTCCGTGCCGCCACCAGGCTATGTGCCTCGTCAGGAGGACCCACATAAGGCCACAGTAGATGGTGTCCTAATGGTTGTACTCAAGGAACTCAAGGCTATCATGAAGCGTGACCTGAACCGCAAGATGGTGGAGGTGGTGGCCTTCCGGGCCTTCGACGAATGGTGGGACAAAAAGGAGAGGATGGCCAAGGTAGGTGGGTGGTTGGGGCCCTTGGCTGTTGGCTACATGTGGCTCTTTACATTTAAAAAAGTGAAGATGAAACAAAAGTGCAAATCAGATGTTGTTCTTTATTGACTCTCACAGAGTTTCTCGTGGTCAGTGGCCACCAGCACAGACCTCTGGGACTTGGCTCCCCTCCTCGGTCTCCTGAGTGCTGCCATTAGAGATGTGAACCCCCAGGCCCTGGCTTCAGTGGGACTATTTTTAAGGCACTGAAACAGAATAGTAAAATAAGACTGTGTAAATGTCATCTGTGAAGCTTGTGTCTGTGGCAGAGATGTGCACTTAAAGTGTAGCCCCTGGCGTTGTACCTCCCAGGTGGGGAGACCACTGCTCTGAGGCAGGTGGCTCTAGGAGCCTTGCTGCTGGAGAGGCCATGATGGGCAGAGGAGCAACGCTCTGAACTGCAGGAAGGGTGTGCAGTGTTTCCAGGAGCTTGGAAAGAAAGGGCAGCATTACCTGAGGCTGCTGTGCTGACTCAGAGAGGGCTGCCCACAGGGGTCCCCTGCAGTGCTCTAGCCATGGTGACAGTCCCCTCCTCTTCTGTTCCAGGCTTCGCTGACCCCTGTGAAGTCAGGCGAGCATAAGGATGAGGACAGGCCAAAGCCCAAGGACCGAATTGCTTCCTGCTTGCTGGAGTCATGGGGCAAGGGTGAGGGCCTGGGCTACGAAGGCCTGGGCCTGGGCATTGGCCTGCGGGGGGCCATTCGCCTGCCCTCCTTCAAGGTCAAGAGGAAGGAGCCTCCAGATACAGCTTCCTCTGGTGATCAGAAACGGATGCGACCCTCAACTTCTGTGGATGAGGAAGATGAAGGTCTGTGATCTCAGCTGTGATCTCACTGGCTGCTAGGATTCTGCTTGTCCCCATTTCCCCAGACCCACTGTGACTGCCTCTCCCTTCTTACAGAGTCAGAGCGAGAGCGTGACCGGGACATGACCGATGCCCCCTGCGAACTTGCCAAGCGGGACCCCAAGGGTGTGGGCGTAAGGCGGCGTCCAGCACGACCCCTGGAGCTGGACAGTGGAGGGGAGGAGGATGAGAAAGAGTCTCTGTCTGTGTCCTCGTCTTCCTCTGCATCCTCATCCTCGGGGTCCTCTACCACCTCACCCTCATCCTCAGCCTCAGACAAGGAGGAGGACCGGGAAAGCACTGAAGAGGAAGAGAGGACGAAGCAGAGGAGGAAGAGAAGGAAGGCCCCAGGAGCCATGTCTCCTCATCCTCAACCTCATCCACATCAGATAAGGTCTGAGTAGATGGGGAGGTTTCAGGGTGCCCTGCTGGGGTGGATTATGGACCTTAAACTCACCAGTGCCATTTGTCCCTGTACCCCAGGATGATGATGACGAAGATAGTGAGGCCCAGGATGACTCTGACAATGATGACCAAGACACAGCCTTGTCAGAGGCAAGTGAGCAGGATGACAACAGGGACTCCGATGAAGGTGAGCAGGGAGGGAGGCGGCAGCCTGGCCCTGCCTAGAGCCTGTCAGGACCCCAGCCAAGCAAGCATGCTTCAGTATTTTGGGAACAAAATTCATGCTTTTGAAATGTTAGCAAGTCAAAACACATGCTCCATATTTTATGACTCTATTTATATGAAATGGCAGAATGAGTGAGTCCACAGACACAGAAAACAAATTTGTGGGTGTTTTTGGTTTTTAAAGGTAGGGTTTCACTCTAGCCCAGGCTGACCTGGAATTCACTATGTAGTCTCAGGGTGGCCTTGAGCTCATGGTGATCCTCCTACCTCTGCCTCCTGAGTGCTGGGATTAAAAGCGTGTGCCACCACGCCCAGCTCTCCCCAGTTTTTATTTTATTATCTTTTAATGTAGTATTTATTTATTTGAGAGAGAAAGAGGCAGATAGAGAGAAAGAAAGAATGGGTGTGCCAGGGCCTCCAGCCACTGCAAACGAATTCCAGATTTATGCACCTCCTTGTGCATCTGACTTATGTGGGTCCTGGGGAATCAAACCATGGTCCTTAGGCTTCACAGGCAAGCACTTTAACTGCTAAGCCATTTCCCCAGCCCTATTTTTAATTTTATTATTAATAAGGATTTTTTATTTTATTTATTTTATTTTATTATTATTATTATTTGTTTTTTTTTTTATTTTCCGAGGTAAGGTTTCACTCTAGTTCAGGCTGACCTGGATTTCACTATGTAGTCTCAGGGTGGCCTCAAACTCATGGCGATCCTCCTACCTCTGCCTCCCCAGTGTTGGGATTAAAGGCGTGTGCCACCATGCCAGGCTTAAATTTTATTTACTTATTTATTTATTTATTTTGAGGTAGGGTCTCACTCTAGTCCAGACTGACCTGGAATTCACTATGTAGTTTCAGGGTAGCCTTGAACTCACGGTGATCCTCCTACCTCTGCCTCCCAGGTGCTGGGATTAAAGGCATGTGCCACCATGCCTGGCTCCATTTTTAATTTTTTACCATGTTTTTATTTTATTTATTTGAGAGAAGGGAGAAAGAGACAGATAGGAGGATGGGAGCACCAGGGCCTCCAGCTACTGTAAACAAACTCCAGATGCATGTGCCGCCACCTTGTGCATCTGGCTTAGGTGGGATCTGGGTAGTCAAACCTGGGTCTTTAGGCTTTGCAGGCAAGCGCCTTGACTGCTAAGCCACGTCTCCCCAGTTTTTATAACAAAGACTTAGATGACTAGTTTGTTTTTTTAAAAAATATATTTTTAAATGAAATTTTTGTTTATTTTTATTTTGTTATTTGAGAACAACACACAGAGAGAGATAGAGAGAGAGAGAGAGAGAGAGAGAGAGAGAGAATGGGCATGCCAGGGCCTCCAGCTACTGCAATGCAAATGAACTCCAGATGCGTGCATCATCTTTGTGCATCTGCCTTACATGGGTCCTGGGGAATCAAGCCTCGAACCGGGGCTTCACAGGCAAGCACTTAACTGCTAAGCCATCTCTCTGGCCCTTAAATGTACTTTATTTATTTACTTATTTGAGAGAGAGAAAGAGGCAGGGGGAGAGAATGGCAAGCCAGGGCCTTCAGCCACTGCAAACAAACTCCAGATGCATGTGCCTTCTTGTGCATCTGGCTTACATGGGTCCTGGAGAATCGAACTGGTATCCTTTGGCTTTGCAGGCAAACGCCTTAACCGCTAAGCCATCTCTCCAGCCCTAGATGACTAGTTTTAACACACTCCTGCCCCCCTGCATATCTGAGATCTGTCTGTGCTAAGAGGGTTGCTCCTGTTCAAGACCTTTGGGAAAGCGTCTGGCATGAGGCTGAGGTGCTGACATCCCCACCCCCATCTGTGTCCCTCATTCAGAGGAGACCGTGAGCATCGCCACTTCCAAGGCCGGGGCGGAGTCATCCAGTGAGAGTTCAGAGTCTTCTGAGTTCGAGTCAAGCTCCGAGTCCTTGTCTTCATCGTCAGAGGATGAAGAGGAGGAGTCAGCTGCCCATGGGGAAGAGGAAGAAGAGGAGGAGGAAGAGGCAGCAGAGACAGCGGCAGCAGTAGCCTCAGTGGCACAGGTGGAGGAGAGCATGCCTCCAGCAGGTGGTCAGGACATTGAGCAGGACAGTGCAGAGCCGCCTCTGGCCCTGGAAACCTCTGTGGTGGAGTCACCAGGCACAGAAGAAGAGGTGGACATCGAGGCTGATGATAAAGCCCCCAGGGAGCAGAGCCCTGTCCTGGAGGAGCCGCCCTTGCCCGTGGGTACTGAGGAGCTAGAGAGGAGCCAGGAGCCTCTTGAAGAGCCAAGCCCAAGCCCAGAAGGGGCCATGTTGCTTTCTCCAGAAGCCCCTGCCAAGGAGACAGAGGCTCAGCCCCCATCATCCCCTGAACATACTCCAGGTAATCCCTGAAGCCTCACGAGGGCCATGGAGTGGGAGGCCAAGTGTCCCTGCTGTTAAATCCAGCCTGGCTACTTCCCAAGCTTTGAGATGATGCATGTCTGTTGAGCTTGGTGCTTGCGGGAGGAACCCAGTAGAGACTGTTGCTGGTCTTGCTGCTAGATACCAAGATGTCTCTCAAGGTTTAGTTCAGGTCCATGGGTTCCATGAGGTGCTCCCAAAAACAAGGAGTGGTGTTTATGGTCAGCTTAGTGACAGGTGAGTGGCAGCTTGAGGGTAGGGGAGAGGCACTAGCCTATGTACCTCCTGTACTGTGACTAAGCCGGGCAAAACATGTGATAGGACTGCCTGAAGAGATAATCTCTGTGCTGTTAACTGCTAGACCACGGTGTTGCTAACCAAACTTCTGAAATGTGACCAGAGCCACTGTGGAAACAAAGCCCTAACTCATTTTAACAGTTTAGTGCATTTTAACCTAAGTTTCCATATGTGGCTGGTAGATACCTTAATTAAGTCATTTGGGAAAGAAAATTATTGCATTTTGTTTATATTTCTGTGCAAATCACAGGTCTTTGAATAAGAACTCAATGTTAGGATTCTGTTGGTCCCCGGTACTAACAATGCAACAATAGACTAGCTGGGCATAGTGGCACGCACCTTTAATCCCCGCACTCGGGAGGCAGAGGTAGGAGGATCACTGTAAGTTCGAGGCCACCCTGAGACTACATAGTGAATTCCAGGTCAGCCTGGACTAGAGTGAGACCCTACCTCCAAAAGAAAAAAAAAAAATAGACTAAACAGGTAAAAATATTTGTTCAAATGAAGCTTATATTGTAGGGCAGGGTGAAAGGTGACAGCAAATGTATTAGAAAATGTATTCTTTGACAGTGGAGATAAATACTAGGAGAAATGCTTCAAGGCTCTGACAAGTGCAGCCATGAAGTCTTGTTGAATTTGATTCCATCACAGAGCACACTTTCTTGGGCCACAGGAGCATGGTTTTGTTGTTTATTTTGTTGTTTCTTTCTGCAGTGCTAGGGTTCCAGCCAAAGGTCTCACATGTTAGGGAAGCACTGTACTACTACCTGTAACCACAAGAACATAGTTACAAAGACACAGCAAAAGCTAACAGCCATACCTCCTATATCTTTGATTTATTCTACCAACATTTACACAACCCCTGCTGGAAGCTCCACACCAGGCTGGGTATTGATACATCTTTGAGTGATATAGATATAGATGTAGATATAGATCATTTGCAAGGGGAGGGGGGAGAATGAGAGAATGAGAATGGGTGCATCAGAGCCTCTTGCTGCTGCAAATGAAATCCAGGTATAGGTGCTCCTTTTGGGGTATTAGGAATTGAACCCTGAGCCAGTAGGTTTTGCAAGGGAGTGCCTTTAACTGCTGAAGCATCTCCCCAGCCATTTGGGTGGTTTTAACTGAGTAGTGTCTGTGCTCACAAAACAGAGACTCTCAGGTATCCAGTGCATAGCAGGGTGGCCAGGATAGGGTATTGAGAGGAATGGGAACAAGTAACAATGTTCTGGTTTTTGCCCATTTATCTACAGAGGACCTGGAAGTGGAGCCTGAACCCCCTCCGATGCTCTCCTTACCCCTGCAGCCACCGTTACCACCCCCTCGACTGCCCTGGCCCCCCAGCCCACCGCCAGAGCCTGAGACCCCAGAGCCTCCACACCCCCCTGTCCCTGTGGAGCCTCTTCCTGAGGACCAGCCACCACGTACTCCAGGCCTCTGTGGCAGCCTGGCCAAGTCACAGAGCACAGAGACAGTACCAGCTACTCCAGGCGGGGAGCCTCCACTGTCGGGGGGCAGCAGTGGCTTGTCACTCAGCTCCCCACAGGTGCCTGGCAGCCCCTTCTCCTACCCATCCCAGTCGCCTGGCTTGAGCAGTGGGGGTCTCCCACGGACACCTGGCCGAGACTTCAGCTTCACGCCCACCTTCCCTGAGCCCAGTGGACCCCTGCTGCTTCCCGTCTGCCCGCTCCCAGCTGGCCGGCGCGATGAGCGCTCTGGCCCCCTGGCCTCCCCAGTGCTCCTGGAGACAGGCCTGCCGCTCCCCCTGCCCCTGCCCCTGCCCCTGCCCCTGGCATTGCCTGTTCCTGTCTTGAGGGCTCAGCCTCGAGCTCCTACCCAACTGCCTCCCTTACTGCCTGCCTCTCTAGCCCCTTGCCCACCCCCCATTAAAAGGAAGCCGGGCCGGCCCCGGCGATCCCCACCATCTATGCTGTCCTTGGACGGGCCCTTGGTCCGGCCACCAGCAGGGGCTGCCCTTGGGAGGGACCTCCTGCTCCTGCCAAGCCAGCCACAGACACCCATCTTCCCCAGCACCCATGACCCTCGGGCCATAACCTTGGACTTCCGGAACACAGGGATCCCAGCACCTCCACCACCCCTTCCACCCCAGCCCCCTCCACCTCCACCTCCACCACCTGTTGAGCCTGCCAAGTTGCCCTTCAAGGAGCTGGACAACCAGTGGCCTTCTGAGGCCATCCCCCCAGGCCCTCGGCGTGATGATGTCACTGAGGAGTACATGGAGCTGGCTAAGGTGCGGGGGCCATGGCGCCGGCCACCCAAAAAGCGCCATGAGGACCTGGTGGCTCCTTCAGGCTCACCTGAGCCTTCACCACCTCAGCCCCTCTTCCGTCCCCGCTCGGAATTTGAGGAAATGACCATCCTTTATGACATCTGGAACGGTGGCATCGACGAGGAGGACATCCGCTTTCTGTGTGTCACCTATGAGCGACTGCTACAGCAGGACAATGGCATGGACTGGCTGAATGACACACTCTGGGTCTACCATCCTTATATCCTTTCAGGCTTGGGGTTTGCTTCCAGTGGGGTACAGGAAGTCCTTACCCATCCTCTGCACCCCATCTCTCCATAGTGATCATGGTACCCTTGAAAGCAATAGCGCAGATGGTGTCCAAGCCCAGGCCGTCTCATCCCCAGACTTAGTGAGGCTCAGAGCCAAACAGAATGAGACTGTAGAGCTTAGCAGCAATAGTGGGAACTGACTGAGCTCCCCTTGTCACACCCTGCCCAGCCTAACTGGCTTTTGTGGTGGGGACAGTATTCTCATTTTACACATGAAGAAACTGAGGCTCAGCGAGGCTGAGTGACCAGCCAAAATCACACTGCTTACCCAATGGCAGAGCTGAGCTTTGAATCCATGCAAAGCTTGGATGTTACCATACACTTGTAAGATTGGAGAGGTTGTGATCCCCTTTAATCCGACTAATTTGAGCATTTGTCTCAAGAGCCCTGCTAAGTACCCTGAGTGTATTTAAGCATTCATAGATGCAGCATTGTTCCCCCAATTTATAGTTGGGAAAATGAGGCAGAAATTAGCTAATGAACATACCCAAGATCATGC
The DNA here is from genome assembly GCA_036346955.1 of Dipus sagitta. NCBI lineage: Eukaryota > Metazoa > Chordata > Mammalia > Rodentia > Dipodidae > Dipus > Dipus sagitta. The sequence continues at coordinate 27,202,341 of CM070782.1, forward strand.
AACTAGGTAAAGACGGTCATTGGACTTGTCCCGAGGCAGCCATGCAAAGGTGGCATTAGAGTGGATGGTGGCACTAGGCATTGTTAGCCCCAGAGATTGATCTGATGGTAAGAAGATAGGGCCTGGAGGGACCAGGAAGGGATAGCAAAGAATGTCTATGTTGCCCTTGACCTACACCCACCCACCAGCCTCTCATCAGCTAAGAAAAAGAAACGGGATGATGGCATCCGCGAGCATGTGACAGGCTGCGCCCGCAGTGAGGGCTTCTATACCATCGACAAGAAGGACAAGCTCAGATACCTCAACAGCAGCCGTGCCAGCACTGATGAGCCCCCCATGGACACCCAGGTACTGCTACCAGGGCCTGCACACGTTGGCAGCCCCCAGGTGGTGACAGTTGCACACATAGAAGGTGCCAGGCATGGGTCTGTGGATTGTCAGTGCTGGTGCCCAAACAGTGCTCTCTGCCTGTGTGCTCAGGGCTGAGAGTGGCAACAAGATAGTTCTGTTTGATGTTGTTGGCACCTGTCTGTAATCCCAGCCCTTGAGATATAGAGGCAGGCGGATCATGAGATTGAGGTCAGTCTGGGCTACAGAGGCAGACTCTGCCTCAAAAATTAAAAAACAAGGGCTGCGGAGACGACGGCTCAGCAGGTAAGAATACGAGGGTCTGTTTCTCCCTGAGTTTGATTCCCTAGTACCCGTATAAATAGCTGGATGTGGCCGCACCCCAGTCTCGTGGGGAGGGGAAACTGGAGAGTCACTGGGGCTGGCTGGTTAGCCAGGCTGACCTGGAAAAAACTTAGCAGCTCCAGGCTCAGTGAGAGAAATTAAAAAATAGGTGCAAGTGTTGATAGGGTACTTGCCTTGCATACACACGAGGCCATGGGTTCCATCCCAGTACCCCACACACATGCACACACGCCAGTTTCTTAAGCTTGGCATGGTGGCACATGCCTTTAATCACTATGAATTTGAGGCCAGCCTGAGCTATAATGAGACCCTGCTTCAAAAAACAAAGTAAAAAATAAAAAACAGAGCTGTGGGGGGCTGGAGAGATGGCTCAGCGGTTAAGGCACTTGCCTGCAAAGCCTAAGGACCCAATTGCGATTCCCCAGGACCCATGTAATGCCAGACGTACAAGGTAGTACATGCATCTGGAGTTCGTTTGCAGTGGCTAGAGGCCCTGTCACAGCCATTTTCTCTATCTGCCTTTTTTGATATCTCTCAAATAAATAAACAGATTTTTTAAAAAATAAATTAAAAACAAAACAGAGCTGGGGATGTGGCTCAGTTGGTAGAGTTTTTGCTTAGTGTGCATGAATATCATACCCAGCACCACAATAACTGAGTGTGGTGGTATAGACCTGTAATCTCAGCCCCTGGACTTGAAGGCAGGGGAATCAGAAGTTCAAGTTTGAGGCCATCCTGAGATACATGAGACCTTGTCTCAAAACAAAAAAAATCCAGGAGAGATGGCAAAAATACTGCTTTTTATTGTGTGGGCAGTGTAGAGTTCTAAAAGGTCGGTCAGTCTGTCTGTCAATGAAAGAGATAGTATAGGAGTGCCAGGGCCTCTTATTCCTGCAAGCTAACTCCAGACACTTGTGCCACTTTGTGCACCTGGCTTTACAGGATTCTGGGGAATTGAACCTAGACCATCAAGTCTTTTTTTTTTTTTTTTTTTTTTTTTTCGAGGTAGGGTCTCACTCTGGCCCAGGCTGACCTGGAATCCACTATGTAGTCTCGGGGTGGCCTCGAACTCACGGCGATCCTCCTCCCTCTGCCTTCTGAGTGCTGGGATTAAAGGTATGCACCACCATGCCCGGCTTAGACCATCAAGTTTTGCAAACAAGTGCCTTTAGCCGGGCACAGTGGCACACACCTTTAATCCCAGCACTCAGAAGGCAGAGGGAGGAGGATCGTCGTGAGTTCGAGGCCACCCTGAGACTGCATAGAGAATTTTAGGTCAGAAGCCGGGTGTGGTGGTGCACGCCTTTAATCCCAACACTCAGGAGGCAGAGGTAGAAGGATTGCCGTGAGTTCGAGGCCATCCTGAGAATGCAGAGTGAATTCCAGGTCAGCCTGAGCTAGAGTGAGACCCTACCTCGAAAAAGAAAAAAAAGAAAAAGAGAATTTTAGGTCACCCTGAGCTAGAGTGAGACTCTATCTCAAAAAAATAAAAAGATTTAAAAAAGTGCCAATAATTGCTGAGCCATCTCTCTCCAGCCCCCCTAAAAGGTTTTAGTATGGGGAATAGCTACATTTCCAAAGGGTCAACTTTTTTGTTGTTTACTCAATCTCTCCTTTATTGCCATTACACTAACAGGTTTAATCTATGGCCCCCAAATCGTGTTACCAATGGTTATATGTAATGAACCCAATTTTAACAATATTTAATTGAGCATCTGCTGTGTACCCCAGGTATTGTTGGCTGTTGGTGAACAGAACAAAGTTCTTTCCCTTGTGATGTGAGGTGAACATTCCAGTGAGCATATAGTCATGCCCTTTCTCGCAGCAAATGCTGTTGGAAAAAATAGGGGTTGCCAAGTTGGAGGGGGCCAGAGAAAGTCACACAGGGACAGAGAGAGACCACTGAGACAGGACATGCTCACCAAATCCAGCTGGTCATCCACAAGAGGCACAAGCAGGGCATGGTGGTGCACCTCTTTAATCCCAGCACTCGGGAGGCAGAGGTAGAAAGATCGCTGTGAGCCACCCTGAGACTACATAGTGAATTCCAGGTCAGCCTGGGCCAGAGAGAGACCCTACCTCGAAAAACTAAAACAAGAAAGAAAGAAAGAAAGAAGCATATGCAGGGGCCCCGAGGCAGGGAGGAGCTCAGCGGTGTGCAGAAAGAATAGCCATGTGGCTAGTGAAACAGAGGACGGGTTCAGGGTCCTGGAGGCAGAGGTGACAAAAGTCGATTTATATCCTGTGTTTGATGGCAAGTGAGAGAAAGTTTTGAGAGCAAAGGTTGGGTAATGTGGTTTCCTTTTGAGTTTTGAAGCCACCTGGGCTGCTGTGTAGAGTCTAGGGATGCTGAGGGAAGTCTGCAGGCCAGACCGAAGGGTGCGTTGCATTTAGATGGAGGTGTGCTAGAAAGTCCTGAGGAAACCATATGGACCAGTGCTGGATTGGATATGATGATGAGGGAATTGGAGCAGGGGGACAGCCCAGGAACTTGAGCGCAGCCTGGGCTGGATGCCAAGCCCAGAGGTACAGGCGTGTCACACCTTCCCTTTGGCTCTGAGTTTGATATCTATAAAATACCCCCGGAAGGCAGGTCTGGGGCAGTTAGACATAATACAGGAGAACTTGGGAAGGGATTGCATGTCAGGCAACCTAAATGCAGGCAGGCATCATCAGGATGGAAGTGGTGATTGAAGGCCACCGCAGGAGCGGGGGAGCATGTGTCAGGAGAAGCCCACTGCAAAACAGCCAGGCTAAGAGATGGGGCAGGCCAAGGAGGTCAAGAGTAAAGGACTTGCTATTGAGGGAGGATCTGTGATTGGACTTTTTTTTTTTTTTGGTGTTTCGAGGTAGGGTCTCACTCTGGCCCAGGCTGACCTGGAATTCACTATGTAGTCTCAGGGTGGCCTCAAACTCTTGGCAATCCTCCTACCTCTGCCTCCTGAGTGCTGGGATTAAAGGTGTGTGCCACTATGTCTGGCTTTCTGGCCTCTTTTTTTTTTTTTTTTTTTTTTTTGAGGCAGGGTCTCACTCTAGCTCAGGCTGACCTGGAATTCACTATATAGTCTCAGGGTGGCCTCGAACTCATGGTGTTCTCCTACCTCTGCCTCATGAGTGCTGAGATTAAAGGCGTGTGCCACCACACCCACCTTTGACCTCATTAAAAAATATTTATTTATTTATTTATTTATTTGAGAGAGAGAAAGAATGAGCATGCCAGGGTTTCTAGCCACTGCAAACAAACTCCAGACGCAATTGCTACCTTGTGCATCTGGCTTTATATGGGTACTGGGGAATTGAAACCTGGTCCTTAGGCTTTGTAGGCAAGCACCTTAAGGGCTGAGCCATTTCTCTAGCCCCCCTTTTTTGAAAAATGCCAAATAAAAAGAAAATCAAGCCAGGCATGGTGGCCCACACCTTTAATGCCACCACTCTGGAGGGAGGTAGAGGTAAGATGATCACTGAGTTTGAGGCCATTCTGGGACTACAGAGTGATTTCCTGGTCAGCCTGGGCTAAAAGTGAGCCCTGCTTAAAAAAAAAAAAAAAAAGAGAGAAGAAAAGAAAGAAAGAGAAAAAGGGATGGAGAGAGATGGCTTACAGTTAAGGTGCTTGCCTGTGAAGCCTTGGGACCTAGGTTTGATTCCCCAGGTCCCACAAGCCAGATAGATGCACAAGGTGGTGCGTGTGTCTGGAGTTTGTATGCAGTGGCTGGAGGCCCTGGTGCACCCATTCTCTGTATCTGCCTCTTCTCTCTCCATCTCTTAAATAAATAAAATATTTTAAGCCAGGTGTGGTGGCGCATGCCTTTAATCACAGCTCTCGGGAGGCAGAGGTAGGAGGATTGCCATGAGTTCAAGGCTACCCTGACACTGCATAGTTAATTCCAGGTCAGCCTGGGCTAGAGACCATACCTGGAAAAAAGAGAGAGAGAGAGAGAGAGAGAGAAAGAAAGAAAGAAAGAAAGAAAGATAGATCAAGGCTGAGAGGGAAGTTTTGTTGCTATTTTTAGAACAAGAAGGCTCTGGCGCACCTTTAGATACTAATGAGAAAGGGATGGCAGGCCAGAAAGGCCTAGGGCCATGGGAACAGTAGGAACCCACACCTCGGGGTCAGGCTGCAGAGAATGTGAACGGGGGCCAGATCTGTCCCTTTCTGACCTTGTCGCCTCACTGTCCCTGCCAGGGCATGAGCATCCCAGCACAGCCCCACGCCTCCACTCGGGCAGGTTCGGAGCGGCGGTCAGAGCAGCGCCGCCTGTTGTCCTCCTTCACCGGCAGCTGTGACAGTGACCTGCTCAAGTTCAACCAGCTCAAGGTGAGGCAGGGCTCCACCACAGGCTACCAGGGTAGCAGTGGGATCCGAGATCCAGGCTCATCTCTCTTCTCTTCCCTCCCCCAGTTCCGGAAGAAAAAGCTCAAATTCTGTAAAAGTCACATTCATGACTGGGGTCTGTTTGCCATGGAGCCCATCGCTGCTGATGAGATGGTCATTGAGTATGTGGGCCAGAACATCCGCCAGGTAGGCACTGCCCAATGGGGTGGGCATGGGGAGACCACGGGCCAGGCCTAGACTCATGCATGCCCTTTTGTGGGCAGGTGATTGCGGACATGCGAGAGAAACGGTATGAAGATGAGGGCATCGGAAGCAGCTACATGTTCCGGGTGGACCATGACACCATTATTGATGCCACCAAGTGCGGCAACTTCGCGCGCTTCATCAACCACAGCTGTAATGTAAGTGGCGGGCGGGGACCCTAGCTGCCCTACCCCAGTGCCCCGGCCCACTAACGAGGGGCCTTGCTTCCTTCCCAGGCTCTCACTGACCCGGGGCGACAGAGGGAGGAAGGCGGGAGATCTGTACAAGGAGCTTTTCTCCTCCAATCTCAGTTGTCACATTTGTAAAATTTCATTATAAAATGTGAAAATACTGGTGTCATGAGGAGCTGAAGGGGGTGACCAAGAAATCTGCAACCAGAGCTGGGCATGGTGTATGCCTTTAATCCCAGCACTGGGAGGCAGAGGTAGGAGGATTGCCATGAATTGCAGGTCAGCCAGGGCTAGAGTGAGATACTCCTTTGAAAAACCAATAAAAAAGGAAGGAAGGGAGGGAGGGAAGAAAAAAAGGAAAGGAAGGAAGGGGCAACCAGGTATGGTGCATATCTGTAATCCCAGCACTCAGGAGGCTGAGAGAAGGATCTTGAGTTCAAGGCCAGCTTGGGCTACCTCAAAAAAGAACAACAGAGCCAGGTGTGGTGGCGCACACCTTTAATCCCAGCACTTGGGAGGCAGAAGTAGGAGGATCGCTGTGAGTTCAAGGACACCCTGAGACTACATAGTGAATTCCAGGTCAGCCTGGGGCTAGAGTGAGACCCTACCTTGAAAACCCCAAGAAAAACAAAAAGCAGAAGAGAACAGCAATGGTCGCCAGGCTGTTGCTGTGCCTCCTCCAGTCAGGTGCAGCCCTCAGAGAGCTTGTGCGCTGGGGCAGGCTGGGCTGGGCTGCCCAGCAGATCTCACACAGTGCTGCAAGTGTCAGGGAAATGTCAGTTGACTTTGCCATCTGCTGATGTGGACCAGCCACACATGATGTTGAGTACTTGCAATGTGGCTAAAATGCAAATAGAGCCAGGCATGGTGGTACACACTGTCAATCCCAGCAAAGCACTGGGGAGGCAGACGTAGGAGGATCGCTGTGAGGTTAAGGCCAACCTGAAACTACATAGTACATTCCAGGTCAGCCTGAGCTAGAGCGAGACCCTACTTCAATAAAACAAAACAACAAAAAAAAAAAAAAAATGTAAATAGGTGCTGTAACTGGCTACAACTGGTAGGTGGTATAATAGATCTTGGGGTCAGGATGGGCGCTGGTAACATGGACTAGGCACACTGAAGTAGAAACTGGGAGCTCCCAACAGGCAGCTTCCAAAAACCACTGCCAATTCAGGTTTCAAGGTTTGGCATCACTATGTAACTTGTGGATTACTATAGAATAGCTGCTTCATGTCTTGGGGCCTGTGTTTCCTCATCTGGTAAACAGGGGTGTTAACAGCCCTTCCTTGTGGGTTACTTTGTGTGGCTGACCTGACCATACACACTAGTTCTCCCAGTGTACTTGTCCTCTGTCAGGTCGGAGGGGCGGTGAAGTCCTGTGGGGACCATACTGTGACATCTCGAGGGACACAAGGAGAGTGTACAGGTGGTATGGTAAATAGGGCAAGCGTTGTGGCCAAAAGGAAGAAGATCATGGGCACAAAGGCCCTGGGGCAGTGGGGAGAGCACCTCCCAATCTGAGGGTCTAGGGGCAGCGGATTCGGGAAAGGATATAATGGGCACAGTTAGAGTTGGCCAGGTCACTCAGTTTTTTCCACTGTGCTGAGGAACTGAGAATTATTTTTAAATATTTATTTATTTATGAGAGAGAAAGGTACAGATAGAAAGAGAGAATGGGCACGCCAGGGCCTCTAGGAACCGTATCCAGACACATATGTCCCTTGTGCATCTGGCTTATGTGGGTCCTGGGGAATCAAACCCGGGTCCTTAGGCTTCACAGGCAAATGCCATTACCACTAAGCCATTTCCCCAGTCCCTGGAACTAATTATTTTTAAGTGTATGTGTGTGTTGAGCAGGGTGTGGCATAACCCTTCTATAAAGCGCAATAGAGTAAATTGGATTTGCTTTATGCTTTCAATGACCTCTGTAACAACTGTTAAATACAGGAGAGCAAGACTGTGCCAATAACACTTTTTTTTTTTTTTTGCAAAAGTAGACAGCCCGTGTTTGTAGTTTGCAGGCCCCTTGTCTAGAGCTCAGAAATGACACCTGGGCTAGAGAGGTAAATTTGGGTGTCACCTGCAATATGTGTGGAAATAGAAGCCCTAGAAAATTGTTGTTGTCATCATTTTATTTATTTATTTTTTTTTTTTTTTCAAGGTAGGGTCTCGCTCTAGCCCAGGCTAACCTGGAATTCACTATGGAGTCTCAGGGTGGCCTTGAACTCATGGCAATCCTCCTACCTCTGCCTCCTGAGTGCTGGGATTAAAGGCGTGCGCCACCACGCCCGGCTCATTTTATTTTTTTATTTGTAGACAAAGAGGGGGGAGAAGAGAGAGAGAATGGATGCACTGAGGTCTCTTGTCACTGTAAATGAACTCCAGACACACTTGCCTCTTTGTGCATCTGGTGTTACATGAGTACTGGGGAATCAAACTCAGGTCATCAGGTTTTGCAAACAAACATCGTTCACAGCTTAGCTGTCCTCTCCAACTTCATCATCTTTTTAATTTTTTTTATTTTTGGTTTTTCAAGGTAGGGTCTTGTCTAGCCCAGGCTGACATGGAATTCAGTATGTAGTTTCAGGGTGACCTCAAACTCATGGTGATCCTCCTACCTGGGCCTCTCAAGTGCTGGGATTAAAGGTGTGTACCACCATGCCCAGCTATCTTTTATTATTATTATTATTATTATTATTATTATTATTACTTATTTAACACCAGAGGCAAGGGGTCCTTGTCACCTACACTAGAGAGCTGAGCCTAGAGTGGGGTGACCAGTGGGCAGGGGCATCGTGTGACGACAAATCAGGTTCAGATGGGTTGAGGGGCTGTACTGCTGGGCCTAGGTACAGTCTAGTTCCCTGGTTCACCACCCTGCCACCTCCATGCAGCCCAACTGCTACGCCAAGGTGATCACAGTGGAGTCACAGAAGAAGATTGTCATCTACTCGAAGCAGCACATCAACGTCAACGAGGAGATCACATATGACTATAAGTTCCCCATCGAGGATGTCAAGATCCCTTGCCTCTGCGGCTCTGAGAACTGCCGGGGGACCCTCAACTAGGCCCCAGGTGCCAAACACCAAGGCTGTCAGCCGCAACCAGGGGCTCCTGAGGACCCTCACCATGGGCCAGGCCCCGCCTCCCGGCCATTTCAGGTGCTGTCCCTTGTCCCAGCGGCCACACCAGGGCCTGGCGCCCCAACACTACCCCAGGACCTGCCCGCAGCTCCAGCCCCGCAGAGGGAAAGGGCTTCTGTCTCTCCGCCTGTGTCTCTTGCAGTTCTTCAAGACGCCCCTTTCAGGATGCTTGTTGTGCAGCTCTGACATAGTCTGTCCCTGTCTCTCTAACCTCTGTCTCTCTCCATCTCTCCCATCTTTTCTCTTGCTGTCTTCAGCCTCAGCCTTTTCCCGTGAATGCTGCTACATTGTGTTGTCTTCTGAATTTCTTCCTTGTCCTAAGAAAAGACATTTTAACCATTGAAATGTGAAGACAGAATCAGAGGGGGCACCCTGCAGAGGGCCTCGAGGCTTCAGTATGACTGTGGGTCCAGGGTCCAGGTGGACTTGGGCCAGGTGCTGTGGGAGAGGGGACTGGGTCACTGGCCTTGACCTTGGAACACTACATACCTGGAAGGCCCTCTGTCTGTGGACACAGGGAGCAGACCCCACAGCTTGGCCCAGTCCCCAATTTCCTTTTCCCTGTGGCTAAGAGTGCCCTTTCCTCAGGGCAGACCCTGGGGAAGCCAAGCTGGTCCAGGCAGGAGCTGCCTTCCTGGATGCTCCTGGCCACCCCACTACCCCCAAATCCTTGGGTTCAATGTTTACTTTCTCATTCGGATGCCAGCAACGATGGAGCCTTCCAGGTGTCCCCAGCGCTGTGGGAACACTGGGAAAGGGTGTCTCCGCCTCTGTTGCCCACGCCTAGCCCAGGCATGGGGGGATCCCAGGGCAGGCAGGTCCCCCGGCCCTGTTATTACGGGTTGTCTAACCATGTGCATGTGGCATTTTTTTGTTGATAAGCTTCACCCGCTCACCCCAGCCCACACCTGTGTCACCCTGCTGGTGGCTCCCCACCTGGAGGACGGAGCATATTTATTTCCGGAGTGAGCAGGTTATTTCTCTCCCAGAGAAAGGAAAATCTTGGAAAATATTTTAAAATTCAGATCTGAGTCTTTGACAGTTCCCTGTTCCCCAATCCTATTCAGGGTTTAGTCCCATGGTGTGTGCTTTTTTTTTTTTTTCTTTTCTTTTCTTGTGCGTGTATAAAATCAAACCGAAGGGAAAAAATAGGTTTTTGATGTTCAGAACCAATTCCTGTAGATAGACTGCCATAAAGGACTTTTTCTTGGGAACATTGTTTCTTGTAGAAACATGTGGGAAGACTTTTTTGCTCATTTCTTTGTACTTCCAAGAAAAACAAAAACAAACAAACAAAAAACAAAACAAACAAACAAAAAAAAAAAAAACAAAGGACACACAAAAGCAAGTCCCCCATCCCGTGGAAAGCAGAGCAGGCATGTATATACTTCCTGGAACGTGACTGTTGTGACCGGAGTCCTCACTAAGATGAGGGTGCTCCGGGTGGAGCCGCACCACCTGCGGACCAGGTGGCGGAGCCTCTGGTATCTCAGCTTGTGTCAAGCTGCTTATCATGTACATTCTGTACAAAGAATTATTTTTCTCTTTTTTGTTGTTGGTGGTTTTGTTGTGTGTGTTTTTAATCTCCACAGGCCCTCTGTGTTTGAGACTATGCCCACTGGTCTCAAAGTCAAAGGAATCTAGTGGCATTAAGACACAGAGGGGGTACCTGGGCACAGCGTCAACCTTCTCTTCTGTTTGCGGTTTTCTGCCTAATTGTGCAACTGAGGAAATATTTATTTTTCACATGAAGAAACGTGTAGTGTGTAGAGATGGCTGATTTAAGTTCATTTTCCCCACCCCCCCCCTTCCATCCCTCATGAAACAAACAGGTGAGGATGCTCAGAAGTGAGAGGAAGAGTGGCTGGGCTCACCGCCTGGCCGCGTCCTGTCATGAGCCCGACATTCACCTTGGTTGGCTTGATCAAGAGCGAGGTGCTGGGCTCCCTTCTTGCCCAAGTCCCTGTCCCCACCCCTGGAGTGATTTGCAATAATCCAGACATGTTGGCCCATTTATTTTTTACAAGCCTTTGTTTTTACTGAGCAAATTTCTGCTTTTGAAGGGTCACAAGTTTCTGATTTTTGCTGGTTTTTTTTTTTTTTCTTTCTTTCTCCTGCAAGGAAGAAAACCAACAAGTTTTAGGGTTGTCTGTGCGTATAGACTCTGTTATCCGTATGTAACTTGTTTTTGAAGAGAAGTGTTTCCGTTGTGGGTGTGTCTTTCTGTAAATATTTGTTCATATTTTTGTGAATTCAATACTATGTACCATTGTATTATAGTAACTTTTATAAAGCAAACCATAAATATACTGACTTTTCTTACAGATACGCCATTTCTCTTGCTCTCCTCTCTCTCCCTCTTCTCATTCTTTCTGTTGAGAGTTCAGAAGTAGGAAGGGCTGGCAAGGCTCGGCAACAGGAGGCTGGCTTGGAACTCACAGCTATCCCTCTGCCTCAGACTCACAAGTGTCGGGATTATAAGTGGGCTAGTACACTAGGTTGGCCATCTGTTACTAAATTTTGAGCATGTAGGTAGATTCTGAAGGGCCAAGTTAGACTAGACCTTGCACAGGTTTTAAGTTTTTCTTCTAGATATTTATTCTTAAGGCCTTATGTACCTAATGGTGCTAATGAGACGTAGTTAAGGAAATAAGATCAGTGGCTCAGGTCTGTTGGCCCAGTTAGTCAGGAGGCTGAGGCAGGAGGATCAAAAATTCAAGGTCATTCTGGGCAATTTAGTGAGACCCTGCCTCAAAATGCAAAGTATAAAAGGGGTTCAGTAGCCTGGCATGGTGGCATAGGCCTCAGCTCCCAGCACTGCTGAGGTAGGAAGAGCGCCAAGCGTTGAGGTTGGCCTGGCCGAGAGAGACCCTGCCTCAAAAAAGGGTGGGGGTGGGATGCAGGGAGGGCTCAGGCAGGACAGAGCCGCGTGCCACAGCACTGAAGAGCAGGAGGGCTGGGGAGACACCATGGTGGATAAAGTACTTGCCACACAGCGTGAGGACCAGGATGTGAGTCCCAAGCACCCACGTAATGCTAGGCAGGTGTGGAGGCCCGCCTTCAGTTCCGCTTGGGAGGGACAGACTGGATCTCCAAGTCAAGCTGATGGGCTGGAGTAGCTCAGCCAGCCAGTCCTGAGCCCATGTGAGAGACCATGTCTCCATAAATAAGGTGCAGAGTGACTGAGGAAGACCTGACACCAACCTCGGGCTTACACACGCGCATGTATGGCACACATGCAAACATGCATGTGCACCACACACATAAAAGTCATAAATTAATGCCGGGTGTGGTGGCGCACGCCTTTAACCCCAGTACTTGGGAGGCAGAGGTAGGAGGATCACTGTGAGTTCGAGGCCACTGAGACTACATAGTGAATTCCAGGTCAACCTGAGCTAGACTGAGATCCTACCTTGAACAAACAAACAAAAAAAAATCATAAGAATAGTTCAAGGGCTGGAGAGATGACTTAATGGTTAAGCACTTGCCTGTGAAGCCTAAGGACCCCGGTTCGAGGCTCGATTCCCCAGGACCCACATAAGCCTAAACCAGATGCACAAGGTGGCACACACATTTGGAGTTCCTTTGCAGTGGCTGAAGCCCTGGTGCACCCATTCTCTCTCTCTCTCTCTGTTTCTCTCTTTCTGTCAAATAAATATTTAAAAAAGAATAATTCAAGATCCTAGCACTCAGGAGGCAGACGTAGAATGATCACTTGAGTTCGAGGCCCCCCTGAGACTACATAGTGAATTAGTGAATTCCAGGTCAGCCTGGACTAGAGTGAGACCCTACCTCGAGAAAAAAAAAAAAAAAAAAAGTAATTCAAGCTGGGTGTGGTGGCGCATGCTTTTAATCCCAGCACTCTGGAGGCTGTAGTTGAAGAACTGTTGAGTTTGAGGCCAGCCTGAAACTACATAGTGAGTTCCAGGTTAATGTGGCCAAGAGTGAGACCCTACCTTGAAAAAGTAAAATAGTAGTAATTCAACACTTGGCTGGAGAAATGGCTCTGTGGCTAGAGGCAAGGTGCTTTCTTGCAAAGCCTGACATCCTGGGTTCAATTGCACAAAGTGGCTTATGTGTCTGGATGTTGCTTGTAGCAGCATGACACCCTGGCATGCCCATTTTCTCTCTTATTTTTTCAAGGTAGGGTCTCACTCTAGCCCAGGCTGACCTGGAACTGACTCTGTAGTCCCAGGCTGGCCTTGGAACTCACAGCAATTCACCTACCTCTGCCTCCCAGTGCTGGGATTAAAGGTTCTTTTTTTTTTTTTAATATTGTATTTTATTTATTTTTCAAGTGAGAGAGAGAGAGAGAATGGGCACACAAGGGCTTCTGGCCACTGCAAATGAAGTCCAGACATGTGTGTCCCCATATGAATCTGACTTACGTGTGTTCTGGGGAGTCATACCTGGGTCCTTAGGCTTCGCAGGCATGTTCCTTAACCGCTAAGCCACCTCTCCAGCCCCAAAGGTTCAGTTTTTTAAAAATCCTATTTATTTGCAAGAAGAAAGAAAGAAAGAGGATGGGTGGGCCAGGGTCTTAGCTGGCTTATGTGAGTACTGGGGAATTGAACCCAGGTCATTAGGCTTTGCAGGCATGCACCTTAACCATTGAACAATCTCTCCAGCCCTCAATTAAAAAAAAATTTATTTGGAAGACAGAGAGGCAGAAAGCCACAGCAAACAAACTCCAGATGCATACACCACTTTGTGCATGTGGCTTATGTGGGTACTGGAGAATTGAAGCTGGGTCCTTAGACTGCAGGCAAGAGTCTTAACTGCTAAGCCATTTCTCCAGCCCCTATTTTTAAAATTAAATTTATTTATTTGAGAGAGAGAAAGAGGCAGAGAGAGAGAGAATGGGTGCACCAGGGCCTCCAGCCACTGCAAATGAACTCCAGATGCATTTGCCCCCTTGTGCATCTGGCTTAAGTGAGTCCTAGAGAATCGAACGGGGATCCTTTGGCTTTGCAGGCAAACACCTTAACCACTAAGTCATCTCTCCATAGCCCCTATTTTTTGTTTTGTTTTTGTTTTGTTTTTAGAGGTAGGGTCTCACTCTGGCCCAGGTTGACCTGGAATTCACTATGTAGTCTCAGGGTGGCCTTGAACTCACGGTGATCTGCCTGTCTCTGCCTCCTGAGTGCTGGGATTAAAGGCACATGCCACCATGCCCGGCTACAGCCCCTATTTTTTTAAAAAGAGTAATTCAGTACATCTAGATGCATTGCAGTTATCAGTTCCATCTGTTCTAGTGGCTGGGTAGTGAGGCCAGTATTAAGGGTGTTTGTTTGGAAGGATAGGCATGGTGGTGTGTGCCTGTAATCCCAGCACCCCTAAGCAGGAGGGTCCTGACAGAGGCAGGAAGATCACTGAGAACTCAAAACCAGCCTGGTCAACGTAGCAAGTTCCAGGCCAACCATGGGGGTATAGTGTGAATCTCTTGTTACTACAAAACACAAGTCAGGTGTGGTGGCTCACACCTATAATCTTAGCACTCAAATTGAGGTAGGAGGATCACTGAATTCCAGGCCAACTTGGGATACAGAATGAGTTCTGTGTCAGCCTGAGCTAGAAAAGGGGGGGGTGCTGGAGAGATGGCTTAGCAGTTACAACACTTGCCTACAAAGCCCGAGGACCCATGTTTGACTCTCCAGATCCAATGTTAGCCAGACGCACAAAGGTGAGGCAACCGCAAGGTCACACATGCCCACTAGGTGGCACAAGCGTCTAGAGTTCAACTGCAGTGGCTAAGGCTCTGGCATGCCAATTCTCTGTCTCTTTCTCTAAAAAAAATTTTTTTAAGGAAAAAAAAATGACAAATCAGATTCACTCCTGCTGGGCATGGTGGTGCATGCCTTTAATCCCAGCACTCGGCAGGCAGAGGTTGGAGGATCGCTGTGAGTTCAAGGCCACCCTGAGACTCCATAGTGAATTCCAGATCAGCCTGAGCCAGAGTGAGACCCTACCTCGAAAAACAAAAACAGATTCACTCCTGTAATCCCAACATTGGGGAGGCAGAGGCAGGAGGACCTTGAATTTGATATTTGATGCCAGTCTGCGATATAGAGTCAAGACCCTATCTTAAAATAAGGGGGTGGGGGCAGGTGTGTTGGCTCACATCTATAACTTCAGTACTTGGGAAGCTGAGTTAGGAGGCTTAATGTGAGTTGGAGGACAGTCTAGGGCTACAAAGTGAGTTCCAGGTCAGCCTAGGCTAGAGTAAGACCCTGCCTCAAATAAACAGGGTGCCAGGCATGGTGGTATACCCTTTTAATACCAGTATTCAGAAGTAGACAGAGGCAGGAGGATCACCATGAATTTGAGGCCAACCTGGACTACATAGTGAGTTTCAGGTCAGCCTGGACTAGAGTGAGACCCTACCTTGAAAAAAAAAAAAAAACAGTTGGAGAGTTGGCACAGTGGCTAAGAGAACTCCTGTGCGATCACAGGGCCTGAGGGGCCTGAGACCTCTGAGTCAATTCTCCAGAACCCAAATAACCAGCTGGGCATGGCCATGCACGTCTGTAAGTCCCAGTCCAGGAGAGCAGAGGCCTGAGAATTTCTGGGTCTCCTAAAAAAATGGCAAAGTCTGGAAACAGTGAAGAGACTCTGGCTCAAGGAAACAAGTGGGTAGGCAATGGAGGGGAACACCCCAACACGGGGCACAACATGTGCACACACACCACATCACACCTACTAGACACACTTGCAGCAAAACAAAGACAAGCATGTAGTGTACCAGCCACTGTTCCAAATATCTTCTGACGGTGAAACCACTGAGCAGCTAGAGGTAAGTAGCATGAGCAAGTGGCGATTCTGGGATATGAACTTGGCAGCCTGGCTCCCCACAGCCCACCTCTTTATTAGGTGGGTCTACAGAAGCATCCCTTGCTGAGCACCTCTACTGTTACCTGGCTCTAAGAACCAGAACCCTGGAATCTGAACTAGAAGACAGCTTTCTTTCTAAAATAGTGACTCAAGGGCTGGAGAGATAGTTTAGCAGTTAAGGCACTGGCCTATAAAGCTTAAGGACCCAGGTTCAATTCCCCACTACCCATGTAAAGGCAGATACACAAGGTGGTGGTGCATGTGTCTGGAGTTTTTTGTTTTGTTTTTTGTTTTTCAAGGTAGAGTCTCACTCTAGTCCAGGCTGACCTGGAATTCACTGTGGAGTCTCAGGGTGGCCTCGAACTCATGGTGATCCTCCTACCTCTGCCTCCCAAGTACTGGGATTAAAGGCATGCACCACCATATCCAGCAAAGTTTTTGTTCATTTTTTTAAATTAATTTAATTTTGGTTTTTGGAGGTAGGGTTTCACTGTAGTCCAGGCTGACCTGGAATTTACTAAATCGTCTCAGGCTGGCCTCAAACTCATGGTGATCCTCCTATCTCTGCCTCCCGAGTGCTGGGATTAAAGGCATGCGCCACCATATCCGGCAAAGTGTTTGTTCATTTTTTTAAATTAACTTTAATTTAATTTTGGTTTTTGGAGGTAGGGTTTCATTGTAGTCCAGGCTGACCTGGAATTTACTAAGTCGTCTCAGGCTGGCCTCAAACTCATGGTGATCCTCCTATCTCTGCCTCCCAAGTGCTGGGATTAAAGGCATGCGCCACCATATCCGGCAAAGTGTTTGTTCATTTTTTTAAATTAACTTTAATTTAATTTTGGTTTTTGGAGGTAGGGTTTCATTGTAGTCCAGGCTGACCTGGAATTTACTAAGTCGTCTCAGGCTGGCCTCAAACTCATGGTGATCCTCCTATCTCTGCCTCCCAAGTGCTGGGATTAAAGGTGCACGCCACCACACCTGGCATGTCTAGAGTTTTGTTTGCAGTAGCTAGAGGCCCTGGTGCATCCATTCTCTCATCTGCCTCTTTTTCTCAAATAAATAAAAAAAATTTTTTTAGAATCTTGACTCAAGTTTGTTGGAAATCATACAGACAAAACAAAATACATCTAAGAGCCAGAGCTGGTGCAGAAGCCACTAGTTTGCAGTGTTCTGGGCTACAGACCTTCCCGCCTATGCATGAGCCATGACAGAACAGGTGGTGAATTCTGCACTGGCTGGGGCCTGTTTCTCTTCATTTTCTCCTATGTTCCTTTCTGCCATTTATTTCTTTTTTCTTTATAGCACAGGCTGGTCTTGACTTTTTTTTTCCCCCTGAGGTAGGCTCTCTCTCTACCTCAGGCTGACCTGGCATTCACTATGTAGTTTCTCCAGGTGGCCTCAAACTCACAGTGATCCTCCTAACTCTGCCTTCTGAGTGCTGGGATTAAAGGATTGTGTCACCATGCCCGGCTACACCCAGCTGTTTTTAATTAAAAAAAAAATTCATATTGCTAAGCATGATATATATGCGATATTTATTTGAGATATAGAAGCAGAGAGAGAGAGATGGGCAAACCAGGGGCTCTAGCCACTGCAAACTGCAGATGCATGTGCCACCTTGTGCCTCTGGCTCATGTGGGTACAGAGAAATCAAACCTGGGTCCTTAGGGCTTCACAGGTAAGTGCCTTAACCACTAGGCCATCTCTCCAGCCCTGTTTTTGTTTTTCAAGGTAGGGTCTCACTCTAGCCAATGCTGACCTGGAACTCATTATAGTCCCAAGCTGGCCTCGAACTCAGTGATCATCCTACCTCTGCCTTCTGAGTGTTGGGTGGTTTCATTTCTTGGTTTATGAGTAGAACCCTTGATTAAAAAAAAAAAAAAATCTAAAGCCGGGCGTGGTGGCGCATGCCTTTAATCCCAGCACTCGGGAGGCAGAGGTAGGAGGATCGCCATGAGTTCGAGGCCACCCTGAGACTCCATAGTGAATTCCAGGTCAGCCTGGGCTAAAGTGAGACCCTACCTCGAAAAAGCAAAAAAAAAAAAAAAAAAAAAAAATCTCTTCCCAGCACTCGGGAGACAGAGGTAGTAGGAACACCATGAGTTTGAGGCCACCCTGAGACTACATAGTGAATTCCAGGTCAGCCTGGGCCAGAGTGAAACCTACCTGGGGGGGGGGGGGAGGGGAGGACAGGGCTGGAGAGAAGGCTTAGTGTAGGAGAATCACCGTTGTGAGTTTGAGGCCAGCCTGGGACTACAGAACAAATCCCAGGCCCCGTGGCTGGCTCCCAAACGTAAATGTAACCGCAGAGGGACTTTCCGTGGATCGAAATGATTTCCCTTCAGTTATTCTTGGCCACTCAATTTCACCACCTGCTTTATTGTCTCAGTGGCATTTACCATTCTATGAAAGGATATTACCTTTTTCCCTCTAACAGAACAGGCCCCCCTGGCCGCTCGGTTGTGGAAATCCCCCAGGCCAGCGCGGCCCCTCTTGGCCAAGCTCAGGTACCCGGCACCTGCTCGCGTGGCACAGTTGGCACAGCACTCGGACGCCCAGACGCGGCCTTGGTCGCCCCCTGCTGACGAAGCGACGCCACTGCTCCTGCGCGGCCGCAGAGGGCAGGCGCGGTCGGGGACCTGGGTCGCCGCCCTGCAGCAGGCGGAACCGACCAGAAGCGTGCTCACGGGGTGGCTGGAGCCTCCGGGAGAGGTGGTCCCTGAGCCGGCTGGTGGGCGGGGCTCAAAGGATGAGCGCTCACGGTCCCGGGGGCGTGTCCAGGGGCGCGGCGCGGGGTGGGCGTGGTCTACATGCCGGAAACCACTCCGTTGGTCTCCATGTCCGTGAGGTTTCCGCGCAGAGCCTGCTCCTCCTCGAAAGCCTTGAAGAGCGAGTTGAAGTTGCCGGCTCCGAAGCCCTGGGGCGGGAGAGGGACCAGGAGAGCTGGGGAGAGCCCACCGTGCGGGCTGCAGCCCCGGGGCGGGAGAGGGCCCCAGGGGAGCTGGGGAGAGCCCACCGTGCGGGCTGCAGCCCCGGGGCGGGAGAGGGACCCAGGAGAGCTGGGGAGAGCCCACCGTGCGGGCTGCAGCCCCGGGGCGGGAGAGGGACCCAGGGGAGCTGGGGAGAGCCCACCGTGCGGGCTGCAGCCCCGGGGCGGGAGAGGGATCCAGGGGAGCTGGGGAGAGCCCACCGTGCGGGCTGCAGCCCCGGGGCGGGAGAGAGAACAGTAGAGCTGGGGAGAGCCCACCGTGCGGGCTGCAGCCCTGGGGCGGGAGAGGGATCCAGGGGAGCTGGGGAGAGCCCACCGTGCGGGCTGCAGCCCTGGGGCGGGAGAGGGATCCAGGGGAGCTGGGGAGAGCCCACCGTGCGGGCTGCAGCCCCGGGGCGGGAGAGGGACCCAGGAGAGCTGGGGAGAGCCCACCGTGCGGGCTGCAGCCCCGGGGCGGGAGAGGGACCCAGGGGAGCTGGGGAGAGCCCACCGTGCGGGCTGCAGCCCTGGGGCGGGAGAGAGAACAGTAGAGCTGGGGAGAGCCCACCGTGCGGGCTGCAGCCCTGGGGCGGGAGAGGGATCCAGGGGAGCTGGGGAGAGCCCACCGTGCGGGCTGCAGCCCTGGGGCGGGAGAGGGATCCAGGGGAGCTGGGGAGAGCCCACCGTGCGGGCTGCAGCCCCGGGGCGAGAGAGGGACCCAGGAGAGCTGGGGAGAGCCCACCGTGCGGGCTGCAGCCCCGGGGCGGGAGAGGGACCCAGGGGAGCTGGGGAGAGCCCACCGTGCGGGCTGCAGCCCCGGGGCGGGAGAGAGAACAGTAGAGCTGGGGAGAGCCCACCGTGCGGGCTGCAGCCCTGGGGCGGGAGAGGGATCCAGGGGAGCTGGGGAGAGCCCACCGTGCGGGCTGCAGCCCTGGGGCGGGAGAGGGATCCAGGGGAGCTGGGGAGAGCCCACCGTGCGGGCTGCAGCCCTGGGGCGGGAGAGGGATCCAGGGGAGCTGGGGAGAGCCCGCCATGCGGGCTGCAGCCCTGGGGCGGGCCCGCCGCGCGAACCTGGTGGTTGTGGCGCTGGATGACTTCCAGGAAGAGCGTGGGCCGGTCCTGCATGGGCTTGGTGAAGATCTGCAGAAGGTAGCCGTTCTCGTCGTAGTCCACCAGGATTTTCAGCTCCTGCATGGGAGACGGTGGGCTCCGTGAGGCTAAGGCAGGCCCACCCCTTGCAGCCCAGACCCGTTGGAATCCTTAGAAAGACCAAAGCCCTCTGTACTCCCAAAGCCAAGAAAATACTCCTTTCTCTAGCAGTTCCAGTCTTCCAAATGTGTCTCCAAATTGTCCTGTTACTCCCCCGTGTCCCGCCGCTATGGCTCGGGCCTAAGCCACCACCGTGGCAGCTCCCTGCTTCCTCTTGCCTCGCCATCCTCCTACGGCATCTCATCACTCAGCCGAAACTGGAACTCAACCTATGTGGCTGGTGAGAACATAAAAGGCTGCAGCCATCTTGGAAATCAGCCTGGGAGTTTCTCGAAAAGTTAAATATGGCCCTGGGAAGATGGCTCAGCAGTTAAAGGCACTTGCTTGCAAAGTCAGCTGACCCGAGTTCAATTCCCAAGCCACCCACGTAAGCCAGATGTAAAACTAGTGCAAGTGGCAAGAGGCCCTGGTGCGCTTGTGAACACACATGTGCAAGTAAGTAAATAATTATTTTTTAAGTTAAACAAGGTTTCCGGGCTGGGCATGGTGGTGCACGCCTTTAATCTCAGTACCTGAGAGGCAGAGGTAGGATGGCCATGAGTTCAAGGGCAGCCTGGAGCTACGGAATGAGTTCTGTGTCAGCCCGGGCTGGAGCGAGACCCTACCTCAAAAAACTAAAAAATAGGGCTGGAGGGATGGCTTAGCGGTTAAGGCGTTTGCCTGCAAAGCCTGAGGACCCAGATTCAATTCCCCAAGACCCACATTAGGCAGATGCACAAGGTGGCACACATGTCTGGATTTCGCTTGCAGTGGCTGGGGGCCTGCTGCACCCATTCTCTGTCTCCCTTTCTCCCTGTCAAATAAATAAAATATATTTAAAAAAAAACTAAAAATAAATAAATAAAGTAAAATCATAAGGTTTCCATGCCCCCAGAATTCTACTGGATACACAAGAGAAGTGAGAACGTATGGTCATACAAAACCAACACAAAAGTTCATGGCAGCTGGGCAGGGTGGTACATGTCTTTAATCCCAGCACTTGGGAGGCAAAGGTAGGAGGGTGGCCATGAGTTGGAGACTAGCCTGGAGCTACAGGGTGAGTTCCAGGTCAGCCCGGGCTGGAGTGAGACCCTGCCTGGAAAACAAACAAACAAAAAAAGTTCATGGAAGCATTATTCATAATAGGTTAAAAAAAAAGTTCTGGAATATAGCTCAGTGGATTGAGTGCTTGCCTAGTGTACACAAGATCCTGGGTTCAATCCCCATCAATACATAAAATTAAGCATGGTGTTGCACACCTATAATTCTGCACTCTGTGGAGTCAGGAGAATCAAGTTCAAGGTCATTCTCAATTATATAGCAAGTTTGAGGCCGGCTTAGGCTACATGAGACTCAAAAAAAAAAAAAAAAAAAGCCAAAAAACTCATATTCACCAACGATTGAAGATGAGAAGATAAACAGAATCTGATTTATCTATATAATGGAATATTATTCCATGACAAAAAGGATCAAGTATTGGGGGGAAAGGGGCTGTCTCAGTAGGCACACTGCTTGTAGCGCAATGA
Source organism: Dipus sagitta (assembly GCA_036346955.1). NCBI lineage: Eukaryota > Metazoa > Chordata > Mammalia > Rodentia > Dipodidae > Dipus > Dipus sagitta. The sequence goes on from CM070782.1 coordinate 27,223,520, forward strand.
TGAGAACTCGTTTGAATCCCCAGCACCCACCTTACGCCAGACACTGAGGTAGTGCCTGTAATCCCAGTACTGGGGAAGTACTGGGCTTGCTGGCTAGTTAGTCTAGAAAAATTGGTGAGCTCTAGGTTTAGTGAGAGAACCTTGTATCAGAAAATATGGCCAAAGCTACACTGCATGCAGTTCAATGGGAGAGAGAGAAATCACCAGTGGAGATACTCAACAGTGGACACTGCAAGCCTTAAATTTGGTCAACCAGGACAAATGAGCCACCTGGTGCAATAGTGGCAAGTCTGTTATGTGGGAAACCAAACACCTAATTTGACCGGAAGCCCCCTCCATGGGAGGGAATACATCCCTGATACCACAGGGGTAGTCATGAGCCCTAGGGGTGTAATGTCTACTGGTGTCTGGCTAACTGTATGTACTATGGTCACCAAACTGCCCGGTAAGCACTTCTCTTAATGTTCATACCCATATGTTAATGCTACTTTCAGTTTCGGTTAGAAAAGCTTCTCTTTTCAGATAGTGGTAACCTCGGGAATGACTCAGAAGGCAGCATAGTGCTGAGAAGTGACAAAGGAGTGCTCAGCATGGAAACATCTCTATCACACCTTCCAAGGCTCAGGGTCCATTGCTGAAGAGGTGACAGAAAGAATGTAAGAACCAAAGGAAGGGTAGGACTCCTTACAATGCAGTCCTCCAGACACAAAATGGCCTGGATATCCATGACCTTGCAGTGCCTGACACTACCTACACCAGACCATCATAATAGGAGGGAAAGATGATGACATCAAAATAAAATGATGGAGAGTGGAGTTGCAAAGGGGAAAGTGGGGAGAAGGAGGGAATTACCATGGGTTATTGTCTACAATTATGGAAGTTGTCAATAAAAATAAAAATAAATAAATAATATGGCCGGACATGGTGGCACACAACTTTAATCCTAGCACTCAGGAGGCACAGATAGGATGATTGCCATGAATTTTAGGCCATCCTGAGACTACATAGTGAATTCCAAATCAGCCTGGCCTAGAGCAAGACCCTACCTCGGAAAACCAACCAACCAAACAAAAAACACCTGAAGGCTGGGTGTGGTGGCACATGCCTTTAATCCCAGCACTCAGGAGGCAGAGGTAGGAGGATTGCCATGAGTACGAGGGCACCCTGAGACTACAGAGTGAATTCCAGGTCAGCCTGAACTAGAGTGAGACCCTACCTCAAACAATAATAAATAACGAAAAAAAAAAAAAAAAAAACCGCCGGGCATGGTGGCGCACACCTTTAATCCCAGCACTGGGGGGCAGAGGTAGGAGGATCGCTGTGAGTTCGAGGCCACCCTGAGACTCCATAGTGAATTCCAGGTCAGCATAGGCTAGAGTGAGACCCTACCTCAAAAAACAAAACAAAACAAAAAACCCAAACAAACAAAAAATAATAAATAAATAATAAAAAATACGAGGCTGCAGAGATGGCTCAGTGGTTAAGACACTTTCCTACAATGTCCAATGACCTAGCAAGTCCCCACTAGGCATGTAAAGCCATATGCACAAAGAGGTGTGTGGGGCTAGAGGGATCGCTTAGCAGTTAAGGTGTTTGCCTACAAAGCCAAAGGACCCAGATTTGATTCCCCAGGACCCACGTTAGCCAGATACACAAGGGGGTGCATGCATCTGGAGTTCGTTTGCAATGGCTAGAGGCCCTGACATGCCCATTCATTCTCTCTCTCTCTCTCTCTCTCTTTTTCTGTCAAATAAATAAAAACAAAGTGGTGTGTGCATGTGGAGTTCTTTTGCAATGGCTAGAGGCCCTGGTGCTCTGTCTCTTTGCTTGCAAATAAATAAATACTGCTGGGCATAGTGGCACACACCTTTAATCCCAGCGCTTCGTGAGTTTGAGGCGAGCCTGTGCATCTGGCTTTACGTGGAACTACAGAGTTCCAGGTCAGCTAGAGTGAGACCTTATTTCAACAACAATAAAAAAAAATATATTGCTGAAGACTCCACATACTTGGGTGGCAAGGCCACTGAGAAATTCTGCTGGGACTGAGCTGATAACCTCCTCCATGTAGACCAGCTGACAGAAAGCTGGAAGAAGCCATTCTACATGTAGTTCAATGGGAGAGAGATATCACCAGTGAAGATACTCAACAGTGGACACTGCAAGCCTTATAATTGGCCAGCCAGGCCAAATGAGCCAATGGGTGCAATAGTGGCACGTCTGTCATGGTGGAAACCAACTGCCCTCCAATTGGACTGGAGGCCTGCTCCATGGGGGGGGGGGAATACATCCCTGATACTGAAAACTTAAAACAGGGCTAGTCATGAGCCCTAGGGGTGTAACATCTGCTGATGTCTGGAAAAATGTATATACTATGCTTATCAAACTGCCCAGTAAGCACTTTTCTTAATATTTATACCCTTATATTAACGCTACTGTCACTTTGGGTAGAGAATCTTCTCTTTTCAGATGGCAGTGACCTTGGGATGACTCAGAAGGTATCATAGTGCTGGAAAGAAGTGACTGGAGTACTGAGTAACATCTCGATCACACCTTCCAAGGCTCAGGGTCTATTGCAGAAGAGGTGGTGGAAAGAATGTAAGAGCCAAAGGAAGGGTAGGACTCCTTACAATGTCCTCCCTCCAGACATAAGATGGCCTGGATATCCATGACCTCATAGTGCCTGACACTGCCTACACAAGACCATCATAAGAGGAGGAAAAGATCATGACATCAAAATGAAAGAGAGACTGACTGAGATGGGGAGGGGATATGATGGAGAATGGAGTTTCAAAGGGAAAAGTGGGGGGGAGGGAGGGTAGCACCATGGAATATTTTTTTATAATCATGGAAGATGTTAATAAAAATTAAGAAAAATAAATAAATAAAAAAAAAAGCCACAATGGGCAGGGCGTGGTGGCACACGCATTTAATCCCAGCACTCAGGAAGCTGAAGATAGGAGGATCGCTGTGAGTTTGAGGCCAGCCTGAGACTACAGAGTGAATTCTAGGTCAGCCTGGGCTAGAGAGAGACCCTACCTCAAAAACACCAAAAAGTGCACAGATGAAGAAATGGCTCAGTGGTTAAAGTTGCTTATAAAGCTTGACACCCAGGTTCGATTCCCCAGTACCCATGTAAAACCAGATGCAGAAAGTGGTGCATGTGTCTGGAGTTCATTTGCAGATGCAGGAGGCCCTGGCATGCCCATTTTCTCTCACTCCAAATTAAAAAAAAAAAAAAACATTTAAATAGAAAAGAAAGCCGGGTGTGGTGGCACACACCTTTGATCCTAGCACTGGGGAGGAAAAGGTAGGAGGGTTGCAGTGAGTTTGAGACCACCCTGAGATTACATAAGTGAATTCCAGGTCAGCCTGAAAAAAGAAAAAAGAAAAGAAAAGGAGTCTGGGAATATATCTCAGTGGTAGTGTACTTGCCCAGCATGTATGAGGACTTGGGTTTGAATCCTAATACAGCAACAATTAATTAATTAATTAAAAACCCTGAACTCGGGAGGCAGAGGTTAGGAAGATCACCGTGAGTTCACGGCCACCGTGAGACTACATAGTAAATTCCAGGTCAGCCTGGACTGAAACCCTACCTCGAAAAACCAGAAAAAAAAAAAAAAAAAACCCTGAGCTGGGTATGGTGGCGCACGCCTTTCATCCCAGCACTGGGGAGGCAGAGGTAGGAGGATCGCCATGAGTTCGAAGCCACCCTGAGACTACATAGTGAATTCCAGGTCAGTCTGGGCTAGAACGAGACCCTACCTTGAAAACAAATAAACAAACAAAAAGAAACCATGGATGAACCTTGAAAACATGTCATGTGAAAAAAGCCAATTACAATGGACAAATATACAAGTGTATGACTATACTTATGTGAAATTTCCATGGTCAAATACGTAAAATTACTGTTGCCTAGGGCTGAACGAGAAGAAGGCTGCATTTTGGGGAGATATATTTTTAAATATCTTTATTTATTTGAGAGAGAGAGAGTATGGGTACACAAAGGTCTTTTGCATGTGGCACTTGTTGTATCTGGCTTTATATGGATCCTGAGGAATTGAACCCAGGCCAGCAGGCTTTGTAAGTAAGAGCCTTTAACTGCTGAGTCCTGAGTCATCTCTCTAGCCCCATGAGCCATCTCCCCAGTGCCCCTATGATCATCATCTTTTTATATCTTCCACACTTGGAGATGGCTTCTGCCTCTCTTGGAGATGGCTCCTGCCTCAGAACCTTTGCACTTACTGTTCTCTGTGCCAGAAATGTTCTTTCCCAGCAGCCCCCACACATACATACATGGTCAGGTCCCTCATAAACATTTCGACTAAAGTCACCAACTCAGACAGAACTTCCCTGACCACCCGCTTGTAAGGCAGCCCCCAAGTGGCATGGTTTAACTTTCTGTATGGTACCAACTGTGTCTTGTGATTTCTCTCTGACACCTCACTCCCACCTAGAATTCAACTCTCCTGCTGGCAGGGACATGGCCTGGGTTTTCCTTTGGCATCCTCATGACTGCTGCAAAGTAGGTTTGGACCATGTGGGGCCTGATAAGACTCATTGTGTTGCCCTGGCTGAGCATCCTCACCTCCAGCACATCGATGCTCTCCTTCACCCGGATCTTGGCTGACTTGAGATTCTCCCGAAGCAGCTTGTAGTAGGTAGACGGAACTGCCAAGAACTCCATGCCTCGCTCTCGTAGGTGGCGGATCTGGGCCAGAGCAGGGTTAAGGTCAGCTCCTTTATGTAATCCCCAAACCTTTAGCCAGGCAGAGTTGTTGAGCCAGGAGGAGGGAGGGACTCTGCCTAAGGTACCCTGACTGCCAGCACGGGCCCTACTATGTGCCCAAACAGCAATTGCTACCATTTATGGAGCCCCCCACTCCATGTCTATTTTTCTCTGCTCTGCCTTGTGATGTCCATTTCAGAGCTGAGGAAGCCCAGGCATTTGTGAAATTTATCTATTCTCAGCACAACAGCCAAAGTGATTTCATAAAAATACAAGCCTGCGTGTCTCCTGTCCATCTCACCATGAGGCCACATCTCAGAGTCAAGTTCAAGCTCCTCTCAGTGCCCTGTCCTTATCATTGGCCTCTGCTCCCACTTTATTTTATTTTATTTATTTTTTGAAGAGAAAAAGAGGCAGAGAGAGAGAGGGGTGGGGGGCAAGAATGGGCACACCAGAGCCTTCATCAGGTGCTGTGAAAGAACTCCAGACACGTGCGCCCCCTTGTGCGCATGTGCAACATTGCACACTTGTGTCACTGTGCATCTGGCTAACATGGGACCTAGAGATTTGAACATGAGTTCTTAGGTTTCTCAGGCAAGTGCCTTAACCACTAAGCCATCTCTCTAGCCCTCCACTCCCACTTTCTGGCCCTGTCTCCCATCCCCCATGTTTGTTCTACAGCCACACCACTTTCCTTGCCGTTGCTGCAACTTTCCAGGCATTCTCCTGCCTCAGGATTTTTGCCTTGGCTGTAGAAGTGCCTGGAGCACTTTCCCCATCTCCATAGGCTTCTTTCCTTCTATGTCTCCTCCATCTGGCCTTCCTTGATCACCCTAGTAGATGAGCAGTGTCCTTCACCCTTGATGCCTCATTTTCTAGCTAGCTTTTCATCCACAGATCTTTATAAAAGCAGAAATCATTGTTAATGATATTTGTCATTTGTTAATGATAAAAGTCATCTGTCATTAACCTAAAACAGCACCTAGCACAATAAGTGAATGAATAAATGAAGTTGCCAAGTTCGCGCAGTAAGCCCTTGGTGGAGCAGGACTGATTTGGATATTCCTTAAGGCATAGGTAGGACTCAGCCTTCTTTAAGGCTGGATTCATACACACAGGATGATTAATTTGGCTAAAAGGACATGACTGGTCTTGTAGTCTGATATTTTCATTTTCAGTGTGAGGCAAATTGAAGCTCAGAGAGAGCAGTGAGTCCCCCAGACACACAGCAGGGCACTAGCAAAGCTAGGACTAGAATCCAGGCTTCCTTAGTTCTGCAGACTGAATGAATCCTTCCTGTACAGTGGAGAGTGTGAATCTCAGGACCAGGAAGGGCGGCCCTGTCAGCCTTCTGGGCCAGATGACTGCCATGTCCCCTCCCTTTCAATTTCTCAGAGACTATTTCAGGAGCTGAAGGAGAGGGGATTCGTGGCCAGGAATGGGTTCTAACCGTTGTGATGATGTCTTGGGTCTTGAGAGCGATGTGCTGGACACCAGCACCTCCGTTATAGTCCACATATTCCTAGGAGAGGGAAACAAGAAAGGAGACCATGTGTCCTTGTCACCCACACCTCTGCCTCTACCTGTAAGAGCCCTCAGACCTCTTCCCTGCTCCCTTCTGTCACACCTGGATCTGGGACTTCTTCTTGCCTGGTGCCGGCTCATTAATGGGCATCTTGATGGACTCCTCATAGTTGGCGACCACAATGGAGCGTAAAGAGCTATATTCCGTGTGTACTTGGGTGTCATCCACAGACCAGAAACGGTGGAACTGCAGGTTTTTTAGGTACCTGCAGGGTGGATGAGGGCACATTCCATGCAAGTGTCTCCCTGGGACTCACACCCTCCACCCATTTCCACCTGAGCAGACTTTTAAAGGGAGACAAGTGGCATCATATACACTATAGATTGGCACCTTTTTCTTTCTTTCTTTTTTTTTTTTTTTTTTTTTGGTTTTTAGAGGTAGGGTTTCACTACAGCTTATGCTGACCTGGAATTCACTATATAGTCTCAGGGTGGCCTTGAACTCAACGTGATCCTTCTACCTCTGCCTCCCAAGTGCTGGGATTAAAGGCATTTTATGTGACAGTTTTCTTCCAGGGGAAGGAGGTCAAATGCTCTGAGAAAGGGGTTCTCATTTCTAATTTGGAAAAAGCTGCTGTTTGTTCAATGCCATGTGCCTCCCATAGACTCATGTTGACATTTAAGTGCCAATGTGATAGTATTAAGAGATGGTATTAATCCCAGCACTCGGGAAGCAGAGGTAGGAGGATTGCCATGACTTTGAGGCCACCCTGAGACTACGTAGTGAATTCTGGGTCAGCCTGAACTAGAGTGAGACCCTACCTTGAAAAAACAAACAAAAAACTACAGAGAGAGAGTTGGGATTCTTAAAGGTTGGGGCTGTACCTCAATGGTAAAGTGCCTGCTTAGCCTACTCAAGGTGACCAGGTCACAAGAGCTTTACCCTATGAATGGAGTAATGTTATAGTGGATATGGGTCTGCTATTGCCAGTGGGCTCATTCTCATGAAAGCTATCAGTTCTTGCAAGAGTGGGTATAGTGTTCATGAGAAATAGTTCTTTTGCAACTGGATTCTCATGGGACTAGGTTTGTTCTCAAGGGAGTGGTCTTGCTATAAACAGATTTAGGTAGGTAGGGACAATCTTTCTCCAAGCATCCCCACACTGGGACACCCCACAGCTCCTCTGTGGGTGTACCTATGGCTCACTTCTACCCTTAATTCCACTGAGCTTCATGAAGATGAAGGAATGAGTCCGTAACCTCAGGTTAATCTCCCACTACCTTGTGTCCTATTTCTTTTCTTCTTTTTCTTTTTCTTTTTTGTTTTTTTGAGGTAGGGTTTCATTCCAGCCCAGGCTGACCTGGAATTAACTTTATAGTCTCAGGGTGGCCTCAAACTCATGGAGACCCTCCTACCTCTGCCTCCCAAGTGCTGGGATTGAAGGCATGTGCCACAGCCTATTTTCCACTATAGTGCAAGAACTGGGGAGAGAGCCCAGAGCATGGAGGGGCGGGCCAGAGCCTCACCATTCAGAGGCAGACTCCATCTCCTGGTCAGGCTGGTTGCCCACAATGTGATCTATGATCTCGAGGCTGCAGCTGGGCCTGGAAAAGAGAAGGGGTTGGGGGCGAGGTGGGACCCCAAAGTCTCTCTTTTCCCACAGACCATTCAACAGTAATAGCAGCTCAGATTTACATAGCACCTACTGTGTGCCAGATATCTTGTTAACTCGCATGCTATTACCATTTTACAGATGAAGAAATGGAAGCATAGAGAAACGGAACAATCTGCCCAACGTTAAATCACCCCAAAGTGACCGATCTGGGAAGTGAACCCAGGCAGTCTTACTCTGTGTCACCCCAAGGGCTCCCTCTTCAAGCCCCCTGTGTGAGCTCCCCAACAGCCACCCTACCAGTTCCATTTGTTCCGTCCTACCAGAGGGGACATGACTCTCTATCCCACTCCTGCACGGAGAGACACTCACAATTTTGAAAGGAGTGGGTCCTTGAACATTGGGGCCTCAAATCCAGGTAAGAACCGGCCAGTGTAGTTTATCTTCTCTACCAGGGTGTGTGTGGTGTCCCCGTACTGTGGGTGGGAAGTAATCAAGCTCAGTCCCAAGCACCCACCCCGCCAAGGCCAGGATGGTTTTTTTTTTTGTTGTTGTTGTTGTTTTTGGTGTTTTGAGGTAGGGTCTCACTCTGGCTCAGGCTGTCCTGGAATTAACTATGTAGTCTCAGGGTGGCCTTGAATTCACAGTGATCCTCCTACCTCTGCCTCCCGAGTGCTGGGACTAAAGGCGTGCGCCACCACGCCCGGCTCAGGATCTTTTCATGATACCAACACAGCCCTGAGTTCCAGTTTGTTTGTTTTCCTTCTTTTTTTCCTCTCTCTCTACTTCCTTTCTCTCTCTCTCTCTTTCTTTTTCAAGGTAGTGTCTTGCTCTAGTCCAGGCTGATCTGGAGTTCACCATGTAGTCTCAGGGTGGCCTCGAACTCTGCCTCCCTGTCTGTGACAGCTGGGGTGCTATTTTGTTCATCATGACTTTTTGTTCCTTTGTTTCTTTTTTTCTCTTTCTTTTTCTGAGACAGGGTCTCCTGTAGCCCAGCCTAGCCTAAAACTCACTAAGTGACAGAGGGTGGTCTTCAATTCCTGATCTTCTTGCCTCTGCCTGCCCTTCCTTGGGCCCATTTTAGCAATCTTTAAGTTTACTTTAAAGATTAATTCAATTTTGAGGAGGTAGGACCAGAGATTGTCTCAGTCTCCCAGTCACACAGGCGCTGCTGAGTGGGTCATCTTGTGAAGAGTGGATGTCAGGTCCTGTCCTTCCGAGTGCTGTCCAGCAAGGATCTCATGTGATCCTTGCAGCCACCCTAGGAGGGGTTGTAGCTGAGGAAACTGAGGCATAGTCAGGTTCATGTTACACAGATGGCTCAACTCATTTCAACAGAGCCACTGTGAGGGAAAAATGTTTGCCCAAGGACACCCAGCTAGCGTGGGGTATGGCTTCCCCCAAACCCCACCCTTCTTTTGGTAAAGGTCCTGTGCGAAGCTGTCACTTCATCCAAGGAGCATGACGGGTAGCTCCCAGCAGCCTCGGCACATTGGCCAAGTATTCTAAGTGGCCAGACGTGAGGGAGAAAGTCTGTGCTGCAAGGCTTATGGGTAAGATGGTGGAATGGGGTGTGTTGGGGGTTCTGGCATCTCGGAGGGGGGGGTTCAGGCAGCAGGATGGGGGAGGGGAGAGCAACGTTCACTCACCGTCTGCAGCACAGCAAACTTCACCTTCCCAAATCTGTCTTGCTCTACCCAGGGCTCCCGCACAATCTTGGCGCCCCGTTCCCGGGCTTTCTGTAGGGGAGGTGGGGTGGAGAAAGTGGGGAGTGCTGGAGCCTCCCAGACGCTTGCCTGCTGCTCCTGCTGGAACTTTCTGTGGTCCTAGCTTCACCTACATCTCCCATACGCTGTGCCTCCCGCTCATTGGGCACATAGAGAAACTATGAGGCCCAGTCTCAGTAGGGGTTATGACAGGCAAACAGGTATTATGTGTCTGTCCTGCTTCTAATAATTTACTTCCTCAGTCCTCATAGTGACATGATGCAGAGGTTGTACTGTCATCTCCACTGTCCAGTCTATATGTGAGGAGAAACGTACAGAGGATATACCATTGATTTAGAATCACACAGCTAGTAAGAGCCAGACCTGGGCATTCTCACTGTAGAACTTACTCTAACCTGCAGTTTATTTTTCTTTCCTTCTTTTTTCCTTTTTCCTCTCTTCCTCCTCTTCATTCCCTCCTCCATCATAGCTGAGGATAACCTTGAATTCACGATCCTCCTGAAGCCCATCCCTAAACTGTCTCTCTTTTTTCTTTTGGTTCTTTTTTTTTTTTTTTTTAAAAAAACATTTTATTTATTTGAGAGAGACAGTGAGAGAAAGAGGGGGAGAGAGAAACAGATAGACAGTCACAGAATGGGCACACCAGCGTCTGTAGCCACTGCAAACGAACTCCAGATGCATGCACCACCTTGTGCACCTGGCCTACATGGGTACTGGGGAATTGAACTTGGGTCCTTAGGCTTCGCAGATGTTAGATCAAGATGGGCTCCCCAAAATGGAGTCACCAAAGACAGCAGGGTGGCGACAGACACCAGGAAGTGGGTTATCCATATTCCTCAAGAATTATCCCTTCCTTGTCTAACAATGCCCTAGGTCATGATTTCCTGCCCCCTAATCTTGTAAGTTACCTGATCACTGTTCTGGTGTCATCCTGGCTAACTTAGATCTCCCCAAAGAAACTTTTTTTGTTGTTTGTTTTTGTTTTTCGAGGTAGGGTCTCACTCACGGTGATCCTCCTGCCTCTGCCTCCCGAGTGCTGGGATTAGACATGCGCCACCAAGAAACCTTTTTTTTTTAAAAAAAAAAACTTTTCCCTTCCTCGCCTTTCCCCAACTGAAGAGCTCTATATGGCCCACTGCCTGCGATCCCAGGTTGGCTGTGCTCTGCTCTTGAGCGTCAGTCCTGGCTGCTAATGTTTTTCCCCAAATAAAAGCTTTCATCTTTGCCTCAGAGTGGTCTCCTTGGTCTTGGTCACTCCTGAACCTTATAACAGGCAAGTGCCTTAACTGCTAAGCCATCTCTCCAGCCCTAAACTCTTTGAAAAAAAAAATTTTTTTTTTGTTTATTTGCAAGCAGAGAGAGAGAGAAGAGAAACAGAGAGAATGGGTGTGCCAGGGCCTCCAGCCACTGTGAACTACAGATGCATGCATCACTGTATGCATCTGGCTTTATGTGGGTACTGGGGACTAGAACTCAGGTTGTTAGGCTTTGCAGACAAGTGCCTTAACCACTGAGCTATCTCTCCAGCCCCAAACTGTCTCTCTCTTTTTTTTTTATTCTTTCTTTTGTTGTTGTTTTTGAGGTAGAGTCTTACTCTAGCCCAGGCTAACTTGGAACTCACTCTGTAGTCCCAGGCTGGCCTTGAACTCACAGCAATCCTCCTACCTCAGCCTCAGTTCTGGTACTATAGGTGTGCCCCACTATGCCTGGCTAAACTGCTGCTGCTGCTGCTGCTTCTCCTTCTTCTTTTAGTGTGTGCTTTTTTTTAATTTTTATTTTCAAGGTAGAATCTCACTGACCTGGAATTTACTATATAGTCTCAGGCTGGCCTTGAACTCATGCTGATCCTCCTACCTCTACCTTCCTAGTGCTGGGATTAAAAACCTACACCACCACATCCAGCAGAGAGAATGGGTGCACCAGGGCCTTTAGCTGCTGCAAATGAACCCCAGATGCATGTACCATTTTGTGCATCTGGCTTGCTGTGGGTATTGGGGAATCAAACTTGGATCCTTAGGCTTTGCAAGCAAGCACCTTAACCACTAAGCAATCTCTCCAGCCCCTAAACTGCTTAGAGTTTACACTGCCTACAGAAATGGCAATGGTGGTCCATTTCCTTGTATTGTACTCACTGTGCAGTGGTTGGCTCCGTTTTGTAGATACAGAAGCTGATGCTAAAACTGAGGATAAAGCTGGGCACGGTGGCACGTGTGTTCTCACCTGCACAATGTGGTCACAGTCTTCCACCTCAAATGCTATGTCCTTCACCCCATCACCATGTTTTACCAAGTGATCACCCATCTCTGTCACCAATGGAGGGTTGCAAGCAGTTAAGTTCATGGCCTGAGTAATTCCCCATCCATACTCTGACCTCACTGGCAAAGCCATACCACCACCCCTGGCTCTCACCTTTGTTCCAGGGATTAAGTGCAGAGGAGAGGACAAACACGATCTGAAATAGAGGGCGAGGGGATGTGGTTTGGGGTCACATCCTCCCCTGCCCACACCAAGATGTCCCCGGTGGGGCACAATTCCTCACAATGCAGGACTCCTGGATCACAATTTCCAGCTCCATCTCTGCCTTAGCCTCCCTCCTGGTCGCCCCCTGAGGTCCACCATGGGTTCCCAGAGGAGGACTCAAAAGGGATCCAGTGCTGGGTGTGGTGGTGCACACCTTTAATCCCAGGAGGCAGAGGTAGGAGGATCGCCGGGAGTTCAAAGCCACCCTGAGACTAACTACATAGTGAATTCCAGGTCAGCCTGGGCTAGAGGGAAACCCTACCTCAAAAAATTAAAAAAAAATAAAATAAAATAAATAAAAGGAATTCAGTGGACCAGGGTACCACTTACCACTTAAATGCCCTCCTTTGATCCCTTAAATTTCTGGTACTTAGGTGGGTTTGGCACTGGGCCAGGTTCAGAAGGACACAGAGCTAGTAGTAGTCAATGTCTGGGGGATGGGTGGGTGGAAATGGAGTGATGTGTCTTAAAACCAACCAGGTATGTGTCCTGGGGCACCACGTGAAGGGCTGGCTGCAGCCCTCAGCCCCAGGACGCAAGGGTAGGGACTCACCTTGCCTTGCTTGATAACATGGCTGACCACCTCCCGGGAGCCTGTCTCCAGGCCCTTATAGGCCAACGGTTCAAACCCCATCTTGTTGCAGTAGAAGGAGGCAGCCTGGATGGTACAGTGGTAAGAAGTTCAGGCAGGCAGAAGAGGCCAGTCTGGGGGCTCCCAGAAGGGAGCCCTCATCCCCATCTACCCTCTTGTCCCTCATGCAGAGACCTTCCTAGGGGGTAAAAAAAAAAAAAATCTCTTTCCACTTAAAAGGTTTCCTGCTGGGGTCTGTGTCTCTGACTGTGTAACTGGAATCCAAAATGCTGATCCCAGTCTGGCCCAGATCCTCCCCTTGAAAGAGCCAATCCCGGTCCTGGCCAGAAAGCCTCTGGCCTGCCCTCTGACCCCTCCAGCCTCACCCCCTTCTACCTGCTTGGCGTTGCCAACCCAGAAGGTCACAGAGTGGAAATGGAGGAACCGGCCTCTCTCGGGCTGTGGGAAGGGAGACTGGTGAGCCCCTGAAGTGGATCTAGAAAAGCCCAGGTGAATCTGCATTCCCCAAACCCCTCCCTGACCCCAGCCTCAACCCCAGAACTGCCTTGCCTAGCCTCACAAGATGTTTCTCATTGTAGGAATTGAATTTCTTTGGGGAAGTAGCTGGCCGGGCATGGTGGCGCATGCCTTTAATCCCAGCACTTGGGAGGCAGAGGTAAGAGGATCTCCATGAGTTCGAGGCCACCCTGAGACTGCATATTTAATTCCAGGTCAGCCTGGACCAGAGAGAAACCCTACCTCCAAAAACCGAAAAAAAAGAAGTGTGAGTCATGGAAGGGAATAACTTCATATTGGAACAGCATGGATTTAAGGTAGCCTTAAAACTTCCAACAGGTTGAAGAGACCTGAAGGTAATTAGAAAGAGGCGGTTTTTCTGGAAGGTGAGTGATTTCATCTCAGTCTGGGAGGATGAGCTGAGTCCGTGTGCATGGATGTCACATCCCCACTCTCGTCCCCACTCTCACGACTCCTCTTCTGCTCTCTGTTGACACCGCAGCTCCTGGTCCCCCTTCTAGACCAAGGCCCCTGCGTTTCCCCTCCTGCTTACCTTAGGTCCTTTGTCACTGTAAGTTGTCTAAGGGGAAAGGAAAGGACAGTGAGCGGCTGTGACCTGAGGGACTCCAGAAAGTCTTACCACAGGTTGGCGCAATCAGGGAGAGACCACCATGGCCCAGTCAGACCCTTACATACCATGGTCGATCCTGGTCAAATTTCCTGCTGGAAAGACTGAGACAAGAAGCCAGGACAGCGCTGGCCGCAGTATTTACCCCCCTGGAAGGTTAGGGCCCGCCCCTGGCCTGGCCTTCCTGGGGGTGGGGAGCGGAGCCAACCCTAAGAGCTCTGAGGCCTCAGAACCTGAGTCAGCACTGCTGCCAGGCCCCTTGAGAGGTGGTGACATGACATGGCCCATTAGCTGGCAGGGCAAGAAGCCAAGGACACATGCTCTACATGACCCCGAGTGAGACTGGGATCTCTACCATCGAGATCCAAAGCTTAGAAGCTGAGGCCAGGCGCTATGAAGATGGCTCAGTGGTTGCAGACACTTGTTTGAAACGCCTGATGGCCTGGGTTCAATTCCCTAGTACCCACGTAAAGTCAGATGCACGAAAGTGATACATGTTTGTGGAGTTCATTTGCAGTGGCAGGAAGCACCGGTGCACCCATATTCTCTCTAAATGTCAAAGAAGCAAATAAAGTTGTTTTTTTTTTTTTTTAAACCAAGGCCGGGCTGGTGAAATGGCTTACTGGTTAAGTCGCTTGCCTGTGAAGCCTAAAGACCCATATTCTACTCTACAGATCCCACATTAGCCAGACACACAAAGGCGAGGCAAGTGCAAGGTCACACATGCCCACTAGGTGGTGTAAGAATCTGGAATTCCATTACAGTGGCTGAGGCCCTGGCATGCCAATTCTCTCTCCATCTCCCTCTCTCAGTCTCTCCCTAAAAATAAATAAATAAATAATAAAAAGCCAAAGCCAGCTTGAATATACAGGGTAACTCCAATATTCATTCTCTGATTCTTTTTTTTCTTAATATTGTATTTCTTTTCATATTTGAGAGAAAAAGAGGCAGGAAGAGAGAGAGAAAGGAGAGAGAGAGAGAGGAGAGAGAGAAAGAGAAGGCGAGAGAGAGAAAGAGAAGGAGAGAGAGAGAAGAGAAGGGGAGAGAGAGAGAAGGAGAGAGAGAGAGAGAGAGAGAATGGGCATGCCAGGGCCTCTAGCCACTGCAAACTCCAGACACATCCTCCACCGTGTGCATTTGGCTTTACCTGGGTACTGGGAATCAAACCTGGGTCCTTTGGCTTCACAGGCAAGCACCTTAACCACTAAGCCATCTCTCCAGCCCTCATTCTCTGATTCTTACTCAGGGAATTTGCTGAGCCAGTGAGGGGCTGGACTTGAAGCCCAAGCTGCAGAACAAATTTGCAGACTGTATTTAGGGGCATGGATGTAAGAGTTTGCAGCCTGGCTATGTTACAGACTGTGTGGCTGGACAAAGTCACCAGACCCCAAAGCCTCGGTTTCTCCATCAAAACTGGGAATAATAGCCAAGTGTGGGTGGCACACGTGTCATCCCTGCCCTTGGGAGGCAGAGGCAGGAGGATTATCACAAGTTTAAGGCCAACCGGAGATACAAGGGTTATATAGGGAGACTGTCGCAAAGATGTGTGTAGGAGGACATCACAGTAGCAGGAGGGGCTCCGCGAGCTGCTACGCTGTCTCTGGACTAGAAGGCCTGACACGCAGGATGACCTCTGGTTTTGTCGGTTATGATTCCTTCTGCTTCTTGGGATTCAGTGTCGCTCTGGAGGATGGGCGTCTTAGTAGCCTGAGTAATGGAGAGGGTGTGGACACGGCCTTGCCCTTGCTCTGGGCTCCAGTACCACTGGGAAGGTAGAGCTGACAGTCTGCAGGGAGGAAGGCCCAGGGATCTTCCTGGCAACCCCCTCTCCACAGCCCTTGGGCCTTGCTTTCTAGGAAGATGAAGCAATAAAATGACGTTTAGCTGAGGGCACTAGGAGAGCTGCCCCCTACCCCAGCTCTGGCTTCATACCAGGCCCCCAGAAACTTTTTTTTGATTTTTATTTAATCTTTTTTTTTTTTTTTTTTTTTTTTTTTTTTTTTAATTTTCAAGGTAGGGTCTCGCTCTAGCCCAGACCGAATTGGAATTCACTATGTAGTCTCAGGGTGGCCTCGAACTCACAGCGATCCTCCTACCTCTGCCTCCAGTGCTAGGATTAAAGGCGTGCGCCACCACACCTGGCTAATTTTATTTTTTGCATGTGTATATGTGGATGCATATGTGTGTGTCTGAGTGTTGGAAACCAGAGGTTGATGTTGAGTGTCTTCCTTAATCACACTGCCTTATTTTTTGAGACAGAGTCTCTCAGTAAACCTGGAGCCTACTGATTCCGAAGCTCTGAGGACTCTTCTGTCTCTATCACCTCAATGCTGGATTATAGGCATGCACTACCATGCCTGGCTTTCTCGTGGATGTTGGGATCTAAGCATTTTACTGATGAGTCATCTCCACAGTCTCCCAGAAGCTTAAAAAAAAAGAAAATAAACAGGGCTGGAGAGATGGCTTAGCAGTTAAGGCACTTGTCTGCAAAGCCAAAGGATATGTGTTTGATTCCCTAGTACCCACATAACGATACACAAGGTAGCACATGTGTCTGGAGTTTGTTTGCAGTGGTTAGAGGCCCTGATGTGCCCATACTTTTTGTTCTCTATCTCTCCCTCTCAAATAAATAAATTAAATTGAATATAAAGAATAAAAATAAAAATAACATTTTTATTGAGAACTTTAATATATTAGTATATTGCAAATTTGTCATATTCTCACCGGGTTATACTCTTTTTAAGCATATATATATATATATTTCTTATTTTATTATTTGCAAGTAGAGAGAGAGAGAGAGAGAGAGAGAGAGAGAGAGAGAGAATGGGTGCCTCGGGCCTCTAGCTGCTGCAAATGAACTCAAGGTACATGCATCACTTTGTGAATCTTGGTTAATATGAGTACTAGGGAGTCAAACCCGGGTGTTAGGCTTTGTAGGCAAGTGCCTTAACCACTGAGATATCTCTCCTGCCCCATCACTAGGTTATACTCTTTTTTTGTTGTTGTTGTTTTGTTTTTGGTTTTTCAAAGTAGGGTCTCACTCTGGTCTAGGCTGACCTGGAATTCACTATGTAGTCTCAGGGTGGCTTTGAACTCATGGCTGTCCTCCTACCTCTGCCTCCCAAGTGCTGGGATTAAAGGCGTGTGCTACCACACCCGGCTAGGTTATACTCTTTATTCCACTGAGGGTCCTCCGTGGGTTAACAGCATTCATGAATGTACCAGTTAGACTCTGCGGGGAGCATCATGCCTCAGAGTACACCTTCCCACCCTGTGGCTCTTTTTTTCCCCCAC
Organism: Dipus sagitta; assembly: GCA_036346955.1. Lineage (NCBI taxonomy): Eukaryota > Metazoa > Chordata > Mammalia > Rodentia > Dipodidae > Dipus > Dipus sagitta. The sequence goes on from CM070782.1 coordinate 27,240,642, forward strand.
CTCCCATTCCACAATGTTCCCCGAGTCTTGGATGATATAAGTCTCCTTTAGTGTTGAGCTCTCAGGAGCCTCTGATTTTCTGCTCTGATGACTTTTTTTTTTAAGATTTTATTTTTATCAATTTACTTATCAGAGACAGAGAGAGGGACAGAGAGAGACAGAGGGACAGAGAGGGAAAATGGGCATGCCAGGGCCTCTAGCCACTGCAAATGAACTCCAGATGCATGCGCCACCATGTGCATCTGGCTTATGTGGGACCTGGAGAATTGAACCTGGGTCCTTAGGCTTCACAGGTATGTGCCTTAACCGCTCAGCCATCTCTCTAGCCCTGCTCTGATGACTTTTGAGCCCCTTGGTATCTACCACCAGCTCCCTGAAGGAGGCTCTAAGGCTAGCAGTGAGAGCAGTACTCATATTTAAATTTTATTTATTTATTTATTTGATGGAGAAATAGGGAGGGAGGGTGGGAGAGAACAGGTGCACCAGGGCCTCCAGCCACTGCAAATGAACTCCAGACGCGTGCGCCCCCTTGTGCATCTGGTTAATGTGGGTCCTGGGGAATTGAACTTGGGTGCTTTGGCTTTTCAGGCAAACGCCTTAACTGCTAAACCATCCCTCTAGCCCAGCACTCATATTTAATCTGCCACTTCCTCTGTAATGTCTCCTGGGCCCTGGCAGATAGATGTGAAAGTAATGACTCATCATGTGCTAGGCAGCCAGTTCCTTTCCTGTCATTCTGATGGATCTTGGGTCTCCCTGGTATTCACTGTCATCTGTAAAATTTAGATTCTCCACTGGACGTGGTGGCACACGCCTTTAATCCCAGCCCTCGGGACGCAGAGGTAAGAGTCTCACTGTGAGTTCAAGGCCAGCCTGGGACTACAGAGTAAGTTTTAGGTCAGCTTGGGCTAGAGCAAGTCCCTACCTCAAGAAAAAAAAAAAAAGAGAGAGAATTCATATTTTCTAGCCAAGAGTGAGAGCAGAATAAATCCAAGGGAATAAAACTAGACATTTAGAAGACTTTTTGACAGGTATAACCTCTCCTTTTAGTGAAAGAACAGTGGAAGCATCCCTGTAGGGTCTATGACCTTCTGAGCCATATAGGCTTCTGACTTGGTTCTCAGCACTAGGTATGAATTTTCTCCTAGTGAGCGGGCCTCACATCCAATCAGAAAACAGTTACTTGATTACCCCCATGGCCTGTGTGCCACTGTTACATTGGTGGATACATCTTGCCTGGCTGGTTGATTTTTGTAGCTTGCAAGATCCGCTGCTTGTTCATTCTGCTCGTGACCTTTAACCCCTGGCAGCTAGCATGTTGCTTTCCAGCACTATGAGAGCAAGCGAGTAGGGAGGGAGCTGGCTTCCATGTCAGTTCCAGCACAATCTCTCAAAAGTCCTGTGACCGCAGCCTGTGCTGCCTTTAACAACAGGGTCTTACCATTTAGTTCTGCTGGGTAGTCAAGTGCTTTGGCCAGAAACTCCTTTTGCTGGTTGACAGTGGATAGCCTGGGCAGCAATGCTGGGCTGGGTGCACAAGACAGAGAACTTTCCCAGGCCATGCACTTGACAACTTACTGTAACTCCAGGGGCCATCTTTCTTTGTTGTTGTTTTTAGATAGATAGATAGATAGATAGATAGATAGATAGATAGATAGACAGATAGATAGATAGATAGAACTGGTACGGCAGGGCCTCAGCCACTGCTATCAAACTCCAGATGCTGGTGCCATCTAGTGTGCATGTGTGACTTTGATCTTGTATCACCTTGTGTGTCTGACTTACATGGGATCTGGAGAGAGATCAAACATGGGTCCTTAGGCTTAGCAGGCAAGTGCCTTAATTCCTAAGCCATCTCTCCAGCCCCCCCTCCTTTTTAAATTATTATTTATTTGAGAGAGAGAGAGAGAGGCAGATAGAGAGGATAGTCATGCCAGGACCTCTAGCCACTGCGAATGAATTTCAGACAATGTGACACCTTGTGCATCTGGCTTATGTGGGTCCTGGGGAATTGAACCTCTGTCCTTTGGCTTTGCAGGCAAGTGCCTTAACTGCTTAGCAATCTCTCCAGCCTGGGGCCATGTTTTAAATCACTGTGTCTCTGTACAAAGAGGGTACTACTATCCCAGCCAGAAAGATGGGGAAACTGAAGCAAAAAATATCTTGGAGGTCATGAGCTGGTGGGAACAGAGATACAAACTCCAGCCTATTTGATTGTGAAGTTGAATTTTATCCACCTATCCAGGCATCATTTCCTTCTTCTTTTTTATTTTTATTTATTTATTTGACAGAGAAAGAGAGAGTGAGGGAAGGAGACAGAGACAGAGACAGAGAGAGAGAGAGAGAGAGGGAGAGAATGGGCACGGCAGGGCCTCCAGCCACTGCAAATGAACTCCAGACGCATGCACCACCTTGTGCATCTGGCTAACGTGGGTTCTGGGGAATTGAACCTGGGTCCTTTGGCTTTGCGGGCAAACTCCTTAACCACTAAGCAATCCTTCCAGCCCTCATTTCCTCCTTTAATCTATTTTCTGAATGGTAGACAGGAAAGGTGGTCCCACCTCCTTATCTTGCGCCTCCTGGATGACTCTGTGGACCTCCCATAATGTCCACCTCAGCTCACAGGCCCAGAAAGTTCCACTGGGAAAAAGGGGCTTAATGCAACCCATCTGTCCACCCTATCCCCAGGCCCCTGGGAACATCCTGTCCCTTGCTCACTGAGGCTAACTCAAACCCCCACTCCTGGAGCCTGGCCTGGCTTATACCCTGGGCACAGGTCAGTGTTTACGGAACCCAGGAAGCACGTCATGGGCAGCCTCGGGGATCAGAAGGCTGGTGTGGCAGGTGTCCAGCTCAGCTGTGCGGGGTATGACTTTGTCTCTCCTGCCCGCTCGACTTTGCTTTCAAAAACATTGTAGGTCTCAGTCACATTCTGAATATGCCACTAAGTGCCACTTCTGTCTGTGGGCAAGGCTGCAGGAGAAGGGCCCAGCCTCTGGAGCCCCCTTGTCCCTCCCTGATGCCATCTGCCTTGACTTGGCTCAGTTCTATAACAGGTTAGAGGCGGTTGCATATGGCCTTTGCTGCTCTTGGTGCTCGGAGGTGGGTTCCAGAGGCCTTGCTCAAGAAGGGGTGCACTCGCAAAACGGCATGGTGGGTCACGGGCAACAGAGGCAGAAGCATCAGGAGTTCAAGGTCAGCCTCTATTACGTAGCAAGTTCGAGGCCCATCTGGGCTATGTAAGACCCTGTCTACAACAGGCTCCAAAGATGTCATGGGGTGTAGAAAAGAGCTCCTGTAGCAGGCCTAGGGTGAAGGGTAGGCTGTGGTTGGCATGCAGAAGCCTGGACTTCAGGGAGGTTCCTGTCTTTCCCAGCAATTATGAGAATAATTGAGTGTACCCTAGTGGTTTGGTTTATGCAGTAGGGGTCTGAGGGTAGCTCAATAGTAGAGTTCTTGCCTAGTTTTATGAGGCCCTTGGTTCCATTCAGAGAGAGAGAGAGAGAGAGGAAGGAAGGAAGGAAGGAAGGGAGAGAGGAATAGTGTATGTGACAAGTTAAAGTTTTTTACAAGTTAATATTTGTGTAAAAAAAAAAAACCACACCGTTTACATAATGGTTTTAGTTGTGTTCTTGCAGTCGATTTGAATTTTCCACAGTGCAAAAGCATGCCAACAATTCTGAGCCACGTGTCAGAGTTTAAGTAGAGGAGCGTGTTCAGTCAGTCTTACCAGCTGAAGTCTTTTTCCTGCAACATTTCCTTCTCAGTGCATGTGATCACATTTACGTGCTCTTCATCATAAGTTACGTGACTTACGATCCTGTGAATGCGGCGTGGGGGGGGTCACATTGACGGCAGCAGCATCACGTTCACAGATTGAAATTCACTCTTCTTGTTGCATAGGCCTGTGGACTTTGGAAACACAGATAGTTGTGTAACTACCACCGTATTCAAGATAAAAACACTGCTATGACCCCCAAATGTACGCCACCCCTTCTTATTAGCATTCCTGGCAACCACTGCTCTGTTTGTTTGTTTTTAATTTTCATTTACTTATTTAAGAGAAAGAGAGAGCCAGACACTGCAAATGAACTCCAGATGCATGCAGTACTTTCTGCGTCTGGGTTACGTGGGTTCTGGAGAATTGAACCTGGGTCCTTAGGCTTCATAGGCAAGTGCCTTAACTGCTAAGACATCTCTCTAGCCCATGTATCACGTTTTGTTTTGGTTTGGTTTGGTTTTTTGTTTTTGGTTTTTCGAGGAAGGGTCTCACTCTAGCTCAGACTGACCTGGAATTCACTGTGTAGTCTCAGGGTGGCCTCAAATTCATGGCGATCCTCCTGTCTCTGCCTCCCAAGTGCTGGGATTAAAGGTGTGTGCCACCACTCCCAGCTTGTTTTGTTTTTTTGAGATAGGGTCTCACTCTAGTCAAGGCTGGCCTGAAATTTATTATATAGTCTCAGGGTGGCCTCAAACTCACGGCAATCCTCCTACCTCTGCCTTGTGAGTGCTGGGATTAAAGGCGTGCATCATCATGCCTGGCTTAAAAATTATTTTTATTTATTTATTTGCAAGAAGAGGGAGAGAAGGAAAGAGAGAGAGAAAATATATATAGGTATGCCACTGCAAACAAACTCTAGATTCATGTGCCACTTTATGCATCTGGCTTTACATGTGTACTGGGGTATCGAACCCAGGCCATCAGATTTTGCAAGCAAGCACCTTTAACTGCTGAACCATCTCCCTAGCCCCTGCCTCTGGCTTTATGCGGGTGCTAGGGAATCAAACCAGGGGCCTGCAGACTTTGCAAGTAAGTGCCTCGGAGTTGGCTGGCCATGGACTGAACCATGTGACCATGTTACGGCAACAAAAGTCTAACGTAAGGATCATGTCATCTAACATATATAAAGCACTGGGCTCCATCATGCCTGGCATAGGCAAGCTTTCAACTATCATCAGTTATGGTCATTATTATTGTTATTCTTGTTTTTTTTAATATTGTGTTTATTTACTTCTTTTGAGAGAAGAAGAAAGGCAGATAGAAAGAGAGAGAGAATGGGCATGCCAGATCTTCCAACCACTGCAAACAAACTCCAGATGCAAGTGCCACCTTGTGTGTCTGGCTTACGTGGGCACTGGGGAATCAAACCTGGGTCCTTAGACTTTACAGGCCAGTGCCTTAACTGTTATTCCATCTCTCCAGCCCAACAAAGTAAAATGGAGTTCATTGTTAGGGTGGCCTGATTATAGAAATGATTGATATACAAATTATCACATCTCGTTTGTTCACTTACCCCGCTCCTTGGCTATGTAAACTATGAAATAAAAATAAAATCTCTGCTCGGGGGCAAAGCTTCTTTGGAGGGCTACCTCAAGCTTTTTGGCCGCAGGTAATAAACTCCTCTACTTTCACTCATACTAGCATTGGAGTAGTCTTTCCAGAAAATTTCCACAACATCTTTTTTTGTTTGTTTGTCTTTTTCAAGGTAGGGTCTTGCTCTAGCCTAGGCTGCCCTGAAATTCACTATATAGTCTCAGGTGGCCTCGAACTGATGGTGATCCTCCTACCTCTGCCTCCTGAGTGCTGGGATTAAAGGCGTGCGCCACCACGCCCAACTAGCTCTTGGTTTTTCAAATTAGGGTCTCGCTCTAGCCCAGGCTGACCTGAAATTTACTATGTAGTCTTAGGGTGGCCTCAAACTCACAGTGATCCTCCTACCTTTACCTCCCAAGTACTGCGATTAAAGGCATGTGCCACAGCCCGGCAGTTCTGGTTATTATTATAAATGTCGGCGGGAGGGTCTCAAAGTCAAGTCAGGGAACTTGGCTCTTACCTATGAGGCAATGGGAAACTATTGAAGGTATTATATCACTTACAATTGCCAGGGCTTTAAAGCCTGCTCTGCTGAAGGTAAGCCTGGGGAGGAGGGCAGAGCAGCCCATTCATTTGTCATAACTGATGTGCTTGGACTAGATGGCCCAGCAGTCCATTTGTGGTCCTTGATTATGTTTAGGCAACATAAAAAAACCAAGAGGCTTTAGTTATATTTTACAAGATCTAAGCCAGCGAATGCCTATAGTCCCAGCCCTAAGAAAGCTGAGGCGGTAGAATCACTGAAGATCAGGGGTTCAAGATGAGCACGGAAAGCCAGGCGTGGTGGCGCACGCCTTTAATCCCAGCACTCGGGAGGCAGAGGTAGGAGGATCGCCCTGAGTTCAAGGCCACCCTGAGATTACATAGTGAATTGCAGGTCTGCCTGGGCTAGAGCAAGACCCTACCTCAACCCCCCTTCCCCAAAAAACAAAGAAAAGTTGAGCATGGATACCATAGGATGACCATCTCTCAAAATAAAACAAAACAAAACAATGCCAAAGGGTTGGAGAGATGGCTTAGCAGTTAAGGCACTTGCCTATGAAACCTAGAGACCCAGGTTCGATTCCCCAGTACTCATGTAAACCAGCTGCACAAGGTGACGCATGCAATTGGAGTTCATTTGCAGTGACTACAGGCCCTGCTGTGCCCATTCTCTGTTTCCCTCTGCTTTCTTTCCTTTCTTTCTTTCTTTCTTTCTTTTTTTTTTTTTTTTTGGTTTTTCGAGGTAGGGTCTCCCTTTAGGCCAGGCTGACCTGGAATTTGCTACGTAATCTCAGGGTGGCCTCGAACTCACGGTGATCCACCTACCTCTGCCTCCCAAGTGCTGGGATTAAAGGCGTGCACCACCACACCTGGCTCTCTGCCTCTTTCTATCAAGTATAAATAAATAAATTTAAAAACTCTATATACATAAAAACAAACAGCCCTATGTTCTGTTTCCTAGAATCTACAATTCCAGACAGAGGTAGTGAGGATTCAGGCCTAAACCCACAGGTAGAACAGTCTCTCTCCCCATCCGGGTCCCACAGCCCTCCCAGCCAAGGGCTAAGGTTGCGGTTGGAGATAGAGAAGGTTTGGGCTGGCCAGGGTTCCCAACTGCTGCTGTTATCCTGGTTAGCACAGCTGGGCAAGGCTCCCGGGCTGGGGCTCTTCTTTATCTTCGGAAGCACAGTGCCCTGAGCCCCAGCTTTGGGATGGCAGGCAATTATATCTCCAGGCATCAGTGATGGCTGGAGGGTTTGGAGGGTGGGTGGGGTGGGATGCAGGCTCTCTGGGCATTATTGATTGTGATCATGGGCCACTACCAAGCTTCCCTTAGCCCCAGAGTTCCAAACTGCAAGCAAAGAGCACTGGTTCTGACAGGACTTGAAAGTTTTCCTCTGTGCCAGCACCGGGGTCACTGAGGAGCCTCCGGGATGTGCCAATTTTTTGTTGCTGTTGTGGTTGTTTTGTTTTTTTTCAAAGGTAGGGGTCTCACTCTAGCCCAGGCTGTCCTGCAACTCACTCTGTAGTCCCAGGCTGGCCTCAAGCTCACAGCAATCCTCCTGCTTCTGCGTCCTAAGTGCTGGGGTTAAAGGCGTGTGTCACCATGTCTGGCCCTGCTTGTATCATTCTTGTTACTCCTACTTCTGTTCCTCTAATGTAATCTCACTTTTTCTTTGAGGAAAAGACCCCGTTCCCTCTGTCATTGTGGTCGAGTTGGGTCATGTGAGCTAGAACTGGCCAGTAGTTCAGGGATGATTACACAATCAGAAACTGGCCAATGTGGGTTGGCCCTGGGACTTTTGCTTGAGAAAGATGTGGTCTGATGCTAGCATGGGGTGCACACCGCACACCTTTAATCCCAGCACTTGGGAGGCAGAGGTAGGAGGAGGATCACCGTGAGTTCAAGGCTACCCTGAGACACAATACTGAGTTCCAGGTCAGCCTTTGCTAGAGTGAATTCCTACCTCAAAAAACAAAACAAAACAAAACAAAACAAAAAACAATGGGCTGGAGGGATGGCTTAGGAGGTAAGGTACTGAAAAGCCAAAGAACCTAGGTTCAATTCTCCAGGACCCCTGTAAGCCAGGTGCACCAAGGCGGCACATTCATCTGGAGTTCGTTTGCAGTGGCTGAAGGCCCTGGTGCACCCATTCTCTCTCTCTCTGCCTCATTCTGGCTCTCTTTCTCTCTCAAAATAAATCAATCAATAAATAAATATTTTAAAAACAAAACCAAAACAACAACAACAAAATGAAAGATGTGGTCCAAGCTCTGGGTTTGAGGGTGCTCTGTTGGCCATATTGGAGTGAGCTGAGGGGAAATTTGTCTGTGTGAAGCTAGCCCAGGAAAAGCAGAATTGAAGAGTCCTGATGTCTTGGGAACTTGCTCCAAGCATGCTTCTGTATAAGCCAAACACTTTCCTTTTTGCTTAAATTAATTTGAATTTCTGACATTCACAACCATTATCCCTGACAAACAGGACAGTAACAACAAAATACTATCTGTGAACACTTCTTCACCTTTGTGAGATTGGGAGGCATAGTCTGATCCAGCAGGGAGGAATATCTTATTACTGGTAAACATTGTTTAGTTTTACTGGCACAAAATGGTAAATTCAGCAATATTTCAGCTGTTTCTTATTAGTATTTCCATTTAGGAACTAGTGTTTTTTTTTTGTTGTTGTTGTTTTTAGTTTTTTGAGGTAGGGTCTCACTCTGGTCCAGGCTGACCTGGAATTCACTATGGAGTCTCAGGGTGACCTCGAACTCAGGGCAATCCTCCTACCTCTGCCTCCCGAGTGCTGGGATTAAAGGCATGCACCACCATGCCAGGCTATGAACTAGTGTTTTAAAAAATATTCTATTTATTCATTTGCAAGCAGAGAAGAGAGACAGAGAATGGGTGCGCCAGGACCTCCAGCCACTGCGAACGAACTCCAGATGTATGTGGCACCCTGTATATCTACATAGGTACTGGGGAATTGAACCCAGGTCATTAGGCTTTGCAGTCAAGTGCTTTAACCACTGAGCCATTTCTCTAGCCCCTACTGATATTATTTTTTATTCTTATTCTTATTCTTCTTATTATTATTTTATTTGCTTTTTTAAAGGTAGAGTCTCACTCTAGCTCAGGCTGACCTGGAATTCACTATGGAGTCTCAGGGTGACCTCGAACTCACAGCGATCCTCCTACCTCTGCCACCTGAGTGCTGGGATTAAAGGCATGTGCCACCACGCCCGGCTCTTTCTTGCAGCCTTTTTTAAAGTTTTTTTTTTTTTTTTTTTTTTTTTTTTTTTTCTGCTTGTTTGTTTGTTTTGAGGTAGGATCTTTCTCTAGCCCAGGCTGACCTGGAAATCACTATGTAGTCTAAGGGTGGCCTTGAGAAGAGAGAATGGGCCTGCCAGGGCCGTTAGCAACTGCAAATGAACTCCTTATGTGGGTTCTGGGGAGTTGAACCTGGGTCCTTAGGCTTCTCAGGCAAGTCCCTTAATTGCTAAGTCATCTCTCCAACCCCTGGCAGTTCTTCTTCCTCTTCTTCTTATTTATTCATTTTTTTGGGGGGGAGGGACTTTTTGAGGTAAGGTCTCACTCTAGCTCAGGCTGACCTGGATTTCACTATGTAGTCTCAGGGTGGCCTGGAACTCAGGGTGATCCTCCTACCTCTGCCTCCTGAGTGGTGGGATTACAGGTGTGTGCCACCACGCCCGGCTTTTTTTTTTTTTTTTTTTTTTTTTTTTTTGAGGTGGAGTCTTGCTCTGGCCTACACTGACCTGGAACTCACTCTGTAGTCTAATTCTGGCCTCAAACTCACAGCAATCCTCCTACTTCTGCCTTTGAGTGCTGGGATTAAAGGCATGCACCACCATGCCTGGTTTAAAGACTTTTTTAAAAAATGTTTTATTTATTTATTTGAGAGAGAGGGAGAGAGAATGGGCACACCAAGTCCTCTACCCATTGCAAACAAACTTCAGACACATGCGCCACCTTGTGCATCTTGCTTACATGGGTACTGGAGAATCAAACCTGGATCCTTAGGCTTTGCAGGCAAGCGCCTTAACCACTAAGCTATCTCTCCAACCCTTTGCTGCTGTGAAATTTAATGTTTTTTTTTTGTTTTTTTTTAATGTGGGAGATCAAGAGCGAATGAGTGAGAGAGAATAGGTGCCCCAGGGCCTCCAGCCACTGTAATTGAACTCCAGATGCATGAGCCACCTTGTGCACATGTGCAACCTAGCACTTGTGCCACCTTGTGTGCCTGGCTTATGTGGGATCTAGAGAGTGAAACATGGGTCCTTAGGCTTCGCAGGCAAGGGCCTTATCCACTAAGTCATCTCTTCAGCCCTAATATGTTTTATTTGATGAGAGAGACAGAGAAAGAGAATGGGCACATCAGGGCCTCTAGCCATTGCAAACGAACTCTAGACACATGTGCCATCTTGTGAATCTGGCTTTATGTGGGTCCTCAGGCTTTGCAGGCAAACACTTTAACTGCTGAGTCATCTCTCTAGCTCTAAATTTAATTTTTTTTGTTTTTGTTTTTGTTTTTGTTTAAGGAAGGGTCTCACTCTAGCCCAGGCTGACCTGGAATTCACTCCGTAGTCTCAGGGTGGCTTTGTACTCATAGTGATCCTCTACCTCAGCCTCTGGATATTGGTATTAAAAGCATGTGCAACCATGCCAGCCTAATTTAACTTTTTTTTTTTTTTTTGAGGTAGGGTCTCACTGTAGCCCAGGCTGACCTGGAATTCACTCTGGATTCTCAAGATGGCCTCGAACTCATGGTAATCCTCCTACCTCTGTCTCTCAAGTGCTGGGATTAAAAGTATGCGCCACCACGCCTGGCCTAAATTTAATTTCTTTTTTGTTTTGTTTTTTGAGGTAGGGTTTCACTGTAGTTCAGCTCAGGCTGACCTGTAGTCTCAGGGTGGCCTCGAACTCACAGCGATCCTCCTACCTTGGCCTCTAAATTTAATTTTTAAAAAATATTTTTACTTATTTATTTTCACATGTGTGTGGGGTGGGGGCAGTGGGTGTTGCAGGGTCTCTTGCTGTAGCAAATAAATGTTAGACATATGGGTCACTTTTTGTGTCTGGCTTTCTGTATGTGCTGGATGAAGGAGTTAGCAAAATTCAAAAATTCAACATAATACAGCCGGATGCCAGTAAGTCTGTCTGGAGACTGGCCCCTGCTATCTAGATAACTGCAGGGGAGCTGGATAAGCTCCCTGAAAGAAGGGAGTTCAAAGAAGTTCACTTCCTTCACACTTGCTAATCCTTCTCCCTCTCCCTGCCCGCCAACACCACCACCACCACCATATTCTGATATAAACCCCCTTCCCAATGCTACAGTGGCACTTCGCAGTTCCAGAGTCCTGACTTGCTCAGATAGGAGTACCCCTCTACTTGCGATTCCTACTTGCCTCTTTTTCTAACGCATGGCGCCAAAACCTTTTTCTAACGCTAGGGAACTGAATGCAGAAGAGTATGCTTTGCAAGCAAGCACCTTTAATTACTGAGCCATCCCCACAGGCTCTAAACTTAAATTTTAGATATTTTTATTTATTTATTTATTTGACAGAGAAAGAGGGAGGGAGAGAGAGACAGGGAGAGAATGGGCACGCCAGGGTCTCCAGCTACTGCAAATGAACTCCAGACACATACGCCCCTTGTGCATCAGGCTAACGTGGGTCCTGAGGAATCGAACCTTGGTCCTTTGGCTTTGCAGGCAAGTGCCTTAGCCGCTTAGCCATCCCTTCAGCCCTAAACTTAAATTTTAAATGTAATTTTATTTTGTTTTATTCATTATGTAATCTCAGGGTGGCCACTGGAGTGTTGGGGTCAAAGGAGTGCTCCACCACACCTGGCTCAAATGTATTTTGCTACTTGTGAATGTGTGTGCATGTGTTTGTGTGTGGTGTGAGCATGTTCCTGTGTGTGTGTGTATGTGTGAGTGCGCATGCATGTGCTACAGCATGCGTGTGGAGGTCAGAGGACTGCTTGGGTCAGAGTCTCTGTGAGTTCTCACTCTGTTCTTTGCTGTGCTAGGCAGAGAACTTTCTGGAGGAAATTCCCCTGTCTTTACCTCCCATCTTGCTGTCAGCAAGTGTGCTGGGATTACAGAAGCTTGCCATGGTTTCTGACTTTTTTTTTTCAAGGTAGGGTCTTTAAAAATTTTTTTTAATATATTTTATTTATTTATTTATTCATTCATTTGAGAGAGAAAGAGGCAGAGAGAGAGAGAGAGAGAGAGAGAGAGAGAATGGGCGCACCAGGGCCTCCAGCCACTGCAAATAAACTCCAGATGCATGTGCACCCTTGTGCATCTGGCTTATGTGGGTCCTGGAGAATTGAACTGGGATCCTTTATTTATTTATTTATTTATTTCTATTTATTTATTTGAGAGTGACAGACAGTCAGAGAGAGAAAGAGGCAGATAGAGAATGGGCACGCCAGGGCCTCCAGCCACTGCAAATGAACGCCAGATGCATGTACCACCTTGTGCATCTGGCTTACATGTGTCCTGGGGAATTGAGCCTCAAACCGGAGTCCTTAGGCTTCACAGGCAAGCACTTAACCACTAAGCCATCTCTCCAGCCCAGAACCGGTATCTTTTAGACTTGGCAGGCAAACACCTTAACTGCTAAGCCATCTCTCCAGCCCCCCGTTTTTAAGATTTTATTAATTTTTTTAGAGACAGAGAGAGGGAGAGAGAGAGAGAGAGAAAGAGTGAGAATGGGCATGCCAGGGACTCTAGCCACTGAAAACGAACTCCAGAAGCATGTGCCACCATGTACATCTGGCTTATGTGGCACCTGGAGAATCAAACCAGGATCCTTAGGCTTCACAGGCATACACCTTAACTGCTAAGCCATCTCTCTAGCCCCCCAAGGTAGGGTCTTACCCTAGTAGCTCAGGCTGACCTGGAATTCACTATGTAGTCTCAGGGTGGCCTCCAACTCAAATGATCCTTCTATCTTGGCCTCCTGAGTGCTGAGATTAAAGGCATGTGCCACCATGCCCAGTCCACCTTTAGTATATATATATATATATATATATATATATATATATATATATATATATATATATATATATATATATATATACATAATTTGGGGAGGTTGAGGTAGGGTTTCACTCTAGTCTAGGCTGACCTGGAATTCACTATGTAGTCTCAGGGTGGCCTCAAACTTGCGGTGATCCTCCGACCTCTGCCTCCTGAGTTCTGGGATTAAAAGTGTGTGCCACCATGCCCAGGTAGCTTTTTCATATTTTATTTATTTCTTAGACAGAGAGGCAAATAGAGAGAAAGAGAATGGGTGCACCAGGGCCTCTAGCCAGTGTAAACGAACTCCAGATGCATGTACCACCCTGTACATGCGCCACCATGTGCATCTGGCTTACATGGGTCCTGGGGAATTGAACTCAGGTCATTAGGGTTTGCAGACAAGCGCCTTAACCACTGAACCATCTCTCAAGCTCTGCTTCTGGTTTTATTTTTAAATTTTATTTTTTATGTTTTATTTTTTAAGAGAGAAACAGACAGAGGTGAAGAGGCAGAGAGAATGGCCGTGCTAGAGCTTTTCAGCTGCTGTGAACGAACTCTAGATGCGCGCACCCCCCTTATGTCCATGTGGGACATTGCATGCTTGTGTCACTTTTGTGTCTGTCTCTGTAGGACCTGGAGATTCAAACAAGCGTTCTTAGGCTTCGCAGGCAAATCCCTTAACTGCTAAGCTGTCTCTCCAGCCCTTAAATGTAATTTAAGTTTAATAGCGTATTAAACTGATCCACAAGTTTTTTAAAACTTCTTTTTATTGACAACTTCCATAACAATTTTCCTCCCATCCCCCGTCTTCCCTCTCACAAATCCACTCTCCATCATATCCCCGCCCCCTCTCAATTAGTCTCTCTCTCTTTCTCTTTTTTAAATTTTATTATTATTTATTTATTTGACAGAGAAAGAGAGAGAGAGAGAGAGAATGGGTGCACCAGGGTCTCCAGCTGCTCCACATGAACTCCAGACGTGTGCGCCCCCTTGTGCACCTGGCTAACATGGGTCCTGGGGAATCGAACCTGGGTCCTTTAGCTTTGCAGGCAAATGCCTTAACTGCTGAGCCATCCCTCCATCCCCCCCCTCTTTTTTTTTAATATGAACTCACGTATGGATGTAGCCAAGGGTGACCTTGAATTCCTGATCCTCCTGCCTCCATCTCCTGAGCGTTGGCATTATAGGCATGCCTTACCATACCCAGGTTAAGTGGTACTAAGGGTGCCAACCCTGAGTCTAGGCAAGTAATCTACCAACTGAGCCACATCTCTGGTCCCAGTGACCCACACACTCCTTGAAGAATTAACAGAGGCTCCCAGGAGCCAGTAACAGCTGCCCCTTCACTTCGGGTGCTTAAGTTTAGAGACAAGAAGGCCCACGATTGGGGAACGGATGGAGAAAGACTGGTTGGGAAGCTGAGTAGCCGATACAGCATCAAAGACCAGGGCACGTCAACGGGATTGTTCTCTCTGACCAAACTACTGTCAGGCCGGCAGCATGAGCGCTTGCACAAGCTGAGGGTGAAGTTACTCGAGACTGTGCATTGATCTCTTCCGTGACGAACCTGCATCCTGCCAAAGTCCCCAAGCTTTCGAACAGCTCTCTTTGAGCTTCGAATGTTGACTCTCCTTCTTGCCTAGGGCAACAGGGAATTTACTTTGGCTTCTGATTTGCTGAGTTGCTTAACCTCTCTGCACCCTCCTTTGCCCATTTCTGAGTGTTTAAGGTGAGCTGTTGTGAGTCTCTTTGGCCTACAGGGATAGTAGTAGCAATTCAACACAACAGCCCTTGAGGTAGGTATTGTTAGGTCAGGACAAAATGGAGTCACAGCAGACATAAGGAAGTGGGTCATCTATATTCCTCAAGGAACCACCCAGCCATTGCCCTTCCTTGCCTAACAATGCCCAGGTCTAGGTTTGCTGCCCCCTCATCTCTCAGGTCACCAGGTCACTGTTCTGGTCTCACACCCTAGCTCTTTCCCTTCCTCACCTTCCCCCAGCTGAAGAGCTCTATACAGCCCACTATCTGTAATCTCCAAGTTGGCTGTGCTCCGCTCTTGAGAGTCAGTCCTGGCAGCTCGTGTTTTTACCAAGTAAAAGCTTCCATCTTTGCCTCAGAGTGGCCTCTGTGGTCTTGGTCCCTCCTGAACCTTACAGGTATTACATTCGTTTGTTTGTTTGTTTGTTTCTTTGAGGTCCAGTCTCACTGTAGCCCAGGCTGACCTGGAATTCACTATGTAGCCTCAGGGTGGCCTTGAACTCATGGTGATCCTCCTACCTCTGCCTCCCGAGTGCTGGGATTAAAGGCATGTGCCACCACGCCCGGCTCATGTTTTATTTTTTTAATTTAATTTAATTTGTTTGAGAGAGAAAGAGGCAGATAGAGAGAGAGAGAGAGAGAGAGAGAGAATGGGTGCTCCAGGGCCTTCAGCCACTGCAAACAAACTCCAGACACATGTACCACCATATGCATCTGGTTTATGTGGGTCTTGGGGAATTAAGCCTGGGTCCCTTGGCTTGGCAAGCAAGTGCCTTAACCGTTAAGCCATCTCTCCAGCCCTATATTTGTTTTATAGTTGAAGAAACTGGGGCCCAAGGAAATTAAGAGGTTTGTGTAACAGGTAGAATTGGGATCTGCTTTCCTTACCCTAATCCTAGTTTCTCATCTCCCCAGTGTTCTCTCTGTCTCTGCAGATCCTCTGGGCTCTTTCAAATGATAGGAATTTGAGAGACCACTAGGCATGTACTTGAACCCAAACACCCCAGGAAGCCCCAAGGGTGACACAGAGACCAGAGTCGTTACGGAAAGGGGTGACTGCCAACAAAAGCAATAACAACTCTAGCCAGTTGTTGCCTGTGGGTCATGGACCAGTTTGAGCAGATGTGAAAAGAAGTTAGAAATTCCAATGTTGTATAAAATCCACTGCTATAAAAGTTGTATTGTGGCACTGGAAAGATGGCTCAGAGGTTTAGGGTGCTTGTTTGTAAAACCTGACGGCTTGGGTTCAATTCCCCAATATTCATATAAAGCCAGATGCACAATGAAGCATATATGTCTGGAGTTTGTTTACAGTGGCAAGAGGCACTGGTGCGTCCATCTTCTCCTTTCTCTCCCTCTCTCTCCTTCCTTACAAATAAATAAAAAATAGGGAACCAGGAGATGACCTAGGGGTTAGAGCCTTTTACTGTGAAGCCAAAGGACCCCAGTTCGAATCCCCGGGATGCATGTGAGCCTGATGCACAAATAAATAAAAAATATATTTTATTTTTATTTATTTATCGAGAGAGAGAGAGAGAGAGAGAGAGAGAGAGAGAGAGGCAGATATAGAGAGAGAATGAGCACACCAGGGCCTCCAGCCACTGCAAACAAACTCCAGACACATGTGCCACTTTGTGCATCTGGCTTATGTGGGTTCTGTTTAAGGCTTTTGCCTGTGGAGCCTAAGGACCCAGGTTTGATTCCCCAGAATCCATGTAAGCCAGATGCACAAAGTGGTGTATGTATGTGTCTGGAGTTCATTTGCAGTGGCTGGAGGCCATGGTATGTCCATTCTCTCTATCTCTCTATCTGCCTCTTTCTTTCCAATAAATATATAAATAAAATATTAAATTTTTTTTTTCAAGTTGTATTGTGGGCTGGAAAGATGGCTCAGCAGCTAAGGCACTTGCCTGCAAAGCTTAAGGACCCAGGTTTGATTCTCCAGTATCCACATAAAGCCAGATGCACAAAATGGCACATGCATCTGGAATTTGACGGCAGTGGTTAGAGGCCCTGGTGTGCCCATTCTCTCTCTCTAGCCGCCTCTCCCTCTCTGTCAGATAAATAAATTAATAATAATAAAAGGTTGTATTGTGGCCGCACAGTGGCATACCCTTGTAATCCCAGAGCTTGGGAAGCTGGGCAGAAGGATCTTAAACACAAGGTTAGCCTGGTCTGCCGGTCCGCAGAGGGAGGCTCTGTTTGCACACAGCCCTAGTTGCGTTGCTGTACACGCCATTCCTCTGAAACATCCAGACACTCACAGTGCAGCTGAGTGGTTGCCATGGTTGAGAGGGAGTGAGTTCTGTTTCTTTGGTTTTTCGAGGTAGGGTCTCATCTTAGCTCAGGCTGACCTAGAATTCACTATGTAGTTTCAGGGTGGTCTTGAACTCAGGGTGATCCTCCTACCTCTGCATCCCGAGTGCTGGGATTAAAGGAATGCGCCACCACACCCAGCTAAGTGACTTCTTTTAATAAGTACAGGGTCTCCTGTACAGCTGATGGAAAGAAGTTTCTGGAACTGGAAAAGGTGCAGTTTGCACTGTATTTTGAATGCAGTGAATGCCACTGAAGGTTTTTACTCCTTCCTTCTTCTTCTTTTTTTAGAGATGGAACTTTAAATATATATATATATATTTTTTTTTGAGCCAGGCATGGTGGTCCACGCCTTTAATCCCAGCACTTGAGAGGCAGAGGTAGGAGGATTGCCATGAGTTCAAGGCCACTGTGAGTCTACAAAGTAAATTCCAGGTCAGCCTGGGCTAGAGCGAGACCCTAATTCATAAAACCTATATATATATATATATTATTTGAGAGAGAGAGAAAGAGGGATGGGGGAGGGGGAAAGAGAGAGAAGGGGAGAGAATGGGTGAATGGAATGGGCACACCAGGGCCTCTAGCCATTGCAAATGAACTCCAGATGCATGTACCACCTTGTACATCTGACTTATATGGGTACTGGGGAATTGAAACTAGGTCCTTAAACTTTGAAGGCAAGCACCTTAACCGTTAAGCTATAGCTCCAGACCCTGAAATGGAGCTTTGAAAAAAATTTTATTTTATTTTTTTATTTTTTATTTTTTTGGTTTTTCGAGGTAGGGTTTCACTCTAGCCCAGGCTGACCTGGAATTCACTACGGAGTCTCAGGGTAGCCTCGAACTCACGGCGATCCTCCTACCTCTGCCTCCCGAGTGCTGGGATTAAAGGCGTGCGCCACCACGCCCGGCTAAAAAATTTTATTTTTATTTATTTTTCTTTTTTAAAAAATTTTTGTTTATTTTTAATTGTTTATTTGAGAGCAACAGACAGAGAGAGAAAGAGGCAGGGGGGGGGGGAGTGCACCAGGACCTCCAGCCAATGCAAATGAACTCCAGATGCATGCACCACCTTATGCATCTGGCTGGCTTACCTGGGAACCGCTGTCCTTAGGCTTCACAAGCAAGCACTTAACCACTAAGCCATCTCTCCAGCCCATCTTTTTTATTTTATTTTATTTTATTTTTTTATTTTTTAAAAAAATTTTTTGTTATTTTTATTTATTTATTTGAGAGTGACATACAGAGAGAGAAAGAGGAAGATAGAGAGAGAGAGAGAGGATGGGCACGCCAGGGCTTCCAGCCACTGCAAACGAACTCCAGATGCGTGTGCCCCCTTGTGCATCTGGCTAACGTGGGTCCTGGGGAGTCGAGCCTTGAACCCTGGTCCTTAGGCTTCACAGGCAAGTGCTTAACCGCTAAGCCACCTCTCCGGCCCCCAGCCCATCTTTTTTAAAAGAATTGTTTTTAATTTATTTTTATTTATTTGAGAGAGAAAGAGGCAGAGGCAGAGAGAGAGAAAGAGAAAGAGAGAAAGGGAGGGAAAAAGGGAGGGAGAGAGGGCACACCAGGGCATTCAGCCACTGCAAACGAACTCCAGATACATGTTCCACCTTGTGTATCTGGCTTACGTGGGTCCTGGAGAATTCATCCTGGGTCCTTTGGCTTTGCAGGCAAATGCCTTAGATGCTAAACCATATGTCCAGCCACCTTCATTCGCCCCTGCCTTTTTTTTTTTTTTTTTTTTTTTTTTGAGGTAGGATCTCTGGAATTCACTATGTAGTCTCTGGGTGGCCCTGAACTCATGGTGATCCTCCTACCTCTGCCTCCCAAGTGCTGGGATTAAAGGTATGCCACTTTGTGTGTCTGGCTTTATGTAGGTACTAAAGAATCAAACCTGGGCTGTCAGGCTTTGCAAACAAGCACCTTTAACCACTGAGTCATCTCTCCAGCCTCTCTCTTTCCTTCTCCTCCCTCTCTCCCTCCTTTCTTTCTTCCTTTTCTTCCTTCTTTCTTCCTTTTGTTTTTCGAGGCAGGGTCTCACTCTGGCCCAGGATGACCTGGAATTCACTATGTAGTTTCAGGGTGGCCTCAAACTCACAGTGATCCTCCTACCTCTGCCCGTTGAGTGCTGGGATTAAAGGCGTGCACCACCAATGCCTGGCTCTATCCTTTCTTTGAAGCAGGGTCTCACTTTAGTCTAGGCTGGTCTAGAACTCTCTGTGCCCAGACTGGCCTCAAATTTATGGCAATCTTCCCACCTTAGCCTCCCAAGTGTTAGGATTAAAGATGTACCACCATGGCCAGCTTGTTTTTACTCTAAGATAACTTTTTTTTTTTTTTTTTGATTTTTTGAGGTGTGGTCTCACTGTAGTCCAGGCTGACCTGAAATTCACTATGTAGTCTCAGGGTGGCCTTGAACTCATGGTGTTCCTCCTACCTCTGCCTCCTGAGTGCTGGGGTTAAAGGCATGTGCCACCGTGCCTGGCTTTAAAATAACTATATTGTGTGAATCTCATCTCAATGAAATAAATTGTACTGGGTTTTATATTCTCTATGCTCTATGATTTTGTGTATTTTTTTTAACCAAAGGAAGACTTTTATTTTCAAGTTTCTATGGAGATATTACAAACAATGTAGACTTAAAGGAATATGTAAACTTTTTAGTAACTTTTTAGCTTTAAAATAAAAATATGATGAGGCAAAATAATAAATCCATCCCAAGTCAATTTTTTTAAGATCAAGGTGTGTTGTCTACCTGGCCACCTCCCCCCCCCCCATTGCTCCAATGCAACTCACCACCCTTGAGATTTTGTGTATTTTTGAATATTGGAAAATCGTATTTCTTTTTCATGTATGTATGCATGTGTGTGGTGTATGCATGTGTGTGCCTCATGTGTGGGTATGCAGAGGCCACAGAAGAATATTGGTGTCCTTTATCAATTATCTGCATGGTATTGTGAAACAGAGTCTGCCGCTGAACCCGAAGCTGCAGTTTTTGGTCAACTGGTTGAACTGAAGCCCCAGAGCTTCTGCAGGCTCTTTCTGTTTCTCCATGGAGCAGGGTTACATGTGGGCACGGCCATGCCCAGCTGTTTACACAGGTGCTGCGAAATCAAACTCAGGGTGAACCAGGCCCTGTCAGGCCCTCCTCATGCTTGCATAGCAAGTGCTTTGAGCTCGTGGCAATCCATCTGCCCTGTCTCAGCCTTGCAAGTGCTAGGATTAAAGGTGTGTATGCCCAGCTGAAATATTATTATTGAAGTTTATTATACATGGAAAAGTACACACCAACTTGTAACTCTGAGGGTTTATTTTTATTTTTATTTATTTATTTATTTTTATTTATTTATTTTTTTTCAAGGTAGGGTCTTACTCTAGCCCAGGCTGACCTGGAATTCACTATGGAGTCTCAGGGTGGCCTCGAACTCACAACGATCCTCCTACCTCTGCCTCCCGAGTGCTGGGATTAAAGGTGTGTGCCACCACACTCAGCTTATTTTTATTTTTATTGGTTTTTTTAAGTAGAGTCTCACTCTAGCCCAGGCTGACCTGGAACTCACTATGTATTCTCAGGGTGGCCTTGAACTCATGGTGATCCTCCTACCTCTGCCTCCCAAGTGCTGGGATTAAAGGTGTGCGCCACCACGCCTGGCTATAACTCCGAGTTTTCACACATTTAATACAACTATTAAGCCAGCTCAGAAATGTGAATGGTGGCTCACATCTTTAACCCCAGCACTCAGGAGGCTGAGGTATGAGACCGCCATTCTACCTTGGATTAAAATGAGATTCTTTTTTTTTGAAAACAAGTATTTTATTTACTTATTTTCAAGGAAAGAGAGAGAAAAAGAATGGGCACACAAGGGCCTCTCACCACTGCAGACTCCAGATTCATGCACCACTTTGTATGTCTAGTTTTACATGGGTATTGGGGAATTGAACCCTGGCTGTCAGGCTTTGTAAGCAAGTGCCTTTATCCATTGAGCAATCTCTCCATTCCTGTAAAGTAAGATGCTGTCTCAAAACAAACAAAAAACAACAACAAAAAGGCCTGGGGAGGTGGCTCAGAGGTTTCTGACTTGCAAAGCCTCCTAGCTGGATTTCAATTCCCCAGCCACCCACTAAAGGCAGACAGACACTCATTTGCAGCATCAAGAAACCCTGACTCACATATGTGCAAATGAATGAATGAATGAATATATAAATAAACTTAGCTATCCCCTGTCTCCAATGTCTGTCTCCCCTCCCTACTGCCTGCCCTTCCCCCTCCCTCCCCCCTGAGGTAGAGTTTCACTCTAGCCCAGGCTGACCTGGAGTTCACTATGTAGTCTCAGGGTAGCCTCAAATTCACAGCGATCCTCCTACCTCTGCTTCCCAAGTGCTGGGATTAAAGGCGTGCACCACCACGCTGGGCGCCCTTCTTTTTTTGTTTATATTTATTTATTTATTTATTTGAGAGCAACAGACAGAAAGAGGGAGAGAGAGAGAGAGAGAGAGAGAGAGAGAGAGAATGGGTGTGCCAGGGCCTCCAGCCACTGCAAACGAACTCCAGATGCATGTGCCACCTTGTGCATCTGGCTTACGTGGGTCCTGGCGAATTGAGCCTCGAACCAGGGTCTCTAGGTTTCACAGGCAAGCGCTTAACCACTAAGCCATCTCTCTAGCCCCCACCCTTCCTTTTTTAAAGAAAGTTTTTATTTACTTATTTGTGAGAAGAGAAAGAGAGAGTGGGAGATTATAAATATAGCAGGGCCTCCTGCTGCTGCAAACAAACTCCAGACTCGTGTCATTTTATGCGTCTGGCTTTATGTGGGTACTGGGGAATTGAACTTGGGTCAGCAAGCTTTGCAAGCAAGTACCTTTAACTGCTGAGTCATTTCCACAACCACCCTCCTGTTTAGAGGCTAGGTCTTACTCTAGCCCAAGTTGATCTGGAACTCACTCTGTAGCCTAGGCTGGCCTTGAACTCAATGGGATCCTCCTACGTCAGACTGTTGGCACTGAAATTACAGGTGTGAGACACCATGCTTGCCCACCCCTCTTTTGAAACAGTCTTTAACTTTATAAACAAATGGATTTTGAAGCCAGCCAGTTAGTCTGCTTATCTGAATGTGTTTCTGAGGAAATGAGGAGAAAGCTGGCAATAGCGATGCCATGTTACCAGCCTTAAGGACAACTGAGGCCATTAAGACCCCTGAAAATGGCTACAATATCAAAATGTTGAAGCATTTTCATAAGACTTAATTAAAAATTTAATGTAGGGCTGGAGAGATGGCTTAGCAGTTAAAGCGCATGCCTGTGAAGCCTAAGGACCTGGTTCGAGTCTCCAGGTCCCATGTAAGCCAGATGTACAAGTGCCCTCCCATTCTCACTCTCTCTCTCTCTCCCTCTCTCTGTCTCAAATAAATAAATAAACAAATAATTTAATGTAACTTGCTCTAAGTTTAATGAAAGCTGAGTTAATAAATTGTACGTATTTTTTGAAAAAAATAAATAAATGAAAAACAAAAAAGAAATGGATTTTGACTTTTGGTTCTTTTTCTTGTTTTAGTATTTAGTTATTTATTTAAGAGAGAGAGAAAGAGAGAGAGAGGCAGATAGAGAGAATGGGCACACCAGGGCCTCCTTCCACTGCAAACGAACTCTAGACACATGTGCCACTTTGTGCATCCGGCTTTACATGAGTACTGGGGAATTGAACCCAGGCTGTCAGGCTTTGCAAGAAAGTGCCTTTAACTGCTAAGCCATCTCTCCACCCTCTTTTTTTCTTCTCTCCACCCTCTTTTTTGAAAAGCAGAAAGAGAAAGAGACAGAGAGAGAGAGGAAGACCAAGAGAAAGAATGGGCATGTCAGGGTCTTTTGCTACTATAAATTAAGTTCTAGATGTATGTGTAACTTTGTGCATGTGGCTTTATGTCAGAATTAGGGAATTGAATCAGGGCTATCAGACTTTGCAATCAAGTGCCTTTAACTGCTCAGCCATCTCTCCTGCCCCGTCTTTTCTTTCTCTGTGTCCTTATTTTTTTCTTTCTCTCTCTCTCTCTCTCTTTCTTTCTTTTTGAGGTAGGGTCTCACTCTAGCCAGGCTGACCTGGAATTCACTATGGAGTCTCTGAGTGGTCTCGAACTCACCGCGATCCTCCTACCTCCACCGCCTGAGTGCTGGGA
The DNA here is from genome assembly GCA_036346955.1 of Dipus sagitta. Lineage (NCBI taxonomy): Eukaryota > Metazoa > Chordata > Mammalia > Rodentia > Dipodidae > Dipus > Dipus sagitta. The sequence goes on from CM070782.1 coordinate 27,263,793, forward strand.
TTAAAGGCGTGCGCCATCATGCCTGGCTTTTTTTCGGTTTTCAAGGTAGGGTCTTGCTCTTGCCCAGGCTGACCTGGAGCACCCTATTAGTTGAGCCTCATCCCCTAGCCCTTCTTACTTCTTCTTCCCTTCCCCTTTTTCTCCTCCTCCTCTCTCTCTCTCTATGAAGTATATGTAGTGTATGTGTATGCATGTGGTATACAGATAGATGTATGCTCTCTGAAGCTAGAGAAAGACATGCAGGGTCCTCTATCAGTCTTCCATTTTATTTCTCTGGAACAGTCTCTCATTGAACCTAGAGATGCCCATTTTTTGGTTAGAATGGCTGACCAGAGAGCCCCAGGGCCTCTTCTGTCTCTGCCTCCCTCAGTACTGGGGTTCCAGGAATGTGTTTGCCTTGGGTGGGTGCAGGGGATCAAACTCAGATCCTCACGTTTGCATAGCAAGCACTCTTACCCACTGAGCCATCTTCCCAGCCCCCTCAGGTTTCTTAAAAACTGCTTGTGAGTGAGCTTACATAAACCTGCCACCCTTTGGGTCCTTGGAGTCCCATCCTTTATTTGGTCAGTATAAAAACTCAGGAAGCCAGGCATGCCTTTAATCCCAGCACTTGGGAGGTGGAGGTAAGAGGATCACCGTGAGTTTAAGTCCACCCTGAGACAGCATAGTGAATTCCAGGTCAGCCTGGGCTAGAGCAAGAGCCTACCTCCAAGGGAAAAAAAAAAAACTCAGGAAAAGAGCTCTGGAAAGATGTCTCATTGGCTAAAGGCAATTGTATGACAGGCCTGATGGCCCTGGTACAATTCCCCAAGTACCCACATAAAGCCAAATGCACAAGGTGACACATGTGTTATTTAAAAAAAACAAAACAAAACAAAAAACAAAACCACTTAGGAAAAGAGAAGATGGAGTTTTCAGTTTGCCCAATTCCCAGAGCTGAGGTGAAAAATGAACAATTGGTGACTCCGTCAGTCAGGTGGGGCAGATTACAACCCATCAGATCAGGTCTTGCTAGGGTGGACCTCAGTCCCCAGCTCAGCTCTATGTCCAATTCTCTATCTCTTAGCTTCCTTCCTTCTTTCTTTCTTTCTTTCTTTCTTTCTTTTTTTTTTTTTTTTTTTTTTTGGTTTTTCAAGATAGAGTTTCACTCTAACCCAGGCTGACCTGGACTTCACTATGTAGTCTCAGGGTGGCCTTGAACTCACGGCGATCCTCCTACCTCTGCCTCCCAAGTGCTGGGATGAAAGGCATGCGTCGCCAGCCCAGCCTTGGCTTTTTCCGAGGTGAAAAACGATCAAGATGTGGATGTTTGGAAAAGACAAACCTTTCTAGCTCAACACACGTGAGGTTGGGCTGCATGTGGCCGTTGCAGGCAAGATGAACCAAAATAAGCAGGGAGGTGAAAGAGCAAAGCTCGCTCTCTCCGCCTCTCCTGCTGCCCTCACAGCACACAGGCAAACATCTGAAGGTAAACAAGCCTCTATCCACATCTGTGGGAGTCCCCAACACTGGGAACAGGCAGGTAAACACACCTCGCAGTATGAAGTGGAAAGTGAAAAAAACAACCCGGCCTTGGGCCCAGAGGAGAGTGACTCCAGGGAAGTCACATCTGAACTGATCACGGAAGAACTGCAGCAGCCAGGCATGAGATACTGTTCTGTGGAAAGGATGAGAAGGCAGTGTGCAATCGATATCCCTGAGACTGTCAGAAGCTCAGCATGGCTGGAACGTGTGTGTGTGTGTGTGTGTGTGTGTGTGTGTGTGTGTGTGTGTGTGTATTGAGAGAAGGGTGTGAGGTCTGGATCTAAAAGTAAGCAGAGGGCTAGAGAGTGGTAGTAGTTAAGGCGTTTGCCTGCTAAGCCTAAGGACCTAGGTTCGATTTCCCAGGACCCACGTAAGCCACAGGCACAAGGTGGCACATGCGTCTGGAGTTCGTTTGCAGTGGCTAGAAGCCCTGGCTCTCCATCTGTCCTTCTTCCTCTCTCTCTCTCAAAATAATATAAAAACAATATTTAAAAAAATAAAAGTAAGCAGAGAGCAGAAGGACCTTGAAGGCCAAGAGAAGGGCACTGGAAAGCCACTGAAAGCTTTCAAGTCGCAAAGTGAACACGGTGCCCTTTAGAAGGGCTCCTCTGGCCGCTGTGGGGAATGGATTACTGGAAGGCAGTTGATAAACTGCAGTCAGGGGAAGATCCCAGTGGTGGGGATGGAAGCAGAGATGGGGGTGATGATGGCCTTGAGTGTGGTGCCAGACAGTAGAAGGGCCTAGATGTAGCTTTGTACAGTAATTACAGCCGTACTGACAGTAACAGCATATTGCAGTGATGCAGGCAGCTCTGGTTTCAGGTGGCTTCCATGGGAATAGTTTCCCCGCCCTTGTTCTGTGGATACATTTCAAACCTCAGAAGAGTTATGAGATGATTTCACATCCCTTTCACTTAGATTTACAGGTTGTTAAATTTGCTTCTTCATAGTCTGTATCTTTTATATTTGCTGAACCACTTGCAATGATCATTGTAGAAATTATGACTGCACAGCCCTGCATGTTAAGGCCCTTCTTGCCTTTCAAAAGGAAACTGTCTTATGTAACTGCAATACCATTATCATACGGAGGGAATTTAACATTGATATACTGTAAACTTTTTAAAATTTCATTTATTTATTTGCAAGCAGAGAGAGACAGAAAAGACAGAGAGAGAGAGAGAGAGAGAGAGATAGAAATGGGCACACCAGGGCCTCTAGCCACTACAAATGAACTTCAGATGCTTGCACCACTTTGTGCATCTGGCTTTACATGGGTACTGGGGAATCGAACCTGGGTCATTAGGCTGTGTAGGCAAGTGCCTTAATTGCTGAGTCAATTCTCCAGCCCTGCAAAAAGTTTTTTGTACTGAGGATTGAACTCAGAACAATGTGCATGCCAGACAAGTGCTCTTCAAACTAAACTACATCCCTAAGCACCACTCCTTTTATTTATTTTTTGAGATAGAGTCTATTCTCGAATCCAGGCTGGCCTCAAATTTGTATCAATTCCCCTGCCTCAGGCTCCTGGAGTGCTGGAATTTAGGTATGTGCCACCACACCAGGCTGATATATTGTAATTCAGTTCTCACCAGGTGACAGCTGCTTCCCACTAAAAATAATCCTGTATCCAATCAAGAATCATGAATTGGGCTGGAGGGAAGGCTTAGCGGTTAAGGCACTTGCCTGCGAAGTCAAAGGACCCAGGTTCGATTCTCCAGAACCCATGTAAGACAGATGCACAAGGTGGTGCATGTGTCATTAGCAGTGGCTAAAAACCCTGGTGTGCCCATTCTTTCTATCTGCCTTTCTCCCCCTTCCCCCCTTCTCTCACTCTTAAATAAATAAATAAATCCTGAATTGCAGGTTGGAGAGAGGTTTTAGTGGTTAAGGCACTTGCCTACAAAGCCTAAGGACCTGGGTTTGATTCCCCAGTATTCACATAAAGCCAGATGCACAGAGTGGTGCATGCATCTGGAGTTTGTTTGCAGTGGCTAGAGGCCCTGGCATGCCCATTTCTCTCTCTCTCTCCTTGCAAATAAATTTAAAAATATATTAAAAAAAGAATCATGAGCTGGAGAGATGGCTTAGCAGTTAAGGTGCTTGCCTGAGAAGCCTAAGAACCCATACACAATCTCTCTCCAGTTCCCATGTAAACCAGATGCACAAAGGTGAGGCAAGTGCAAGTTCCCACATGTCCACTAGGTGGCACAAGCATCTGGACTTTGATTGCAGGGGCCGAGGCCCTGGTGTGCTAATTCTCTCTCTCTCTCTAAAAATAGAAAAAAGAATCATGTGGGCTGGGTTTATGGTTTAGCAGTTAAGGAGCTTGCCTGAGAAACCTAAGGACCCAGGTTTGATTCCCCAGGATCCACATAAGCCAGATGCACAAGGTGACACATGTGCCTGGAGTTCATTTGCAGTGGCTGGAGGCCCTGGCATGCTCATTCTCTCTATATCTGCCTTTCTCACTCTCAAAAAAAAAAAAATCATGTATCTCTATTTGTGTGTTTCTCCCTCTCTTTCTCTTTCTCTCTCTCTCTCTCTCTTTTTTTTGAGGTAGGGTCTCACTCTAGCCCAGGCTGACCTGGAATTCACTATGGAGTCAGGGTGACCTCGAACTCACGGCGATCCTCCTACCTCTGCCTCCCGAGTGCCGGGATTAAAGGCGTGCACCACCACGCCCGGCTCCTTTCTCTTTTTGGTCAACAGGATCAGTTCAGGCTGGCCTCAGCCTCCTGAAAACTGGGATTCCAGGTGTGTACCACCACGCCCAGCTTCTGAGCCACTGGAAAATAAGTGACTTCTTTTGTCCTTACATACTGCAGGGTGCATTTTCTAAGGACGTTGTCTTATATAACTGTAGTGCAAGTGCTGAAATTGGGAAATATAACATTGATACCATACTATCCATATTCAAATTTCTCCAGAGTGTCCCAAGAATATCTTCTGTGTGTGCATATGTGTAGATGTATGTACAATATATGTGTGTGTAAATGTGGGCAGGCACATACCATGATGGATGTGTGTGTGCAGGTCAGAGGACAACCTTGGGTGTTGGTCCTTGCCTTCTATCTGTTTTGAGACAAGTTCTGTCTTGTTGTTTGCCATTGCATGTGCCAGGCTAGTGGGCATACAAGCTTCCGGGGATTCTCTTGTCTCTGGCCCTCTTCTTGCCATGGATGTGCTGGGATTAAAGATGCTCACACTACCGTGTCTGGCTTTATGTGGGTTCTGTGGGTCAGAACTTAGGCCAGTCCTTGCTCAAGTAAGCACTTTACCCACTGGGCTATCTCCTCAGCTCTCAAGAATACCTTTTAGCCGGGAGTGGTGGTGCACACCTTTAATCCCAGCACTCGGGAGGCAGAGGTAGGAGGATTGCCAAGAGTTTGAGGCCACCCTGAGACTACATAGTGAATTCCAGGTCAGCCTGAGCCAGAGTTAGACCCTACCTCGAAAAACCAAAAAAAAAAAAAAAAAAAAAAAAAGAAAAAAAAGAATATCTTTTATAGTTTCTTTGAGGGGAAAGGGAGTGGAATGTCATCAACAAATATGCATTGCTCTCAGCCATTATTTCTCTGTGTTTTCCTTTCTTTTTTATTTATTTATTTTCTTTCTTTTTTTTAAAAAAATTATTTACTTATTTATTTGAGAGAGATACAGAAATAGGCAGAAAGAGAGAGAGAGAGAGAGAGAGAGAGAGAGGGAGAATGGGTGCACCAGGGCCTCCAGCCACTGCAAGCGAGCTCCAGATGCGTGTGCCACCTTGTGCATCTGGCTTACGTGGGTCCTGGGGAGTCAAACCTGTATCCTTTGGCTTTGCAGGCAAATACCTCAATCACTAAGCCATCTCTCCAGCCCCTCTTTCTTTTTTTTTTTTAAATATTTTTTTTTTTTTTTTTTATTCATTTGACAGAGAAAGAGGGAGAGAGAAAGAGAGAGAATGGGCATGCCAGGGTCTCCAGCCACCACAAATGAACTCTAGACCCATGTGCCCTCTTGTGCATCTGGCTAACACGGGTCCTGGAGAATCAAACCTGGGTCCTTCGGCTTTGCAGGCAAATGCCTTAACTCCTAAACCATCCCTCCAGCTCTCTCTGTGTTTTTCTTAATCTAGGCATATACCTAACTGACCTCCCACCTGTGCATATGTATTTCACAATATTGCTCATTCTGAAGACTTCAGACCAGTTGTTTTGAAGAATGTGTCTCAGTTTGGGTTTGTCTGTTTCCCATGATTAGATTCAGAACAAACATATTTGAATGCTATATAAATTTATGCGTCTTAAATGAAAAACATTAGTGGGTGTGGTGATGCACACCTTTAATCCCAGCACTCGGAAGGTAGTGGTAGAGCATCGCTATGAGTTTGAGGCCAGCCTGAGACTACATAATGAATTCCAACAAGTTAGGCTGGGCTAGAGTGAGACAACCTCATAAAACCAAACCAAACCAAGCCAATCAAAACAAAACAAGGTCTGGAGAGATGGCTTAGCAGTTAAGCGCTTGCCTGTGAAGCCTAAGGACCCAGGTTGGAGGCTCAATTCCCCAGGACCCACGTTAGCCAGATGCACAAGGGGGCGCATGCATCTGGAGTTCATTTGCAGTGGCTGGAGGTCCTGGCACACCCATTCTCTCTCTCTGTCTCTCTGCCTCTTCCTCTCTCTAAGTAAAATAAATAAATAATTAATTTAAAAAGAGAGATGTTGAGTTTGATCAGTTGGTTAAGCTGTGTAGAAATTTTGGTTCCATGTTTTGCTAGTTGGACAGGTTTTTTTTTTTTTCCCCTGTTTTTCATTTTTCAAGGTAGAGTCTCACTGTAGCCCAGGCTGACCTGGGTTCACTATGTAGTCTCAGGATGGCTTCAAACTCTTGGCAATTCTCCTACTTCTGCCTCCCAAGTGCTGGGATTAAAGGCATATGCCATCACACCCAGCAACAGGTGAGTTTTTTTTTAAGGATATTAATTAATTAATTAATTAATTTGTGTGTGTGTGTGAGAGAGAGAGAGAGAGGGAGGGAGAAAGAAAGAAAGAAAGAAAGAAAGAAAGAAAGAAAGAAAGAAAGTAGGGAAGGAAGGGCGCTCCAGGGTCTCTAGCCACTGCAAATGAACTCCAGATACATGTGCCACCTTGTGCATCTAGCTTTATGTGAATATTGGGGAATCAAATCTGGGTCGTTAGGCTTTGCAGGCAAGCACCCTAACCACTGATCCATCTCTTCAGCCCACAGACAAGTGAGTTTTAACTGTTGAATGAGGGTTATAATGCACCCAGAGAAAGCCAGGCGTGGTGGCGCACACCTTTAATCCCATCACTCGCAAGGCAGAGGTAGGAGGATTGCCGTGAGCTCGAGGCCACCCTGAGACTACATAGTGAATTCCAGGTCAGCCTGGGCTAGAGTGAGACCCTACCTCAACAAAACAAAACAAAAGAACAACAATAATAATACACCCAGAGGTTGTTGAATTACTATATATAAGTCATTTAGAGCAGCACATATTTGGTAAATATATCTCTCTTCCCTTCTTCCTCCTGGGGATAGAATCAAGGTCCTACTTCACACATGCTAGGCAAGTGCTCTGTTACTGAGCTGGGGTCCTAGCCCTTCATTGTTTATATATATAACCTTTTGTGCATATATGAAGCATGTGTGGTGTAGTATATGTGGGTGTGGTATATGTATGCATGTGTGTAGATGTGCAAGCCCCACTTGTGGGGGTGTGTGTGAGTTTGTGTAGTGTGTGTGGGGGTGTCCTCCTCTTTTTACTCATCCAAGTGTTTCCTTGAGATGAAGACTCTCACTGAACCAGGAGCTGCTATTTTCTGGCAACCTGGCTGACCACTGAGCCCCAGCAATTGTTCCGTCTCTATTCCTCACAGGACTGGGGTTATAGGTGTGCATGGCCACACCCAGCTGTTTACATGGGTGCTGGGGAATTGAACTCAGGGGAAAATCAGCCTGCCGTGCTTGCTTGGCAAGAGCTTTTACCTGCTGAGCCATCTCCCCAGCCCCATTGTTATATTTTTACCAAAATTTGTTGAGACCTTAATGCTGCGCCTCATCCCGTCATTCTCTCCAGCAGCACATGAGTGTATGCTAGACACAAAGCATTCAGTGAGGGCTGGAGAGATGGCTTGGCTGTTAAGGCGCTTGCCTGTAATGCTTAACAACCCAGGTTTAATTCCTCAGGACCTACGTAAAGCCAGATGCACAAAGTGGTGCATGCATGTGAAGTTCGTTTACAGTGGCTAAAGGCTCTGGTGTACCCGTTCTTTCTCTGTCTCCTTGCAAATAAATAAATTAAATTAAATACTTTAAAAAAACACTCAATGAATATTAGCACAGCTCTGTGAACGAGATTGATATCAATGTCACACAAATGAAGTAACATGCTCAAAGAGGTGAAGTAACTTATTTAAGGTGAAATAGATTGCAGTAAGTGGCAAGATACTAGCTTAAACCCAGCATTGTAGGATTTGTAATAGGAGGCATACGAAACATTAATTTAAAAAAATATTTTTATTTTTATTTATTTATTTGACAGAGAAAGAGGGAGGAGGGAGAGAGAGAGAGAGAGAGATTGAATATGGGCACGCCAGGGCCTCCAGCCACTGCAAACGAACTCCAGACGCAGTGCGCCCCTTGTGCAACTGGCTAACGTGGGTCTGAGGAATCGAACCTAGGTCCTTTGGCTCTGCAAGCAAACAAACGCCTTAACCGCTAAGCCATCCCTGCAGCCCGAAACATTACATTTTAAATCCTCTAGGGTTTAGTAGATGTGAAGAACTGCACTGGAGTGCCAGGGCAGAATTCTCTCACATACGTACACAGACTGGAGCACAATCAATGTTTGTAGAGCGAATGTAACCGAGCTAGGGTGAGTTGCGAGTGAATGAGCGTAGTGAAACCTAAGAAAATCCATCTCACCCCTTTCTATCTCTTCCGGGTCATCTGAAAACCGCGCTCCATCAGAGCGGGCACTTCCGGTGCCTAGTGCTATTCTCCCACGCCATCCTTTACTTCTCCTCTCCCTCGCGGACCGCCTGGGGGTATTTTGGCCCACTGGTGGAGCCGTAGCCACAGTTTCCGCCGGCGTCCGTGTCCAGGAAACCGTGAGTCCAAGACCCCGGGCCGAGGTCCGCGATGTCGGATAAGGACGCTGGCGAGGGCCGAGGCTCCTCGGAGGCCCGAGCGGCCGCTGTCTGCAACATCGAGGCGCTGATGCGCCGCAAGGAGGAGATCGAGGCGCAGATCAAGGCCTATTACGACGTGCTGGAGAGCGTGAGTGCGCTCGGCGGGGCGCGGGGCGCGGGCGGAACGCCGGCGAGCGGCTTGTGCTGTTCCGCCGGGCGTTACTTTACCGACAATGGCCGTGTGCCGGGCGCGGGCGCTGCGTCCAGTGCTCTCCGGTCCAGGCATTTTGTCGTATTTGAGTTATATACAGCCCCGCCTGGCCTCGAACTCGTAATCCTCCTGCCTGGGCCTCCGGAGTGCAGGGATGACAGGCCTGCGCGGCCACTCCCGGCTTGAGGCATTACTTAAACTTGCCTAAATCACAAGGCTAGAATATTTGCTGAGGCATGGTGATAATTACCACTGCACTAGTCAGCATTTACCAGGTGTTTCCGGGTATCAGATACCTTACCAGGTATCGGGTGCTTTGCCAACTACTTGACGTCAGGACTTTTTATTTTATTTTATTTTTTTCCCAAGCTAGGGTCTTGCTCTAACCCAGGCTGACCTAGAATTCACTATGTAGTCTCGGGATGGCAATCCTCCTACCTGTTGCCTCCTGAAAGCTGGGATTAAAGGTTTGCACCACAGTGCCCGGCTGACATCAGGGCTTTTAAAACTTCGGTATATGTGAGAATTAACTGGGTATTTTTGTTAAAATACAGATTCTAGCTGGGAAGGGTGTGCGTGCCCATCATCCCAGCCAGCACTCGGGAGGGAGAGACAAGAGTCCAAGATCAGCCACATAGCAAGTTGGAGGCCACCCTGGGCTGCATAAGATCCCATCGCAACAAAACAAAACAAAGCAAAAGACAGACACATAAAATGCAGATTCTGATTGGGGTGGGGAGCAGACGGCATTTCTACCCAACTTCCAGCATCAGGAGATGGTGATGTCAAAGGACGGCTTTGAGTGACAGATACGTTTATTACCCTTACTGTAAAAGCAGGAAACAGGCACAGAGTGGGAAATGCTTGCTAAAATAGAGCGGCATTGATAGGTCTGCTTCGGAATCAGATACCACCCGTTCTATTTAAATGTTTATATTTATTTACTTGAGAGAGATAGAGAGTATAGGTGCACCTGGGCCTCCTGCCATTGCTAACTACTTACAGATGCATGAGCCACCTTGTGTGTCTGGGGAATTGAACCCAGGCAATCAGGCTTTGCATGAAAGTGCCTTTAACCACTGAGCCATGTCTCCAACCTCCAGATATAATTCTCCTACGCCACCTAGTGTTAAACCACAGAGCAGTTTGGAGGGAAGAATAAGTTAATTATACCCAAATAGGTGGGGTGGGATGCATTTTAGATGATGGAACTTGCCGAGGCTAGGGTACCATTTTTCTCTGTGGTGACTATATACCTGAAGGGTGTTGGCTTGTATGTGTGCTATTCCATGAAATTATTACAACTACACTGTTATGTTCGTGTGTACCCCTGAAGCTCAGAAAGGGGAAGTCACTTGCTGAAAGTCACAAGTGGGACTCACACCTCAGGTCTGTTAAATCCAGAAGCTGTGCTTTCAAGAAGATGACTGGCAATTTCTCAAAGTGAAGTTACTTGTCTGTTATAAGCAGAATTGAACACCTCTTGTACTGTTATTCCTTTGATATGAACTTACTTGTTTTATTTGAAAAAGAACATTGTCAGGCCTGGTGGGTCACTCCTATAGTCTCAATACTCTGAGCCACAGGTGGGAAGATTATCACAACTTCAAGGCTAGCTAGGGCACTACATAGTGAGAGCCCTGTCTCAAAAGAAAAAGGAAAATGTGTAATCCCACTGCATGTGGAAAATGAGACCCTTGAGCTGGCTGTGGTGGCACACATCTTTAGTCCCAGGACTCGGGAGGCTGAGGTAGGAGGATCACTGTGAATTCCAGGTCAGCCTGGAGTAGAGTGAAACTCTACCTCGAAAATAAAAAAATCAAAAAAAAAAAATAAAATATGTATAATCAGTAAGCACGTGAAAATGCTTGGAAATGCAAACCAAAACCACTGTGAGATATTACTTCATACCCACCGGGATGGGTGTACTAAAAAAAAGTGTTAGAATGTGGAAGAAAGTGGAACCTTCATACATTGCTAATGTGGATATAAATTGGTGTAGCTGCTGTTGAAGACACTTGAGCATTTCCTCATTAGACTAAGCATAGAGTTACCATACAGACCAGTTACCATAATAGCCAAGACAGTTGAAAATAACATCAATCCCAAAACTTGTACACATTGGCTGGGGTGATGGCTCAGAGGTTAAAGGAGGTGCTTACAAAGCCTGCTGGCCTGGGTTCAAATCCCTAGTACCCACATAAAGTTGGTGCATACATCTAGAGGTTGTTTGCGGTGGCAAGAGGCCCTGACATGCTCATCCCCCCCATTGCAAATAAATTCTCCCTCTCTCTCTCTCTCTCTATATATATATATATATGTATGTATTTATATATATACACACTTATTTATTTATTTGAGAGAGCAAGAAGGAGAAAGAGGCAGAGAGAAAGAGAATGAAGCATGCTAGGGCCTCCAGCCACTGCAAATGAACTCCAGATGCATATGCCATCCTGTGCATCTGGCTTACGTGGGTCCTGGGGAATCGAACCAAGCTCCTTTGGCTTTGCAGGCAAATGCCTTAACCACTAAGCCATCTCCCAGCCCATAAATAATATATATTTTAATTAATTTATTTATTTGCATGCAGAGAGAGAGAGAATGGGTATGCCAGGGCTTCTAGCCACTGCAAACGAACTCCAGATGCATGTGCCACTTTGTTCATCTGGTTTTATGTGGGCACTGGGGAATTGAACCCAGGTCATTAGGCCTTGCAGGCAAGCGCCTTAACTGCTAAGCCATCTTTTCAGCCCTAACCGTGTTCCCTCCCCCTCCCTCCCACCCCCCCAGGTAGGGTTTCACTGTAGTCCAGGCTGATCTGGAATTCACTCTGTAGTCTCAGGGTGGCTTTGAACTCGTGGTGATCCTCCTACCACTGCCTTCCAAGTACTGGGATTAGAGATGTGTGCCACCACACCTGGCTCTTAAAAATATTTTTGAATAAAAAGCCTGTACACAAATGGTCAGAGAAGAATTGCTTAAAATAGGCAAGTAGGAACAACTGAAGTATCCTTCAGCTGGTGGGTAAATAAAATATAAAGTAGCCGAGTATGGTGGCACATGCCTTTAATTCCAGCACTTGGGAGGCAGAGGTTGGAGGATTGCCATGAATTCAAAGCCAGCCTGAGAATAAATACTGAATTCCAGGTCACCCTGAGCTAGAGTGAGACCCTACCTCACCAAACCAAACCAAACAAACAAAACCAAACCAACCAAACAAAAAACCTGGCTACAGCTGGCTGCTCTTTGGGGTTTGCTCCCTTTAGTGTCAAGGCCTCACAGCCAGGTGTCAGCTGCTTGTGGGGTGAGGGATGGAGGAATAAGGATGGAGATGTGGGTCAGAGAAGATGTTCAGAGGTTCTTTGAAGCCCTGTTTTGTTTTTGTTTCATTTAAAAAAAAATCACCAGGCATGGTGGCACACACCTTTAATCCCAGCACTTGGGAGGCAGAGGTGGGTGGATCGCCATGAGATTACATAGTGAATTCCAGGTCAGCCTGGGCTAGAGTGAGACCCTACCTCACCAAAAAAAAACCAAAAAAAAAAAATCATTTTTTTTTTATTTGCAAACAGAGAGAGACAGAGAGACACAGAGAGAATGGGCATGACACAGCCTCTAACCACCACAAACAAACTCTAGATGCTTGCCCCACTTTGTGCATCTGGCTTTTTGTGGGTGCCTTAGTCACTAAGCCATCTCTCCAGCCCCTGTGTTTTGGTTCATTTTATGTGCTACTGGGAATTGAATTCAAGGTCTTACATATGCTTAACAAACACTATATCACTGAAGTACAATCCCAGAATTTAGGATCTTTGAAGGTTATTATGTTTTTAGGTGGGTTTTTGTTGTCTTTTTTTTTTTTTTTTTTTTTTTTTAAGGAAGGGTCTGTCTCTCTAGCTCAGGCTGACACAGAATTCACTATGTTGTCTGAAGGTGGCCTCGAACTCACAGCAAGCCTCCTTCCTACCTCTGCCTTCCAAGTGCTAGGATTAAAGACATGCCACCACACCTGACCTACTTTTTAAATATATTTTATTTTTATTTTTATTTGTTTGACAGAAAGAAAGAAGGGAGAGAGAGAGAATGAGAATGGGCAAAGCAGGGCCTCTAGCCGCTGCAGACAAACTCCAGATGTATGCACCACCTTGTACATCTGGCTTATGTGGGTCCTGGGGAATTGAACCTGGGTCCTTGGGCTTTGCAAGCAAGCACCTTAACCACTAAACCATCCCTCCAGCCCCTATTGTTTGTTTTTTAAGCAGGGTCTCCTTCTAGCCCAGAGTGGCATTGAACTTACCATGATCCTCTTACCTCAGCTTCCCAAGTGCTAGGATTAAAGGTGTGTGCCACCACATCTGGCTAGGATCTTTGGTTTTTGTGTGCACTGACCTAGTGTATTGTTTATATTATTAAAATTTCATTGAAAAAAATCAGTTTCTACTTCAGAGGGTATCTGAGGACTTGGGTAAAGAGCATGCTCTGTGCTAATAGGTCACTATGTGGCACTTTTCATTACTGTCACCTGTATCATGACTTGTAAGCAGAAGGGTCTAGGGAGTGGTGAGTTGCTGTGTTTACCTGTGAGATCTTTTTAAACACATGTCTCTCCTCAGCAAAAGGGAGTTGGGATGAATGAACCTCTGGTGGACCGCGAGGGCTATCCCCGGGCGGACGTGGATCTCTACCAGGTCCGGACAGCAAGGCACAACATCATCTGTGAGTGCCCCTCCCTTGGACTTTCTCATATCTTGTGGTGGGGGATGCTAAAAGCTCACATGTGGAATGACCAGTATTCATGTTACCTGTTGGCCTCTCTTTGGCCTTGACATGATTTTCTCATTGTCTCTGTCAGGGGGCCGAGAACCAGGGAAATGGGGTAGAGTGTAGGGCCCCATGGTTAGCGTTTATCTATCACTTAATATACTTCACTTCAGGCAGGGCATGGTGGTTCTCACCTGTAATCCCAGCACAAGGGAAGTGAGACAGGAGGATCAAGAGTTAAGTGAGACCTTGGCTAAACAAATAAAAAACAAACCCAAAGAACTTTACTTCATTGTGGAAACTTGACTGACCTAGCAACAGCAGCCCGAGTCCAGTATTGCTCACCGTGTCCAGTCCATACCTGTTAGGAAGTAGACTTAGCTCTTCAAGAGAGAGACCCTTGGGGTCATTCACACATCCAAGACATGGAGTGGCTCTCTGTAGGGACACTTGGAGACAGGGAGTGCCAAGCTCTGTATCCATTTTCAGGACTCAACCCATGTTCCAGGCAGAAAGGAAGAAGGTAATAGGGCAAAAGTTCCTATGCCAGATGGCACCCCACCCTCTACCACCTGTGTCAGTTAGCACTTCCCCCTCATAGGCCTTTGTGCCTGCCAGGAAAGCTGGGGAAAGCTACTCCACTGTGGACCTGCCACTCTGCTCAGTAAAGTCTTCTGTGTGTTTGTTTTAATTAAGGAACTGGCAGAGAATAGTGATTGCTAGGACATTAAGTCTGTGTTTCTGCCATGACACAATCATAGGCACGTATTTTCTGACTGCTGTAGAGGTGAGAAGTCCAGATGGTCTTTTTGGCTATAATCAGAGTGTCAGCAGAGCTGTCTCCCCCGGAGGATTGGGGGAGGGGCCATACTCCTTGCTTTTCCCAGCTTCCAGTGGCTACCTAGGGCCCTTGGCCAGCTTCCATCTTCAGAACTAGCAATCCTGTCTCTCCAGCCTCTCATCACGTCTCTCTCTCACCCTCCTGCCTCCCTCTTCTGCTTGTCAAGTCCCTGTGATGATATCAAGCTCTTCTAGAATGTCTAAGATTGTGTTGCTACCTCAAGGCCTTTAGTTATGTCTGCAGAATCCTTTTTGCCTCTTGAAGTCACGTGTGCACTGGCTCTGGGGGTGCATGAGGATGTGAGTATTTTTCACTTGCCCCTCATGGGCAACCAGCAGTCTCTAGCCCAGTCTAGAGTCATATTAGACTTAATGACTTACGCTGAAGATGTGCCAACCCGGACTTCAGCTGTACGATGTTTTGGCATGAAGCCAGGCCTTTCATGCTAGGATGCAGCATACCATGCCAATGATTCCTTAGCAAGCACCTCAGTATCTCTTTCCCATGAAGATTTTAGGAAGGAAAAGAGGCATTTCTTTTTTACATTAAAACAAACAAGGAAGCTGGGGAGATGGCTCAGTGGATAAAGTGCTTGTTGTACAAGCCTAAGGACTGGAATTCAGATTCCCAGCACCCATGTCAAGGCCAGATGCAGAAGCACACATTTGCAAGCTCAGTACACCGCAGTGTGATGCTCACACTCACGTACACAAAGATAAACAAGCAAAGCCGGGCGTGGTGGCGCACGCCTTTAATCCCAGCACTCGGGAGGCAGAGGTAGGAGGATCGCCGTGAGTTCGAGGCCACCCTGAGACTCTATAGTGAATTCCAGGTCAGCCTGGGCTAGAGTGAGACCCTACCTCGAAAAACCAAAAAAAAAAAAAAAAAAAAAAAAAAAAAGATAAACAAGCAAAAAAACGAAAAAATAAGGAGAAAAGCGTATTAAGATGGCCAGGCTTGAGGAAAATTCTGTGCTTCGTCTAACCTTCAAGACTCCCCAGGGATGTGACCCGCTCACTTCTGCACTAGCAGAACCTTGGAGGAAATTTGAGGGGTGCTGTGCTACAAGGCAGGGGTAGCATTGCCTTTTGTTTTTCTCCACGTGATTGGTGGGATGTTTCAGCACCATTTATATAGTAGATTCTTGTCCCACAAATGTGTGTGTGTGTGTGTTTTGAGGTAGGGTTCCACTCTATCCTAGGCTGACCTGGAATTCACTATGTAGTCTCAGGGTGGCCTTGAACTCATGGTGATCCTCCTACCTATGTCTCCCTAGTGCTGGGATTAAAGACATGTGCCACCACACTCAGCTCTTTTCCCACAAATTTGAAATGCCAGTTTTCTTATATATTGTTTGGAGTTTTTGTATGTAAGGTGTTGGGGTTTGAATCTAGGGCTCATGGCACGTGCTTTACTACTGAGCTGTACCGCAAGCCCCCTGCTTAAGTTTTAATTTTTTCTTTTTGAGGCAAGCCCAACAGACTGCACTTTTTTAAAAAAATTATTTTTATTTATTTAATTGCAAGCAGAGAGGGAGAGAGATAGAGAGAGAGACAGAGAGAGAATGGACATGCCAGGGTCTGTGGCTGCTGCAAGCAAACTCGAGACACATGTGCCCCTTGTGCATCTGGCTTACATGGGTCCTGGGGAATCGAACCTGGGTCCTTTGGCTTTCTCAGGCAAACACCTTAACTGCTAATCCATTCCTCCAGCCCTTTCTCCAGTCCCCCCCCCCTTTTTTTTTACATTATTTTATTTTTAGAGAGAGACAGAGGGAGAGAGATTGAGAATTGGTGCACCAGGGCCTCAGCCACTGCTATTGAACTCCAGACGCTGTATCACCCAGTGGGCATGTGTGACCTTGTGCTTGTCTCACCTTTGTGTGTCTGGCTAACTTGGGATCTAGAGAGTAGAACATGGGTCGTTAGGCTTCGCAGACAAGCGCTTTAACCACTAAGCCATCTCTCTAGCCCTGGCTTTTTTTTTTTTCGAGGTAGGGTCTCACTCTGGTCCAGGCTGACCTGGAATTAACTATGTAGTCTCAGGGTGGCCTTAAACTCTCTGAGATCCTCCTACCTCTGCCTCCTGAGTGCTGGGATTAAAGGTATGTGCCACCATGCCCGGCTTTTTTTTCTTTCTTTCTTTTTTTAATGAGAGAGGGAGAGAGAGAAAGAGAATTGGTACACCAGGGCCTCTAGCCACTGTAATCTAACTCTATACGCATGCACCACCTTGTGTGCATGTGTGACCTTGGGCATGTGTCACCTGGTGCTTTTGGCTTGCATGGGATCTGGGGAGTCAAACATGGGTCGTTAACTACTCAGCCATCTCTCCTGCCTATTCCAGACTTTTTACCCTGTTCCATTGATGTATTCTTTGGGGTGCTAATATCATATGGTTTTAATGACTTTAGTACATATGAGAATATGGTTGTGCTGGTTGTGGTGCTGCATGCTGCTAGGCTATTGCTGAAGAGGTGGAGGCAGGAGGATCAAGAATATAGTTGAGCCAGACATGGTGGCGCACACCTTTAATTCCAGCACTTGGGAGGCAGAGGTAGGAGAATTGCTGTGAGTTTAAGGCCACACAAGACTACATAGTGAATTCCAGGTCAACCTGAGCTAGAGTGAGACCCTACCTCAAAAAAAAAAAAAAAAAAAAAAAAAAAAGGAATATGGTTGAGTAATTCCTTTTTATGAATGAGTATTCTTTTTTTTAAAAAAATGTATGTAGGTATTATAGAGAGAATGGCTGGGCATGGTGGTGCACACCTTTAATCCCAACACTCAGGAAGCAGAGGTAGGAGGATCACCATGAGTTCAGGGCCACCTTGAGACTACATAGTGAATTCCAGGTCAGCCTGGGCTGGAGTAAGACCCTACCTCACAAACAAACAAATTAGAGAGACTGAGTGTGCCAGGGCCTCTAGCCACTGCAAACAAACTCCAGATGCATGCGCCACTATGTGCATCTAGCTTATGTGGGCACTGGGGAATTAAGCCTGGGTCCTAAGACTTCACAGGCAAGTGCCTTAACTGTTAAGCCTTCTCTCCAGCCTTCTTCCTTTCTTTTTTTTTTTCTTTAGAATATATTAAATAAATATATTTCCATTGATTTATTTTTATTTTCTTAATTTATTCATTTATTTTATTTATTTGAGAGAGAAAGAGGCAGATAGAGAAAGAGAATGGGCACACCAGGACCTCCAGCCACTGCAAATGAACTCCATACGCATGCTCCACCTTGTGCATCTGGCTTATATGGGTC
This sequence comes from Dipus sagitta, assembly GCA_036346955.1. NCBI lineage: Eukaryota > Metazoa > Chordata > Mammalia > Rodentia > Dipodidae > Dipus > Dipus sagitta. Next base: position 27,281,530 of record CM070782.1, read on the forward strand.
TTGGGAATCAAACCTGGGTCCTTTGGCTTTGCAGGCAAGTGCTTTAGGCTATCTTTCTAGCCCTCACTGATTTATTTGAAAGAGAAAGAAAGTATAAGTATGGGTATGCTAGGGCTTCCTGCCACAGCAAACCAACTCCACATGTACCATGTATATCTTGCTTTACAGAATAATTGAACCCAGACCATTAGGCTTTGCAAGCACATGCCTTTTAACTGCTGAGCCAGCTCTCCATCCCCAGTATTCTCTCTTTTCTTTCTTTCTTTCTTTCGTTTGTTCGTTCATTTGTTGTGTTGTTTTGTTGTTTTTTTCAAAGCAGCATCTCACTCTATCCAGCCTGACCTAGAATTCACTGTGTAGTCCCAGGCTGGCCTCGAACTCATGACAATCCTTCTACCTCTGCCTCCCAAGTGCGGGAATTGAAGGCAGGTACCACCATGTCCAGCCTCCACTATTCATTTTTAATTTATTTATTTTAGAGAGAGGGAGAAGCAGATCGAGACAGAGAGTGAGTGGGTGCACCAGGGCCTCTAGTCACATTCGCTACCTTATGCAGCTGGTTTACATGGGTACTGGGGAATCAAACCTGGGGACTTAGATTTTGCAGGCAAGCACCTTAACCACTGAGCCATCTCTCCAGCCCTCTCCCCACCTTTTTTTTTTGTTGTTGTTTTTTCGAGGTAGGATCTCACTCTAGCCCAGGTTGAACTGGAATTGACTACGTAGTCTCAGAGTGTCCTCAAATTCATAGTGATCCTCCTACCTCTGTTCCCGAGTGCTGGGATTAAAGGCATGTGCCACCATGCCTGGCAAAATATTCTTAATTTTTTTTTTCAATTTAGTTTTGAGGACAGAGAGAGAGAGAGAGAGAGGGAAGGAGAGAGGGAGGGAGGGAGGGAGGAAGGAAGACCATGCCAGGGCCTCTTGCAGCTGCAAATGATCTCCAAATACGTGCAACACTTTTGTATCTGGCTTTAGGTTGGTACTGGGGAATCAAACCCAGGCTGGCAAACTTTGTAAGCAAGTGCCTTTAACCATTGAGTCATTTCCCCAGCCCAGTATTCTCTTTTGAAAAATATTTCTAAAAATGTTATTTTATTCTTTTTAAAAATATGTTTTATTTATGAGAGACTTGAGAGAGAGAGAGATTGAATTGGCGAGCCAGGGCCTCTAGCCACTGCATTCAAACTCCAGACGCGGGCGCCATCTTGTGGACATGTGCGACATTGCATACTTGTGTCACCTATGTGCATGTGGCTTATAGGGGTTCTTGGGAGTCGAACCTGGGTCCTTAGGCTTCACAGGCAAGCACCTTAACCGCTAAGCAATCTCTTGAACCCTTATTGTATTCTTAAAACTATTTTTTAGGTTTTATTTTTATTTTTGTTTTAGAGAGAGAGAGAGAGAGAGAATGGGCATGCCAGGTCTTCTAGGCACTGCAAGTGAACTCCAGACACATGTGCTGCCATATGCATCTGGCTTACGTGGGACCTGGAGAATTGAACCTGGGTCCTTAGGCTTTACAGGTATGCGTCTCAACCTGTAAGCCATCTCTCCAGCCTTTTCTTTTTTCTTTCCTGAGGTCTGGTTTACTTTAGTCCAGGCTGACCTGGAATTCACTGTATGGTCTCAAGGTGGCCTTGAACACATGGTGATCCTCTTACCTCTGCCTCCCAAGTGCTGGGATTAGAGGTGTGCGCCACCATGCCCTGTTCCTTATTGTATTCCTTATTTATTTATTTATTTATTTATTTATTAGTTTTTGGTTTTTTGAGGTAGGGTCTCACTCTAGCTCAGGCTTACCTGGAATTCACTATATAATCTCAGAGTGGACTTGAACTCATGGTAATCCTCCTACCTCTGACTCCTGAGTGCTGGGATTAAAGGCATGCCCCACCACGCTTGGCTTCCTTATTGTATTCTTAACAGGAGACTTTATTTATTTATTTGAGAGAGAGAGAGAAAGAGACAGAATATGGGCATGCCAGGGCCTCAAGTCACTGCAAACAAACTCCAGATGCATGCACAACCTTTTGCATCTGGCTTATGTGGGTACTGGAGAATTGAACCTGGATCCTTAGGCTTCAGAGGCAAGTACTTTAACCACTAAGCCATCCCTCCAGCCCCGAGACTTTAATTTTTTTTTTGTTTATTTTTATTTATTTATTTGAGAGTGACAGAGAGAGAAAGAAGCAGAGAGAGAGTGGGTGCATCAGGGCCTCCATCCAGCCACTGCAAGCAAACTCCAGATGCATGCGCCACCTTATACATCTGGTTTCATGGGTACTGGAGAATCGAGCCTCGAACCGGGTCCTTGGGCTTCACAGGCAAGTGCTTAACTGCTAAGCCATCTCTCCAGCCCGACTTTAATTTTTTTCTTAAAATTTATTTGACAGAGGAGAGAGAGAATGGGCACACCAGGGCCTCCAGCCACTGCAAATGAACTCCAGATGCATGTGCCCCCTTGTGCATCTGGCTAACGTGGGTCTTGGGGAATTGAACCTGGGTCCTTTGGCTTTGCAGGCAAACGCCTTAACTGCTAAGCCATCCCTCCAGCCCCCGACTTTAATTTTTATAATAATTTATACTTATATACAAATTGGGAAAATAATACAAAGAGCTCCCATATACTATGTACCCAGTTTCCCCTGATTGACAGCTTTTGATACATTTGTTGCAACATCACATTTGTTTTTGAAATATACTGCAGAAACATTTACCCAGGAAAAGCAAACCTTTTAAATTCTGATTTAGAATTGTAATGTACTAGCAATAAAGTCATTCTTCTTCTTACCCAACAGCTGTGTGTGGGTACTGGTTGCTGGAGAGTCTGGGATCTTCATGGGCCTTACCACATAGGATGGGTTTTCTAGTCATGGTGACCATATATGACATAATGTCACTGCTTTAAGCCTTCCTGCTCAGGTGTGGCTGGGTTTTTTTCTTAAATCTCCTTTGAGCTGAGTGTTTGAGTCCTCTAACACTTGAGGGCTTCACCTAGGCTCCACAATGACAAGAATGGTGAACCAGGTCAGGTGGCCCAGGGGCGCACCATTGAAGGCTCCTGAAGCGTCTGGAAGTCTGAACCTTGGATGGCAGGCTGGCTTAGCTAACAATGTGGCTGTGCTAGGCCGCCTTTGAGACTCTGCAGAGAGGCTTGTAGGAGTAACCTGGCTTGAAAAAGGAAATAGAATCCAAAGAAATAGGGGAAGTTGTTTTGAGGTTTAAAAAAAAGCCATCAACAGGTCTTAAATTGTATATTTTTTTGAAAAGTTTATGTACTTTCCTGGAAGTCATTGCAAGATCAAGAAATCAGGATAGCCATTTCCTTCATATCCATTTAAAATTTATTGATTTCATGTTAGTGGCGCCATTAACTTGTCACCGGGCAGAACTTACTTAAAATTTTTTTACTCAATTTTTATTAACATCTTCCATGATTATAAAAAATATCCCATGGAAATGCCCTCCCTCCCCATTAAAATTTGAAAGCATTCGTGGCCTATGTGTTAGCCGTGGTTAACAAGAAAGCTCTATAAAATGCTGTCTTCATTCAACACGTGAACTAGCTGTAGAACACAGCCCTGTGGCAGGCGGGCAGAGGACTGCAGGATTCCTATACAGAAACTCAAGTCCTGTGACTCGAAAGCAGTGTTTCGGATGAAAGAGCTCTCAAAGTTGCTTGTAAAGCTAATCTAATTAAAAAGATGTATAAATGTTCCTGAAAAAAAAAAGTCATCAAGAACTCGATTGTGGTGGTACATGTCTCTTTAATCCCAGACTGAAGTAGGAGGAGTCCCAAGGCCAGCCTAAGACCACAGAGTGAATCCCAGGTCAGCTTGGGTGAGAGCGAGACCCTGCTTTGAAGAAAAAAAATCAGCAAGAGTTGGGGAGATTACTTAGTGGCTAAGACACTTGGCCTGCAAAGCCTCATGACGCAGGTTCAACTTCTCAGGACCCACGTAAAGCCAGATGCACACAAGTGTCACATACATCTTGAGTTTGTTTGCAGCGGCCAGAAGCCCAGGATCACCCATTTTCTCTCTTTCTGCTTGTGTGTGCTTGTAAATAAATATATAAATAAAAATAAGAAGCCTGGCGTGGTGGCACACGCCTTTAATCCCAGCACTCGGGAGGCAGAGGTAGGAGGAGGATCAAGGCCACCCTGAGACTACAGAGTGAATTCCAGGTTAGCCTGGGCTACAGTGAGACCCGACTTTGAAAAACCAAAAAAATTTTAAAAAAATATTAAGAAACAGGCCAGGTGTGGTGGCACACGCCTTTAATCCCAGCACTCGGGAGGCAGAGGTAGGAGGATCGCTGTGAGTTCAAGGCCACCCTGAGACTCCATAGTAAATCCCAGGTCAACCTGGACTAGAGTGAGACCCTACCTCGAAAAACCAGAAAAAAAAAAAATTGTAAGAAACAGTCATCGAGGCTGGCCCCTGACATGGTGGTTCTCCTTCCAGGCCTACAGAATGATCACAAGGCGGTGATGAAGCAAGTGGAGGAGGCCTTGCACCAATTGCATGCTCGAGACAAGGAGAAGCAGGCCCGGGACATGGCTGAGGCCCACAGAGAGGCCATGAGTCAAAGGCTGGGTTCAGCAGAGAACAGCACCGCTCCCCAGGCCTTTGCCAAAGTGAACAGTGTCAGCCCTGGTTCCCCAGCCAGTCTAGCGGTAATTCCCTATCCCCACTCCTATCCCCTGGAAGTCCACTGTCGTTGCTATGCGTCAGGAGTGGACCTGTCAGGAGCCAGACCCACTCTCTGTGCTGTGGCTCTGAATTTGTCTACTCCTGTAATAAACACTGACCAGGGCCTATTGTATGCAGGGAGCCAGGGTTGTTGGGAGAAAAGGGCTGAACCCTGCTGCCTATGGAGGGTAAGACCTGTTCCCAGTGACAGCTGGGAAAGACGCTTCTCCTTGGAACCTATTTTAGCTGGACGCCAAAGAAAAAAGAGTGATAAGAGCAGCCATGGTGAACTTTTCTTTCCTTCTTCCCTCCCTCCCTCCCTTCTTTCCTTCCTTCCTTCCTTTTTTTTTTTTTTTTTTCCTTTGAGGTAGGATCTGACTGTAACAGCTCAGGCTGACCTGAAACTCACTCTATAGTCCCAAGCTGGCTTCGAACTCACAGTGATCTTCCTATCTCTGCCTCCCAAGTGCTGAGATTAAAGGTGTGTGCCACCACACCTGGCTAAGAACTGCCATTGTGAAATGAATTGTATCTTAGCATAATTCAGAAAATGTTTTTAGGGCCAGACCTGGTGGGCACACTAGCCGCCCATACTGATACTCTCGTTCTGCCTCTTTCTCAAATAGATAAGTAATTAAAAAAAAATCTAGTTAGGTGTGGTGGCACATGCCTTAAAAAAATGTTTACAAAAAAAAAAAAAAAGGAAGCCGGGTGTAGTGGCATATGCCTTTAGTCCCAGCACTCAGGAGGCTGAGGTAGGAGGATCACCGTGAGTTCAAGGCCACCCTGAGACTACATAGTGAATTCCAGGTCAGCTTGGGCTAGAGTGAGACCCTAGCTTGAAAAAACAAAAACAAAATATTAGTAGTGATATAATTGAGGTGTAATTCATATGACATAAATTATTCAATTAAAGTATACAATTCAGTAGCTTATAGTATATGTGCATGCACCCACCACCACAATTATAGAGTATTTTCTTTATATAAATGTATATTTATGTATTTGTTTGAGAGAGAGTGAGAAAAGAGAGATTGGCAGTATGGGTGCATCGGGGCCTCCTGCCCCTACAGATGAACTCTACATGCAAGTACCCCCTTTGTGCATCTGGCTTGACATGTGTACTGGGAAATTGGACCTGGGGCATCAAACCTTACAAGCAAGCACCTTTAACCACCGAGCACTCTCCCAGTCCCCAGTTTCTGGGTATTTTTATTGTGTTAAAGAGGATGAAGTGAGTGGTGACAAAAGGGCCACGCTGGTTGTGAGCAGCCTTGTAAAGATTGCCTTTATTTTATTTATTTATTTATTTATTTTGTTTTTTTGAGGTAGGGTCTCACTCTAGCCCAGGCTGACCTGGAATTCACTATGGAGTCTCAGGGTGGCCTCAAATTCATGGCAATCCTCCTACCTCTGCCTCCCAAGTGCTGGGATTAAAGGCATGTGCTACCATGCCCAGCTTATCCATTCTTTTTCTTTTTTAAAAATATTTATTTATTTGAGAGAGAGAGAGATTGGGTGCACATGAACTCCATATGCATGTACCACTGTACATCTGGCTTTACATGGGTACTGGGGAGTTGAACCTGGGTCCTTAGGCTTCATAGGCTAGCACCTTAACTACCAAGCCATCTCTCCAGCCAGCTTTTTCATATTCCTCAAGGCCTACACAGCCACCATTTGGTAGACGTGAACACCTTTGACTACATTTGCCCTAAAAGGCGCCTTCTGGAAGAGATAGCTTCTGTACCCACTGACCCTTCCTATACCGGGGGTCCAAATCTTTGACCTGTTTGCTTTGTGACTGCCATTCTCCCCGGTAGGAGATGAGCTCCTTGTCCATTGTCAGTTTTGCATTGCATTGGGGTTGAAGGGTAAAGAATACCAGAAGCAGATTTAACCTTTGAACCGTTCACTTTCTCTTTCCTTTAGGGTCTGCAAGTGGATGATGAGATTGTGGAGTTTGGCTCTGTGAACACCCAAAACTTCCAGTCACTTCAGAACATTGGCAGTGTGGTGCAGCACAGCGAGGGGGTGAGCTGGGGCCGCCTGGTATCTAGGTGTCTTACAGACCACAGGATTAGGCTCCCACAGATGCAGGGTCTGGTGAGGCTACTTCCTGGTCCACAGATGGCATCTTCTGACCACATCCTCCCACAATGGAACCAGTGAGAGTTCTCTGTGGCTTCTACAAGGGCACCAGTGCCATAGCTCTAAGTACCATCATAGTGAGGGTTCAGCTTTCAGCACACGGCCTTTCAGAGGGAAACACAAACATTCAGCCCACAGCACCTGGTGTCTGTCAACTGCCCTAAAATTTCTGGGCCCAGAAAATTTTGCTGGGCCTTTGCTGACTTCAGTGTTGTAAGTTGGAGCGGTCCCTGCTCAGGGCCTTTATACTTACACTCCTTCTAACTGGGATGCTTTTCTTCCTACATCTCCACTTCACTCATCTTTACACCACTGGTACCTCGATCCTGGCTTCCCTGTCTGAAATTCCCATCTCCTGTTTCCTCTCCATATTTATGGTAACTGTGTTTTTTGAGACAGGATCTAATGTACTCAGGCAGACCTCAGATTTTCTTGCAGCTGAGGATGACCTTGGACTTCTAATCCTCCTGCCTCTACTCCCAAGTGCTATGATTCTGGGTGTGTGCCATCGTGCCTGTTTTTTTTTTTTTTTTTTTTTTTTTTGAGGTAGGGTCTCACTCTAGGCCAGGCAGACCTGCAATTCACTATGTAGTCTCAGGGTAGCCTTGAACTCAGTAATCCTCCTACCATTTGCCTCCCAAATACTGGGATTAAAGGTATGTGCCACCACACTCAGATTATGCCTGGTTTTAAGTAAATGTTTACTTTGTTCTTTTTTTTTTCTTTTAATTTTTATTTATTTATTTGACAGAGAAAGAGAGGGCGGAGGAGAGAGAGAGAGAGAATGGGCACACCAGGGCCTCCAGCCACTGCAAACGGACTGCAGGTGCATGTGCCCCATGGTGCATCTGGCTAACGTGGGTCCTGGGGAATTGAACCAGGGTCCTTTGGCTTTGCAGGCAAACGCCTTAGCCACTAAAGCCATCCCTCCAGCCCTACTTTGTTCTTATTCACAGCTGTGAATGGAGTGTAGGTGTCCACCACTGCTGTATCAGGGGACATTTTGATAGTTCCAGTTTTGTGCCGGTACAAAGCAGTTGGCCGTATGACTATGTGCACATGTATATTCCCCAGGTAGAAATCAGAAAGTAGGGTTATTCTGAGAGAGAGAAAAAGGCAGATAGAGAGAAAGAGAATGGGTGTGCCAGGGCCTTCAGCCACTGCAAATGAACTCCAGACACATGTATCACCCTTGTGCATCTGGCTTATATGGGTCCTGGAAAATCAAACCAGGGTCCTTTGGCTTTTCAGGAAGTGCCTCAACTGCAAAGCTATCTCTCCAGCCCCTTGCTTGCTTTCTTGCTTGCAAAGTGTGCCAGCGCAGGTTCAACTCCCCAGCTACCCACCTAAAGCCAGATGGGCATATGTTTGCAATGGTAAGAGACCCTGGCACACCCATAAACACACATATGCAAATGAATAATTTTTTTAAAAAAGTTCTTTACAGATCTTGACTTCTACTGAAAAAGAGCATATTGTGTGTTATTTTAGCCCCTTCTCTCCCTCTTCCTCTCACTGTCTGCCTCTTTCTCTATCAAATAAATAAAAATATCTTTAAAACAATAAAAAAAAAAATCTGTCAGTGTGATAGGCAATTATGGCATCTTGGCATTTTGACCTGAGTTTCTTATATCAGTAAAGCTGAGGCTGAAATGATCTTAATGTCCCCTTTCAGAAGCCCCTGAATGTGACGGTGATCCGTAGTGGGGGAAAACACCAGCTCAGACTTGTTCCAACACGCTGGGCAGGAAAAGGACTGTTGGGGTAATGTATCTGCTTTGTTCATTTTCTGTCTGGAATAATATCTTCATTCATTCACCCTTTCATGCTCTAGTGTCAGTGGATTAGTTTTTAGACATAAGGCTGGGGTACATTGGTGGGTCCACTGGATGACGGGAATCCCAGAACATATAGAAACTAATGATAATACTTGATGGGGGCTGGAGAGATGGCTTAGTGGTTTAGGCGCTTGCCTGCAAAGCCTGAGGACCCAGGTTCAACTCCCCAGGACTCACATAAGACACAAGGTGACACATATATCTGGAGTTCATTTGCTGTGGCTAGAGGCCCTGGTATGCCCATTTTCTTTCTATCTCTCTCTCTCTCTCTAATTAATAAATAAAAAAAAATTAAAAGTATCTAAAATGTAGCCAGGCATGGTGGCACACTTTAAGGGAATGAAGGAACATTGCTGAAAAGTCAGAGAGGTTTACTCATCTGCTCATTCTCCTGACTGAAGCCACTGAGTTCATGCCATCTCTGTCTTTCCTTTGCAGCTGCAATATTATTCCTCTGCAGAGATGACTGTGCCTGGGGAACAGGAGTGGCGAAGCTTCTTCTACCCTGGACTTGGGCCCGGTGGGGATTTCCTCATTCTCTTCACAGCCTGACTGATGTATAAGGATCTGGAAGAGGGTAGAAGCCTAACCATGCAAGCGGTGCAGTCCTGTGGCCTCCTGGTGTGACCTCTGGGTTGAGGCATTATTAAAAAGATGATTGTGTTTATTGTCTTTTGAAAACCAGCCCATGGCTCTATGTGGGAGTTCCCTGGATTGTAGGACAGCTAGTGAGAATTATTCTGGCAGGTGCTAAGAGGGCTTTATTCTATTCTTTTAGGATTTTTTTTTTTTTGGGGGGGTTTCGAGGAAGGGTCTCACTCTGGCCCAGGCTGACCTGGAATTCACTATGTAGTCTCAGGGTGGCCTCGAACTCACAGTGATCCTCCTACCTCTGCCTCCCAAGTGCTAGGAAGGTGTGCGCCACCACACCCGGCTGTCTTTTAGGGTTTTTTTTTTTTGTTTTGTTTTGTTTTTGAGACAGAGTCTTGTGTAGCCTGAATATTCCAGGATGAGGACCCCTGATCCTCTTGCCTTTCCAAATACTGGGATTTCGAGTGTATATCACCAGGCCTGGCTAGGAATTTTTCTTTGCCTGTTTCTTCCTTTCTTTCATTTTGTACTTTGCTTTTCCTTTTTTTTTTTTTTTTTTTTTTTTTTGAGGCAGGTCTCAGTATGTAGTCCAGTCTGGCCTCAGACTGATATAGCCCTCCTGCCCAGTCTCCCTAAGTATTGGGACGTCAGGTTTGCATCACCATGCTTGTCTCCTTTTACACATTTTTTTTTTCTTTTCAGATAAGCCCAATTCTGCAGTGCTGATAAGACCATGTTATCCCAACTGAATTTCTTTTTATTTTATTTTATTTGTAAGCAGAAAGAGGAAGAGAATGGGCCTCCTGCCACTGCTTAGTGCATCTGGTTTTACATGGGTACTGAGGAATCAAACCCAGGCCGTCAAACTTTGCAAACAAGCACCTTTAACCACTGAGCAGTCTCTCTAGTCCCCAACTGAATTTCTTAATGAACCCTCAAGCCGAAGTTTATAAAGAGATTGAGCACCCTTAAAGTTGGACGGAACAAACCGCTACTGAGCTGAGGGCAGGTTGCTTTTTTTTGTTTGATTGATTTTTGTGGTGCTGGAAATTGAAGCTGGGATTTCTCATGCTAGGCAACGCTCTACCACAGGGCTATAGCCTCTGAAGTCATCCCTTGACCAACATCTTCGCTCTGGACCATTGCTGCTATACAGGAATTGTAAATATAGTCCCTGCATCCTCAGAAGTTGGGCCTCCATGCCACCATAGCTCTTTGGAGAATAGTGAATGCCACTATGTGGCATATACATGTGGAGGCCCCACATGTATATAGTAGCCCATTGTGATTCCAGCTTCCTCTTTTGTAACCCACCAGAAAGCAGCAAGTTTCCTTCACTTTTGGAATAAGAAACCCTGCAAATAGCTTCTAATTTAACTTTTTGTCAGTTAGCCCCCTAGCCATGCCCTGAGATCTGCAGTTTTAGAAACTAAGGTAGGCCTGACATTGCTGATTGGAACAGTATTTACAGTTTTCATCCCTTGAAATGCTGCTTCCTTCCTTTTGTTTGTTTTTATCCTTTTTTTTTTTTTTTTGAGTCATGGTCTCACTGTAGCCCAGGCTGACCTGAACTCTGTAGCCCAGACTGGCCTCAAATTCATGGCAGTTGTCCTACCTCAGCCTCTCAAGTGCTGGGATTAAAGGTATGTGCCACCACACCTGGCTGTCTTTATCTTTCAAGATGGTAAAATGGGTTTCAGTGCTTCCTAGTGTGTATCTATCTTTCTTCCTCTCCTCATAGTGTCTGTTCATGTCCCCAGTTCTCACAGGCCCCTTTCTGTTCTGGAGAAGGACTGGCACGTTCTGCAGAGGAAGCCAGTGTTCCTTGGGATAGTTTGTTTAAGTTAGGGGCAGACACCATCAGTACCGCTTTGTGCTTCTAGCCATGGGTTCTTATATTTAACTCGAAAGGTTTTCCCCAAACAGTTCCAGCCATACAACATGATGTATTCTCCTCTTGTAGCCACAAGCATGCTGTGTTTGCCAATGTTTGCTGTTTAAATTGTGTGTTCTAATTTGAAGTATTTTCCAATCTCTTCTTTTTATAAGTCCCAGACTATAATAAACACAGCTTGCACCATCCAATTTGCCTTTTTTTTTTTCTGAGATGTATGAATATGAATCAACATTCTAACATTGGGGCTTACTGGTGTAGTTTCGGGGAGAACCATTCTCCAAGAGTGAAAGCAGTGTAGTGTTCTGAATAAGGGCCTTTGGCCAGTTCCCTACAGGCCTCCCCTTGGAAAACTTAGGATAGCCACCTCTTGGGCTCCTCTGTGAGTCACTTGGACACAAATGACATGGTTTAACCAAGCTAGGTTTGCAAAAGTGGTTTTTTTTTTTTTTTTTTTTTTTTTTGGGTGACAGGGAGATCATGTACTCCATACAATCAGTGTCAGCTCAAATATGCGTGCAGTGCTTTGATGAGAAGGTTGCAGATGTGTGTCACGTCTGTGAGAACAAGAAATTGGGTTTGGGGGCTGGAGAGATGGCTTAGCGGTTAAGCGCTTGCCTGTGAAGCGTAAGGACCCTGGTTCAAGGCTCGATTCCCCAGGACCCACGTTAGCCAGATGCACAAGGGGGCGCATGCGTCTAGAGTTCGTTTGCAGTGGCTGGAGGCCCTGGCGTGCCCATTCTCTCTCTCTCTGCCTCTTTCTCTCTGTCGCTCTCAAATAAATAAATAAAAATAAAGAAATTGGGTTTGGGTTGGAGAGATACCAGTTACAGCGAAACCTAAGGATCCAGGTTCTATTCCCCAGAACCCGTGTAAGCCAGATGTACATGGAGGCACATGAATCGAGTTCGTTTGCAGTGGCTAGAGGCCCTGGTATGCTCGTTCTTTCAATAAATAAATATAAAATGAAAAAAGAAATCGGGTTTGCTGTTTACAAAGAGAATTTTATCACATACCTATAATAATTGCTGCATGGTTTTTCATGGGGAGGCAGGAGCAAACCCAGAAAAGATTCCGTCCCAAGTCTGGCTTGGTGAGGCAGTTTATTGGGGTTACTACAGGATGGTGGCTACAGGAGCGTCGGACCACATCACCAAAACCCCCGACTACACCATGCCTCATCGGAGTTGCCCTTACAACTTGCAGACAGCTCCACTGAAGTTCTACATGATCCTCCCTCCTTCCGCCCTGCTGGGGTTGCTGGTGTGTGACACGGCACCCTGGCTATCCTCCAGCAGTTGCTTACTGCCTATACGGCCTAGGGAGGGGGTCTCCTGAATCCTTCACTTCCCTGCGGGTTCTTTATAACTTTCTCTTGCGTTTCTTGAGCCTCCCCGCTCTCCTCCGTCAGGACGTGCCCCAAGCTGGAGGAAATGGCTACAAAGCACCACACTTCATCTTGCCTTTGTTGGCTGAAGGCTGCTCTTCCGAGGAAAGAGCGGGAAAGAGCCAGAGGGTTGAGCCGCTCTTCCAGCAACCAGCAGGGGGCGCGCCGTCCCCGCCCGTCGCTTTACGGCTAGGCGTGCAGTAGTTGCCATGGGGACAGAGCTTGGGTAGCAACTGTCACTAGGGAGAGCAAAAAAACCAGGTGGCTGAGAGGCAGAACAACCCAGGACTTTTGCGGAGCGAGGTGGGTGCTATCCGTGAGTCCGAGGCGGGGGTCCCAGCCCGGAGGGGGTCGGGTGCCCGGTGGGGGACATGCGCCATCCCAGCTGCGCCTGGGCTCTGTGCCTCCAACAGACCCGCCCACCAGTCACCCCGGCCGCCCAAGATGCCCTGCGGCACCCGGGCGTGTGCGCAGGGACCCGTCTCAGGGCCCTCTGTGGACCTCGTAGCATCACTTTTTCAAAGGGAGATACTAAATACTAAGCTCTGTCACCGCATCCAAATTTCTTCTCCCAGAAACCTCGAACTGTTGTCCACTCCCCCCGCCCTTTTTTTTTTTGTTTTTGTTTTTCAAGGTAGGGTCTTACTTTGGCCCAGGCTGACTGGGAATTCACTATGTAGTCTCAGGGTGGCCTTGAACTCACGGTGATCCTCCCACCTCTGCCTCCCGAGTGCTGGGATTGAAGGCGTGCGCCACCACGTCCAGCTGTCCCTTCTTTTTTTGAATGCATTCCCTCTTGGTACTACTCACTGTGGAGTGCAGGCTGTCCTAGAACTTGCAGCAATCCTGCCCCAGCTTCCTGAGTGCCAGGATTACAAACGTGGCACATGTGGATGTCCAACACTTGTTTATCGTAGGGAGAAAAATGAGAGGAAATGTCAGAGGACTTTTAAACTGTTAACTTCTCTGCAGAATTAGGGTTGCTTTTAGCTCTATAATATCTGACAGTTTTTGCTCCAAGTCTATGGGCTGTGGTGAGCATTTGACATGTGTCTGTAGTCCTCATAGTCACCCCAGAATTTAGGGTTACCATTTTAGCTTTGCCTCTAAGGAAATCTGAACACTGAAGGGTAGAGTGACTTGTCTAAGGTCACAGAACTAGTACGTTGGAAATAGGATTCAATGGTGGGTTTTGACTACAAAGCTCACTCTTAAACTACTAAGTGACCCTGATTTTCTTATTTCTATCTGTGTTTTTTCCTAATGCAAAAATTATGTATTTTAGCCGGTTGTGGTGGCGCACGCCTTTAATCCCAACACCCGGGAGGCAGAGGTAGGAGGATCACCGTGAGTTTGAGGCCACCCTGAGACTCCATAGTGAATTCCAGGTCAGCCTGGGCTAGAGTGAGACCCTACCTCGAAAAACCAAAAAAAAAAAATTATGTATTTTGCTGCTTATAGAAATATGAATATATTTGAACTGAGCTGGAAGACTCTTAAGATTGTTCTTAGAAAGATGAGGGACCATGAAATCAATATTTTTAAGATTTGAGCCAGGCTTTCCCAAGAATATGACATTCTTTTTTATTCCTTTGGAAAAGAACCAGAGCTAGTATTGCACATTTCATCAATAGATTAGTGCTTTGGGAAATCAGAATGGGAGCTCGAGAGGACTGCTGATTTTCATTGTCAAATTTTCTCTAGAGGAAACTCTACAAAGAAGAATGTCGGATGTAGAGGAAAATTCCCTGAAAGAAACAAGGGAAAGTGAAGAAGCAGAAATGGAAGACTATAACCCAAATTATAAAGAAGACACACAACCATGGGGAGAATCTCAAGAGGAGAAGGAGGGCGAGGAAGGGGAAGAGTTAGAGGAGGAGGAAGGGGTTGAGGAGGACCAGAGGGAAGAAAAGGAGGAAACTGAGGAAGACAAAGAGGAGGAGAAGGAAGAGAGAGAGAGAAGAAGGGGGTGGAAGGAAAGGAGGAGGAGGGGAAAGAGAAAAAGGAAAAGAAAGAGAACAGGGAAGAGCAAGAGGATAAAGAAGAGGAGGGGAATGAAGAAGAGGAGAGGGAGGAGGAAGAAGAGGAGGAGAGGGAGGAGGAGGAAGAAGAAGAGGAAGAAGAAGAGGAGGAGGAAGAAGAGGAGGAAGAAGAGAAGGAGGAGGAGGAGAAAAAAGAGGAGGAGGGGGAGGAGAAAGAAGAGAATGAGGGGAAGGAAGAAGAAGTGGAGAGGGAGGAAGAGGGAGAAGAAGAGGCGAGGGAGAAGGGAGAAGAGGAGGAGAGGGAAGAGGGAGAGGAGGAGGAGGAGGAGGAAGAAGAAGAAGAGAGGGAGGAAGAAGAGGGGGAGATGGAAAAAGAAACAGAGGAAAGAGTTGAATTCCAGTCAAGCGCTTCAGGATCTTCTGTAAGTTGTAATTGTAATGCAACCTGTTCATTCATAATCATTAATTGCATGCTAGTCAATGCTGGACCATGGGGATACAACCAAAACAAGATGCAGCCTATTTTTAAACAAGGACTTCTAAGTCGTATAGGAAGGCAGACCCACAGTGAGACACATGTTTAGTGCAGCGACTATGACAGGCAGATGGGCAGGGAAAAATGGCAATTGCGGGCAATAGGGAGTTGGCTCAGTGGGTAAGAGTGCATGCTGGGTAATCATGAGGACCTGAAAGGACCCAAAACCACCTGAGTTTGATTCTTCGCACCTACACAAACAGATGGGCAGAGCCACACCTCCCTGTAACCCCAGTCTTGTGGGGAGTGGAGACCGGAGAATCATTGGGGCTCTCTCGTCAGCCAGTTTGACCAAAAATGGAAGTTCCGGGTTCGGTGAGAGGCCATTTCAAGAAAATGAAGCAGAAGAGCAAGAGGGGAAAACAGCTGATGTTGTCCTCCAGCCTTCACATCTGTGCTCAGGGGGTGTTTGCATCTGTACACAAAACTATGCATATGTCACTGTTGCATGAAACTTTTTCCCTGAGGTCACACAGACACATCTATTTACCTCACCCCAGATAAGGCACAGATTCCAGACCAAAACAATTGCACCAAAACCAGTTTTGGTAAACCAGTGAGTTTATTGGGGTCACTTACAGAGTTGGGTGATGGGGTTGCTTAATAGAGCGTGGGTGACTCAAGGGCAGCTGCATCAACGAAAAACCCATTCCAGGGCTGGAGAGATGGCTTAGAGGTTAAGCACTTGCCTGTGAAGCCTAAGGGCACTGGTTCGAGGCTTGATTCCCCAGGACCCACGTAAACCATATACACAAGGGGGCACACGTGTCTGGAGTTCGTTTGCAGTGGCTGGAGGCCCTGGTGCGCCCATATTCTCTCTCTCTCTCTCTCTCTCTCTCTCTCCCTCTTTCTCTCTCTGTCTGTAACTCTCAAATAAAAATAAACAAAAATAAAATAAAAAAAAGAGAAAAACCCACTCCAGCATAGGTGACCCCTCACAGAAGCTTGCAGGCCTGCTCCCTGATTGGAGGGTTCCCCCCCCCCATGCATTTATTTACCCTTTGTATAACCCTAGGGAGGGTTCTTACAAACTTTGAAAAAATATTTTATTGTTATTTATTTGATTGTTTGTTTTTTGATGTAGGGCTTCACTCTAGCTCAGGCTGACCTGGAATTCACTGCATAATCTCAGGGTGACCTTAAACTCATGGTGATCCTCCTACCACTGCTTCCCAGGTGCTGGGATTAAAGGCATGTGCCACCACACCTGGCTATTTATTTACTTGAGAGAGAGAGAGAATGGGCATGCCAGGGCCTCCAGCCACTGCAAACGAACTCCATACACATATGCCAACCAGTGCATCTGGCTTTCATGGATCCTGGGGAATGGAACCTGGGTCCTTTGGCATGGCAGGCAAATGCCTTAACCACTAAGCCATCTAGCCAGCCCCTAACCACTTTTAGCTTTTAAGTTTTAGCTTTCTCAGTCTTGTTTGACTCCTAATTCTCCCTCCTGTCTCCTCTCACTTGCACACCACCACTGGGAGGGAATATTTCAGTTCAGAAAAAAATGTTACACAGCATTGGTCAGAGTCTTCCCCTCCAACTGGTCCTATAAGAGTGGGGAGTTGAGGCTGGAGAGATGGCTCAGCAGTTAAGGCACTTGACTGCAATGCCTAATGACCCAGGTTTGAATCCCCAGTTACCCATGTAAAGCGAGATGCCCAAAGTGGTGCATGTATCTGGAGTTCATATGCAATGGCTAGGGGCCCTGGCACACCCATATTCATTCTCTCCACCCCCCTTACTTCTTTTTTTATTTTTTAAAATTTTTTTGTTTATTTTTATTTATTTATTTGAGAGTGAGAGACAGAGAGAGAAAGAGGCAGAGAGAGAGAGAGAGAGAGGAGAGTGGGCGCGCCAGGGCTTCTAGCCACTGCAAACGAACTCCAGATGCTTGCGCCCCCTTGTGCATCTGGCTAACATGGGTCCTGGGGAATCGAGCCTCAAACCGGGGTCCTTAGGCTTCACAGGCAAGCGCTTAACCACTAAGCCATCTCTCCAGCCCTCCCCCCTTACTTCTTACAAGTAAATTAAAAAAAAATTTTTTTAAGAGAGTGGGGAGTGACCTTATGACTTTTTAAGTTTCAGCTTTCCCAGACTTGACCCCTTGAGCTTCCATCCTCCCTTCAGGAAGAAATATTTCAATTCAGAGGAATTTGTAATACACTAACCACACACACATGAACATAAAAACAAAAAAAGCTGGACGTGGTGGCACATGTCTTTAATCCCAGCTCTCAGGAGGCAGAGGTAGGAGGATCACAGTGAGTTTGAGGCCACCTTGAGACTACAGAATGAATTCCAGGTCAGGCTGAGCTAGAGTGAGACTCTACCTTGAAAAAACAAACAAACAAACAAACAAACAAACAGAACAGGGGACTGGAGAGATGGCTTAGAGATTAAGGCGCTTGCTTGTGAAGCCTAAGGACCCATGTTTGACTCCAGATTCCATGTAAAGCCAGAAGCACAAAGGTGAGGCAAGTGCAAGGTCGCAAATGCCCTCTAGGTGGTGCCAGCGTATGGAGTGTGATTGTAATGGCTGAGGCCCTGGTGTGCCAATTCAATCTCTCTCTCTAAAAGCAAAAAAGGGGGGTCTGGAGAGATGGCTTATCAGTTAAGCGCTTGTCTGTGAAACCTAAGCACCCGGGTTTGAGGCTTGATTCCCCAGGACCCACATAAGCTAGATGCACAAGGGGGCGCATGCATTTGGAATTCATTTGAAGTGACTGGAGGCCCTGGTATGCCCATTTTCTCTCTCTCTCTCTCTCCCTCTTTCTCTGTATGTTGCTCTCAAATAAATAAATGAAGATAAACAAAAACTTTAAAAAAAAAAAAAAAGGCTTAGAGCATGAATGACTCAGGGGGTAGAGTGCTTTTCTAGCATGCAGAAGGCCCTGAGATCAATCCCCAGTACTGCAAAAAGAAAAAAGAAAGGTAGTTGCGTCCAGTTCAGAGAAGGGTTGATGATGGTGAAGTAGCCATGTCCTAGAACACAACTCCTGTGCTGGCAGTGGTATAGACTCCCCATAGCCTGCTCCCCGCAGGAGAACTCCGCCCTGGCCCCAAGACCAAGAATACCAGCGCCACTTAGAAGAATGATTTTATTTGTTGTTGTTCGTTGTTGTTTTTGTTTTTCGAGGTAGGGTCTTGCTTTAGCCCAGACTGACCTGGAATTCACTATGTAGTCTCAGGGTGGCCTTGAACTCACGGTGATCCTCCTACCTCTGCCTCCCAAGTGCTGGAATTAAAGGCGTGTACCACCCCACCCAATCTAAAAGAATGATTTTTAATAGACTTCAACACACCCATGATGCATTTTTTTAAGTTTTTAAAAATTTTATTATATTTATTTGAGAGAGAGATAGAAAGAGGGAGGAGAAGAGAGAGAGACAATGGGCATGCCAGGGCCTTTAGCTACTGTAAATGAATTCCACACACATGCACCACCTTGTACATCTGGCTTATGTGGGTCTGGGGAATTGAACCTTAGTCCTTTGGCTTCACAGGCAAATGCTTTAACCACTAAGCCATCTCTCCAGCCCCCATGATGCAGTTCTTAAGTACAAAATGTTTCAGGCTACCTTTTGAACCACCTCATCAGCCCATGGCTGATATATGGAAGGACAGCCGGGCGTAGTGGTGCACACCTTCAATCCCAGCACTCGAGAGGCAGAGGTAGGAGGATCACTGTGAGTTCAAGGCCACCCTGAGACTACATAGTGAATTCCAGGTCAGCCTGAGCTAGAGTGAGACCCTACCTTGAAAAAAACAATAAAAAAAAGAAATATGGAAGGACAATACATGGGAGAAGGTAGCAGTAGGTACTGTATATGGAACCATAATCTTACTTTCTTTATTTTTCTTAAATTTTTGTGTATTTTATTTGCAAAAGAGAGAGGCGAGAGAAAGAGAGAGAGAGAGAGAGAGAGACAATGGCCATGTCAGAGCCTCCAGCCACTGCAAGTGAACTCTATCTAGATGCATGCTCCAACTTGTGCATCTGGGTTTACATGGGTACTGGGGATTTGAACCTGGGTCCTTAGACTTTGCAGGCAAGCACCTTAACCCCTAAGACATATCTGTAGCCCTATTTTTTCCCTTTCTTTTTTTCTTAAAGGAAATATCTGGTGTTATCAAGTCGTCAACACACTCCAGTAGTCCTGAAACAAGTGAGTTGTTAAGAAACTTAACTTCACATTATGAAACTGTTGATTCAATCAAATATAAAGATAAGAAGACTGGCTCTTTTCAAAAGCAGCCCTCCAAGAAGCTTGCTGAGAAAGCTGACCAAGACAAAGAAAGAAGAGACAGTGAATCCCAAAAGGGTGAAAGTACATACAAAAGAACATCTTTCCTCATTGAGGGGGAAGATAAAAAAGTACTCAAGTTCAAAGCAGGGATCTCCAAGGAGTCACTTGTGTCTACCTCCACAGAGGATACTTTATTTCAACAAGAAGACGGTCCCAAGGTGTACCCTTTGGTAAGTGTAACATGACTTCACTCCTTCAGGGCTTGGATATAGGGTTATATGCATATTGGGTAGGGGGGCGGGAAATCACAGCAGAAAATTTTATTTTATTTTATATTTTGAGGTAGAGTCTTACTGTGGCCCAAACTGACCTGGAACTCATTCTGTAGTCTTAGGCTGGCCTTGAACTCATAGTGATCCTCCTATCTCTGCCTCCCAAGTGCAGGGATTAAAAGAGTATATCACCATACCTGGCTAGTGTAAGGCTTGGGAGTGACTAAGACCATACAAACCACTCTGAGGCAAAGGTGAAAGCTTTTATTCTGGAAAAACATGAGCTGCCAGGGATGGCTCACTAGAGAGATGCACAGCCAACCTGAGTTTCTAGATAGTGCACTTTATAGGGCTCTTCAGTTGGGGGAAGGTGAGGAAGGGAAAAGAACTCCTTTGTTCTTTACATTAGCCCTTTCAAATAGCTAGGTGTGAGACCAGAACAGTGAGCAGGTGACTTACGAAATAAGGGAGCAAGAAACCATGACCTTGGGACATTGTTAGGCAAGGAAGGGATAATGGCTGGGCAGTTAATTGAGGAATGTGGATAAATCTTTGTCACCATCCTGCTGTCCTTGGTGACTCCATTTTGGGAGCCTGTCCTGACCTAACATACCAGCTTTTTGTTAATGATAAAGAGACAAAAGTTAATTTTTAAAAAAATATTTTTATTTTATTTTATTTATTTATTTGTTTAACAGAGAAAGTGGGGGGAGAGAGTGAGGGGGAGAATGGGCAAGCCAGGGCCTCCAGACACTGCAAACATACTCCAGGTGCGTGTGCCCCCTTGTGCATCTGGCCAATGTGAGACCTGGGGAATCGAACCTGGGTCCTTTGGCTTTGCAGGCAACCAACTTAACCACTAAGCCATCCCTCCAGCCTGACGAAGTTGATCTTTTTTTTTCAGGTTAATTTCACTTTTATTAGGAACAAACACAAACTCAGATCAATACAACTAGCTTCAGAGCTGATATTAATAGAAAGTATTGAAAATTATCATTAGGTCACAACTGTCCCACATAAAAAGGAGAAAATTTCCACTCAGGCAATGGAAAGGTGTCCTTCCTGTTTTCATGACAATGAGTGTGCTTTTTCCAATTTTGTGATTACTTAGACACTTCTCCAAAACAATCAATCTCTGGGGAGAGAAGTTAATTTTTTATGTCAACTGGGCAATGAGTTCTTATGGAAGAGGCTGAATAATGCAGTCAATGGGTCTCCCTTCAGGGAAGGTGATGAGGAGGCAGTTTCATGGTGGCTAGAGGTGGCAGAGTGGTGAGATTGACAGTGCGCACCCTCCGTCAGCACCAGTGTCGCATGCTGTTACAACTTGGTCCTGAGTGAGGCAGAGACTTCTCTCGTATCATCCCTGCATTGAGTTGGCTTCCAGCAATCAATGGTGACATATATTATAGAGAAGGTGAGGGAGATGGGCTCCACACACCCTGTGAAAGGACAGAAGGAATAATTGAGGAGCTTGTTACCCTTGTCAACAGCTACGACATCAAAACGCCAGGTGCAAGGGCAGCATGAGCACTCAGAAGCAAGGGACAGAGGGCTTGGGTCAAGAGAGGAGGCAGAGGGTCATCAGTGTATGCAAGAGGAGCATTTTGGGATTGGGGAAGAGTAGGAACATGAGGGAGTTTAAGTTTCAGACTGTCGCTTGGGGTGGTGGTGTACTATTCCTGGATGTGGTAGGATAAGAGCAAAGGAAAGGGGGAGCCCGAGGAATAGTTCTGATTCTGCCTAAGGCAAGTGGGAGGAGCTTGGGCCAGGGTAGGTGAAGTTCAGAAGTAATCAGGGACAGGCAGAGGCAGAAGGCATGAGTTAATGTTAGAGTTTACTATTGTAAGCCAGTATCAGACAGGGAAGTCTATTAGTCTGAATCTTTGTTTATATTGTAGTTATATTTTTCTTACTGGGAGATTAAGACCATGTAGACTGCCAGAATTAACTGTATATTTTGGAGGTCAATAATGGCACTGTAGGAGAGACTTAGGGACCTGTGAGGAGTTATATGACTCTCAGCATTGTCATCTGTTAGGATAAGTCAAGGCTGTGCTGAGCAAGTGACCCTCCCTCTCTTGGGAAGTCTGGAGAACTGATTTTTCCCCCAATGTGACTGTCCTGTTGCAAGTACACTGACTTGGAATTCATTTCTGGGTCTCTATTTCCTCTCTGATCAAGAAGACAGGTGACTTACCAGAGGCTAGCAGTTAGCAAGTATCCCATCATCTCCTGTGGCATTCTGACCTGGGATCAGGAACCAAAATATTGGTTATCCTTTTAATTCCAATGCTTCCAATTGATTTTGGCTTCTACATATGGTTATTACTCACTCAGAGAGACTGTGCATATCTGATTAGCAAAACAGATAGTTAAAAGGGTGTTGAACCTATCTGGTTAGCAAAGCAGATACTGTTAGAGAATGACACAGTAGTTTAAAATCATTCTGTTTACTATTTAGGTTTAGTTGTCAGGTGACAGTATAAACTATATCTGAAACATAGAAAGCATACACATTCTATCTTTTAAGTATCTGTCAGTTATAAGTATAGGCAGAACATTTTAGTAGCCCTGAAAACATTTAACCAATTATTTTATCAACAACTTTAAGGCGATTGATTTGATATAGAAATTGTATGCCAGGAAAAGACAAGACAGTATAAAAACTTGGCATCTATGTTTGAAAACAACTTTGGCTAGTCTGTATATCAATGTAAGTACCAATTACCCCCCAAACTGGAAGCAGAACAGCAATTTAAGATTATTTTTCTAGGGCAGGAAACATGTCTTAAGTATCAATATCTCTATAAGCAGTGAACTTTAAGATACGAGAAATGTAACAATTAAATCAAATTTTGACTGAGACCGATTATACATAGCTTAAGAATAAAATAAAACCTGGTCATTGCTGAGTTAAGCAAGCTCAATTTTAACATACATTAGAGACAATATGATAGACACAAAGTAATTTCTTTTTTTTTTAATTTTTACTTATTTATTTATTGGAGATGAGAAAGAGAGAGAGAGAGAAAGAAAGGGTGCACCAGGGCCTCTAGCCACTGCAAACTACAGACAAATGCACCACCTTGTGCATCTGGCTTATGTGGGTTCTGGGGAATCGAACCTGGGTCTTTAGGCTTCACAGCAAGCGTCTTAACAACTAAGCCATCTCTCCAACCCACACAAAGTAATTTCTTAAATAAGTACCTTTTACCATTGAACAATTTTAAGGCTTAACTAAAGAAATATTTATGACTGGACATGGTGGCACATACCTTTAATACCAGCACTTGGGAGGCAGAGGTAGGAGGATCGCCATGAGTTCAAGGCCACCCTGAGGCTACATAGTGAATTCCAGGTCAGCCTGGGCTAGAGAGAGACCCTACCTTGAAAAACCAAAAAAAAAAGAGAGAGAGAGAGAGAAAGGAAAAAAAGAAATATTTATGACTGTTACATGAAGTTTAGACAAACTATATTAGCATTGTTTGTACACAGTGGATTTTCCTAAGATATGGGGGCTTCCTCAGTTTTTAAAAAATGTTTAATTGTTTTATTTATTTATTAGAGATAGAGGGATGGAGGGAGAGAAAGAGACTGGGCATGCCAGGTCCTGTAGCCACTGCAAATGAACTCCAGATGCATGCACCATGATGTGAATCTGGCTAACATGGGACCTGGAGAATCGAACCTGGGTCCTTAGGGTTCGCAGGCAAGCGCCTTAACCACTAAGCAATTTCTCCAGTCCTTCCACAGTTTTTCTAAGAACAGTATCACAATAAATCACTTTTTATAAGACTTGGATTATAACCTCAGTGATAATCACCCAGCAAAACCACCATGAACATGACAAGAACCATCTTAAAATTACAGAGTTTTGCCTGGTATGATGGTGCATGCCTTTAATCCCAGCCCTTAGGAGACAAAGGTAAGAGGATCACTGTGAGTTTGAGGCCACCCTGAGACTACATAGTGAATTCCAGGTCAGCCTGGGCTAGAGTGAGACCTTGAAAAAAAAAAAAATTACAGAGTTTTAGTCAGGCATGGTGATATATGCTTATTGATAGCCAAACATCATGGACTTTGTATAAACCAAAATACAATATTCTGATATCTGGAAAAGTCTGATATTAACAAAAAGTACAGTTCACATAATTAAGGCACATGAGGCTATAGAGAGTAAACTATGAACAGAAGATCTGCTAACTAGTTGGGTGTGGTGGTGCACGCCTTTAATCCCAGCACTCAGGAAGCAGAGGTAGGAGGATTGCCATGTCAGCCTGAGCTAGAGCAACACCCTACCTCGAAAAACCAAAAAAAAAAAAAAAAAAAAAAAATCTGCTAACAGAATTGAAAATAAACATGAAATCTATATTATGTAATAACATTTTTGGCTTAAATTTGAAGACACTAAAAATTTTACAATTTTTAAAAATTTTTTTTAATTTTTTTATTAACAACTTCCATGATTATAAAAAATACCCTATGGTAATACCCTCCCTCCCCCCACTTACCCCTTTGAAACTCCACTCTCCATTTTTAAAGCTTATCAGAATTGGGATTTTTTTTTCAAATTTTGATTAACAACTTCCATGATTATAAAAAATATCCCATGGTAATGCCCTCCCTCCTCCCACTTTCCCCTTTGAAACTCCATTCTCGATCATATCCCCTCCCCATCTCAATCATTCTCTCTTTTATTTTGATGTCATGATCTTTTCCTCCTCTTATGATGCTCTTGTGTAGGTAGTGTCGGGCACTGTGAGGTCATGGATATCCAGGCCATTTTGTGTCTGGGGGGAGGGATATTTTTTATATAATATATATACATATTTTATAGGAGATTTAGCACTTTTAAAAGCTAAATAAGATGTCCATCAATCTGTAAGTCAGTTTCTGAAATTAATTCAGCTATGTCTTTTTGTTGTTGTTTTGTTTGTTTGTTTTTTCAAGGTAGGGTCTCGCTCTATCCCATGCTGACCTGGAATTCACTATGGAGTCTCAGGGTGGTCTTGAACTCACAGCGATCCCCCTACCTCTGCCTCCCGAGTGCTGAGATTAAAGGCGTGTGCCTCCACTCCTGGCTTAATTCAGCTATATCTAACATACCCAAAGAATAGAGGAACTGGACTATACTATCATGATCTAATGAAAAAGGAAACAAAGAAAAAGAAAAAGAAAAACAAGTTGACAAGTCTCATGGAAAAGAGAGGGAATGGACATGCTAGGGCCACTTGCCACTGCAAACAATTTCCAAATGTATGCTCCACTATGTGCATCTGGCTTTGTAAATAAACATCTTTGCTGAGCAAATTTTTTTTAATTTCCTCCAAATAAATTTTATAGAATGAATTCCAAACATATATAAAATTTCATGACACAATCTATAACTATTCAAATCTTAACCAACTCTATAATTCTGTCTTTGGTACTTTGGTAAACTTGTTCAATAATTACGTAAGTTAAATTTGAAGTTTTAAGATTGATTGTGGAGGAATTGAGGAATTACATCTTAAATCACAACATAACTTTGTTTAGAATTTTTAAAATATATTTGAGAGAGAGAAAGAGGCAGAGAGAAAGAGAGAATGGGCACGCCAGGGCCTCCAGCCACTTAGCTCCAGATGCATGCGCCCCTTTGTGCATCTGGCTTATGTGTGTCCTAGAGAATCAAACCGGGATCCTTTGGCTTTGCAGGCAAATGCCTTAACCACTAAACTATCTCTCCAGCCCTAGAATTTTTTTTTTTTTTTTTTTTTTTTTTTACTGTTACATGTTACTGTTTACATGAAGTAAATAGTTTTTAAATGTGTGACAGATAAATATTAATGAGTCAATTTTAACCTTAAGATTTAGTTAAAAGGTTGACAAATAGAAGAACTTAGCTAATTTGGTTGGGTACTCTAAATTCAGTCTTTCATAATCATTATCATGACCAGATTAACATCAGTAAATTCTAGTTTTAAGTTTACAGCCTGAATACCATAGTAACCGGCTACCAGCCAGGGCCTTCCTTTGTTAGTTTGATGTAAGTCCTAGGCTAATAGTCATTTTATATCTCAAGAAGTCTGTAATCTGATCAAGTACTTTGTTTTAAACCTTCTATTTAAGCTTACTCATACCTTCATCTACATACTTTTACTCTACAATCTATGTCACCACTCTGTAACAATCCTGTAACAATCTTTTTTACCAAACATTTCCAACATTTAAAGTTTTCCTTCTGTTTATCTTTTTTAGTCAGTTCATTTTATAACTGCCAATAAAAAAAAACTTTCATTGTCCTTACCATAAGACTTTTAATAAAAGGCCTTTGAAATAACTTCCTTACAAAGAGTAGATCCGATTTGATGTATACTATTTATCCAGAATAAACATCGAGATTTTATCATTTACTGATTTTGGAACTTTGTTTCCTATAACTTTCCTGAAACACATTTTTTTTTAAAAATATGAAAGCAGATTTGAACATTATTAGAAATTTTAGAAATTTTTTTTTACAAACTCAATATCAAGTACTTCTAAATTTAAGAATAAATTTTGAGGTTGTTGTTTGTTAGTAGTTTCATAGAGGCATAGAAAGATAAAGTAAACATAACAAATTTAGTTACGAATTTCTTATAAGAAGTCCCCATCTGTTCAGAGACTTGGCGTTTACCCATCATCATGCTGGGGCCAGATCCTGAGATTCCTGTGCTTGCAGCCCCTGGCTCTGCAAGGCAGGGAAGCTAAGAAAGAGCCATTTAAAAATTTATTTATTTATTTATTTATTTATTTATTTATTTATTTATTTGAGAGAGAGAAAGAGGCAGAGAGAGAATGGATGCACCAGGGCCTCCAGCCACTGCAAATGTACTCCAGGTGCAAGCAACCCCTTGTGCATCTGGCTTACATGGGTCCTGGAGAATCTAACTAGGATCCTTTTTGGCTTTGCAGACAAACGCCTTAACTGCTAAGCCCCCATTTTTTTTGTTCCTAAATTCCAGGGAGAGTTTTGGACTTCCCTCAGGGCTACAGGCAGCTTTCTGATCCTGCCATTTTACAACTCTTTAAGAGTAGGAGAATCTTGCAATTTTTTTTTGCCTATGATCTTAATTACTTTTAGTGTTCCTTCTGGGGGTCACTCAACAGTAACAATTGGCTATGCCGTCTAGTACAGTGGGATTGGTGGAGAACATACCCCACAGTGAAATGGCACTGCTCAGAACAGAAATCATTCTGCAGCCTTAGGTCTGTGAGCCACATACATTCATTATATACACACATTCATTTCAAGTGCACTTTTTTTTTTTTTTTTTTTTTTTTTTTTTAGTTTTTGAGGTAGGGCCTGACTCTAGCTCAGGCTGACCTGGAAGTCACTATGTAGTCTCAGGGTGCCCTCAAACTCATGGTGATCCTCCTACCTCTGCCTCCCGAGTGCTGGGATTAAAGGTGTGCACCACCACGCCCAGCTTCAAGTGCACTTTTTACATAGACTCTAGACAACCATTTCCCTTTCACACATTCATTAATTTATCAGAAGCTACTCATTCCTATTTTAAATTTCTATTCTATTTACAACTCGGGAGACCAAAATCAAACCTTGTTACCAGGCCGGGCATCAGGAGAGGCTGAGGGAGCTGGAGGGGAGCTTTGAGGTGAGATCATCTATGGTGTCCGTGTCAAAAGCGGAGGGTGAGGATGAGTATGGGGGAGGTGTATGAGAGTGCATTCCTGAGACCTTGGCCAGAAGGAGCTGGTGAGAAGAGCAGGTAGAGCAGAGAGAAGGCTGTGCATGCAGAGTGAAAACATTTTGAATATAAGGTATTTCAGTCCACCAGTCTGTATGTTGGCAGAAGTTTTCTAAATTAGTGATAATTTGGAAATTGAAAGTACCATTCTCAGGCCATTTGGACCCAGTGTCCAGCTTATATTGTGGCCAGGCAGAGTTACAGAGAAAGATAAGATGTCGTCCAAGAGTTGTAGAGGCTTTAAGTTCTTAAGGAGACAGGGAAAGAGCAAAACAAGGGTGAGAGAAAGGAACCAGGACTTAAGCTGGGTTTACACAGAACACCAATATGACCTCCTGGCCCGTTAGGGTGAACGGTGTCTGCAGCTCCCACGTGGGCAGAGGCCATACAGGTTGCAGCTGTCAGCTTTTTAGTCTGGGTGAGGCGGGCTGTGCCCGCGATGGCGAAAGCAGCTGCCTGTGGAAGATGAGAGCTCAGGAGGGAGGGGAGAGGAAAGAGAGGGGGTGTCCCGAGATGGTGCAACTGAACCAAAAGGCACCCCTTAGGGCATGGCAGACCAGAGAGCAAGAGACCCAGAGATGCCGAGAGTGCCTCTTTCCTGAGACCTGGGGTTAGGGCCCCAAAGTGGCCTAGGGGTATAGCCTGGCATGCTGGCATGGCTTCCACGAGGAGGGATTAAACCCAAGAGCAGGCCAACCCAAGAGGGACACTTAACAAGAAGGAGGGAGGAGATGAAGAAGGGAAGAAGAGTGAGGCTGAATTGTGGTGGGTGTGAAAGCCGGTATCGGGCAGAGGTGGTCCAAAGCCTTCAGAGGGTCAATGGCAGCTCGGTGGTCTGGTCAGGGGAAAGGAGGACTGGCCATCCAAGAGGGCAACCAGAAGCCTCCTATCCGAGTCAGGGCACCAGATGTAAGGTTCGGGAGTGACCAAAACCACGCAAACCACTCTGAGGCAAAGATGAAAGCTTTTATTTGGGAAAAACACAAGCTGCCAGGACTGATGCTCAAGAGTGGAGCACATCCAACCTGAGATTCCAGATAGTGCGCTTTATAGGGCTCTTCAGTTGGGGGAAGGTTAGGAAGGGAAAAGAACTCCTTTGTTCTTTACATTAGCCATTCAAATAGCTAGGGTGTGAGACCAGAACACTGAGACAAGGGGGAAGGAAATCATGACCTGGGGGCATTGTTAGGCCAGGAAGGGATAATGCCTGGGCCGTTTCTTGAGGAATGTGGATAAGTCTCTGTCACCATCCTGCTGTTCTTGGTGACTCCTTTTGGGAGTCTATCCCAACCTAACACCTAGAAAGATTTTGTGTGTGTGTGTGTGTGTGCATTTGATAGAGAAAGGGACAGAGACAGAGAGAGAGAGAGAGAGAGAGTCAGAAAGAGAATGGGCATGCCAGGACCTCCTGCCACTGCAAACGAACTCCAGATGCATGCAACACTTTGTGCTTCTGGCTTTATGTGGGTACTGAGGAATCAAACCCAGGCCATCAGGCTTTGCAGGCAAGTGCCTTTAACCTCTGAGCCATCATTCCAGCCCAGAAAGATTTTTGTTGTTGTTGTTTTTATGAGCCAAGGTCTCAGTGTAGCCTAGGCTAATCTGAAATTCACTCTGTAACCCCAGGCTGGCCTGGAGCTCATGGTGATCTTCCTACCTCAACCTTCCTAGTGTTGGGATTAAATATGTGGGCCATGGCACCTGGCAGTAAATACTTTTCAAACAAATATTTGCCAGGCATGGTGGCACACCTGTAATCCCAGCACTCAGGAGGCAGAGGTAGGAGGATCACCGTGAGTTCGAGGCCACCCTGAGACTACATAGTGAATTCCAGGCCGGCCTGGGCTAGAGTGAGACCTCACCTCTAAAAACAAAAAAACAAATAAACAAACAACAAACAATGAATACTTTTTAGACAAACTATGTTTTTTAAAATTTTTTTTTTTCTTAACAACTTTCATGATTATAAACAATATCCCATGGTAATACCTTCCCTCCCCCCACTTCCCCCTTTGAAACTCCATTCTCCATCATATCCCCTCCCCATAGACAAATATGTTTTTAAAAGTCCTGTCAAGAGCGCTAGCAGGACATATGTAATAAGACATGAACTTGGATGCTACATCTGGGTTCAATAGTGTTGCTCAGCAGGCAGGAAATTCCCAACATAGTTAGACTATTGCATAGGGGGCTAGTTTATGTAGGAGATTCAGTCCCTTCTTCCCCTCTCTTTTGCCTACTTTTTTCTTCTCCTTTCCTTTCCTCCCTCCCCTCTTTCCTTTTCCTTCTGTCTCTCTTCCCATCTTCTTTTTCTCCTTCTGTCTCAGACACTAACATTTCTCCCTTTATTCCCTTATATATATATTTTTTTTTTAACAAGGTTGGTTCTCACCCTAGCCCAGGCTGACCTCTGGAACGCACACTGTAGCCTTCTACTGGCCTTGGACTCACAGTGATTCTTCTACCTGTGTCTCCCAAGTACTGGTCTTAAACATGTGTACCACCACCCTTTCTTACCTCTCCTCTTTTGCCTTAACTTGGTGGATACTTTTAAAGAGCTCCCCAAACTCTGGTCAGAAAGTGACAGGCATGTCAAAAGTAGAGGCCCTGTGCCAAGAAAGCTTCCGCTGTCTCCAGAAATTTGCCTTGGCTGACGACATTCCAGGGAGGCACCATCTGCATACCATAAAAATATTATTTACCCAGGAAGGAAGAAGAAGGGCTTTTTTTCTTCCTCTATCCTCCATCTGCTACTTTCTAAAAATTGTTCCTAAGATTTGTCCCTATCAAGTCATGCCTTTGGAAGATTGATGGCATATAAAGTACTCAACAGTTCTAAACCAGACTATTTGGAACTTGGTAAGTGCTCAGAACTGGATGACGGTTGTGATAGTGGCAATACTGAAGTGATGTCCAGTGGGAAATGCAGGCAACCCTAAACCTTGTTATAGATTCACCTTGACCTGCTCCCTGTGTGGGGAAATGACAGGCTCTGTTCATATTTGTCACTGTTGAGTCTGAGGGAAAGAATATTTGAGTTTTAGGGCCCACAAAGACTTCTGTCACTTTTAGCCAGCTAACAGGCACTCAGGCAAGAACTCAGTAAGAACACAGAGTCTATAAGACTATTTGGATTGGACCGGAGCTACTCCCCAAGCTTAGGTTTCCTGCTAGCTGTCTCGCTGTAGGACCAAAACCTCTAGATCTTTGCAAGTTTCCTTAGCTTTGAGGGGTACTTCTTTCTTTGTTTTCTTTTCTCCTTTATTCTTTTTTTGTTTTGTTTTGCTTTTTTTTTTTTTTTTTTGAGAATGAAAAATTCTCCTGTCTGGCCTTCCTTCTCTTAGGGATACTGGGATTAGAGAAGCCCTCTACAGATTCTGGCTTTTATGTAGAACCTGCGGATCTGAACCAGGGTACTCAGAATTGCACAGAAAGTGCTTTATCCACTGTGCCATCTCCCCAGAGATAGCCATGATTTTCATAACAAATTCAAACAACACAGAAGTGTTTGAAGGCAAAGATTCCTATACCCACATGCACTTGCATGTGCATCTGGCCTACATGGGTTCTAGGGAATTGAACCTGGGTCTTTAGACTTCACAGGCAAGTGCCTTAGCTGCTAAGCCATCTCTCCCGCCCAAGTGTGTTTTTTTTTAAATTAAATTAAATTTTATTTAAGAGAGAAGTAGAAAGAGGCAGATACAGAGAAAGAGAGAGAGAATGGGCACACTAGGGCCTTTAGCCACTGTAAACGAACTCCAGATGCATGTGCCACCTTGTGCATCTAGTTTATATGGGTCCTGGGGAATTGAACCTAGGTCCTTTGGCTTCACAGGCAAATTCCTTAACTGCTAAGCCATCTCTCCAGCCCTTGTTTTTTTTTTTTTATGGATCATATTTTCAGTGCCGTATCTAAGAATCATAAGAGCTTTCTTCTATGCTTTTTAAGTATCTTTGTTTATTTTTTATTTATTTGAGAGTGACAGAGAGAGAGAGAAAGAGGCAGATAGAGAGAGAGAATGGGTGTTCCAGGGCTTAACCGCTAAGCCATCTCTCCAGCCCTTTGTTTTTGTTTTTGAGGTAGGGTCTTGCTCCACCCCAGGATGACCTGGAATTCACTATGTCATCTCAGGGTAGCCTCGAACTCATAGCAGTATTCCTACCTCTGCCTTCACAACCGGGTGTGTGCTGGTGAGGGCTGGGATTAAAGGCATGCACCACCACACCTGGCCCAAGTTTTTTTTTTTTTTTCAAGGTAGGATCTCACTCTAGCCCAGGCTGACCTAGAATTCATTCTTTAGCTCAAGGCTGGCCTCAAACAGCAGTCTTCCTACGTCTGCCTCCCCAGTGCTGGGATTAAAGGTGTGTGCCACCATGCCCCGCCCAAGTTGTGTGTGTGTTGAAACAAGGTTTTCCTATATAGCCCAAGCTAGCCTCAAACTCACCATTCTCTCAACTCAGCATCCTGAGCTCTGGAATTATAGGCATGTGCAACCACACCAGGTGTGCTTTGTTTTTTGGGTTGTATGTGTATGTGTGTGTTATTTATTTATTTATTTATGAGAGACAGAGTTGGGCATGGTGGCATACTCCTTTAATCCCATTACTCAGGAGGATCGCCATGAGTTTGAGGCCACCCTGAGACTACATAGTGAATTCCAGGTCAGCCTGGGCTAGAGTGAGATCCTACCTCTAAAAGCCAAAAAAAAAAAAAAAGAGAGAGAGAGAGAGACAGAAGCAGAGCATATGGGCATGTTGTAGTGGTTTAATTCAGGTGTCCCCCATAAACTTAGGTGTTCTGAATGTTAGGTTCCCAGCTGATGGAGATTTGGGAATGAATGCCTCTTGGAGGCAGTGTATTGTTGGGGGCTGGCTTATGGGTGTTATAGCCAGTTTCCCCTTGCCAGAGTTAAGCACACTCTCCTGTTGTTATTGTCTACCTTATGTGGGCCAGGGGGTAATGTCCACCCTCTGCTTATGCCATTGTATTCCCTGCCATCGTTGAGCTACAGAATTTGATGTTTGCCCTGTGTTGCACTCAGGTTCAGCAATGCGAACCTGACTGCAACAGTAATGTTGGTACTGAGAGTGGCGTTGCTACTAGACCCTTGAATGTGTGGCTTTGGCCTTTTGGAGCTGATTTTCAAGTGGAATGTGGAAGGATTTGAAACTTTGGCCTAAGAGTCACCTTGCAGTGCTTTAAGTACAGCTTAATAGACTATTCTGGTCAGAGTTGAAAGACCTGAAGGCAGTAAGAACTATGAACTGTGAGGTTTGGCTTGTGAGGGTGAGAAAGAGCTTTGCCTGTACCAGGCTAGAAGCAGTTTGTGTGAGAGGCTTGCTGTTATGGCCATCTCCTGAGAAGTTGTGTAGGGTTGCTTTGTGTAGAAATGGACTGGTGTGAGCAGAGGGATATGGCACAGAAATAAATCTTTAGGCCCAAACTGCTGCTTGTTTAGCTGCTATTTTAGGAGTGATTATAACCTTTGAGATTGGGCCAGCTGACATGCACTGGGGCAACAAAAAGAATGTAGATTCTTTTGAAGGTGACTGAGTGCTCAAGGAGTGCCCTGTTCTTTTTTTTTTTTTTTTTTTTTTCCGAGGTGGGGTTTCATTCTAGCTCAGGCTGACCTGGAATTTGCTATGTAATCTCAGGGTGGCCTCGAACTCACGGTGATCCTCCTACCTCTGCCTTCCAAGTGCTGGGATTAAAGGCGTGCACCACCATGCCCAGCTACTTGCCCTGTTCTTTAAAGTCTGCTTTATTCCCCACTGGATTAACAAATTGGCACCCTACTTGGTATTGTGGAGTATAAGAAATGCAGGAAAGAGAGGGTCATTGAATTTGCAATGCGGTCTTGTGTTTTGGAAATGGCCATGGGCAGTGTGAAGCAGGTTTGCTATATGCCTGCATGGAGACCTAATGGAGCCGTGAGGATGGACCTTGGGTTGCAGTAGAGACCCAGTGGAGATGCCGGGACCATGGGATGACTGCTAAGGAAAGCTGCCAGCCCCAGTGAAGTTTTCCAGAGAGTAACCTGGCTGGAAGGGCAGAATTGGAACACCAGAGACTTGTTGCTGGTTAGAATTATTGGACTTGGAGATGTGTCACTGACTAGAATTGTTGGATTTGCAGCTACAGAATTTGATGTTTGCCCTGTGTTGCACTCAGGTTCACATTGCTGGTAGAAATCACCCAACCAAGGGGAGCTTGTGGGAAAAAGAGATTTATTTTGGCTTACAGGCTTGAGGGGAAGCTTCACAATGGCAGGGGAAAATGATGGCATGAGCAGAGGGTGGACATCATCCTCTGCCAACATTAGGTGGACAATAGCAACCGGGGAGTATGCCAAACACTACATGGGGAAACTGGCTATACCATCCATAAGCCCGCCCCAAGAATACACTGCCTCCAGGAGGCTTTAATTTCCAATTGCCATCAGCTGGGGAACCTAACATACAGAATACCTAAGTTTATGGGGGGCACATGAATCAAACCACCACACCCTGTTTGAACTTTGTATTGGTTGAATATTTCTTTGCTATACCCAATGCCATCTTTTGTAGTGGGAATGTTTATTCTGTGCTGTTATGGTTTTTTGGGGGGGAATTTTTGGTATTATGGCTCAGTTAAAAGATCTTGATCTAGCCAGGTGTGGTGGTACATGCCTTTAATCCCAGCACTCGGGAGGCAGAGGTAGGAGGGTCACCGTGAGTTCGAGGCAACCCTGAGACTCCATAGAGAATTCCAGGTCAGTCTGAGCTAGAGTGAGACCCTACCTCGGAAAACCGAAAAAAAAAAAAAAAAAAAAAAAAAGATCTTGATCTATAGGGATTATGAACATCACTGGAATTGATAAAAAACTGGGGGGAGTTTTAAAGTTGGATGAATGCATTGCATTTTATATCATTTTATATCATGTATGGTTATCAGTTTATGGCGGACAGGGTTGGAATTTGGTAGTTTGATTCAGGTGTCCCCATAAACTGTTCTGAATGCTAGGTTCCCAGCTGATAGGGATTTGGGAATTAATGCCTCCTGGAGGGAGTGTATTATTGGGGGCGGGCTTATGGGTGTTATAGCCAGTTTTCCCATGCCAGTGTTTGGCACACTCCTTTGTTGCTATTGTCCACCTAATGTTGGCCAGGGGGTGACGTCCACCCTCTGCTCATGCCATCATTTCCCTGCCATTGTGGAGTGTCCCCTCGAGTCTATAAGCCAAAATAAACCCTTTTTTCACAAAAGCTTCTCTGGTCGGGTGATTTTTGCCAGCAATGCGAACTTGACTGCAACACATGCCAAGGCCTCCTGCCACTGTAAATGAACTCCAGACACATGTACCACTTTGTGCTTTACTTGGGTACTGGGGATTCAAACCTGGGTTCGTGTTGCAGTTACTTTTTCATTGCTGGGGCAAACATCTGACCAGAAGCAGCTTGGGTGAGGAAAGGGTTTATTTCAGGCTTACAGATTCCAGGGAAAACTTCATCAGTGGCAGAGAAAACTGGCTCACTTCAGCATCTACAGCAGAGAGAAACCAACCAGCACCAGCAAGCACCAACAGCCAGAGCTCCAGCTGCTTCTCTCCACACACCTAGAAGGGCTGGACTCCAAGATCCACCCCCAGTGGTACAACATCCAGAAGACTTCTGGAGGCTTAAATTGAAAACTTAGCTAAAAATACCTCAGATCCGGGTGTGGTGGCACACACCTTTAATCCCAACACTCAAGAGGCAGAGGTAGGAGGATTGCCATGAGTTCAAGGCCACCCTGAGACTACGTAGTGAATTACAGGTTAGCCTGGTGTAGAGTGAGACACTACCTCAAAAAACCAAAAGCAAAACAAAACACCTCAGGTGGCTAGATATGGTGGCTCACACCTTTAATCCTAGCATTTAGGAGAATTGTTGTGAGTTCAAGGCCAGCCTGGGCTAGGGTGAGGCCCTATCTTGAAAACAACAAACTACCTCAGGCCTAGGGGATTTGCATTCACACACAAACCACCACAGCTGGCAAGTACCTTGAACCACTGATCTATTTCCCAGTCCCACTTTCTCTGTTGGGTTTTGTTTTTCGAGGTAGGGTTTCACTCTAGTTCAGGCTAACCTAAAATAGTTCACTATGGAGTCTCAGGGTGGCCTCGAACTCATGGCAATCCTCCTACCTCTGCCTCCTGAGTGTTGGGATTAAAGGCCTGCGCCACCAAGCCTGGCTTTTTTTTTCTTTTTCTTTTTAGGTAGGCTCTCACACTCACAAAGGATGCCACAAGTGAAATGTTCACCTGGATCTCGTGCCCATACCTTCCTCCTCTTTTTAGGTCTAGTGGCCAGCAGAACTCAGTGCTCCTGGTAACCAGGCGTAATCATGGCTTCATTACACCAGGAAGCAGGGGTAGCACATACTTATGAGCAGGAATCAAAAATATTAAATATAGGGCTGGAGAGATGGCTTAGCAGTTAAGCCATTTGCCTGCAAAGGAGCCCGGTTCGATTCCCCAGGTACCACATAAGCCAGATGCACAAGGGGGCACATGCATCTGGAGTTTGTTTGCAGTGGCTGGAGGCCCTGGCACACCCGTTCTCTCCCTTGCTCTCTCTCTCTTCCTCTTTCTCTCCCTCAAGTAAGTAAGTAAGTAAATAAATAAATAAATATTTTTAAGAATCACATGGTGGCACACACCTTTAATCCCAGCACTTGGTAGGCAGAGGTAAGAGGCTCACCATGAGTTTGAGGCCAGCCTGAGACTATATAGTGAATTCCAGGTCAGCCTGGGCTAGAGTGAGACCCTACCTCAAAAAAAAAAAAAAAATCAAATATAATGGTCTGGCATGGTGGCACACACCTTTAATCCCAGCACTCAGGAGGTAGAGGTAGGAGGATCACTATGAGTTCACGGCCACCTTGAGACTACATAGAATTTCAGGTCAGCCTGACTGAAAAATAGCCAGGCATGGTGGCGCACGCCTTTAATCCCAGCACTAGGGAGGCAGAAGTAGAAGATCGCCGTGAGTTGGAGGTCACCCTGAAACTACATAATGAATTCCAGGTCAGCCTAGGTTAGAGTGAGACTAAAATAAATAAATAAGTAAAATAAATAAGAATAAAAGACAAATATAGAAATATCTAACTTTATTTTTCATATCATCAAGTTTAAGAAAATACATAAATGTCAGAGGTAGCTTCCACACTGTGATCAGTTGCTGAGGATGTTAGAACTGGTGTGAAATGTGATTAACCCTCTGTTATGTTGCGAGTTGTGCATGCTGCGTGAGTGTGGCAGTATTTCCCCTGCCCCACCATATGAAGCTAGCCCAGTTACAACCCTGAAAGAGCATTATTTTCTTTTCCTTTCTTTTATTTCTGCCCTCCCCCTCTCTTTGTTTATTTCTTTTTGAGGCTGGGTGTCATGTATTCCTGGTTGGTCCCAAACTCAGTATGTAGCCCAGCAAGGATGGCCTTGAACTGTTTTTTTTTTTTTGTTGTTGTTGTTGTTTTGTTTTGTTTTTTTTCGAGGTAGGGTCTCACTCTAGCCCAGGCTTACCTGGAATTCACTATGGAGTCTCAGGGTGGCCTCGAACTCATGGCGATCCTCCTACCTCTATCCTCCCAAGTGCTGGGATTAAAGGCGTGCGCCACCACGCCTGGCGGCCTTCAATTCTTGATCTTCCTTTTCCTATCTCCCAAGTGCTGGGATTATAGGCGTGTGCCATCATGCCCAGCTGGAATGTTTCCTTTTTATAACTAATGTTAAAATGGCAAAATAAAATCTCAAGATGAATAAGATGATCCTTTTAGGATTTTAGCAAGTTTCCAAAAGAACAATTTCATTTGCATAAATTGGCTTTTAAGAACCAGCCAAATATTAAGTAATTCTGTTCCTAGAAATTGCAGCTTGAAACAATTATGATTCCATAATTCTACCACTCACACCCACACAATCAGAGATCTAAATAGAAATATAAATCAAAGGGAATGAGCAGATGGAACCAGGAGAGGATGGAGAATGAAGTCTGTAGGAGCGAAGCTGCCGCATTACCTGCTGTGTCTGTCTCGTGAAGACATTTCTCGTGTATCCATTTGACTTTATCAGTGTTGTTCAGCCATAGAACAGGAAGCTTGCTGGGTTTTGTTTATATATTCTGATATAATTCACTGGTTTTCAGCAATCACCATTGTTGTCAACACTGCATTTGATTAATGGGGCATAATTTTCTTAATAGACCTGACTGCGGGTTTCAGGCTTACAGAAACAGTGAGCTGACAGTACAGTGAGATCCCATGTATTCCTCTGTGTCTTCCTGCTCTTCCTCCAGTTTCCCTGTTTATTAATAGCATACACTAAGCCGGGCGTGGTGGCGCACGCCTTTAATCCCAGCACTCGGGAGGCAGAGGTAGGAGGATCGCCGTGAGTTCGAGGCCACCCTGAGACTCCATAGTGAATTCCAGGTCAGCCTGAGCTAGAGTGAGACCCTACCTCGAAAAACCAAAAAAAAAAAAAAAAAAAAAAAAAAAAAAAAAAAAAAAAAAAATAGCATACACTAGTGTGGTTATTTGTTGGCTTTGATAAGCCAATGTTAATACTTTCTAATTAACAACTTACATTAGCTGCCACTGTGTGTTGTACCTTCTACGTGCTTTGGCAAGTGTGTGCATGTCCTCCAATGCAGCCTCCCTGAGGACAGATTCTGCCTAAACCCCTGTGCCTCACCTGGCCACTCTCCTTCCTCCTGAACCCTGGCAGCCACCGATCTTTTTTTTTTTTTTTTTTAACATCTCCAGACCTTTGAGACATCACACCTTTTTTTTTTTTTTTTAACATTTTATTTATTTGAGAGTGAGTGAGAGAGAAAGAGGCAGAGAGAGAGAGAGAGAGAGAGAGAGACTGGGTGTGCCAGGGCCTCCAGCCACTGCAAACGAACTCCAGACGCGTGCACCCCCTTGTGCATCTGGCTAACGTGGGTCCTGAGGAATCGAGCCTCTAACCGGGGTCCTTAGGCTTCACAGGCAAGCGCATAACTGCTAAGCCATCTCTCCAGCCCGCCACTGATCTTATTCTACTGTCTCCAAAGTTTTGCCCTTTCCAGAATGTTTTTGTTTTGTATTTCACGAATTTATTTTGGATGTATTCCTGAAAGTGTGGAAGTTGTGTTTTTAAGAAAATATTTTATTTATTTATTTATTTAAGAGAGAGAAAAAGACACACCAGGGCCTCCAGCCGCTGTAAGCCAAACTCCAAATGCATGCACCACCTTGTGCATCTGGCTTGCGTGGGTACTGGGGAATCAAACCTGGGTCCTTAGGCTTCGCAGGCAAGTGCCTTAACCATTGAGCCATCTCTCCATCCCCTGTATTGGTTTTTGTTGTTTGTTTTGTTTTTGTTTTAATGCAGGGTCTCACTGTAGCCCAGGCTGGCTTTGAACTCAGGGTGATTCTCCTGTCTCAGCCTGCTGAATGCTGGGATTAAAGCTATGTAGTACCATGCCTGGCTGGAAGTTTTAATTCTGAAAGAATATTGTCTCTCTATCCTTTTTTGTTGTTTGTTTTAGTGGTCAGAGAGTGTGCCCTCCCCTTGCAAAGGTATTTATGACCTTATGGTGGTGGGCTGTCTTCTGGCTCAGGTGAACCAGAGGGACAGCTGGTTGGTTAGAGCTAGGGGCCTGTCCCAGGAAGAGGTTAGCCCTGGCACCAAGTTCCAGGGACTGAACATGATCAACCACAATGTTTAAATCCTATGAAAGACCTCCCTCCCAGGATGGGTCCTGACTGTGGAAAAACAGGTCTAAGGAACTATGCAAGAGAAAAAGTCAAAAGCCGGGCATAGTGGCACATGCCCTTAATCCCAGCAGAGGTTGGAGGATCGCTGTGAGTTCAAGGCTACCCTGAGACTACGTAGTGAATTCCAGGTCAGCCTGAGCTAGAGTGAGACCCTACCTTGGAAAAACCAAAAAAAAAAAAAAAAAAAAAAAAAGATCATCTTGGATTTTTAGTAAGTGCAAACTTTCCTGCGATTTTCACCTTCAGGCGTCCCACCACCCTAACTACCTCCCTCTCATCACCATATTAATTTCTTACTATTGTTGATACCAAGTGAGGCCTGGATCCCGAGGAGTGGAAGAATAGGAAGGTGCTTCTAATTTAGTTAAATAGTAAAGAAAGAAAAGGTAAAGAATTTTCTTTCCATTATTTATTGTTTGTTTGTTTGTGGTAGGGATTTGCTCTAACACAGGCTGACCTGGAGCTCACTCTATAGTCCAGGCTGGTTTTGAACTCACTTCCTCCTACATCAGCCTTCTGCTGCTCCTTTAATTTTGTTTGAGGTAGAGTCTCATTCTAGTCCAGGGTGGTTTGCAACTCTCTCAAATTCATGACATTCCACCTACTTCAGCCTCTGAGTGCTGGGATTAAAAGCAGATGCCACCCTGCCCAGCCACCCTTTAATTTTTTTGGATTCAACTTTTAAAAATACATTCAAAAAATTTCCACTATCATCATTTAGAAGTACATGCATATCATTGGGTAACTGTCACCACCATCCATCTACAGAACTACGTTCATTTGCAAAAGCAAAACTCAACTCTTATTAATAAAACAGTCACTGCACATCTCCTCCTCCTAGTTCTTGGCATATGTCAGTGTCTTTGTTTTGTTTTTTTTTTCTCAAGGTAGGGTCTCTAGCCCAGGCTGACCTGGAATTGGTCTCAGGGTGGCCTCCTATCTCTGCCTCCCAAATTCTGGGATTAAAGGTGTGTGCCACCACACCCAGCTTGTCCTACAGTTTTGAAATCAATGTAAGGCCAGGGGGCGTGGTGGCGCATACCTCTAGTCCCAGCACTCGGGAGGCAGAGGTAGTAGAATCACCCATAACTTCGAGGCCACCGAGACACTACGGTAGTGAATTCCAAGTCAGCCTGGGCTAGAATGAGACCCTACCTTGAAAAAAAAAAAAAAAGGAATCCCTGGCTGGGTGTGGTGGCACATGCCTTTAATCCCAGCACTGGGATACAGAAATGGGAGTGAATTCCAGGTCAGCCTGGGCTAGAGGGAGACCCTACCTCAAAACAAACAAATAAACAATCAAAAAAGGATTTCCTGGGGCTGGAGAGATTGCTTAAGTGGTTAAGGTGCTTGCCTGCAAAACGTGAGGTCTCTGATTCAATTCCCCAATACCCATGTAAGCCAGATGTACAAGGTGGCACATAAGTCTAAAGTTCATTTGCAGTGGTTAGAGACCCTAGTGTGCCCATTATCTATCTATGCACTCATCTGTCTCTTTTTCTTTTCATTTTTTTTCTTTTTTTGGTTTTTCGAGGTAGGGTCTCACTCTAGCCCAGGCTGACTTGGAATTCCCTATGTAGTCACAGGGTGGCTTCAAATTCACAGTGGTCCTCCTACCTCTGCCTCCTGAGTGCTAGGATTAAAAAAGGCATGCGCCACCACACCTGGCTATTTGTTTAATTAATTTATTTATTTATATTTTTATTGACAACTACTATAATTGTAAACAATATCCCATGGTAATTTCCTCCCTCCCCCCACTTTCCCCTTTGAAACATCCCCTCCCCATCTCAATCAGGTCTCTCTTTTATTTTGATGTCATGATCTTTTCCTCCTATTATGATGGTCTTGTGTAGGTAGTGTCAGGCACTGTGAGGTCATGGATATCCAGGCCATTTTGTGTCTGGAGGAGCACATTGTAAGGAGTCCTACCCTTCCTTTGGCTCTTACATTCTTTCTGCCACCTCTTCTGCAATGGACCCTGAGCCATGGAAGGTGTGATTGAGATATTTCAGTGCTGAGCACTCCTCTGTCACTTCTTCTCAGCACCATGGTGCCTTCTGAGTCATCCCAAGGTCACTGCCATCTGAAAAAAGAAGATTCTGTACCGAAAGTGAGAGTAGGATTAACATATGGGTATGAACATTAAGAGAAGTGCTTACTGGTCAATTTGGTGAGCATAGTATATACATTTCTGGCTATTTATTTATTTGAGAAAGAAGCAGATGAGTTGGGCATGGTGGTACACACCTTTAATCAGCACTTGAGAGGCAGAGGTAGGAGGATCACCGTAAGTTGAAGGCCAGCCTGAGACTACATAGTGAATTCTAGGTTAGCCTGGGCTAGACTGAGACCCTACCTTGAAAAATCAAAAATAAATAATTTTTTTCTTAAAGGAATTCCTAAACAGTTTCTCTTCATGAGATTGTTGGTGGTGGTGTGATATTTTCTTCAAAGCCTGGGGCCAGTAGCATGGGAGCCACAGCTCTGGCCTCAACTCTCCAGTGTCTCTAGAGCCTTGCTATGTATCCATTGTCTTTCAGACCATGACCTGGTCATTTGGATGGAACAGTTCCCTTCCTGTCTACTACATCCGGGATGAGAGCCACCGGGTCCTTCTGTATGTCTGTGCTCACACCGCTGTCATCTACAATGTCTTTCGGAACACCCAGTACCACCTTCAGGTATGCAGGTTTTGTCTTCCAGTGAGCAAAAGATAGTCTCACTATTGTAGCCCAGGATGGTCTCAAACTTGTCATTTTCCTGCTGCAGCCTCCCAGGTGCTTCGATTATAGGCATGTGCCAGGCCTGGCCGAAAAAAGATGACTTTAACTTGCCTTGAGAATTCTGCTTGGGATCTCAAGGCTGACTTCTGGGCATCACTGTCATGCTTAGCTGCCTCTCCTTTTCCCACCTTTGGAAACTTGTGTTACTAGCAGGGTGTGGTGGCGCATGCCTTTAATCCCAGCACTTGGGAGCTTGTTTGGAGGTTCTAGCAGGGGAGCGCAGCTACTCGTATTCCCTTGACAGAAGACCGGTCCTCCTCTATTCGGGGAAGGTCGTCCTCTCGGCTGAGCGTGCAGCTTCGGGAGGGACGAGCCTGGAGCGGTGAGGGAGGAAGGGACACCTGCCGGGCCAGCCAGATCAGCCGGATCAACCCTGGCGATCAATGGGGTGACAGATGTTGCAGCCAGATCACCCTCACATCCAATCCCAGCACTTGGGAGGCAGAGGCAGGAGGATTGCCTTGAGTTCAAGGCTACCCTGAGAGTGGTGAATTCCAGGTCAGTCTGGGCTAGAGCAAAAACCCTACTTTGAAAAACCAAAAAAAA
This sequence comes from Dipus sagitta, assembly GCA_036346955.1. Taxonomy (NCBI): domain Eukaryota; kingdom Metazoa; phylum Chordata; class Mammalia; order Rodentia; family Dipodidae; genus Dipus; species Dipus sagitta. The sequence continues at coordinate 27,323,968 of CM070782.1, forward strand.
AAAAAAGAAAGAAAGAAACCTGTGTTATTGTTCACCGTCTGATTCTAATCAATTTACAATCAGCAGTTGATACTAATTTTATTATAAGAGTTTGAAACCTCTGAAAAAATGGTTTTTTTTTTACATTTTACATTTTTGTAAGAATGAGGCAGAGTAGGTAATGTCTGTACAGAACCAAGTGAAAGAGCTGTTTACCAGGGACTCAGATCCATGGACACTTAAAACTCCCTTATAACTGTGTCCAGAAGTGGGTGTTAGGGGCTGGAGAGATGGCTTAATGGTTAAGGTGATTGCCTGTGAAGCCTAAGGACCCTGTGCCTGACTCTCCAGATCCCATGTAAGCCAGACGTACAAAGGTGAGGCAAGTGCAAGGCAGCACATGCCCGCTAGATGATGCAAGCATCTGGAGTTGGATTGCAGTGGCTGAAGCCCTGGTGTGCCAATTCTGTACCTCTCCTATCTCTCTCTAAAAAAAAAAAAAAGAGGCTGTTAGTACACCTATGACAGAAGAGGAAACCAAGACTAAGGGCACTTTAAATGATGGGCCCAGACTCTACTGATGTATGGTGACTCTACATTTTGTGACTTGGAAGCGTTCAGGGGGCCAGTGGTCCTCCTGTCCTTTCTTTCCTTCAGCAACATTCATCATTTCACCCTTCCTGCCCCTCCCTGGTTCCTCCAGGCCTGCCCTCCTCACATCCCTTTGCTTCCTCCATTCCCAACATTCAGACCCCTCCCCAGTGAGCTGCTTCTCAGAGTCTGACGTTCCACTGCTGACTTGTGTGTTACCTCTTCATGAGTGTGTGTTGTCACAGGACCTTCCTTAGTCAATGCCTAGACCAAAGCACCCAGTGTTGACCAGGCACCCAGGCAGTGCTCAACATTGTGCTTGGAATCCAAGATAGGTGGGTTCCACCTAAGGAATTTACTTTCTAGAAGGGCAGAGACACATTTGCAAATGCCAGCATATACTTCCCTTTGAAGCGGGGTTGAGCATGTAGCACTGAGAACACATGTGGCAGCAGAGAGGCGAGGTGGCTGAGATAGATGGGCAGCCGGCTCAGAGGGAGGCAGAGTGCCCAGCACGAGTCCAGCCTCGCCAAGGTCAGCAGCTGGGAATGGCTCTGCTCATTCATGTGTGCCGTCTGTATCTATCCTAACCAGAGTTCCAGGTGTGCGTCTACGGTCATCAACAAGACTGATCTGGTCCCTGTCCTCATGGAGCTTCCCATGTAGAGTCAGCCCTTAAGCCAGGGCAGTGAGAGATGACCACAAATGGACCCAGTGTTGGAACACATGAACGTGCTCTAAGAGAGAAGTCGGCTTTACATCTGGCTGGGCAGGGACCAAAGAAGTCTTGTTTCTGCTGGGACCTGAAGGATGAGAAAATGAGCCAATAGGTAGAGTGTGGGGAAGAGCCTTCCAGACAGAAGAGCTCCAATTTTTCAAGCCTAGTGTGTAAAACCTAGAAGGAAAGCCAGCAGGGCCAGTACAGAGGGAGGGAGGAAGAAGAGAACAAAATGGGACCATGTCTCAGCACAGAGTGCTGCCGCCATCTCATGTGTATGTTTCTGAAAGATTCCTTCGTTGTGTGGGGAAAAGTGGTCAAGACTGAGTAAGAGACTGATGTGCTGCAGAGCTGTCAGTGGTCTGAAGTGAACGGTGTTCTAAGTGGATGAGGTCAGCAGAGTGGTCAAGGGGCAGGGGTAGGTAGACCTCAAGTACTTACCTCTCCTAGTAGGGTTCACCACTATTCCTGTGGTGAGTACTGCTCATTCATTGTTCAGCCCCCACCCCCACCCCCCACTGAGGTGAGGTCTTGCTCTAGCTCAGGTTGACCTGGAATTCACTGTTCTCAGGGTGGTCTTGAACTCATGATGATCCCCCTACCTCTGCCTCCCAAGTGCTGGGATTAAAGGCGTGTGCCACCATGCCTGGTTTGAGAACCACCTGCCAGGAGATGGAGATCCTCTCCTGTCTCCCCCCACCTCCCCAAGGCCTAAAGGAATAACTTCCCAGGCAGGTGAACTTTAAAGGGAGCTTAGATGTCTCTGTGGGCCCAGCCTTTCTTGAGGGTGCCTATAGCTGGGCCACCTATTGTTTCAAAGTGCTTCTCTTTGTCTCTATAGGGCCACCCTAACATCATCTCCTGCCTGTGTGTCAGTGAAGACAGGCGGTGGATCGCCACGGCAGACAAAGGGCCAGACTGTCTGATAATCATATGGGACTCCTTCACAGGGTAGGTCTTGTATCCTCACTTCTTTCCCACCTCATTTCTGCAGGGTATCTGGCACCTGGCCAAGCATGAATAATGCTGGTACACACCAACTTCGTTTGTTGGTGGCCAGGAGCAGACTGGGCTAAAGGAGATGCCACATCTGTAACTTACAATAAGAAACTTTGGGCTGGAGAGATGGCTTAGTGGTTAAGGCGCTTGCCTTGCAAAGCCAAAGGACCCAGATTCGATTCCCCAGGACCCATGCAAGCCAGATGCAGGAGGTGGTGCATGTGTCTGGAGTTTGTTTGCAGTGGCTGGAGGCGCTGGTGCGCCCATTCTCTTACCTGCCTCTCTCTCTCTGTCAAATACATTTAAAATATATATATATATATTTTTTTTTGGGGGGGGTTGGTTTTTTCGAGGTAGGGTCTCACTCTAGCCAAGGCTGACCTGGAATTCACTATGGAGTCTCAGGGTGGCCTTGAACTCACAGCGATTCTCCTACCTCTGCCTCCCGAGTGCTGGGATTAAAGGCGTGCGCCACCACGCCCGGCTAAAAAATTTTTTTTTTAAAAAGGAAAGAAACCTTACTTACAGATTTTCTAATCCTGGTTGCTTCTTCATGAAAGTTCTCAGTGGTCACCTCAGTGAGGCTGTGACACCATGTGTCCTCTTCTTCGTGAAGGAAGCTACTTGATGTCCCCTGGGCTTCTGCTAAAACATCCATCAGTCCCGTGGAGTGTGATGGGTGTCCATCTATACCTGCCTTCTCCTGTCCTCATGTGCTTGAGCTGTGGCAGTAAAAGCTCCTAGCTGACTTCTCTCCCTCAGGTTCACTGTGGGACTGCCCATCTCTGCCTCCCAAGTACTGGGATTAAAGGCACGTGTCACCACGCCTGGCTTCTTTTCTTTTCTTTTCTTTCTTTTTTCTTTTTTTTTTTTTTTTTTTTGAGGTAGAATCTCACTCTAGCTCAGGCTGACCTGGAATTCAATATGTAGTCTCAGGCTGGCCTGGAACTCATGGCCAATCCTCCTACCTCTACCTCCCAAGTGCTGGGATTATGGGTGTGTACCACCACACCTGGCTGGCTGGCTTTCTTTTTTTTGTTGTTGTTGTTCTTTAAGGTGCCACTCTCGCCCAGGCTGACCTGGAATTCACTATGTAGTCTCAGGGTGACTTTGAACTCATAGTGATCCTCCTACTTCTGCCTTCCGAGTGCTGGGATTAAAGGCATGTGCCACTACACCTGGCTCTTTCTTCTTTTCTTTTCTTTTCCTTTAAATTGGATTTTTATTTATGACAGATTTATAAAATCACTCTAGCAGAAAGAAAAAGTTCAAGTTGGCCAAAAATAGGGAAAGGCAGACACACCTTTGAAAGTACTAGCTTCTATATTTCTTGCTTTGGAAATACTCTGAAAACAAAGAGCTGTGTGAACATTACATGAAGCATAAACTTAACTGGCAAACTTCACTAGCTTAGTTTTTGTCGTCTTATATATTCACTATTTGTTGGGATAATCAATGTTCTTACATGCACCCCAATGCCACAGGTAAGTGAGGATAGGAAGGAGCTCAAAGAAACCCACTCGATGATGGAGACAGGGGCAGCTATGTCGCAGGAAGAGCTAATTAGAGTGAGGCTACAGGTTCTCCACTGGAGGTGCTCGGCTCACTCTGACCGGAAGCCAGACGGCAGTACAGGATGTGGAGACTGCAGCTAGACCAAGAGTTGTCACAAAAAGCATGAGGAGAGTACCTAACACACCAGAGATCTTCACCATGGCTGCGATCTCAGCCCCGGGGCCCACAGAAAGCACAAATCCTCTTTTTTCTTTTTCTTTTTTTTCAATAATTTATTTATTTATTTGAGAGAGAGAGAGAGAGAGAAAGGCAGAAAGAGAGAATGGGCACACCAGGGCATCTAGCCACTGCAAACGAACTCTAGACACGTGTCACTGTGTGCATCTGGCTTACGTGGGTACTAGGGAATTGAACCTATGTCCTTAGGCTTTGTAGGCAACCACCTTAACTGCTAAGCCTGGCTGGTTTTGTTTTTATTGTGATGAAATGCACACATCTTAAAGATCACCATGTTACTCTTTCCCCCCTCAAATAAATGCATAAAAATATTTATGTATTTATTTGAAAGGGGAGGGGCAAGTAGAGAAAGAGAGAGAGAGAATGGGCACACTAGCGTCTTCTGCCACTGCAAACAAACTTCAGATGCATGTGCCACCTTATGCATCTCGCTTACATGGATCCTGGGGAATCAAACCTAGATCTTTTGGCTTTGCAGGCAAGTGCCTTAGCCACTAAGCAATCTTTCCAGCCCCCAAAATATTTTTAAAAGATCACTATGTTAACCATATTTATTTATTTGTGCACATATGAGAATACTCATACCATAGTGTGCACCTGGAGGTCAGAGACAGCCTCAAAGTATCTGTCCTTTCCTTCCACCTTTTTTGAGACAGAACACTCTTGTTTTGCCATTGCTTGTGTCAGACTAGCTGGCTTGTGAGCCTCTGGACTCTTCACTCTCACTGACATAGGCATACTGGGGTCACAAACATACATGCCGCATTGTGTCTGGCTTTACATGCGGTGCTGGGGAGGATTGAACTTGGGTTGGCAGGCTTTGAAGCAAGGACCTTCAACTGCTGATCCATCTCCCCAGTTGCCACCACCCCCCCCATGTTATTTTGTAGCTGTTTTGAGACAGGGTTTTGCTATGTAGCCTAACATAGCCTTGAACTCATGATCCTTCTGCCTCAGCTTCCTGAGTGCTGGAATAACAAATGTTTGTTGCTATTCCCAGCAGCAAATTTTAAATGTATAATTAAGTGGAATTACTTACATTCACAATGAAAAACCCTCAGTATGACCTATTTCTAGACATTTTCATCACTCCAAATTGGCAGCTCTGTGCTGGTGAATTCCCATCCTCTCTGACTCCCAACTCCTCTGACCTACCTTCCGAAGGCCTCTGGACGTGTCTATTCCAGACATTTCCTGTGAATAGAATCGTGCAACATGTGGCCTTTTCTGTTGGCCTTCTTTCACTAAGCATATGCCCTCAAAGTTTATCCATGTTGTGGCATATAACAGTGCTTCATTTTGCTTTATGGCTGAATTATATTTTTATATGGATAATCTGCATTTTTGTTTTTTTATTTTTTGAGGTAGTGTCTCACTCTAGCCAAGGCTGACCTGGAATTCACTATATAGTCTCAGGGTGACCTTGAACTCATGGTGATCCTCCTACCTCTGCCTCCCAAATGCTGGGATTAAAGGCATGTGCCACCATGCCTAGCTGATAATCTACATTTTTAAAAAGAATATTTATTTACTTATATATTTGCAAGCAGAGAGAGAGAGAGAGAAGAGAGACAGATGGAAAGAACGGACATGCCAGGTTCTCCAGCCATTGCAAATGAACTCCAGATGTATGTGCCACTTTGTGTTTTATGTGGGTACTGGGACATCAAACCCTGTGGGTAGGCTTTGCAAGCAAGCACCTTTAACCTCTGAGCCATCTCCTCAGTCCTGCATCTAGAGTTTGTTGCAGTGTCAAGAGGCCTCAGTACGCCCATGTTCTCTGTCTCAAATAAATAAAGTAACATAAAATAAAATAAAAATAAGGTGGAAAGCTATTGAGAAAGACACCTGACGTCAGTCTCTGGCCTCCACACATACATGCACACCTGTGTGCAAGCACCCGCACACATACAAACACGCATGCACATATACATGCACACCACACACACACATGCCAAAAAATTTAATGCAACATCAATATGACTTTTTGTTTTTGTTTTTCAAGGTAAGGTCTCCCTCTAGCTCAGGCTGACCTGAAATTCACTATGTAGTCTCAGGGTGGCCTTGAACTCACAGAGATCCTCCTACCTCAGCCTCCTAAGTGCTGGGATTAATGCATGTGGCATGTAGCATGCACCACCACCTCGGCTGATTTATTTATTTATTTATTTTTTGCATTTTGAGGTAGGGTCTCATTCCAGCCCAGGCTGACCTGGTAAAATCATAAGCTTTCTTATGTATTCTAATACTACTTATAAACCTAAAATAATTTCAGTTTATATTGAAAGTCTAAATCAACTACATAATTTTAAAATTAGAATCGCAAATCATATCTGTTAGAGACCCTAATATGTCAAATTCTCTTAAACTTTACACATTCTTAAAAGTATGAACAAATCTTGGATCATAAACCATAAATATGTTACTAGAACAGCTCTAAATGACTTCATCTTTTTTTTTTTTTTTTTTTTTTGGTTTTTCGAGGTAGGGTCTTGCTCTAGCCCAGACTGACCTGGAATTCACTATGTAGCCTCAGGGTGGCCTTGAACTCATGGCAATCCTCCTAGCTCTGCCTCTTGAGTGCTGGGATTAAAGGCATGCGCCACCATACCCGGCTCAGGACCAAGATTTTAAAAAATATTTTTATTTATTTATTTGCAGGCAGAGAGAGAGGCCAGAGACAGAGTGGGGCAGTGTGTGTGTGGGGGGGGGTAGAGGAAGTATGGGTGTGCCAGGGCCTCCAGTTGCTGCAAACAAACTCCACATGCATATGCCACTCTGTGTCTGGCTTTACGTGGGTACTGAGGAATCAAACTTGGGTTGTTAGGCTTTGCAGACAAGTGCCATAACTGCTGAGCCATCTGTCCAGTCCCAAAGATACATTTTTTTTCCCACTAAGAACTCCATTGTGTTATTACCAACAATTTGAATGCCTTCCAATTGAATATTTGGGGCTGTATTCCAGTGAGCTGAAATTTCTCAGGTGATAAAGAACCAAAGTAGTCTTATTTGTAATGCAGACTTTGTTTTAGCCAATTAGGACACTGCTGTGACATACAGAGGCCGTTCATGTTCCCTGAAACAAGGGCTCCATAGAAGAATGAGAAGCACCTCACAGTACTGCCTTGCTGCCACTCACTCCTCCCTTTCAGTTTAAGTCCTCAGACCCTCAGACCTGCCTTACAGCGTCCTTCCCTCATTGCTTCCGTGGTGCCTTAGGCACAGGTCAGCAACAGCACTTGTACACTGCTCCAAGTTATGCTTTTGTCATTATCCAGATAAAGTTCACATAGCAAAAAAGTGGCCATTCAAAAGAAAAGTTCAAGAAATCAAAGGAATCAAAGAAGAAGAAGGAGGAGGAGGAGGAGGAGGAGGAGAAAAAAACAAAACAAAACAAAAAACTCTTGAAGGAGTCCCAAGAGAACACAGGAAACCAACTTAATGAAATAAGGAGGTCAATACAATACATGAGTAAGGAAATAGAAATAATGAAAAAAAAGTACCAATCATAAATACTTGAAATGCAAAACAGAGTAAGTTAAATAGAAAGCTGTACAGAGTTGGAGAGCAGGCTTAGCAGTTAAAGCACTTACCTACAAAGCCTAAGAACTCATGTTTGAATCTCCAGGTCCCACATCCCATGTGGGCACAAGGGGGTGAATGCATCTGGAATACGTTTGCAATAGCTGAAGGCTCTGGCACACCCACTCTCTCCCGCCCTCCTTCTTTCTCTCTCTCAAAAATAAATAAAAAAATAACATTTTTAAAAAAGAAAACTGTAGAAAATCTTACCAGTAAAATGGATCAAGGAGAGGTTAGACTATCTAAATTAGAAGACTAGGTGGAAGATCTAGTACAGTCCAATAAAGAGAAAGACAAACTAATAGGAAGGCATGAATGGGAATTTCAAGACATTCAGGACACTATGAAGAGATCAAACATAAGAATTCAGGATATGCTGGGCGTGGTGACACATGCCTTTAATCCCAGCACTTGGGAGGCAGAGGTAGGAGGATCGCAGAGAGTTCGAGGCCACCCTGAGACTACATAGTGAATTCCAGGTCAGCCTGGGCTAGAATGAAACCCTACATAAAAAAGAAAAAAAGGAAAGAAAAGAAAAGAATGCAGATTATATTAGAAGAAGAATTTTACTCCAAAGGCATAGTAGATATTTTCAACAAATCACAGAATATTTCCCTAAATAGGGAAAGAGATGCCAGTATAGATACAGGAAACCTTTAGAAGGCCAAACAGACAAAATCAAGAAAGAACCTCTTACCTCCATATTATAATTAAACTACTAAGCACACAAACCAAAGAAAATATATTGAAAGCAGTTAGAGAGAAAAATCAAGTCACATACAAAGGCAATCTCAAAAGGATAACAGCAGATTACTCAACACAAACTTTAAAAGCCAGAAGGGTTTGGAATGATGTATTCCAAGTTCTGAAAAATAACTGTCAACCAAGTTTACTCTCTCCAGTGAAGCTGTCCATCCAAATTGATGGAGAAAGGACATTCCACAACAAAAAAGGGCTAAAGTAATAGATGACCACTAAGCCAGCTCTACAGAAAATACTTGAAGGGATCCTTTATGCTGAAGAGAAAGAAAAGCACACACATAAGAACACAGGAGAAAACAAACTATACTGAAACAATAGTTAATATAAGAGAGTAAGGAAAAACAGGAAGTAGTATAAAACAAGAAGAGTGGCAAGGAAAAATGCACACCTTTCAATAATATCTCTTAATATCATTGGCCTCAATGCCCCAACCAAAAGCCTCAGGCTTTCAGACTAGATTAAAAGGCATGATCCTTCTATTTGTTGTCTCCAAGAAACTCACTCACATCTGCATAGAAGACAGACACTATCTTAGGGTGATAGGATGGAAAATGGTATTTCAAGGAAATGGGCCTAGGAAACAAGCAAGTGTTGCTATCCTAATATCTGACAGGATAGACTTCAAACCAACATTAGTTAGGAAAGATAATGAAGGTCACTTTATATTGATTAAAGGAACAATTCAACAGGAGGGCATCACAATCCTAAACATATATGCACTAAATATGGAGGCTCCCATTTTCATCAGACAAACACTATTAGACTTAAGATCACAGATAACACCAAGCACAATTGTAGTGGATGACTTTAATACCCCACTCTCACCAATTGACAGGTCATTGTTGCAAAAAATAAACAGAGGCATCTGGATTAAATGAGCTTATTACAATAAGTGGACCTAATAAATACCTACAGAACATTTTATCCAAATGTTACAGAATACACATTTCTTTCAGCAGTACATGGAACATTCTCTTAAATAAACCATATATTAGGACACAAAACAAGTCTTAACAAATATAGGAAAATTGAAATAATGCCTTGTATTTCATGTGATCACAATGGGATCAAACTACAAATCAACAGCAAGAAAAGCTATAGAGCATAAACAAAATCATAGAGACTAAACAATACACTACTAAATGATGAATGGGTCAATGAAGAAATCAAGAAGGAATAAAAAAATTCATAGATTCAAATGATAATGAGAACACAACATTCCAAAACCTTTGGGACACAATGAAGGCAGTCCTAAGAGGGAAATTGATAGCTTTAAGTGCCTATATTAAGAAATTAGAAAGGTCGCAAGTAACAACTTCATGCTTCACCTTAAGGCCTTAGAAAAAGAAAAACAAGGCAAACCAAAAAATCAGTAGATGGGAAGAAATAATAAAGATTAGGGCAGAAATTAATAAAATAGAAATCAAAAAACAACACAAAGAATTAATAAACTGAGCATGGTGGCACATGCCTTTAATCCCAGCACTTGGGAGGCAGAGGTAGGTGGGTCACCATGAGTTTGAGGCCACCCTGAGACTACATAGTGAATTCCAGGTCTGCCTGGGCTGGAGTGAGACCCTACCTCATAAAACCAAAAAATAAAATAAATAATAAATAAAAATAAATTAATGAAACAAAGAGTTCTTTGAAAAGATAAACAAGATTGATAAACCCTGATCTGACCCAAATCTGACCAAAAGAAAGAGAGAAGAAACACAAATTAATAAAATTAGAGATGAAGAAGGCACCATTGCAACAGATACCAGTGAAATTCAGAAAATCATGAGGATATGCCTTAAGAACATACACTCCACTGAGTTTGAAAATCTGAAAGAAATGGATGATCTTGATTTATATGACCTACCAAAATTAAATCAAGATGAGATTAACCATTTAAATAGACCTGTAACAAGTACAGAGATCCAAGCAGTTATAAAAAAGTCTCCCAACTAAAAGAAGTCTAGGCCCAAATGGATTCACAAGTGAATTTTACCAGACTTTCATGGAAGAACTAACACCAGTGTTTCTCAAACTTTTCCATAAAATAGAAAAGGAAGAAATACTGCCAAACTCCTTCTACAAAGCAAGCATTACCCTGATACTAAAACCAGACAAAGATAGAACAACAACAACAACAAAAAAATACAGACCAATCTCCCTTATAAGCATAGATACATAATTTCTAAACAAAATACTGGCAAACAAAGCCGGGTGTGGTGGCACATGCCTTTAATCCCAGCACTCAGGAGGCAGAGATAGGAGGGCTGCTGTGAGTTTGAGGCCAGTCTGAGACTGCATAGTGAATTCCAGGACAGCCTGGGCTATAGCAATACCCTACCTTGAAAAGCAAAAATACTGGCAGACAGAATACAAGAACATATCAAAAAATCATTCATTCCAACCAAGTAGGCTTTATCCCAGAGATGTAGGGGTGGTTCAACATATGCAAATAAATAAATGTAATATACCATATAAATGGACTGAAGGACAAAAATCACATGATCATCTCAATGGATGTAGAAAAAGCATTTGACAAAATCCAATATCCCTTCATGATAAAAATCCTAAAGAAACTAGGAATAGAAAGAACATATCTCAATATAATAAAGGCTATTTATGACAAACCTATAGCCAACATAACACTAAATGGGGAAAATCTTGAAGCTTTTCCACTAAAATCAGGAAAAAGACAAAGGTGTCCACTGTCCCCACTTTTATTTAATATAGTACTGGAAGTCTTAACTATAGCAATAAAGCAAGAGACTCACAAAAAAGAGATACAAACTGGAAAGGAAGAGATCAAATTATCATTATTTGCAGATGATATGATTCTGTACATAAAGGACCCTAAAGACTCTACCAGCAAACTGTTAGAGCTGATAAACACCTATAGCCATGCAGCAGGATACAAAATAAACACACAGAAATCAGAGCCTTCCTATATACTAACAACACATATGCTGAGGATGAAATCAGGGAATCACTTCCATTCACAATTGCCTCAAAAAAAAAATAATAATAAAGTACCTTGGAATAAGCCTAATCAAGGAAGTAAAGGATCTCTACAATGAAAACTTTAAAACACTCAAGAGATTTCTTTTGCAGAAGACACTAGGAAATGGCAAGACATCCCTTGTTCTTGGATTGGAAGAATCAATATTGTGAAACTGTCATTCTTACTGAAAGCAATCTACACATCTAATGCAATCACCTCAAAATTCCAATGGCATTCCTCATGGGAGTATAAATAAGAATCCTAAAATTCATTTGGAAGCATAAAAAAATCTCCAATAGCTAAGACAATTTTGAGCAACAAAAATAAGCCTGGTGGTATCACCATACCTGATTTTAAGCTATATTACAGAGCCATAGTAACAAAAACAGACGCATAGGTCAATGGAACACAGTTGTAAGTCTGGGAAGCTGCAGCCATCTGATTTTCAACAAAAATGCCAAAAATCTTCATTGGAGAAAGGACAGCCTCTTCAAAAAATGGTGCTGGGAAAATTGGGTATCTATATGTAGAAGGATGAAAATACAGCCTTATCTCTCTCTCTTTTTTTCCGAGGTAGGGTTTCACTCTAGCTCAGGATGACCTAGAATTCATTATGTCATCTCAGGGTGGCCTCAAACTCATGATGATCCACCTACCTCTGCCTCTAGAGTGCTGGGATTAAAGGCATGCGCCACCATGCCCGCCCCTTAGAACCTTATCTCTTTCCACGCACAAGAATCAAGTCCAAATGGATCAAAGTCCTTAATACCAGAACTAAAACTCTGAAACTACTAGAGGAAAAAGTAAGGGAAACACTTCAATATATTTGCATAGGTAATGACTTTCTGAATATAACCCCAGTTGCTCAGGAAATAAAACCACTAGTCAACCACTGAGACCTCATGAAATTAAAAATCTTTTTTTGTTTATTTTTTATTTATTTGAGAACAACAGACAGAGAGAAAGAGGCAGATAAAGAGAGAGAGAATGGGTGGGTCAGGGCCTCCAACCACTGCAGATGAACTCCAGACACATGCGTCCCCTTGTGCATCTGGCTAATGTGGGTCCTGGGGAACTGAGCCTAGAACCATGGTCCTTAGGCTTCACAGGCAAGCACTTAATTGCTAAGCCATCTCTCCAGCCCTAAAAATCTTTTGCATAGCAAAGGACACTGCGTGAACAGAGCAAGAGGCAACCTACAGAATGGGAGAAAATCTTTGCCAGCTATACATCTGACAGAGGATTAATATCCAGATATACAAAAAAACTCAAAAAAACTAACAATAAGGGGGCTGGAGACATGGTTCAACGTTAAGGCACTTGCCTGCTAAGCCAAAGGACCTGGGTTCAATTCCCCAGTACTCACATGAGCCAAATGCACAAGGTGGCACATGCATCTGGAGTTCATTTGCAGTGGCTGGAGACCTTGGTGCACCCCTTCTCTCCCTCCCTCCTTCTCTCTCTTTTTTTCTTTCTCTCTGTCTCTAATTAATGAATTTTAAAAAGTTGTTAGAAAAGTAAACAATAAGAAATCAACCCAATTAAAAATGAGCTATGGAACTAATAAATAAAGAGTTTTCAAAAGAAGAGATACAGATGGCATATAAACTCTAAAAAAATGTTCTACATCCTTTGCCATCAGGGAAATGCAAATTAAAACTACTTTGAGATTCCATCTCACTCCTGTCAGAATGGCTATTATCAAGAAAACAAATGACAATAAATGCTGGCAAGGATGCAGAAAAAGAGGAATCCTTCTACCCTTCTGCTGGTGGGAATGTAAACTGGTACAGCCATTGTGGAAATCAGTGCAGAGGTTCCTGAGACAGCTAAAAATAGATTTACTGTATGACCCAGATATACCAATCCTAGGCATATATCCTAAGGACTCTTCTTAGTACCATAGAGATACTTGCATATCCATGTTTATTGCTGCTCTAGTCACAGTATCTAGGAAATGGAACCAGTCTAAATGTTCCTAAGTTGATGAATGGATAATGAAGATGTAATATGTTTATACAATGGAGTTCTATTCAGCAGTTAAAAAAAAGTTATGAAATTTTCAGGGAAATGGATGGATCTGGAAAGTAATATATTAAGTGAGGTAACCCAGACCCAGAAAACCAAATGCCGCATGTTTTCTCTTATATATGGACCCTAGCTACAAATGTTTAGACTTGTATGTGAGTTGGAATAAAACTTGGTAGCAGCTGCCAGTAAGCTAGAAAGGGGCTATAAGAAAGGAGATAGAGGGAAGGACTTAAGGGGATGGTATTGTATATATGTAAGTAGAAGTTCAGATTACTGGGGTTGGAAAGGCCTAAGTAAGGTCAGGGGAAGAGACTGAGTAAAAGAAAGGTGGGGGGAAGGCTAATCAAAATCTAAAAGGGTATGAATAAGTCATATGGAAACCTACTTTTTTGGAAAATGGTGCACCCAGAAGCCATAGATTGTTACTAGAAAAATTTCAGTGCCAGGGGTGGGATACCTTCCAGTGAACTTGTTGACCTGGGAGATACCTGATGCCCCCAAAACATTACAGGCTATTGCTGAGGCCATTGGTTTCCCACCAGGAATAGATGGTAAGACCCTATTGCTGAAGACCACATGCTTGGGCTGCAAGGTGACTGAAAAATCAAGCTCGAGCTGAGCTGAAAACTTCCTCCCATCAGACTAGCTGACAGAAAGCTGGAAAAAGCTACACTGCATATAGCCTATGGGAGAGAGAAGTAATCAGTGGAGATAAAAAACACTGAAAGCCTTAAGTTAGGTCAGCTAGGCCAAATGAGCAATAGTGGCTTGTCTGTTATGGGGGAAACCAACTGCTCTTTAATTGGGCTTGAGGCCTGCTTCACAGGAGGGAATAATACATGCCTGATACTGAAAACCTGTGATGAAGGAGGTCCTGAGCCTTCGGGGTGTATAGTCTGTTGTTGTCTGGCTAAATGCATATATTATGCTCACCAAACTCCCTGGTAAGCACTTCTTTAATGTCATACCCATATATTGATGCTACTCTCACTTTTGGTTAGAGAAGCTTCTCTTTTCAAATGGCAGTGACCTCTGGGATGACTCAGAAGTCACCACAGTGCTGAGAAGTGACAGAGGAGTGCTCAGCACTGAAATATCTCTATCACACCTTCCAGGGCTCAGGGTCCATTGCAGAAGAGGTGGCAGAAAGAATTTAAGAGCCAAAGGAAGGGTAGGACTCCTTACAACGTGCTCCTCCAGACACAAAAATGGCCTGGCTATCCATGACCTCACAGTGCCTGACACTACCTACACAAGACCATCATAAGAGGAGGAAAGTTTACCTAAAAAAAAATAGTATTCATAATAGGAGGAAAGAATGATGACATCAGAATAAAGGAGAAATTAATTGAGAGGAAAAGGGGATATGATTGGGCTGAAGAGATGGCTTAGCAGTTAAGCGTTTGCTGTGAAGCCTAAGGACCCCAGTTCAAGGCTCAATTCCCCAGGACCCATGTTAGCCAGATGCACAGGGGGCACACGTGTCTGGACTTCATTTGTAGTGGCTGAAGACCCTGGCACGCCCATTCTCTCTCTCTCCCCCCTCTCTATCTGCCTCTTTCTCTTGTCTGTCATTCTCAAATAAATAAATAAAAATAAATAAAACAAAAAAGGGGGGATATGATTGTGGATTTGTAAAGGGGAAAGTGGGGGAGGGGGGACTATCATGGTTTATTGTCTATAATTATGTAAGTTATCAATTAAAAAAAGAACAAGAAGGTCTGGAGAGATGGCTGAGCGGTTATGTGCTTGCCTGTGAAGCCTGAGGACCCTGGTTCAAGGCTCAAGTCCCTAGGACCCACATTAGCCAGATGCACAAGGGGGTGCACATGTCTGGAGTTCGTTTGCAGTGGCTGGAGGCCCTGGCATGCCTATTCTCTCTCTCTATCTGCCTCTTTCTCTCTCTGTCTGTTGCTCACAAGTAAATAAATAAAAATAAACAACAACAACAACAACAAAAAGAACAAGAAGAAATTGTTCAGTCAGGCATAGCAGTGCATGCCTATAATCCCAGCACTCGGGAGGCAGAGGTAGGAGGATCGCCGTGAGTTCAAGGCCAGCCTGAGACTGCGTAGTGAATTCTAGGTCAGCCTGAGCTAGAGTGAAACCCTACCTCAAAAAAACAAAAAATAAAACAAAAGTTCTTTCACAATATTGTTACAACCATCACCTCTACCAAGTTCCAAAACAACTTAATCATCCCGATTTTAGCTGCTCACCGTTCTTTCTTCCCCTGGCCCCTGGCAAGCACCAGTCTGCTGTCTGCCCCAGTGGATTAGGGGCATTTCATGTCATGGAGTCCTACAGCAGGTGACCTTCTGTGTCTGACTTCTTTCAGTAGCTCATGTTTTCAAGGCTCATCTGTGTTGCATCACGTCTCAGGGCTGCTCTTCTCTTTGTGGAACAATGAATAATAATGACTAAATTAATTAAGACAAATGTTCTCATGTATTATTAATGAATAATCAACTCAGCTGTGTATAGTGGCTCAGACCTGTAATCCCAGCACTCAGGAGCCTGAGGCAAGAAGATTACAAGCTTGAGGCTAGCCTTGACTACAGAGCAAGACTCTGTCTCAAGGAAAAAAAGGACAATAGATTATGTGGACATAAGTAGTAATTAGATACAAATATTCATTTGTATAGATAGATCGTGCTTTGTTATGTTTTAGAAGGTTTGAGCTGCCCCCGCTCTTCTGGGGAGTCAGGTGTCCCCCACAAGGGCCATTCCCCCTTGGTTTTTTTGCAGCATCCCTGTACACACCATTTTTGACAGCTGCCCAGAAGGTAATGGCATGAGAGCGATAGCCATCACTCGTGACGCCAAGTATCTGGCCACCATCTCAGATGCCGAAACCCAGGTAAAGGGTGCTTTGGGTTAGCTTCTGCAAGCTGGCTAGCCTCCTACGTGGCCACCTCTGCTCAGGCCACCTGGTGAGTGTGTGTGTGTGTGAGTGCGTGCGCGTGTGTGTGTGTGCACGTTGTTCTCTGATGACCAGACTCCACAGTGCAGAGTCAGGGCCTCCCTGTTTAGTGCTTGGCTGCGGTCCTTTGCTTAGTTACCTGAGTTACAGGGTTGTCATGGGAGTGTAGGCTTCTTCAGCAGCCCTTGGAGACCTCGAGGCCTCGCATGGCCCCCATTGTGCTCTTGCTTACAGAAAGTGTGCATATGGAAGTGGACTTTGGCAGTGGAGACCCCTGCATGCACTCTCGAGCTTCCCAAAGAGTACGGTTTTCAGGTGAGTTCAGCCTGACCCTATTAGTGGAGTTTTACAATAGTTCAGTAGAGCACTTTCCTGTCTCAAACCTCATTTTAGCTTTGCTAATAGCTAATGTGCTTTAAGTACTTATCATGTCCCAGATGCTGTTAAATACTTGTATCATCTCACATAATCCATGCAAACATTCTATCAGGGAGAACATATCTGTGGACTACTACTATTAATTATTAAATAATCTGACTGTGACTAGGACTGGTTTTGCTTTTTGGTGTCTTTGAGACAGTGTCTTGATATGTCCAGGCTGACCTGAACATGGCGCTCCTCCTGCCTCAGCCTCCCAGCACTGAGATCACAGGTGCACACTCTGTGTCTAGTTCGCCACACAGAATGCCTTTAAGACTGGTAGAGGGGCTGGAGAGATGGCTTAGTGGTTAAGCGCTTGCCTGTGAAGCCTAAGGACCCCAGTTCCAGGCTCGATTCCCCAGGACCCACGTTAGCCAGATGCACAAGGGGGCGCAGGCGTCTGGAGTTCGTTTGCAGTGGCTGGAGGCTCTGGCGCACCAATTCTCTCTCTCTCTCTCTCTGTCTGTCTGTCACTCTCAAATAAATAAATAAAAATGCTAAACAAATAAATTTTTAAAAAACGACGGGTAGAGATAGCACAGATTCTGTGGAGCATTTTGTGTCATGCTGTCATCTCCAACCCCTTAGCACCAGATGTCTTGCTGCTTATTTATGTCTTCATTTTTTTTAACCAGTGCTTTGTAGTTTCCAGTATTCAAATCTTTCACCTCTTGGGTTAAATTTATTCCTGTGTATTTTTATTCTTTTTGATATTCTTGTAGGTAAATTCATTTTCTTCATTTCTTTCCCAAATTGTTTATTGTTGGTGTGCAGAAATACAGCTACATTTCATTTGTGTCCTGCAACTTTTCTGGGTCCACTACTTAAATTTCAATTGATTAAAATTAAATTAAGTTACAAATTTGGTTCCTCAGTTTTACTAGCAGAAACATATGTGTGTGTCTATTTGTTTAAATATATTTTTATTTATTTATTTGAGAGAGAACAGGACAGAGAGAATGGGCAGGCTAGGGCCTCCAGCCGCTGCAAACAAACTGAAGATGCATGCACCCTCCTGGTGCATCTGGCTTATGTGGGTCCTGGGGAATCGAACCTGGGTCCTTCTGCTTTGTAGGCAAGTGCCTTAACCACTAAGCCATCTCTCCAGCCCTGTGTGTGTATTAAAAAAAATTTTTTTTGAGGCAGGGTCTCCGTCTAGCCCAGGCTGCTGACTTGGAACTTACTTTGTCACCTAGGCTGGCTACAAATTCATGGTGATCCTCCTACCTCAGCCTCCCTGCTGCTGGAATTAAAGGTGTGAGCCACCATACCGTCCTTCAAACTAGCTACATGTCAAGTGCCCTTCAGTAGCATGTGTCTGTTGGCTATAGGATTTGTCAGCACAGATACAGTAGAATATTTCCATCACTGCAGAAAGTTCTCCTGGACGGACTTACAAGACTCCACATCTCTGGACAAACGACACTGTCAGGCTTCTTTGCACCTACAGCCAGGCAGCCTGAACATGGCTGGAGAGCGTTGTCCCCCTGAGCAAGCTGATACAGCCAGCCTTGAATTCAGTCATGAGGAACAAAAGAGATCTCAGTTTGCTCTGGTGGGCTCTCTTCATTTCCACCTTCTCCACAGCCCTTCTTGGGCTCCTAGCTACTGACCACCCTGCTATGTTGACGAGAGGGTAGGGGCCCATCAGAGGCAAACACCAGTCTCTTCTTGCTCCCAAGCTCACAACCTACTGTTAGAGGAGTTGAGAGCAATGGGGTCTCTCTCAGCCCAGATGGTCTGGACTCTGCTGGTTAAGGCTCTCAAGTTTGTGTGGTATGCCAAAGAAAAGTTAAGGAATGTGGAAGTGAGGAGGGTGTGATGCTTTGAATGGATGTCCCCCAGTTGATTCAGGAGTTTATTAAAGCTTGTAATTTAGATCTCCAGCTGCATGGCTGGAGGAGGTGTCACTCGGGGTGGATCCCAGGGTCCAGCCCTAGGGTGTGTTTGGGGGTGGATCTGAATTCCAGCCTAAGATATGAGATGTGCTGTTGCTGGGTCTGGGTTCCCGAAGTGTGCTTACGTTGGTGGTGCTGTTCTCTCAGCTTGGATGGGTAAAAGGGGGCCAGCTCCTTCTGTAAGCTTCCACAAATTCCTTCCTCCTATAAACTGTGACTGAAGTTGGCTGCTACCAGAAGGTAAAAGTAGACTTTAAAAAGGAAAATACAGGGCTGGAGAGATGGCTCAGCGGTTAAGCGCTTGCCTGTGAAGGCTAAGGACCCCGGTTCGAGGCTCGATTCCCCAGGACCCACGTTAGCCAGATGCACAAGGGGGCGCACGCGTCTGGAGTTCGTTTGCAGTGGCTGGAAGCCCCGGCGTGCCCATTCTCTCTCTATCTATCTGCCTCTCTCTCTCTCTCTCTCTCTCTCTCTGTCACTCTCAAATAAACAAAAAATGAACCAAATATATATATATATATATATATATATTTTTTTTTTTTTAAAGGAAAATACAGAAAAAGTGTCCTGGGTGTGGGATAGTTCCCAAAAGAGAGAGGAGGGATGCTGACTCAGGGCTTGGAGATGGGAATACAAAGGCGGAAAGCCCCAAGGTGTCAGGGCAAGCATGCTGAGGGTTTCAGCCGGTGTCCAAAGAAGAAAA
Source organism: Dipus sagitta (assembly GCA_036346955.1). Taxonomy (NCBI): domain Eukaryota; kingdom Metazoa; phylum Chordata; class Mammalia; order Rodentia; family Dipodidae; genus Dipus; species Dipus sagitta. The sequence continues at coordinate 27,343,321 of CM070782.1, forward strand.
AGAAGGGGGAAAAGTTACACTTTTTGAGTTAAAATTCAGAAAAGCGGGCAAGCTCAGCAGTGAGGGTCTGCAAGCAAGTATGCCATGGGAGGAGCTTCCTATGTGGGGCTGGGGGAGAAAGGCTTTATCTCATTAAGGCCATAACTGTGCCTCCCACCTCTTTACTAAGTCTGTAGGTTTGGGGTGAGTGACAGACAGGTTCCCAGGACCAGAGAACTTTGTTCCTCTGGTTGGGAAGAAGTGTCTCCTCTCGTTCTAATGTTACCAGGGAAACAGGATTGGGTCCTTCCTTCAGTGACCTCGAAGCCTAATGTCTGTCTGCCTCCAACAGTCCCCACCCACTCAAGAGTTAAGACCCTAAAATCTTTTAGAAGATATGTGTGACTCCAGACTGAAGTGGGGTATAGAGAGGTTTTAGGGTTTTCTAGTCTTTAAAAATTTTTTTTTATTCTTATTTATTTATTAGAGTCAGAGAGAGAGAGAGAGAGAGAGAAAGAGAGAGAGAGAATGGGCATGCCAGGGCTTCCAGCCATGGCAAACCTACTCCAGATGTGTGCGCCCCCTTGTGCATCTGGCTAACACATGGGTCCTGGGGAATTGAACCTGGGTCCTTTGGCTTTGCAAGCAAGCGCCTTACCCACTAAGCTATCCCTCCAGCCCATTTTCTACTCTTATTGGCTTTCTGGTTTTGAGGACGGCCAAAGACAACCCAGGCAATGGAGTTATATTGTTGTAGGACCATCTGAGGGTGGATTGACTATAAATGAGAGGAGATAAAGTTATACAAGGTCTGAAGATTAATAGGACAGCTGGGAGAGGCACAAAAGCCTTTTTATTTTTTATTTTTTTTATTTTTGTTTTGTTTGAGGTAGGGTCTTACTCTAGCTCAGGCTGACCTGGAGTTCACTGTGTATTTTCAGGATGGCCTTGAACTCACGGTGATTCTCCTACCTCTGCCTCCCGAGTGCTGGGATTAAAGGCATGCGCCACCACACCCAGCTCACAAAAGCCTTTTATTGTTGTTGTTTGGTTTGCTTTTTTCTTTGAGGTAGGGTCTCTCTCTAGCCCAGGTTCCCCTTGAACTCACAGTGATCCACCTACCTTCTGCCTCCCAAGTGCTGGGATCAAAGGTGCGCACTACCACACCTGGCTCATAAGAGCCTTTTTATCTGTGTCACTAACTGCCTTGCTCCTAATCTCTGTCACTACTTCCAGCCTAACCATCTTCTTTCCCCATCTAATAGCCATGGAAGGTCAGCACACTAGCTCCATCTCTTCCCTCCAGTTGCTCTCCTTGCAACTGTCTACTGACTCTCCTGGACCCTGAGCTCACCAGCACAGAAGTGCACTTTCATGTCACCTGGATCTCCCGTGGGCCCCACAGCTCCCTCCAGATTTTACCCTTAGCTGTTTTCACAACGAACCTTCCAGAAGAGTTGTCTACGTGTGCTTCTTCTACTCCATACCTCACCTTTACTTTACTTTTCTTTCTTTTTTTCTTTTTTTGTAGACTATCCCCCCATACTTATTCTTTATGATTGCTGAATAGTGCATTTGGATGGATATTTCACAATTTGTTTATATACTGTTAATGGATATCTGGGTTGCTTCCTGGTTGTGGCTAATAAAAATAAAGCTGCTGGGGCTGAAGCAATGGCTCAGTAGTTAAAGGCACTTGCTTGCAAAGCCGCTGACTCCAGTTCAATTCCTTAATACCCACATAAAGCCAGATGCACAAAGTGGCACATGCATCTGGAGTTTGTTTGCTGCAAGAGGCCCTCTCCTCTCACAAACAATTTTTTAAAGCTGCTATGAATATTCATGTACAAGTCTCTGTATACACACATATGCTTTTGTTTCTCATGTTAGATTTATTTATTTATTTATTTGATAGGGTCTAGTGCTGTAAGTCAGGCTGCCCTGGAACTTACTATGAAGCTCAGGTGACCCTTCTACCTCTACCTCTGGAATGCTACAATTATAGGTGTGAGCCACCACCCCCAGCTGTCTTTCTTTAGGGAGATTTTCCCCAGTTGTTAAGGTTGATCTTGTTAACTTGATCGGATTAAGACATGGCTACCGATCACAGAGAATTCCTCTAGGTGTGTGTGACAGTTTTTTCAGAGCCAATTAGATCCATGAGAACTCTGACCTAGTGAGCAGTTTAATCCACTGATAGGAAGACTGTTGGAAGGTGCTGGAACTCTGGAAGGTGGAGGAAGAGGGTGTGCCCTTGCTGGCTGTCTCTTGCAGTTGGCCCCTTCCATTATAGCTCCACTGTTTATGGCAAACAAGACGTAAACTGCTGTGGTCCACCATGCTTCCTCCTGCCACTGTAAACTGGAACCTCTGAAACTAGCCAAGATCAGTCTTCTCCCAGGTTGTTTCTATCGGGCATTATTGGATCACAGTGGGTATAGAGTGCCCGAGGGATGGATTTCTTTCAGGAGTTTGAAGCTGCACTTCATTGTCTTCCGACTTCTCCCACTCCTGTTCATTGGCCAACTGTGATCTGGCTGCCATGTTGGACTTTTCTCTTGGTTTTGTGTTTGTTTGTTTGTTTTTGTTTTTCAAGGTAGGGTCTTACTCCAGCTCAGGCTGACCTGAAATTCACTCTAGTTTCAGGGTGGCCTTGAATTCATGGTGATCCTCTTACCTCTGCCTCCCAAGTGTTGGGATTAAATGTGTGTGCCACCATGCCTGGCTTCCTCTTGTTTTTCAATAAGTTTTCAAAACCATGTCTGTGTGTATGTGGATATTATTCTTTTTATCATTTTAAAAAATATTTTTATCTATTTATAAGCAGAGAGAAATAGAAAGACACAGAGAGAGAATGGGCACACCAGGGCTTCCAGCTGCTGCAAACGAACTCCTGTGCTACTTTGTGTATCTGGCTTTACGTGGGTATTGGGGAATCAAACCAGGGTCATTAGGGTTTTTAGACAAGAGCCTTAACATCTGAGCCATTTCTCCAGCCCCTCTCTTTATCTTTTTTTTTTTTTTTTTTTTTTTTTTTTTTTTTTTTTTAAGAACTGGGTTTGGGCTGTGGAGATGGCTTAGTTGTTAACGCACTTGCTGCAAAGCCAAAGGACCCAAGTTTGATTCTCCAGGACCCATGTAAGCCAGATGGACAAACTGGTGTTATGCCCAGTTCTTGGCACCCTCAGTGACCACCAAGGAGAACCAGACACATATGCAAAGGCAAAGAGCTTTATTTCGGGCTTAAGCTTGGACTCTTGACTTCACCAGCACAGTGGATCCATGCAAGAGACCCGAGTGGCAGGAGAGCAGAGTTTTTATAGGGATTTGAACATAGAAGTAGGGTTACATGGTTACATGATTGGTTGTTTTAAACAGTAACTGCACTTGTACTCTCCTGATTGGCTTAGGATATTGGCAGGCAAAATTGGCGGGCAGGGTCTAGGGGAATGCCAGGTAGATTAGGTAACCTTTATTGTGATTGGCTATTTGGGTTTGAGGAACTTAGGCAACACTGTAGGCAACTTATCTTATGACCACAGGAATGTATGGCATAAGCAGTTTGTGGTTTTTTTTTCAGTAACTGTTAAACTCTTACTTAAACCTTGCCGGGAAATAGAAACTTAGGCCTACTGGTGACTCTGAAGCCTGTCATGGCGTCCCTCTGGTTCCTGGTTCACTGGTACATGTGTCTGAAATTCGTTTGCACTGGCTGGAGGCCCTGGTGCACCCATTCTCTCCCTCTCAAATAAGTGAAAATAAATAAATAAAGCCTGGTGTGGTGGTGCATGCCTTTAACCCCCAGCACTCAAGAGGCAGAAATAGGAGGATCGCTGTGAGTTCGAGGCCACCCTGAGACTACAAAGTTAATTTTAGGAGCCGGGCGTGGTGGCGCATGCCTTTAATCCCAGCACTCGGGAGGCAGAGGTAGGAGGATCGCTGTGAGTTCAAGGCCACCCTGAGACTCCATAGTGAATTCCAGGTCAGCCTGGGCTAGAGTGAGACCCTACCTCAAAAAAAAAAAAAAAAAAGTTAATTATAGGTCAGCCTGGTCCAGAGTGAGACCCTACCTCAAAAAACTAATAAATAAATGCTTTTTTAAAAAAAATCTGAGTTAGAGATTTAGCCCAATGGCAGAGCACTTGTCTAGCAAGTTCAAGGTACTGGGTTCAGTCCTCAGCACTAGAGAAAAATAAATTAAATTAATTAAATTTAAAAAGAACAGGCTTGCTGGGCATGGTGGAGCACACCTTTAATCCCAGCACTCGAGAGACAGAAGTAGAAGGATCACCGTGATTTCAAGGCCACCCTGAGATTACATTGTGAATTCCAGGTCAGCCTGGGCTAGAGTGAGACCTTACCTTGAAAAACCAAAAAATGAAAAACAAATAAGAAAGAAAAGGCTTGTCCTTTGGAGGTTTTTTTTTTTTTTGTTTTTTTTTGTTTTTTTTTTCTTTTTGAGGTAAGGTCTCGCTGTAGCCCAGGCTGACCTGGAATTCACTATGTATTCTCAGGCTGAACTTGAACTCATGGCCATCCTCCTACCTCTGCTCCTGAGTGCTGGGATTAAAGGCGTGCGCCACCACACCCTGCTACAGTTTCTAAAACCTAGGATATTATATCTTTCCTTGGTTTTGCCAAGTTCTTGGCCACTGTTTCTTTAAACATTCCCCTTTCCACATCCCTTCTTTCTGGGATTCTAATTATATGTAAGTTGGGCTCTCCTCTACCCACCCCTACTGGCTGACCTAGAATTCACTATGTAGTCTCAGGTTGGCCTCGAACTCATGGCAGTCTTCCTGTCTCTGCCTCCACAGTGCTGGGATTAAAGGCTTGATCACCATGCCGGGCTCTCTGTTTTTCTTTATTATTTTCTTTTCTTTTCTTTTCTTTCTTTCTTTCTTTCTTTCTTTCTTTCTTTCTTTCTTTCCTTTCTCTTTCTTTCTTGCCTTTTTTTTTCTTTTTTTGTTTTTTTGAGGTAGGGTCTCACTGTAGCTCAGGCTGACCTGGAATTCACTATGGAGTCTCAGGGTGGCCTCAAAGTCATGGCAATCCTCCTACCTCTGCCTCCCAAGTACTGGGATTAAAGGTGTGCACCACCACGCCTGGCTTCCTTCCTTTCTTTTTTTTTTTTAATTTTTTAAAAAATATTTTTAGTTTTATTTATTTGAGAGAAGAAAAGAGGCCGAGTGAGAGAGAGTGAGAGAGAGAGAAAGAATGGGTACGCCAGGGCTTCCAGCCACTGCAAATGAACTCCAGATGCATGCGTCACCTTATACATCTGGCTTATGTGGATCCTGGAGAGTTGAACTGAGGTTCTTTGGCTTTGCAGGCAAGCGCCTTAACAGCTAAGCCATCTCTCCAGCCCTTTCTTTCTTTCTTTCTTCCTTCCTTCCTTTTTTTTTCTTTCTTTCTTTCCTTTCCGTTCTTTCTTTTTTCCTTTCTTTCTTTTTTTCTTTCTTTCTCTTCTTTCTTTCTGAGAGAAATAGAAAATGGCATGCCAGGGCCACTAGCCACAAATTCCAGATACATGTGCTACCCTGGGTATCTGGCTTGATGTAGGTTTTAGGGAATTGAACCCAGGTCTTTAGGCTTTGCAGGCAAGTGCCTTAACTGCCAAGCCATCTCTCCAGCTCTATTTTACTTTTGAGATAGAGTCTTGCTATGTAGCCCAGGCTGTCCTTGAACTTAGTCTCTAGAGTGCTGGGATTGTAGGCAATAACATCCACTGATTTTTTTTTTCAATATTGGGCCGGAGAAATGGCTCAGCAGTTAAAGACACTTGCTTGCAAAGCCTAACATCCTGGATTCAACTCCCCAGTACCCATGTAAAGCCAGACACAAAAAGTGTCACATGCATCTGCTGCTACAGTAGGCCCTGGTGCTCCTATATATATATATTTTTTGAGACAGGGTGTGTAGCCATTGCAGATAAACTGCCAGACTGGAAAGGAATAGTCAGGCTAGCTGGCCCATGAGTTCAGATTCTCCTTGCTCTGCCTCCTATTGTGGTGCATGCACCACTTTGCATCTGGCTTTATATGGGTGCTGGGGAATTGAACCTAGGCCTGCAGGTTTTGCAAGGGTCTTTAACTGTTGCTCTGTCTCCTCAGCCTTGGTCTTCTGCTTCTTACATAGGGTCTTGGGGATTGACTGGTATAGCTGAGATTGAGTGGTAAGCACTATCCATTGAGCTATCTCCCCAGCCCTGATTCTCTTTTCACTCTCTCTTTCCCTTTCTCCCACCTTTCCACCCTTCTTCCTTTCTTTCTTCATGCCGCTTAGGATTGAAACCAGGGCTTGTTCACCCCACCATGAAACTACATCTCAACCCTGATTCTTTGTGAAATACAGCTGTCCTCTGCTTTATTGCACATACTTATCACAGCTCATGTGAGGTCTGTGTGTGAGAACTACATTGCCTGGACCTCCGTGGGCTCCTTTCTGCTGACTGCCTTTCCCCTGGGTTTTAGACCTTAGTGTGTGGCTCTTGTATGTGCCTGGTTAGTTTGCATAGAATGTTCCACGTTGTGTGTTAAAAGGTATAACAATAGGGCTGGTGAGATTGCTCATGGTTTAGGCACTTGCCTGTAAGCCTAATGATATGGGTTTGATTCTCCAGGACCCATGTAAAGCCAGATGCACAAAATGGTACATGCATCTGGAGTTTGTTTGCAGCAGCTAGGAGCCCTGGTGGGCCTATTCTCTCTGTCTTTCTACTCTCTATCTCTCTCTGCTTGCAAATAAATAAAAATTAAAAAAAAAAAGGTATAGAAGGGCTGGAGATATGGCTTAGTAGTTAAGGCACTTGCCTGCAAAGCCAAAGGACCTTGATTCGATTTCCCAGGACCCATGTAAGCCAGATGTACAAGGTGGCGCATGTGTCTGGAGTTCATTTACAGTGGCTGGAGGTCCTGGCACACCCATTCTCTCTCTCTCTGCCTCTTTTTTTTTCTCTCTCTCAAATAAATAAATAAAATAAAAATAGTCAAAAAAGAAAGACATAGAAAAATTTGTTCGGTATGAAGATTTCCTCCAAAGAAGTTGATGACGATGAAGATTGCTTCTTATAGGTGGTTGGCAGAGTAGACACTCAAATCAGAACCTGACGTGGTAAAAGTAATTTTCAGTCTTGGTGACGTCTGGTCCAGGCACTTGTTTTCATCAGTTTGTCACTGCCCAGCCTGTGTGCTGTCCTGAACTGATCCTAACACGGCACTGGTAGTTTCGGTTCCTGTGGTGACATAGCAGGCCGGGGGCAAGGAATAGGCATGGGGATGGGCTGGAAGTGGCAGGATCGGAGGGAAGCAGCTTTTCTCCACTCTGTCTTGGCTCAGCCTCCCACTGCCTTCATCTCGCGCTGCACCCTCCACCCCCATCCACATTTCAAGCCACGTGCTTTCTGGCTCCCTAGAATTTCTCACTTCTGTGGTAGTGATTATTGCTCAGTTTCTGCAGAGTTGATTTTTGGGAAGTATGCCAGCACCTCATGCCATTCACCATCTTGGCAGGAACCAGAATCCCCTTCCAAGGTCTCACATTCATTCTAAGATCTTTTGTGGGCCTGTCAATTTTAGAAATGTGTATTCATCTTTCCTTGTCCAAAGGACTCAGAAATAAGGGTTACTGGTGATAGATTGGAAGGGTAGTTCAGTGGTAGAGTGTATGCTTAGAATGTGTGAAGGCCTGGGTTCAATGCCCAGTGCCAAATAGGTAAGTAATTGGTGAATATTTACTTTGCTTCTTCCAACTTATAGATGAATTTTAATAAATAAGACTTGAAAACAAACATATTTGGATCTGGAATGATGGCTTAGCAATTAAAGGCACTTGCTTGAAAAGCTTGCTGGCCTGCGTTTGATTCCCTGTACCTTACGTAAAGCCAGGTGCATAGAATTGGTCTGGAGTTCATTTGAAGTTCTAGCACATCTATACTTTCTCTCTCTCTTCTTGAAAATAATAATGTTTTTAAAAAGGAGCACAGTTGAGCATGGTGATGCATTCCTTTAATCCTAACACACAGGGGGAGGCTGAGGTAGAAGGATCTCCAGGAGTTCAAGGCCAGCCTGGGACTACAGAGTAAATTCCAAGTCAGTCTGGGCTAGAGTGAGACCCTGCCTCAAAACAAACAAAAAGAGTACTTTTTGCACTATTTGATTTATAACCAGTATTGTATTTTATTGTTTTGGCTTTTCAAGATAGGGTTTTGCTCTAGCCTAGGCTAACCTGGAATTTACTATGTAGTCTCAGGGTGGCCTCGAACTCATGGTGATCTCCTGCCTCTGGAGTTCTGGGATTAAAGGCATGTGCCACTATGCCCAGCTATAAGCAGTATTTTAAATTTTTTATTAATTTTTTTGTTCATTTTTATTTATTTATTTGAGAGTGACAGAGAGAGAAAGAGGCAGAGAGAGAGAGAGAGAGTGAAAGAGAATGGGTGCGCCAAGGCTTCCAGCCACTGCAAGCAAACTCCAGACCCGTGCACCCCCTTGTGCATCTGGCTAACGTGGGACCTGGAGAATTGAGCCTCGAACCGGGGACCTTAAGCTTCACAGGCAAGCACTTAACTGCTAATCCATCTCTCCAGCCCTTAACTTTTTAAATTTATTTTTTATTTATTTTTATTTTTTATTTATTTGAGAGAGAGAGAGAGAGAGAGAGGGAGGCAGAGAGACAGAGAGAGGGAGAAAGAGAAAGAGAATAGGTGCACCAGGGCCTCCAGCCACTGCAAACGAACTTCAGACGCATGCACCACCTTGTGCATCTGGCTTACGTGGGTCCTGGGGAATTGAACCTGGGTCCTTTGGCTTTGCAGGCAAATGCCTTAACCACTAAGCCATCTCTCCAGCCCCCAGCCCTTAATTTTTTTTTTTTAACTTTAGATTTTCAAGATAGGGTCCCACTCTAGCCAGGCTGACTTGGAATTCACTATGTAGTCCCAGGCTGGCTTCAAACTCACAGTGATCCTCCTACCTCTGCTTCTTGAGTGCTGGGATTAAAGGCATTTTTTGTTTATTTATTTATTTACTTATTTATTAGAGAGAATAAGAGAGAGAAAGGCAGAGAGAGAGAGGATGAGCTCGCCAGAGCCTCTAGCCATTGCAAACAAACTCCAGACAGTGCACTTAGGGCTCGAGAGATGGATCAATGGTTAAGGCACTTGCTTGCAAAGCCTAAGGACTCGGGTTTGATTCCCTAGTACTCATGTAAGCCAGATGCACAAGGTGGCACATGTGTCTGGAGTTTGTTTGCAGTGGCTAGAGGCCCTGGTGCACCTATTCTCTTTCTCTCTACCTGCCTCTCTCAAATAATTTTTTTTTTTTTTCCCAAGGTAAGGTCTCACTCTGGCCCAGGCTGACCTGGAATTCACTATGTAGTCTCAGGGTGGCCTCGAACCCATGGCGATCCTCCTACCTCTGCCTCCCAAGTGCTGGGATTAAAGGCATGCGCCACCATGCCCGGCTTTCAAATAAATAATTTTAAAAATCATTTTAAAGTTATACAAGCACTTGGTCATCGTGGCACACACCTTTAATCCCAGCACTTGGTAGGCAAAGTTAGAGGATTGCCATGAGTTTGAGGCCAGCCTGGAACGACTACAAAGTGATTTCCAGATCCACCTGGGCTAGAGTGAGATCCTACCTCAAAAAAAAAAAAAAAAAAAAACAAAAAAACTAAACACCTCAAAAATTAGTATTTAATTCAACATCTTAACCTGGGAGAAACAAAAAAATTGTCTTCATGTAACATACTCTTATACTTTATATTTCAGAATTATCTAATTTTTAATCCAACAAATAATAAGGAATTGGTGAGCAACAGTAAAACACAGACAATATATTATTCATGGGTAAGTAAAAATATTTTTGTTTGCTTTAAATGCAGGAATAAGCATTTGTTTATTCTTCTAATACAGATGTTTTGGTAAAAAATAATTTAGTATGTATTTAGGAAGCAATGAACACATTAAAACATTTTGATTTAATTGTGATATTTATCTTAACCCCATTGGAAATTAGCATATTAAATCAGAAGCAGATAATTAAATTGCATTTCATTTTTAAAAGCAACGAAGCAAATATTTATTTGAATATATTTAACAGAGCCAAATGATGGTTTCTTTGAGACCTTGGACTTTAGTCCCTTTTAGAAAGGAATTCCAGGCTGGAGAGATGGCTTAGCAGTTTAGGCACTTGCCTGCAAAGCCAAAGGATCCAGGTTTGATTTCCCAGGACACGTAAGCCAGATGCACAAGGGGTGCATGTGTCTGGAGTTTGTTTGCAGCGGCTGAAGGCCCTGGCGCACCCATTCTCTCTCTCTATCTGCCCCTTTCTCTCTCTCTCTCTCATAAATAAAATAAACAAATAGGAAGGAATTCACAAACATCAGCAATATATATACCAATGCAGAATTAAAGAGACATCCAAAGTTAAACAGAGTTACCATGACTCAAACTTGACAAGAGGTGTTCACATAGACAGTGCTGTACAGATATGCAGCAGCAGCACTGTTCACAACGAGCAAAAGCTAGAAAGACACTGAATGGGCATCAGTCCACGAGTAAGTAAACAAGATGTGGTCAGTGCAGACAGTGGGACGTTGCTGTGTATGGCACTGGACTTGGTATAACGTGAATAAGCACCAGAACCACAGGGCTTAAATAAAAGCAGCATGACATAAAAATGTCACAAACCATGATTCCATTGATCTAGAATGTTAGAAACTGGGTGTTGGAATAGGAAAATCAATAGAGACTGAGAGTAGACTCACGGGGTCAGGGCCTGGGGAGAGGGGATATGGAAAGTGACTGCTTGGTGGTTGTGAAGGTCTCCTTTTGGGGTGATGAAAATGTCTTTTATTCTAGATGGAAGTGCCAGTTGACAGCATTGTGAATATAATAAATGCCATGTGGACACCTTAAAGTTATTTATTTTTTTAAATAAGATTGCTCTTTTTTATATACTTGTTTTTATTTATTTGCAAGAGAGAGCCAGACAGAGAAAGAGAGACAGAGAGAATGGGCACACCAGGGCTTCTAGCCACTGCAAATGAACTCCAGATGAATGAATGCACCACTTACGTGGGTACTGGGAAATTGAACCGGGGTCTTTAGGTTTTGCAGGCAAGTGCCTTAACCTCTGGGTTATCTCTCCAGGCCACCTTAAAGTTATTAATGGTAACCAGGCATGGTGGCAGCACTTGGGAGGCTGAGGTCAGAGGATTACTGTGAATTTGAGGCCAGCCTAGGCTACAGAGTGAATTCTAGATCAGCCAGGGATAGAATGAGACTCTACCTAAAAAAAAAAAAAAAAAAAACTGGGCTGGAGGGATGGTTTAGCAGTTAAGGCATTTGCCTGCAAAACCAAAACCCAGGTTTAATTCCCCAGAACCCACGTTAGTCAAATGCACAAGGGGCGCACGATTCTGGAGTTCATTTGCAGTGGCTAGAGGCCCTGGCGTGCCCTTTCTCTCCTTCTCTCTCTCTCCCTCTTTCTCTGTCAAATAAATAAATAAATATTTTTTTTAAAAAAGAAAGAAAAAGAGAGCCAGGCGTGGTGGCGCACGCCTTTAACCCCAGCACTCGGGAGGCAGAGGTAGGTGGATCGCCGAGAGTTCGAGGCCAGCCTGAGACTACATAGTGAATTCCAGGTCAGCCTGGGCTAGAGTGAGACCCTACCTTGAAAAACCGAAAAAAAAAAAAAAAAAAAAAAAAAAAGAGAGAGCGAGAGAAAGAAAGTTACTAATGGTTAATATGTTAAGTATAATTTACCTTAAAAAATGTAAACCAAGGGCTGGAGAGATGGCTTAGTGGTTAAGTGCTTGCCTGTGAAGCCTAAGGACCCTGGTTCGAGGCTCGATTCTCCAGGACCCACGTTAGCCAGACGCACAAGGGGGCACATGCGTCTGGAGTTTGTTTGCAGGGGCTGGAAGCCCTGGCACGCCCATTCTCTCTCTCTCTCTCTATCTGCCTCTTTCTCTCTCTGTCACTCTCAAATAAATAAATAAAAGTGAACAACAAAAAGAATTTTAAAAAAAATGTAAGCCAAGCCAGGTGTGGTGGTGCATACCTTTAATCCCAGCACTCAGGAGGCAGAAGTAGGAGGATTACCATGAGTTTGAGGCACCGGGAAGTGAGACCTTACCTCAAAAAGTAAAAAAAATAAAGAAAGAAAGGATACCAAAAACAAAACCTGGTTGTCTATGATACTAATATTTATTTATTTTGGTTTTTTGAATCAAGGTCTCACTGTAGTCCAGACTGACCTGGAATTCACTGTGTAGTCTCAGGGTGGCCTCGAACTCACAGTGATCCTCCTACCTCAGCCTCCTGAATGCTGGGATTAAAGGCGTGAGCCACCACGCCCGACTTTATCTTTCTTTATTTAAAAAAAAAAAAACACATTTTTTATTTGAGAGAGAGTCATAAAGAGGAGAGTGAGTATGGGCATGCCAGGCCTCACTACAAACAAAGTCCAGACACATGCACTATGTGCAACTGGCTTTACATGGGTGCTGGGGAATCGAACCCAGGCCGTCAGGCTTTCAGGCTTTACAAGCAAGCACCTTTAGCTGCTTAGCCATATCTCTATCCCCTCCTAATGTCTTTTCAAAAGAATCAAAAACAGGGTCCAGACACCTGTACACCAGGTTCAGAGCAGCATTATTCACAGAAGCCAAGACGTAGGTTGGAACCACCCAGGACCCATGGATGGATGAATGGATCAAGAAATGTGGTCCATATTTTTGTTTTAAAGCCTTATTAATATAAAATTCAAGTTTGTATTAACTATTACAAAAAGTCACAATCAGGGCAGGAGAGATTGCTTAGCAGTTAACGCACTTGCCTGCAAAGCGTAAGGACCCAGGTTCAGTTCCCCAGTACCCACGTAGGTCAGATGCCCTAGGTGGCGCCATGTGTCTAGAATTCACTTGCAGTGGCTAGAGGCCATGACGCATCCATTCTCTCTCTGCCTCTTCCCCCCTCTCTCTCTCAAATAAATAAATAAATAAATAAATAAATAAGTCACAGTCATTTGTGTTTTTTCTTTTGTAAAATGTATTTGCTTGTCTTTTGGAATATTCTTTTAGGTGTTCTCCAAGGCAGCAAGTCTCTGGTCCTGTTTAGATATATTTATTTTGATTTAGCTATTGCATAGAACCTGTTCTGGAAATCTGGTCTTTTTAATAGTGATTATTTTCTCTCTGTTTATCAGTTTGAAGAGAAAGAAATGCTTTCCTACAGCGCTCCACTTTTAACAGAAAAAGTGAGTATGCTTGGTGTATTTTTAAACATGAAATTCTGTGCAGGGGAAATATGTGAGGCAAGCTTAGTCACTTGGTACAATGCTTTGTTTGTCTTAAACCACTGGGAAGTCATTAGAAAAATTTTCCTGGGCTCTTTTGTTGTTGTTTGAGGCAGGGTCTCACTGTAGCTGCAGCTCAGGTTAACTGGAACCACTCCGCAGCCCAGGCTGGACTCAAACTCACTGTGATGCTCCAGGATTATGAGTGCCAGGAGTTGTAGGCATGTGGCTACCACGCCCAGCTTACTGAGTCTTTGATTCATATTGAATTGTCAGTGAAAATAGTGGAGGTACTGTTAAAAATAAAATGTTACACAGGCTGGGGAGATGGCTTAGCAGTTAAGGCGCTTTCCTGCAAAGCCAAAGGACCCAGGTTCGATTCCACAAGACCCTTGTAAACCAGATGCACAATGGGGTGAATGCATCTGGAGTTCATTTGCAGCGCCTGGAGCCTCTGGCACACCCATTCTCTCCACCTGCCCCCCCATAACTAAATAAAATAAAAATAAACACTTTAAAAAATGTTACAGAGCAATAATTCACTATTATGAGAAGATATCTTGGAATTTGACAGGCTAGTGTGTATGTACACACTGACCAAGAGTAAGAGTTAGTGTGAATTGGTATAAGTGGAACATAAAAGGATCCCTTGTGAAGATGCTGTTTCAGAATGATAAACAATATTGGGTATTGAGATTTTTTGTTTGTTTGTTTGTTTGTGGATGGGCTTGCTCTAGCCCAGGCTGACCTGGAATTTACTCTGTAGTGAATTGGCGATTCTCCTACCTCTGCCTCCTGAGTTCTGGGATTAAAAGTGTGCACCACTATGCCTGGCTTGGGTATTGAGATTTTTTTAATTTTCTTTTTTTTTGCTTTTTGTTTTTTTGAGGTAGGGTCTCACTCTAGCCCAGGCTGACCTGGAATTCACTATGTAGTCTCAGGGTGGCCTCGAACTCACAGCGATCCTCCTACCTCTGCCTCCCAAGTGCTGGGATTAAAGGCATGTGCCACCACACCTGGCTGGTATTGAGATTTTTAATATTTTATTTTTATTTATTTACTTGAGAGAGAGAAAGAGGCAGATGAGAGAGAGAGAAAGAGAGGGAGGAGGGGAGGATGGGTGTGCCAGGGCTATTAGCTACTGCAAAGGAACTCCAGATGCATGTGCCACCTTGTGCATCTGGCGAATGTGGTTACTGGGGAATTGAACCTGGGCTCTTATGCTTTGCAGGCAAGCCCCTTAACCACTAAGCCATTTTTCCAGCCTGGGTATTGAGATTTTTAAGAACCGATAGGGGTTGGGGAGATGGCTCAGTGGTTAAGAGTGCTTGTCTCTTAAGCATGAGGACCTAGAAGGGCTTGAGACTACCTGAGTTTAACTCCCCAGAGTCCCTGTCAAAAAGCTGGGCATGGGGCTGGAGAGATGGCTTAGCAGTTAAGGTGCTTGCCTGCAAAGCCAAAGGATCCAGGTTTGATTCCCCAGGACCCACCTAAGCCAGATGCATAAGGTGTCACACATATCTGGAGTTCATTTCCAGTGGCTGGAGGCCCTGGCTGTGCCCATTCTCTCCTCTCTCTTCCTCTTTCAAATAAATAAGTAAAGCTAAAAAATATATATTTTTAAAGCTGGCCATGGCCTCACACATCTGTAACCTCAGTCATGGGGATCAGAGTCCAAAAAATCACTGGGGCTTGCTGACCAAAACCAGCAGCTCCAGGTTGAGCAAGGATGAGCAATAGAGAAGGACACCCAAAGTCCTCTGGTTTCAACACGCATGGAGCATGTACATCTGCACACACACGTACATATGCCGCACATAACACACCATACCACACACACACACACACACACACACACAAGAAGAAACAGGAAGGTGGAAAACTGTATATCTAGTCAGCATTTCCTCTTGCCTGCTTACTTTAGCTACTTTGTCTGGTGTGGAACTTGAGTCCTGTCTCTGCTAGCATTTCTTTCTCCTTCCCTCCATCCCTTCCTTCCTTCCTTTTATTTATCATTATTTGTTTTTTCGAGGTAGGGTCTCACTCTAGCCCAGGCTGACCTAGAATTCACTCTGCATTCTCAGGGTAGCCTTGAACTCACAGCGATCCTCCTACCTCTGCCTCCCAAATGCTGGGATTAAAGGTGTGCGCCACCACACCCAACCCTCCCTTTGAGATATTTTGAGGCAGGGTCTCACTCTAGCCCAGGCTGATCTGAAATTTCATTCTGTAGTCCCAAACTGGCCTTGAACTCACACTGATCCTCCTACCTCTGCCTCCTGAGTGCTGGGATTAAAGCCGTGTGCCACCACACCTGGCTACCAAACTTTTATTTTTTTATTTGAGAGAGAAAGAGGCAGAGAGGAGGGAGAGAGAGAGAGAATGGGGGTGCCAGGGCCTTCAGCCACTGCAAACAAACTCAGATGTGTGCGCCCCCTTGTGTGCAACGGTTCTGATGCCAGACTAACCAGCTTCCTTCCAGCTCCCTGGCTCTGGCCTTGAGCAAGTTGCTTAAACTTTCCATGTCACTGTTTTCTTCTTTATAAAATGAGGGCTATTAGTGGCTAGTCAGTGAAACTTTCTGTGCGACACTGCACATTTGCATCACTGCGCATCTGGCAACATGGGACCTGGAGATTTGAACATAAATTCTTAGGCTTCTCAGGCAAATGCCTTAACTGCTAAGCCATCCTTCCTCTGCCACATTTTCAACTGGTCAGTGAATCTTGCTTTGTATAGATACCATATTTAATTTATAACATTAGGGCTGGGGAAATGGCTTAGTGGTAAAGACATTTGCCTACTAAGCCTAAGGACCCCAGTTCAACTCCCCAGGACCCATGTAAGCCAGATGCACAAGGGGGCACATGTGTCTGGGGTTCGTTTGCAGTGGCTAGAGGCCCTTGGGGTCCCATTCTCTCTTTCTATCTGCCTCTTCCTCTCTTTCTCAAATAAATAAAAATATTTAAAAATATAAGATTAGTTTATTTGCTGCGGTTCTTTTGTGGGGTGGGTGGGCTTCAGGCAAACAAGGCAAGTGTTTGAGCTAAACCTGTAGCCTAGCCCAACACTGACTACCAACAGGGAGCTCACAACCAGTGGTGCTCTAGCTCATGCCTAAATGAAGCTCATCTGAAACCCGTATTTCCCCCATGAGGCTCATTGTAGCATTTTTGCACTATTAGCACTAGATAGTACTTCAGCACCATGGGGAGTTAAAACACTGAAGTCACCAGCCAAAAGCACCAAAAGAAACATCAACACCCAGCACTAAACAGACCACAAAGGGACCTGTTTGCAAGGCGATCTAAAGTAAGGAAGGGCATCTTCTTGTTTGACCTCACCTGGGAAAGTACATGTCAGGTGAATCAAAGTTTTTGCCAGTCCGCACATACTCATGTCTGCAAGTAACTGTGAAATACTGTATATTCACTTGAAGGTCACAAATAGCAAGTAGGTGAATTCATAAACACAGAATCTGCAAACGATGAGCTCTGACTGCAATCAGAAATGGTAAGCCATCTCGTATTGGAGCGGCGCTGCTTTGAGGAAGAACTTGACACTCTTCTTTGACCCATTACTTTTTTACTGATCCTTTCATGCTCAAGTCCAAAGTGACAAACCCTGACGTGCTCTTTGAATATTGAATTGGTGAGCAGACTTGATGTATCTTATGACAGATTGCTGAGTTTCATTCATTCAGTTGTTCCGTAAACTCATCAAGGGGCTTTATAACAGTTCTGGGCTTTTTGTATATTTTATTTCTGAGACATTGCCTAAGAGCAATGACTTAATGCCTTGTTTATTTTATATAAAACAAATTTAATAAGGAGTCTTGTTGGAATTTCTGTGGTAAGTGCTTAAAAAATTTGTACTCTTGGGACAATATCTTATGATCAAATGACAGAGTAATTATTTTATATTTTATATCTAGAGCATACTTTCACTCATGACAGACTATCATATTAAAAAATATTTCATGTAGCCAGGCATGGTGGCACATGTCTTTAATCCCAGCACTTGGGAGGCAGAGGTAGGATTACCGAGAGTTCTAGGCCACCCTGAGACTACATAGTGAATTCCAGGTCAGCCTGGACTAGAGCGAGACTGCCTCAAAAAACAAAAACAAATATATATATATACATTTATATAGATATATATTTCCATGCAGAGAAGGAAAGAGACAGACACACAGAGAATGGGCACACCATACCTGCAGCCACTGCAAAGCAAATTCCAGACGCATGTGCCACTTTGTGCATCTGTGAGTACTGGAGAATCAAACCTGGGTTGTTAGGCTTTGCAGACAAGCACCCTTACTGAGCCATGTCTCCAGTACCCAGACTATCATTTTATCAGTACTGCTCTAAAACTTCCATAAGAGAGGCTGGCCAGGTACAGACAGTGCTTAACCACTCTTTCAATTGCTTTAAACAAGCAGTTTAATGCTCTTAGTGAACCAGTCCAGGCTCAGTACTATGCAGACCATGGCTATCCATGGGAAGACAGCTTTTAGTAACTTCTGCTCTTTTTTCTCTTTTTTTCCCCCATTGTATTTCAGCATAATATTATAAAATGTCATATTCATACATGTTTTGTTTTAGATTTATTTCCAGCCATAACTTACAACCTGTCTTTGAAACACAGACATTCAACAAGCTCGTGGGAAAATTCAGCCAGTCTGTCTTTCATTTGAACTTAACACAAATCCTCTCTGCAACGATGGAAGGGAAGCTGGTTGTCTGGGATATCCACCGTCCACGGTCATCTTCCACCCTTTTAAACCTTCCCTATATCAAGGCTTGTAAATTGATCCATTTACAGAAAGAGAGCATTACCGTGCTCACGACAGTTGACAGGTAACTAACCATGTTAAAAAACAGCTTGGAATGATGATTATAAAAGCATTTGAGAACTCTTTTTGTACACGTATTGGTATATACATAGAGTATTTCTGGGGAGAGTGTAATTGATTGACTCAGAAAAATAACCCAGAGCCAGGCCATGGTGGGGCATGCCTTTAATCCCAGCACTCGTGGCAATCCTGCTACCTCAGCCTGCCGAGTGCTGGGATTACAGGCATGTGGAACTCTTTGATTTTGAGAGGCTATGAGGATTAAAAGATGATCATTACAAGATTCCCATAGAATCCAGGTGTGGTAACTCACACCTTTAATGCCAGTGCTTAGGAGGCTGAGATAGAAGGATCTCTGTGAGTTCGAGGCCAGCCTGGGCTACAGCATGAGTTCTAGGCTATCCTGACCTAGAATAAGACCCTGCTTGAAAAAAGAAAAGAGAAAAAGAAAACCTCCAGTGGAATAGGGTTTGCATTCTAGCTGCATCTCAGTCTTACTGGGTGACCTTGAGTGAGGGGCTCAACCTTGCCAAATCTGCATTTAACATCTGTAAAATAGCCTGAACAATACAGTCTCTCTCAGATTTTATGAGGGGGCCACAAGACAAGGCATAAAATTGTTACATAGCCTGGCACACGGGGAGCCATCAGTAGTGTGTTAGAGAAGTTTGTGGAAAAGTGGAGAAAATGTCTAACGACAAGGACATTCCTGTATGTTAGCTCGAGTCTCTGTGCGTCCGCTTTCACACAGCCTGTCAGCTCCCCCTTGCCTCTCCCTTGATGCGAGGGAACATGCGGTTCCAGCGTGCTTTCACAAGGAGATAGGCAAATTATGACTCTCACTGGTGTGGTGGAACTGCACAGTAACTTTGAGTTAGTGGGGTTCGGGCCCCTTGCAGACCAGACCTGGGTTTTCTTCTCTTCATGGCTAAGTGAAACCCAGCCAGGACCCCTGAGCCCCAGAAAGGAAAAGGTCTCTGAAAACACTCAGCCGCCTTGCCGCTTCTGCCCAGCAGAGGGCAGTGAGAGCAGTTCTAGCCAATTACTCTGCCCACCTGCCTTGCTTGTTAATCAGAAATCTTGTTTAATCACTCTGCATAACATATGAGAAAATTCACTTCCCTTCTCCCCCTGTGATTAGAATTGTGTCAGAATGCTTTTTAAAAAGCCCATTTGGAATATATCCGAGGAGTGGAGAGAAAAGCCATTTCGTCATGCAGCTCTGCCTTTGCCTGTGATGAGTGGACAGGGTTTACGATTGTTCCAACAGCAGCGCCTGTCCTATAAAGCAGATTGTGTCCCACTGCCAGCCGTGTGATTTCAGGACTGGTCGATTGACTCCATTGTCATCTGCAGTCATATGGCAGGAATGTAAATCATGGCCCACAGCGTGGCGTGTGGCTGACCTTGGAGGTCAGGAGGAGTGTATCACAGTGTGAGCTTTGCTTAGGACACACCTGGTACTCTAGCCCTGGGACCTTGATAGGTATACCTCATGTGATATGTGAGTTATACTTATCCTAAAGGGTTATCCATCATTTATCTGAGATTCAAATTTAACTAAACCCTGTGTGGTTATTTATCATATCTGGCATGTAGGTTTTGAGCAATTGTTTTTGTTTGTTTGTTTTTGGTTTTCAAGGTAGAGTCTCACTCTATCCCAGGCTGACCTGGAATTCACTATGTAGTCTCAGGGTGGCCTTGAACTCATGGCAATGCTCCTACCTCTGCCTCCCGAGTGCTGGGATTAAAGACATGCGCCACCACACCCAGGCTTTGAGCAAAATTTTTAATTTCTCTGGCCCTTGGTGTCCCAGCCAAAGCCACCTCACTGAGAACTACTGCATAAAGCATTACCACACCCAAATCCAGAGCCTGACAACACCAGGTGTTCACTAGGTGGTACTTGTGGGCTGGGAAGATGGCTCAGTGGTTAAAGACACCTGCTTGCAAACCTGTTAGCCCACGTGCAGTCTTCCTCAGTGCCCACATAAAGCCAAAGAGGAATGGTGCACGAGTCTGTAACCCCAGCGCCCTGCAGTAATGGGAAGTGGAGTCAGGAGAATCAGGAAGCTGACGGGCAAACAGCTGCGGCAAAACAACAGGAAGGCCTGTCTCCAGGGAAGGTGGACGGGAAGAAGTACCCAAGGTTGTCCTCGGACCTCCATGTGCACACTGTGGCTGGCGCGTGTCTCTCTCTCTCTCTCTCACACACACACACACTAATAAAATAAAAAGGTGATGGTACTTGCTATTATCGTTATTTAACAAACTAATTGTTATTCTCCATTTCAGCTACCTTGTCACGGGTGACATTAAGGGTAACATTAAGTTCTATGATCACACCCTATCCATCATTAATTGGTACAGTAACTTCAATCTGAGTGCCATAAAGACCCTGTCATTTTCAAAGACCCCAGCAAGTCCTCCCACGGAGGAATCTAACTTTCCTCCAGACTGTACCTTAAAAGGTGACTTTTTTGTTGTAAGGTAAGTTGTTAACAAATCTGGTCACATAGATGGTCAAAAAATTGCTAATGTTCCTTCTCATTAGCATGGACTGAAAGGTTCCTCTTGTGGGCTGGAAGGGATGGCTTAGCGGTCAAGGTGCATGCCTGCGAAACCTAGAGACCCAGGTTCGATTCTTCAGGTCCCACGTAAGCCAGATGCACATGGTGGCTCATGCATCTGGAGTTCGTTTGCAGTGGCTAGAGGCCCCGGGGCGCCATTCTCTCTCTTTCTCTCTCCAATAAATAGAAATAAATCTTAAAAAAAAAAAAAAGGAAAAGAAAGGTTCCTCTTGTTCTTAAGATGCAAAGCTGAGGGAACTCTCTTTCCTTACCCTTAATGTCATCTTTCATCTGGCCTGCACATGGTTCTCCTTGGCTGGTTGCAATCACAACAGGGTCACTTTTTAAAATAGGTAAACAGACTGGGTGTGGATCACTGTGAGTCTGAGGCCATCCTGTGCTACAGAGTGAGTTCCAGGTTTTAAAAAGATCAAAAATAGGGCTGGAGAGATTGATAAGCAGTTAAGGCGTTTGCCTGCAAAACCAAAGGATCCTGGTTCGATTCTCCAGGACCCACATAAGCTAGATGTGCAAGGGGGCGCATGCATTTGGAGTTTGTTTACAGTGGCTGAAGGCCCTGGCGTGCTTTTTCTCTCTTTCTGCCTCTTTCTCTGTATTAAATAAATAAATTATATTTTTTAAAGAAAAAGATCAAAAATAAACTCAAAAATTATATATATATATATATATATATGTATATATATATATACACACACACACATATATCCACCAAAAATTGGGCCAGATGTGGTGGCCCACGCTACTAATCCCATCACTTGGGAGGCAGAGGGAGGAGGATCAGCATGAGTTCAAGGCCACCCTGAAATTATAGTGAATTTCAGGTCAGCCTGAGCCCGAATGAGACCCTACCTTGAAAAAACAACAAAAAATTATATTGAAAAAGATCAAAAAAGAAATTAAACATTATTTTTAAAATATTTTATTATTTATTTATTTATTTGAGAAAGAGAGAGAGAGAGAGAGAACGGGCATGACAGGGCCTCCAGCTGCTGCAAACTCTGCAAACTCCAGTGCATGTGCTGCCTTGTGCCTCTGGCTTTATATATGTACTAGGGAATCGAACCTGGGTCCTTTGGCCTTGTAGGCAAGCACCTTAACTGCTAAACCATCTCTTCTGCCCTTAAACATTATTTTGATTTTTTAAAAATAATTATTTATTTGAGAGAGAGAGAAAGAGGCAGATAAAGAATGGGTGCGCCAGGGCCTCCAAACACTGCAAACAAACTAGACACTTGTGCCACCTTATGCATCTGGCTTATGTGGGTCCTGGAGAATTGAACCTGGGTCCTTAGACTTCGCAGGCAGGTGCCTTAACCACTAAGCCGTGTCTCCAGCCTATTTTAGTTTTTTGGGGGACAAGCCCAACAGATTGGCCTTTTTTTATGTGTGTGTGAGAGAGAGTTGGCATGCCAGGGCCTCCAGCCACTGTAGTCAAACTCCACACATGTTTACCACCTTGTGCGCATGCTGTCACCTGTGCTTCTGGCTTATGTGGGATCTGGAGAATAGATCATGGGTCCTTAGACTTCACAGGCAAGTGCCTTAACCGCTAAGCCATCTCTCCAGCCCTTAAGAATTATTTTAATATTAAGAACCCTGAGTAACTGGAAGCTGGACAGTCCTTATCCCTGCACTCTCATTTTTGTTGAGCCTGGAGTCCTTGACTATGGGTTGGTCTCTTTTCTTGGAGCTGAGCATGTCCTACTGAGGTTAAAGGCACTGGATAATTAATAGCCATAACATTTCAAGACTGAATTATCTGTGAGTCTGCTTAATTACCCTTTCAGTCTTTATGGGCACATCTGTATGTGTGCACCCAACTCCATATTTGCATACACAAATGAATATTTGCATGTGTAGATTAGCTCATTGTACAACTGACTGTCCATCTGCATACTTAATGACTCAATTTACATGTAGAAAAGTGGGCTTTTTTCACTTGCAAATGGAGACTGTTTGGGTATTGGTGGTATATTTTTGGAGATGTTGGGTTAATAATGTCACCAAATTACAGACGACAGAGACAGTTCATAAGCAATTAGGAGCAGAATAGCTGGCACGCCTCATTCCCTGCAAACACTAAAACTGTTTGGTCTCTCCTTGGCAAACAGAAATTTTATCATTGGAACATATGATGCCACGGTGTACCACTTAACGGCAGATGGCACCAAACTTGAGAAACTCTTCAAAGAGCCCAAGGATGCCATTTGTGCCATTGCCTGCCACCCATACCAACCCCTTATTGCTATTGGGAGCATCTGTGGGATGATCAAAGTATGGGATTACGAAACCAAGAAGTACCTTTTCAGCAGAGTCTTCGAGAAGGGGCTTGGAGTGCAGAGTCTGACCTATAACCCTGAAGGTACTGTCACTTCTCTAACCTATGATCAATTCTAAATCAGAAACGCGCCCACAAACCAGGCATGGTGGTGCATGCTTTTAATCTCAGCACTTGGGAGGCAGAGGTAGGAGGATCGCC
The DNA here is from genome assembly GCA_036346955.1 of Dipus sagitta. NCBI lineage: Eukaryota > Metazoa > Chordata > Mammalia > Rodentia > Dipodidae > Dipus > Dipus sagitta. The sequence continues at coordinate 27,366,529 of CM070782.1, forward strand.
ATGAGTTCAAGGCCACCCTGAAACTACATAGTGAACTCCAGGTCAGCCTGAGCTAGAGTGAGACTTTACCTCACACACACACACACACAAAAAAAAAAAACAAAAAGAAAACCCACAGAGCTGGACAGATGGCTGAATGATTAAGGTGCTTGCCTGTAAAGCCAAAGGACCCAGGTTTGATTACCCAGGACCCACATAAGCCAAATACACAAGGTGGCACATATGTCTGGAGTTCGTTTGCAGTGGTTGGTGGCCCTGGTGTGCTCATTTTCTCTCTCTCCGCATCTTTCTCTCTCTTCAAATAAGTAGATAAAAATAATTTAAAAACACCCAGCCACCAGGGCTGTGCTCTTAGCTGTCACCACTCAAGGAACTTACCTTCCCTCCCTCCTGTGTCCAGGCACTCTGCCCTAAGTGTCTTGCTTTTAGGAGCTGGAGAGAAGGCTCAGCAGTGAAAGCGCTTGTCTCCAAAGTGTCTTGCTTTTCACTTGATTTTCCATCTGGAGACTGACAGTTGTGTTTGTTGCTGTCTCCTCCCCACCCACATTAAAAACTGCTGCAGACACTATTTCTAAAACAAATGAAGTCTTTTTTTTTGTGTGGGGGGGGTTCGAGGTAGGGTCTCACTCTAGCCCAGGCTGACCTGGAATTCATTAGGTAATCTCAGGGTGGCCTCCAACTCATGGAGACCCTCCTACCTCTGCCTCCTGAGGGCTGGGATTAAAGGCGTGTGCGCCACCACGCCCGGCAAATGAAGTCTTTTTTAAAACTACCATTGGGTTTAAGCCAGGCTTGGTGGTGCAAGCCTTTAATCCCAGCCCTCAGGAGGCAGAGGTAGGAGGATTGCCATGAGTTCGAGACCACCCTGAGAATACAGAGTTAATTCTAGGTCAGCCAGAGCTAGAGTGAGACCCTACCTTGAAAAACCAAAAACAAACAAACAAAAAAACCAAAAAACTACCATTGGGCTGGAGAGATGGCTTAGTGGTTAAGACATTTGCCTGTAAAGCCAAAGGACCAAGGTTTGGTTCTCCAGGACCCACGTAAGCCATATGCACAAGTTGGTACTTGTGTCTGGAGTTTATTTGCAGTGGCTGGAGGCCCTGGCATGCTCATTCTCTTTCTCTATCTGCCTCTCTCCTTCAAATAAATAAATAAAAATATTTTTAAAAGCCAGGCATGGTGGCACATGTGTTTAATCCCAGCACTTGTGAGGTAGAGGTAGGGGGATTGCCATGAGTTTGATTACATAGTAAATTTCAGGTCAGAATGGGCTACAGTGAGACCCTATCTTAGAAAAAAAAATTTTAAACCAAGGCTAGAGAGATGGCTTAGCTGTTAAGGTGCTTGCCTGAGGAGCCTAAGGACGTAGGTTCGACTCCTCAGAACCCGTGTAAGCCAGATGCACAAAGTGACACATGCACACAGGTTGCACAGGTGCACAAGGTGGTGTATGTGTCTGGAGTTCATTTTTAGTGGCTAAGTCCCTGGTGCTCCAGTTCTCTCTCTTTTGCTATCGTTCTCTTACTCTCTCATAAATAAAAATAAATTAAATAAAAAACACCATTGTTCTTGGGTTTGTCATTTCAGGAGCCCTGCTTGGAGCTGGCTTCACAGAGGGTACTGTTTACATTCTTGATGCAATGTCTTTAGAAAGTGAAAGCCCAGAGCCTTTCAAATATTCCAGAACCAGCGTGACTCATGTGTGCTTTTCACATGACTCCAAGTATATGGCAACTGCTGTAAGTACTTCCATGTGTCCAGTGACTGAGAGCTCTTACTGAAGGCGAGAGGCGTTTGGGGCAGGCAAGGGCGATGAAAATGCTCAAAGTTCTGATGATGGGTGCATAACTGTTAACATATTAACATACACCATTGATCTGGGCGTGGTGGCACACGCTTTTAATCCCAGCGCTCAGAGGCAGACGTAGGAGGATCAGTGTGAGTTCAAGACCACACTGAGACTACATAGTGAATTCCAGGTCAGTCTGAGCTAGAGTGACACTCTACCTAGAAAAAACAAACAAAAACAACATATATATATATATATATATATATATATATATATATATATACACATATACATATACATATATATATCACTCATTAAGCTGTATACCTTAAATGGGTGTGGTAGACCTCTCATACAAGGAAAGAGGGAGAGAGGAAGACTTGCCTGTGGACAAGAACAGGGCCTCAGAACGTCCAGATTTGGATTCTGCAGCCTCGAAGGCTGGTGGCTTGTTAGGCTCCTGGGACCCTAACTGTGCATCTGCCCTTCCATCTTTTCAGTTCATTATTTTTTAAATATTTTTTTACATTTTATTTTATTTGTATTTGTGTACTTGAGAGAGAGAGGGAGGGACGGAGAGAATGGGCACACTAGGGCCTTCAGCCATTGCAAATGAACTCCAGATGCATGTGTCACCTTGTGCATCTGGCTTACATGGGTCCTGGGGAATTGAACCTAGGCTCTTTGGTTTTGCAGGCAACCACCTTAACTGCTGAGCCATCTTTCCAGCCCTCAGTTCATTATTTTATTTATTTATTTATTTTTTGGTTTTCCAAGGTAGGGTCTCACTCTAGCTCAGGCTGACTTGGAATTCACTGTGTCGTCTCAGGGTGGCCTCGAACTCACAGCGATCCTCCTACCTCTGCCTCCCAAGTGCTGGGGTTAAAGGCATGTGCCACCACGCCCAGCTCAGTTCATTATTTTTGTAATATGCATTGTGTGTATCTGGTGTGATGTGGTGTGTATGTAGTGTATGTATGTGTGTATACAAATGTGGCAGCCCATGCACGTGTGCAGAGGCCAGGAGGATGTCAGGTGTCTTCCCCCCACCCCCCCATCGCTCATCTGCTCATCGTCTTGAGACCGAATCTCTTTGCTGGTGTTGGAGCTTGCTGTTTTTGTGAGCCCCAGCGATTCTCCTGTCTCTGTTCCCCAGGGACTGAGGTTACAGATATGTATGGCCATGCTCAGCTATTTAAGTGGGTTCTAGGGAATTGAACTTAGTGGTCTCAAGACCCCTTGCACCCTCAGGCTTGCACAGGAAGTACTCTTAACTGTGGAGCCATCTCTCCAGCTCGTTTTCTGCTCACTTTTAAAAAATTTATTTATTTGAGAGTGACAGAGAGAGAAAGAGGCAGAGAGAGAAAGGGAGAGAAAGAATGGGCGCGCCAGGGCTTCCAGCCACTGCAAACAAACTCCAGACGCATGCGCTCCCTTATGCATCTGGCTAGCGTGGGTCCTGGGGAATCGAGCCTCGAACCAGGGTCCTTAGGCTTCACAGGCAAGCGCTTAACTGCTATGCCATCTCTCCAGCCCTCTGCTCACTTTTGACAAGATACGCTTTTCTTTGATCTGTGCCCTTCACCACGGTTTTGAACTCTGTTTCTTTCTTCTGTGACTAGGGTGCATGATCTCAGGAAAGATGTTCTCAGAACTCTGGCCTCCCCCTCCTATTGTCCCCAACAGACTTTCAGTTGGGGGTGGGGAGAAGCAGCATCCTCATTGAGCCACTGCCCTCCCAGGCCCGCTCCCACCACATGCATACAGCACTTATCAAGAGTGACCAGTGCCCAGCACACGGCTCGGGCCTCCTGCTTCCCTCAAGACTGCTCCCTGTTACTGGGGCCTGTATAAAACCTGTTTTTTTTTTTTTGGTAGTCGGACAAAAACCAATAGAGTCAGGTTCTTGGTTTTCTATAAAGACCAGTTAGGGAACTTAGAAGAATAAGACCATATTGTCAGATCAGCACTTTTCCCCCTACTACTTTTTAAAAAATTTTATTTATTTATTATTTTTTTTGAGGTAGGGTTTCATTCTAGCTTAGGCTGACCTGGAATTATACTATGTAATCTCAAGGTGGCCTTGAACTCACAGCGATCCTCCTACCTCTGTCTCCCAAGTGCTGAGATTAAAGGCGTGCGCCACCACACCCGGCTTATTTTTATTTTTTTAATTAATTAATTTTGGGGGGATTTTCAAGGCAGGGTCTCACTCTAGCCCAGGCTGACCTGGAATTCACTCTGTAGTCACAGGGTAGCCTCAAACTCATGGTGATTCTCCTACCTCTCTACCTCCCAAGTGCTGGGATTAAAGGTCTGTGTCACTATGCCCAGCCCCCCTACTACTTTTATCTACTTACTTGTATCCTTAATTTCTTCATCTGTGAAATGGGCATTACATAGTGGTAATATATACATACATACATACATGCTGGTATGCTAAGATGTGGGGGGGGTTGCGTTGAGCCAAGATATTCTCAAGGCAAAATTAGTATGTAAAAACTACGAAGGTGATTCCTAAGTTACAAAGTTAAAGAGAGTAACTTCTGCTCTTGTTCACACAGGATGTAAGTTTCACCGTGGCTGTGTATATGGTGGTGGTCAAAAATAGACAAAGGGTCTGGGAATATTTGGCAAGACTTCGCTCTCATCACAACAGCATTCGAAGTCTCCTATTTGGGGTTCACCTGGACAGCAACGAGCCTAGACTGCTGAGCCTCGGAAAAGACAGGTTCTTGGTGAGCTGTTAGTTTTGTTTGGTCTCCAGGACCACGCCTTACTCTTCTTATATCCCTGGCATCTTGCATAGATCTGACCCACGATATGTGTTAGTTGGAGACAGTGAGTCCCCTGAAGTGGGCACTTCTGGGGAGTGATGAGTGGACAGCAGAGGGAGGCGGTGTCACCCACGGCACAGAAGGTGCCTCCTAGTGTGCCTTAGGAAAGCTGACACTCACTAGCAATTTCTTTGTGTACAGAGATCAGGGCCAAGCTGCTACCTACATGTGAAAACTCGTAGAGGACTCTGGGTAAGAGGGTGGTGGGGACAGTGCAAATGTAACACGGGATCAAACTTACCGCCTTCCATCTCTCCATTCTCCTTCCCTCCCTTTCTTCCTCTCCTGTTTGTCTTTCCTTTATTCCACCCATGCATTCTGCCCTGCCCACCAAATCCAGTAGACTGTAATCTGTGCTAGAAAAATGCTGAGATTTAGCCTCGAATTAGTTCCTAAAATGGTGGTAAAGCAGGGCTTCGTAGCACACCCCTTTGATCCCAGCACGCGGGAGGCAGAGGTAGGAGGGCCGCTGTGAGTTTGACGCTAGCTTGAGACTACATGGTGAATTCCAGGTCAGCCTGGGCTAAAGCAAGACCCTATCTCAAAAAACTAAAACAAAATACAATAAAATAAAATGGTGGTAAGGGGTACAAGTAGAATTTAATTCTGAGAGTTCAGGTTTGGGGTCTGTCAGGCCTAAATTTGAATTTGTATGTTTATTTATTTATTTATTTTGGTTTTTCGAGGTAGGGTCTCACTCTAGCCCAGGTTGACCTGGAATTCACTATGTAGTCTCAGGGTGGCCTCGAACTCACAGTGATCCTTCTACCTCTGCCTCCTGAGTGCTGGGATTAAAGGCGTGTCGCCACTATGCCTGGCTTTATGTTTATATTTTTTTATTTATTTATTTGAGAGCAACAGAGAGAGAGAGAGAGAGAAAGAGGCAGATAGATAGAGAATGGGCGCACCAGGGCCTCCATCCACTATAAACAAACTCCAGATGCATGCGCCCCCTTGTGCATCTGGTTTATGTGGGTCCTGGGGAATTGAACCTCGAACTGGGGTCCTTAGGCTTCACAGGCAAGCACTTAACCGCTAAGCCCTAAAATATTTTTTTCCCCGATTTTTCAAGGTAGGGTCTCACTCTATCTCAGACTGATCTAGAATTCACTATGTAGTCTTAGGGTGGCCTCGAACTCACGGCAATCCTCCTACCTCTGCCTCCCGAGTGCTGGGATTAAAGGCTTGTGCCACCACGCCCAGCCAGCCCTGAATTTTTAATGTACCACTTCTTGCCTGTGTGTGCCTGGGTAGGCCACTCAGTACATCTCTGACAGGGACAGTAGCACTGCTCCACAAGGAATTAGAGGCTTGTTGGTATAATGATTCAGGGCACTGAACTCACCATCTTACTCTCTGTGAGTACATAAGGTAATTCAAAGTATAAAGTCTCGGGGAGTCTTCCCTTAGAGACCCTGGGCTGTCTCCTGAAAATAGGACTGCTGGCCAATGACTTACGCAGACTGGCCCCCGAGAGCTTGAGGCTCCTCTGCAGAGCTTGTCCTCCAGCCCAGTCCTCATGTGTCCATCTGGGCCCCTCTGCAGATAGAGTACAATCTTATCAAGAGTTACAAAGATCACCTGGAAGTCCTGGACATCCACCGAACCGACCAGGGCAGCTACCCCACGTGTATGGTCTGGTACCCACCGCTCACCAAGGAGCTTTTTCTGCTCATATGCAACAGTGGCTACAAAGTGAAGCTTTTTAATTCCACCACCAAAATGTGCAGGTGAGCGCGGGCCTTCCTGCTAACGTGCCCACAACATCCATCTCTCAGGCCACCCCTGCTGGCTACCGGTCTTCTTCACTTGAGGGCAGTTGTCACCATCGCCCTCACTTCTCAGGGAGGAACAGGGTCCAAGTGACAGAAGTCATGCTCACCCTCAAGACCATGCAGTCATGCAGGGCCAGAGGCAGGTTGCAAACCTGGGGTCCTTGCTCCTAAGCCAGGCACTGCATGGAGGTAGGGGCCCAGAATTTGGGGCCCATAAATCAATGAAGGCTACAGGCCCTGGAGGCCTGGAAAAAAAAAATCAATGATGCTCTAAAACTTCCCACTCTTCATGCAGAAAAACACATTTTTATTCAACTCCTCCTAATTGTTTGGTTTTTCTTATGATGGCTCTCAAAGGAGTTTTAAGTTCAGCTGATGTCATTCATTTATTGGGGCCCTCCATGAGCCAGAAATTGTTCCAGACATTGAAGGTGGGGTGCAGACAAAGCAGCACTTGTCCTGTCCCAGGGCTTGGACTTTGCAAGGGAGAGAGAATACACTGACCACAAAGTAGGAGCTAGGAGTGCGGCTCAGTTGTGGAGTGCCTGCTTAGCATGCACAAGGCCCTGAGTTTGAGCCCCAGCACTGCAGAAGAGTAGGCATGGTGGCACTTACCTATAACCCCTGTAATCTAATCGAGAGACAGAGACAGGAGCATCAGACGTTTAAGGCATACTCAGCTGTGAAGGACTGTCTCAGAAAGATCAAACAAAAACACAGAATAACTAAGGGCAGGTGCATGGTGCCCGTGCGGTGCCAAACCACTCTATTGGAAATGATGGATGAAAAGAGGCTGTTCCTAGGGACAGGACAGGGGCTATTGTTTCTCAGGGGTACTTAGGAGGCCTTTGGGAGGTAATAGCAAGCAACACAGTTCAGGGAAAAGCTTGTAGGCAGGGTCAGCGGTAGCGGAGGTGTCTGGGAGGAGCATCTGGAAACGCCATGAGCTGGCTGGAGTGGAGTGGGGCGGGAGCAGAGGAAGAGAGCAGTCCCCAGGGCCCCTCTGGCTCCTGTCCTGCGATTGGACGACAGAGAGGTGCAAGCATAGAGCAAGGCCAGGAGACAGCAATGAGGGATGATGGTAGCCCAAGGGCATCAGGGAAGGAGTCAGACTCTGGGCACACTGGAGGCCAAGCCAGCAGGAATTGCTGAGTAAAAGGGAAGTGAGAGAAGGAGTGGACTTTCTCCCATGCCTCGGTAACCAGATAATGGAATTGACCTTAAACCAGATGGTGACAATGGGAAGGACCGAATTGAGACAAGTCAAAAGTCAGAGTTTGTGGCTGGAGTGATGGGTCAGTGGTTAAGGCACTTGCTTGCAAAGCCTGACCACCTGGGTTCGATTCCCCAGCACCCATGTAAAGCCAGGTGCACAAAGTGGTGCATGCATCTGGAGTTTGTTTACAGTGGCAGGAGGCCCTGGTGCACCCATAATCTCTCTCTGTGTCTCCTCTCTGTGTGTAAATGAATAAATGTCCAAGTTGGAGATGCTAAGTTCAAGATTTTACTCCACCTGAGAACGCGCGAGTTAAGCTGCTGAGTACTTAGGGAGGCCATGAGCTAAGATCCAGAGCAGAGCATGTTCAGGCCACGAGGCAGGAGACTACAGAGAGGAAGAAGATGAAGGTTGCAGGCCAAGCCCAGGACATTCAAGGCCAGCATCTGAGAGCAACATTCCTACATCTCTACCTGAGAGGTGTCCTGAGGCAGGGCTTGACTCCAGGCGCCCAAGACCTCATGTCCCTAGGTTTGGTCTTCACCACGATAGTGGTGTTGTGTGTTGTGCCTGCACCAGGACCATTCCATCCTCCACAGCCCTTCAAATGAGTGTTCCCCTGAGGTTTGGGGAGGCTTTGCAACTTCCTGGCCAGCCAACTAGGTAGGGCAGGCCAACACCTGACCCTTGAACTTTGCTCTAATTCTGCGCATTATGAGAGATTGTGCAGCTCTGGTGTAGCTCACCTTGAGGATCCCACCTGAGACGAGGGAGCCACTGCCTCTTGGATATGGCTAGAGAAGGCTCAGAAGCAGGAGGCGCTGGAAATGAGAGTGCTTGGCTGGCAAGCATGCAGCTAGCAGCAAAAGCAGGTGATTCGAGAGTGCTGGAGGAAGGCCACAGTTTTGCTTTTAGTTTGTTTTCTAGTCAAACATATATATATATTTTATTTGGGCTGGAGAGATGCTGCTTGAATCCTAAGGACCCAGGTTTAATTTCCCACTACTCACGTAAGCCAGATGCACAATGGTGCTCATGCATCTGGAGTTCGTTTGCAGTGGCTGGAGGACCTGACATGTATATTCTCTCTCTATCTGGTATTTTTTTTTCTTTTATTTTGTTTTAAAGTTTTTATTTATTTATTTATTTATTTGAGAGAGAGAGAAAGAGAGAGAGAGACAGACAGACAGAATGGGCATGCCAGGGCCTCCAGCCACTGCAAACAAACTCTAGATGCATGTGCCACTTTGTGCCTCTGGCTTATGTGGGTCCTAGGGAATCAAACCTACGTCCTTTGGCTTTGCAGGCAAATGCCTTAACCACTAAGCCATCCTTCTAGCCCCTATTTTTTCCTTTTAAAAAGTCTGTTCTTTCCTGGAGGGCAGAAGGAAAAATAACTAAGAACTGTCGCATCATATGGTAGGAAAAGAAATCCAGAACAATTTTATAAACACCACTAAACATTTGAGAGAATGGGTAAAGAAGAGTTTCAGGGAGATTTCAGGATCATCATGTTCCATCTTTAATAGATACATGACTTTCTGGACAGTGGACATCCCATAATATGTCCAGTCCTGAGAAATTGAATTTGTGGGGCAAGAGAATTAGGGACAAATACCTCAGGCTTGAAGCTCCTGCTAACAGTTATTCATGAGTGAAAAGATGTGTGTGCGTGTGGGGTGGGGGTGGGGTGCTTGTAGCCATGTGTTCAGGAGTTTCTGCCCACTGAACATCAGTACATTAGCTTTAAAGTATCTTCTGGGTTTTGCTTTGTTCTATTCTGTTTTTCACCCAGGGTCTCACTCTAGCCCAGGCTGACCTAAAACTCACTCTGTAGACCAGGCTGGGCTTGAACTGTCATGGTGATCCTTCTGTCTCAGCTTTCCAAGTGTTGGGATTAAAAGCATTCACCACCAGGCTGGTTAGCACAGAGCATCTTTTGAGAAAATAGTTTGCTATCACTTCTCAGCCTCTTGGCTAAGATCAAGTATAGGAAATAACTTATTAAGGTGAAATTCATTTTCATAAGGCATTTTTAAAATTTTACTTATTTGTTTGCAAGTAGAGAGACAGAGACAGAGAGACAGAGAGAGAGAGAGAGAGAGAGAGGAGAGAATAGGCATGCCCAGGCCTCCAGCAGCTGCAAATGAACTTCAGATGCATGCACCATTTTGTGTATCTGTCTTTATGTGGGTCCTGGGCATTTGAACCCAGGTTGTTAGGCTTTGCAGGCAAGTACTTTAATGGCTGAGCCATCTCTCCACCCCCATAAAGCATTTTAGCTTTTTTTTATTTTTTATTTTAAGGCAAGCCTAACAGACTGTAGTTTTTTTGATCTGAGACAGTGAAAGCAAGAGCTAGAGTGAGAGAATTGGTGTGCCAGGGCCTCCAGCCACTGGTGCACCACCTTGTGCACATGTGCAACCTTGTGCTTCTGGCTTATGTGGGATCTGGGGAGTTGAACATGCGTCATTAGGCTATGCAGGCAAGTACGTTAAGCATTCAACCATCTCTCCTGCCCCCATAAACCATTTTAAGCGATGCAGTGCTGTCTAACACTTTTACAGTGTTGTACAAGCCCCACCTTGACTAGTTCCAGAACATTTCGATCCTTCCAAAATAAAAACCCCTTGTGTAAAGCATGTTTGAAGTTGTAGGGAAAATAAAGCCTCATGACCACAGCTTAATTAGGGAGAAGTTGCCTTTTCATGGTTGATCCAAAAGAATTTTAAAATGCCTTTAACACTATTTGAAAGAACATGAAAAGGCAGCTCATACAAGAAGGCCAATAAACATATGGGTAGATGCTTACCAGTATCACGAATGAAAACAAGATAGCCTTTTTTACAAATTGGATTAGTAAAGATAAAAATGACTGATGGTGCTGAGCATTGGCAAGGTTGTGGGGAAATGGGCACTCCTATTCACTGATGGTGAGGGTGTAAATTGGTGTAGCCTTTTGGGAAAACCATTTGTCACCCTCTATTAAATTTTATCATATCTTCTGACTCTAGGAATGGAGCCCACAGAAGTACTTTCACAGTTATGCCAAGACATAAGTAAAAGGATCGCTTGTTTGAAGATGTGTTTTCAAATGGAAGCACTCCAAATGTCCATTAATAGGGGATTGGTTAAATGATGACTTGTCAGTACACTATACAATACAATACTGCCTTCAGGGAAGAAAAAAAATGAGAGTAGGATCGCTCTCTGTGCAGTAATGTGGAAATATTTCCAGGATACAAGAGGAGATAAGCAAATTGCCAAATAAGCACAGTACAATTCTGTCTTCACATAAAATCATAGACATAGGCACTGGGGAGATAGCTCAGTAAGTAAAGAGCTTGCTGCACAAGTGCAAGGACCTGGGTGGATCCCTAGCACCTACGTAGAAAACTAGGTACTGTGGCCTACACCTGTCATCTCAGTACTGGGCAAGCGGAGACACAATCCCCGGGCTCACTGGCTAGCTAGTCTCACCCAGTTGGTGAGTTCTAAGTTTAGCAAGAGACGTTGCCTTGAAGCCGGGCATGGTGGCGCATGCCTTTAATCCCAGCACCCGGGAGGCAGAGGTAGGAGGAGTCGCCACGAGTTGGAGGCCAGCCTGAGACTACATAGTGAATTCCAGGTCAGCCTAAGCTAGAGTGAGACCCTACCTTGACAAACCAAAGAAAAAATAATAATAATAAAAATAAACATGGGAGCCATCAAGGAACCCAACATCTACCTCTGGCCTCCATACCCACATACATGCATGTCACACACCCAAAATTTGTTTTGTTAAATTGTAAATTAAAAAAAAAACATTTTATTATTTATTTATTTACTATTACAGAGAGAGAGAGAGAGAGAGAGAGAGAAAGAGAATGGGCACTCCAGGTCCTCTAGCCACTGCAAACAAACTCCAGATACATGTGCCACCATGTGCACCTGGCCTGTGTCAGTTCTGAGGAATCAAACCTGGGTCCTTAGGCTTCTCAGGCAAGCTCTTTAACCAATAAGCAATCTCTCCAGCTCAAATCATAAATGTTTTTTGAGGGTGGGGATACAGCTCAGTGGCATAGCATTTGCCCAGCATTTGTTAGGTCATAGGTTCAATCCCCAGCAATGTGTCCCACCCTCCCCCAAAAAGAAAAATTTTCTTAAATCACATCTACCAAGTTGTTACCCATGCTTTTATTTTGTACTTTTTCTTTCTTTCTTTCTTTCTTTCTTTTCTTTTCTTTTTTTCTTTTTTTTTTTTTTCTCGATGTAGTGTCCCACTGTGGTCTAGGCTGACCTGGAATTCACTATGTAGTCTCAGGGTGGCCTCGAACTCATGGTGATCCTCCTTCCTCTGCTGCCCTAGTGCTGGGATTAAAGGCATGCACCACCACGCCTAGCTTTACCCATGCTTTTCTTGAGGTAGGGTCCATTGCTGCAGAGTATATTTTACTTTACTTTGTTTATGTCTAAATGTTTGAACTTTTTTTTTTTTTTTTTTTTTTGGTTTTTCGAGGTAGGGTCTTACTCTAGCCCAGGCTGACCTGGAATTCACTGTATAGTCTCAGGGTGGCCTCAAACTCATGGTGATCCTCCTACCTCTACCTCCCAAGTGCTGGGATTAAAGGCGTGCACCACCATGCCCGGCTTGTTTGAACATTTTTACAATGAATATTTTCAACTAACATTAAAAATATCATTTTAGGGACTGGAGAGATGGCTTAGCAGCTAAGGTGCTTGCCTGTGAAGTCTAAGAACCCAGGTTCAGTTTCCCAATACCCATATAAGCCAGATGCACATGATGATGCATGAATCTGGAGGGTTTTATTTTACATTGGCTAGAGGCCCTGGTGTGCCCCTCCACACCCTCTCTCTCATAAATAAATGAATAAAAATATTTTAAAACTATTACTTTAAGCCAAGGTAGAGGTATCACTGTGAGTTCAAGGCTCTCCTGGAACCACAGAGCTCCAGGTCAGTCTAGGGTTAGAGTGACGCCTTACCTCAAAAACAAAACAAAACAAAAATACGGGGCTGGCAGGGGTGGGGGGGACAGGGGATGGCTTAGAGGTTAAGGCACTTGCCTGCAAAGCCAAAGGACCTAGGTTTGATTCCCCAGGACCCTATGCAAGCCAGATGCACAAAGTGGTACAGGAGTTCATTTGCAGTGGCTGAAGGCCCTGGCACACCCATTCTCTCTCTCTCTCTCAAATAAATGAAATTTAAAAAAAAACAAAAAAATTACTTATTAGTTTATAAAATTGTTAGATAGGTAATAGTTATATAGGTTAGCCAGTACCAGGTAGTAGTTACATAGGTGTGTGCCAGAAACTACTTGTTAAAAAATTTTGTTTATGCCAGGCGTAGTGGCGCACACCTTTAATCCCAGCACTCGGGAGGCAGAGGTAGGAGGATCACTGTGAGTTTGAGGTTACCTTGAGACTACATAGTGAATTCCAGGTCAGCCTGGGCTAGAGTGAGACCCTACCTCAGAAAAACAAAAAAAAATTATTTACTTATTTGTGTGCATGCATACATGTGTGTATATGTATGTGCATGTGCATGTGTTTGTGTGTACACATGTGCACATGTGTGTGTGTGTGTGGAAGGTCAGAGGACAGTCTTGAGGGGTTGGTCCTCACCTTCCACCTTGTTTGAGAGTCTCTATTTTTTTTTTTTTTTTTTTTTTGAGGTAGAGTTTCATGCTATCTCAGGCTGACCTGAAATTCACTATGTAGCCTCAAGGTGGCCTCGAACTCTTGGCGATCCACCTACCTCTGCCTCCCAAGTGCTGGGATTAAAGGTGTGTGCACCACACCCAGCTTCTTTATTGTTTTTTTTTTTTTTTTGCTCCTCTGAATGTCAGACTAGCAGGTCTGCCAGCCTTGGGGTTCTCCTAACTCCCCCTCCCATTGCTGTAGGTCCGTTGGAATTGCAGGCATTGCCACTTCTGTGTCCAGCTTTGCATGGGTGCTGGGGGTCCAAACTCTAGTCCACAGGCTTGTAAAACAAGCAACTTTAAAAAATATTTTTATTTATGCACATGCAAAGAAAGAGAAAGAGAGAGCAAACAGGTGCACCAGGGCCTCTTGCCACTGCAAACAGACTCTAGATGCTTGTACCACTTTGTGCACCTGACTTTACATGGGTATGGAGGACTTGAACTTGGACGCAAACTGGCAGGCTTTGCAAGCAAGTGCCTTTAACAGCTGAGCCATATCCTCAGCCCCCAGAGCAAACAATTTTAACAGCTGAGCCATCTCCTCAGCCCAGGACTTCATATCTTAAAAAATAAAGATGTGAGGAGTCTGACCGGTGCTGTTACGATCGGATGCTCGCACTGTCTGTGTTACGCCCGCACCTGTACATCAGACGTCTGGAGGAGAGTGCGGCATCTCAGTCAGCGCTGGGGAGCAGGGTGTTTCTTACATTCTGTCAAGACATGTCATTTCCTTGCAGCTTTTTCTCTTGTCTGTGGTTCACATTGACTTTCTTGAAGCATAATGTTCTTCATGCAGCTGTCAAGGAGCAGAGTCGGAGCCATCGCCTCTGAAAGACGTCTTCACAGCCGGAGGCCCCTGGAGGTCCCCAGAGCATTTGCTTTTGGGAGCTGTGGCCCCTTATTTAGAGCAGCGACTGAGAAATTCTTAGTAAGCATTTGTTGAGTGACAAGGCAGGAAATCAGAATGAAAAATGTACTGAAACCCAGAGCAGTGGCAGAGCCTGTAATTTAGGCACGGAGGATCATAAATTTCAGTCTAGCCTGAGCTACAAAGGAAGACCCTGCCTCAAAAAAAAAAAAAAAAAGTATAAGGTGTCACCTCCAGACTCAAACACATTGAGACTTATGGAGCTTATCATTTCTGTTTCCCCATTCAGAAAGACACTTCTTGGACCAGCTTACGGATCTCCCATTGAGCACACGCAGATGCTCCCGGTGAAAAACACAGTGGAGCTAGAGAAGCGCTACTTGGTGTTCATTAACAAAGACAAGGTAGCAGCCCAGTGTCTCTGCCCTGCACGGTGACTGTGCTCTGAGTGCCAGTCACCCCCAAAGACATAGACCCCTGGGGGCCCGGCCCCACCACTGCGCAGAACCATGTCCATCCAGGTCATTGGTGACACAGAGAATTGCCACCAGTGAGTGAGAATGGCACCAAGGAGGCACTTGTGAGCAGAGTTCTATCCTCCCAATGAAGACTCATGAATCTTCAAAGGGTTTTTAATTTTTTATTATTTATTTTCAAGGAGAGGTGGGGGAGAGAATGGGTGCACCAGGGCCTCCAGCCATGAACTCCAGACGCATACACCACTGTGCATTTGGCTTTACGTGGGTCCTGAGGAATCAAACCTGGGTCCTTAGGCTTTGAAGGCAAGTGCTTTAACCTCTGAGCCATCTCTCCAGCCCCCTAAAGTGTTTTTTAATGTCTTATTTACTTTCCTGGAAAAATCTAATTTTCATGGAAGATGTGCGAATTCATTATACTTATGTGTTAAATGTGACTAACAATGAGATGGTTCTAGACTTGCAGATGTCCTGCACATAGATCTGGAGGTGAAGCATGGATGTGCCAGGCTGACATCAAACCCAGTTACTTGAATCTAAATATGCAATGATAGCTGGGCATGGTGGTGCACACCTTTAATCCCAGCACTTGGGAGGCAGAGGTAGGAGAATCACTGTGAGTTCAAGGCTGCCTGGAACTACAGTGTGAATTCCAGGTCAGCCTGGGCTAGAGAAAGACCCTACCTTATGAAGACTAAAAATAAATGAAAAATAAATATCCACTGATATACTCCTTTCTAGGTTGGACTTCAGATCTTACCAGTCGATGGCAATCCACACAAGACATGTGCTATCGTTTGTCACCCAAGTGGGGTGGCTGGAATGGCCCTTTCCTACGATGGCTGCTATGCCTTCACAGCCGGAGGACAAGACCGCACTGTACTACAGTGGAAAATCCACTTAAGG
Source organism: Dipus sagitta (assembly GCA_036346955.1). NCBI lineage: Eukaryota > Metazoa > Chordata > Mammalia > Rodentia > Dipodidae > Dipus > Dipus sagitta. The sequence continues at coordinate 27,382,103 of CM070782.1, forward strand.
TATGTGAGAGGACTTATAGTTTAGCTCCATAAAGAAGGGGTCAACAGGGCTGGAGAGATGGCTTAGCAGTTAAGATGCTTGCCTACAAAGCTGAAGGACCCAAGTTCCATACCCCCAGGACCCACATAAGCCAGACGCACAAGGTGGCACGTGCGTCTGGAGTTCTTTTACAGTGGCTGGAAGCCCTAGCATACTCATTCTGTCTCTCTATATATATGCCTCTCTCTCTCTCTCTCTTTCTCAAATAAATTAAAAAATAAAAAAAATCTTTGAAAACAAACCAGTAAAAAAAAAAAAAAAAAAGACAAAAGAAGGGGTCAACATGTTTGACTCCAGAACCCAGGTAAGCCAGATGCACATGGTGGCACATGTATCTGGAGTTTGTTTGCAGTAGCTGGAGGGCTGGTACTCCCATTCTCCCCTCTCTGTAATAATTTTTTTAAAATGTGTTTTTGTTTTTTTTAAAGAAGGGGTCAAATAGAGACCCCTTCCCACTGTAGTTTCAGCAGACAGTTCTGGATAGAACTCCTGCTACATGCCTAGAACTCTGCAAGAATGTCACAGGGTTTGGCCTTTAGGATGCTTGCTTGCTTTCTTACTTACTTTCTTTCTTTCTTCTATTTTTATTTATTTATTAGAGAGAGAGGAATAGGGAGGAGAGAGAGAGAGAGAATGGGCACTCCAGGGCCTTCAGCCACTGCAAACAAACTCCAGACACATGCGCCCCTTTGTGCATCTGGCTTACATGGGTTTTGGGGAATTGAACCTGGGTCCTTTGGCTTTGCAGGCAAATGCCTTAACTGCTAAGCCATCTCTCCAGCCCCAAGATGCTTTCTTGTAACTCCAACTGCCATGAAGATAACCAGTGACATCTGCTCTGGAACTGTGACAGCTTCAGAGTGCACCTGCAGTTCTGAGTTGACCTGTCCTTTCCTGAGTGGACAGGTCCTGGAAATGGGGTGGGGGGGAGACTTAGAAGCTGGAGGTGAGCTCTCCAATCCTGAAATACTTCCAGATCATGTCCTAGCCTCCTGACTTCCACCTTCAACCCTAGGGGCAAGTGACATGCTGGGCGCTGGGAGCGCAATCTTCCTGTTTAAATCTTTGTCCTCTTCTCATTCATCATGGGAGGTGGGAGGGATTTTTTAAAAAGGCAAAAAAAAAAAAAAATAAAAATAAAAATAAAAAATAAAAAGAAAAAAGCACTGCTTTCTTCCTCGTGTCTGGCCAGAGTCCAGGCTTCTGAGAATTTCAGTTTAATCTGTTGTGGGGACAAAGGATCATTATAAACTAATTAGCACTTTATTGCTGCTTCTGGTGACTTAATATGTTCAGTGTTTCACTAATGGAAAGAAATGTAAAAATCCCTAAACAAGTTAACAACAAAAATTCCTGCAGAGCTGGGATGTAGCTCCGTTGGTAGAGTGTATGCCTGTCATTTATGGAGCCCTGAGTTCCATCCCCAGCACCAAATAAACTAGGTGTGGGGGTGCACACCTGGAATTACAGCACTTAGGAGGTGATGGCTGGAAGATCAGGAAGCTCAAGGTCATCTTCAGCTACATGGCAAGTTCAAGACCAGCCTAGGCTATATGAGAGCACCTCAACAATTTTTTTAAAAATCCACTATATTTACTGATGCCAGAGTTATTGGGTGAAATGAAGATCACAGGTCCCCTCACATTCTGATAATTTTATTTATTTATTTATTTATTTTGGTTTTTCAAGGTAGGGTCTCACTCTAGCCCAGGCTGACCTGGAATTCACTGTGTTGTCTCAGGGTAGCCTTGAACTCACAGATATCTTCCTACCTCTGCCTACTGAGTGCTGGGATTAAAGGCATGCACCACCACGCCCAGCTATTTTTATTTATTTATTTGACAGAGAAAGAGGGAGAGAGAGAGAGAGAGAGAGAGAGGGAGGGAGAGAGAATGGGCGTGCCAGGGCCCCCAGCCCCTGCAGATGAATTCCAGATGCATGTGCCCTCTTGTGTATCTGGCTAATGTGGGTCCTGGGGAATCAAACATAGGTCCCTTGGCTTTGAAGGCAAACGCCTTAACCGCTAAGTCATCCCTCCAGCCCACATTCTGATAATTTTAGTCTGCACATGCCCTACACTCAAAATACTGTCATCAGGGCTGGAGAAATCGCTTAGCGGTTAAGGCACTTGCCTGTAAAGCCTAAGTACGCCTGTTCAAATCTCCAGGTCCCACATAAGCCAGATGCACAGTGACGCAAGTGCATAATGTTGCACATGTGCACAAGGCCCTGGCATGCCTATTCTCTCTTTCTCTCAAAAAATATAAAGAAAAATATTTTTAAATGTTTAAAAATACTGTCATCATAGTATATGGCACATCTTCTCTGGAAAATACTTCTGACATTTTACCCTAGAGTTCAAGATCATCCTCAGCTATATAGAGAGTAAAAGCCAGCCTAGGGCTGCAGAGATGGCTCAGCGGTTAAGGTGCTTGTCTGCAAAACCTAATGACCCCTGGTTCAATTCTCCAGCACCCACTTAAGGCCAGATGCACAAAGTGGCACATACATTTGCAGCAGCTAAAGACCCTGGTGCACCCATTCTTCCTCCCTCTCTTGATCTTTTGCAAATAAGTGAAAATTTTTTTTAAAAAGCCAGCCTGGCTGGGCGTGGTGGCGCACGCCTTTAATCCCTGCACTCGGGAGGCAGAGGTAGGAGGATCGCCGTGAGTTCGAGGCCACCCTGAGACTCCATAGTGAATTCCAGGTCAGCCTGGGCTAGAGTGAGACCCTACCTCAAAAAAAAATAAAAATAAAAAGCCAGCCTGGGCTAGCATGAGACCTAAAACACAAACAAACAAACAAAAATCCTACTTCCACCACCTATTTGCTGCATGACATCAGCAAGTCAGCTAACGTCCCTGGGCCCCGGATGGCATGTCATCAGGGAGGCCAGTGTGGCTGTGAGGATGATGGTTAGCATGGCACTACTCTCTAGCTCCCCAGGGACAGTTTCCTGAGCACTTGCCTTGTGCTACACGTGATGTTCCTGGCTTCTCCAGCTACAGGGCCTTACCTGGAAGCACTCTGCTATTGAGGAGTGCATGGTGGGCATGCAACAAGCGTCACTACCCCTTTGTGCCCCAGCGATACCTTCTTTAATGTAGTAGGATCCCAACTTAGACCCAAGAAGGAATTTAAGAGAAGGAGGTTGATAGCAGCTGGGACAGGGACAGTCATGCAGCGGAACTCTCACGGCCCCCACCCCCTGCCCAGCACTCTCCCTTCCTGGCCTTGCCCTTGCCTTCCATCTGCAGAACTGGTTTTATTTGGCAGGAGCCTGACTGCTAGCAGTTCCCAGGCTTCACAAATTATAGCTGTTGCCACAGAGAAAGTGACTATCTTTCCCTAGCTCTGGCTGAAGAAATGGCTATACAAGCCTTGGTCCTTCTAGGGTCAGGCTGACAGTGACCAGGAGCTAGGCACATGGCGCAGCCTTTGACCACTGGAGCGCAGAATGTTGTGCTGCCCTAGAGAACCAAGTGTGCTTATAGCCTGGCCTCCAGGGTTCCCAGTAGTACCAGCCTCCCATGGCACTCTGGGTCCCGTCTGTCCTGCTCCAGGACCATAAGGTTAAAAGTAGGTTCATCACCCTTGGAGCTCAGCCTGGCCTGGAGGTTGCAGAGAGTGAGCTGCCGGCTGTACCCCTGCCTCCAAAGGTCAGAGCCGGGAAGCAGGGTAATGATGACTGGGACCTGGGGGAGCGGACCTCAGCCCACCTGGAGAGCACATCAGATCCTCCCCACTGGGCTTGGGCAGTGCTGTGGCTAACTTTGTTTTTTTGTTTTTCAAGGTAGGGTCTCACTCTAGCTCAGGCTAACCTACTATGTAGTCTCAAGGTGGCCTTGAATTCATGGCGATCCTCCTACCTCTGCCTCCCGAGTGCTGGGATTAAAGGTGTGTGCCACCACGCCTGGTAACAGAGGGCTAAGGACATGTCAGTGTCTGTTTCCAGGGTAATGGTGATCTGGCACTTGATATGGAGTCTTCCTCTGGGCACTGCCCTGTCCTGGGTGCTTTACAAGTGTCATAGATGTCTGAGGAGACCCATGTACAGGTCATTAAACTCAAGGGGAGGGGATGATTCTGTTGGCACTCAGGAAGTATGGAGCTGGGACTGGTCTTACTGAGTTGATTGGCAAGAGGAAAATAAAGGGCCTATAGCAAATCCTTTATGTGTTCATTTCTTTAATTCTTACAACAACCCTGTATGAACCCTCCGACTTTGTAGATGAGGGACCTGAGACCAGGGAGGGTAGTTACCCACAATCACACAGCCTGCAAGTGGTAGTCAGAACTCACTTGCATGGCCCTGTGTCTCCACACTCCGGACACAACCACTTCCCCGCTGTGGGCTTCATCAAAGTGTCTTTTAATTCCCCAGATTAGCAGAGATTCAGAGAGTGGATTACTGTACTGATTGTGTGAGGAAAAGTCAGTCAGTCTCGTGCAAAAGTAGGTTTTCTTACCATTTAAAAGGCTTATTTTTGGAAAATCTGACCCCATGTTAGAGAGTAGAGGGTTATTTTTATCTACCTGGCATGAGTCCCTGTGGTCTCCCTGGTTTTTCTGGAAGCAATTAGTGTTGGCAGTGTACCTGCACAGCACCCCATTCTTTGGTGGTGATCATCTGTGTGGCTAAAGTTACAACTAACGCTGCTCAGCTCAGCAGGTTGTGGTTTCAGAGCACTGGAGCCCACCCACCCTCAGGAGAGGCATGTTCCCCAAAGACTGCAGACAAATTGTGAGTGCCCACCCGGTCATCAGTCTGAGAATATCACCATAATTAAGGCAGGTGCCCCATACCAGAGCGTTGCACACTTGAAATTGGATTTTCTGTTCTCGGCTTCATTACCAGGGGACTTTTCTAGGCAAGTTTGCAAAGACCCTGATTATATGGCCACGGCTGTGTCCCCGGGGCTGCACCGCCATCTGCACTAAGTTCACGCATGAGTACTTGCTGATGGTGATGTTTCTCTCTCTGTTCCAGCGCCCTGGAGGCGGCGGTTTCCCTGGGGGGTGAAGACTTAACCCCCTTCTACGGTCTGGTGGCTGGTGGCAGAGAAGGGAAATTCTACAGGGTAATTGTCCTCAGAGGAAACGCTTCATGGCAACATCTAGTTAAGTCTGTAAAACAAACATGCCCAGGCTGAACCAGTTTTTCTTTTCTCCAAAGCTACACTGAGTTCAAAATGCCTTCTAGAAAATGCCCCTGAAGCCTTAATGCATGCTTTGCACCTAAGTCAGAATGTGTGTCCTGTTTCCACACAGGAGCTGGAGGACTACTTTTACTATGCTCAGCTCCGCAGTCAAGGTATTGACACAATGGAGTCCAGGAGGGTGTCAAAACACATTTGTCTGTCGGAGGTTCCTTTTGTCATGAGAGCTATTGGCTTTTACCCATCTGAGGAAAAGGTAGGTAGAGGGAAAACAAGAACAGCATCAGATAGGATAGCCTACTTATAACAGATACCTCGGGGAACAGTCATTAGAAGCCAGCATAGAAATTTAAGTTTTCTTAAGTAAATGGATCAGCAAGAAGGTTCTAGGGGGCTGGAAGGATAGCTTAGTGGTTAAGGCACTTGCCTACAAAGCCAAAGGACCCAGGTTCGATTCCCCAGGGCCCAAGTAAGCCAGATGCACAAGGTAGTATATGCATTTGGAGTTTATTTGCAGTGGCTGGAGGCCCTGGCACGCCCATTCTTTCTCTCTCTCTTCTCTCTCTCTCTCTCTCTCTCCTCTTCCCCCATCTCTGCCTCTTTCTTTCTGTCAAATAAATAAAAGTAAAATTTTTTTTTAAAAAAAGAATGAAGCTGGGCGTGGTGGCACACATCTTTAATCCCAGCACTCGGGAGGCAGAGGTAGAAGGATCGCTGTGAGTTCAAGGCCACCCTGAGACTACAGTGAATTCCAGGTCAGCCTTGGCTAGAGTGAGACCCTACCCCGCAAAACAAATAAATAAAATAAGATAAAAATAAAAGAAGGTTTTGGGCACTTCAAATATATTCCTGAGTAACTGACTCAGTAAAGATAATGCTCCATTCCCAAAACACATTCCCTGGAAGTGGGATGTTGGTTAGGTCAGAGTTTCTTTTATTTTTATTGTTATTATTATCTTTTTTTTTTCTTTTCTCAAAGTAGGGACTTGCTGTAGTCCAGGTTGTCCTGGAATTCACTATGTAGTCCCAGGCTGGCCTTGAACTCACAGTGATCTTCCTATCTCTGCCCCCCAAGTGCTGGGATTAAAGGTGTGTGCCACCACACCCAGGCTATTATTTTCTTTAACTTACTTGCATGAGTGAGTGTGCGCGTGCATGAGCACCAGTGTCTCTGCCCTGGCATATACCACTGTTTAGCTTTATGGGTTCTGGGTAATTGAATCCAGGCCAGCAGGCTTTGTAAGCAAATGCCTTTAACTACTGAGCCATCTCCCCAGCCCAAACCAGCGTTGCTTAAATTTATACCATTTGTAGCCCCCTCCGTCTCCCTCCCCACCTTTTTTATGAGGTAGGGTCTCACTCTAGCGCAGGCTGACCTGGAATTCACTATGTAGTCTCAAGGTGGCCTTGACTTCACAGTGATCCTCCTACCTCTGCCTCTGCTGGGATTAAAAGTGTACACCACCACACCCAGCCTCTTAGCTGAATATTTGATACCAAAGGATATAAAGTATCTTCGGTATTTTTCAGAGTTGATCTATCTGTCTGTCTGTCTGGTGGCATATGCATCTGGAGTTCATTTGCAGTTCTGTAGGCCCTGGTGTGCCCATTCTCTTTTTCTCTCTCTCTATCTTCTTCTTTCTCTCTTTCAAATAAATAAAAAAACAACAACAAAAGTACTGGAGATTTCTTAGCGGTTAAGGCACTTGCCTACGAAGCCTAAGGACCCAGGTTTGACTCCACAGAACCCATGTAAACTAGATGTACATGGTGGTGCATGCGTCTGAAGTTTGTTTGCAGTGGCTAGAGGCCCCGGCGTGCCCATTCATTCTCTCTCTCTCTCTCAAATAGATAAAATAAAAATTTAAAACAAACAAAATTTAAAACATACATAACAATCACACTATAAAATAAAATGGTGGTTGTAGAGTTTGCACAGGCTGATGTCTGTACTCACTCCCACTGCCCACAAGGGGGAGTTTTGATGCCCTGGTTTTTTCATAAATTGCTTGAGCTCCAGGATTTTAACTCTACCTAAAAAAAAAAAAGAAAGAAAATTCAGGCTGGGCATGGTGGCCCATGCCTTTAATCCCAGCACTCCAGAGGCAGAGGTAGGAGGATTGCCGTGAGTTCGAGGCCACCTAAAGCTACATAAGGAATTCCAGATCAGCCTGGGCTAGAGGGACACAGGGAGACCCTGCCTCAAAAAAAAGAAAAAAAAATCATACATTTCAAGATTGAAGAGATTGCTTATTGGTTAAAGTGCTTGCTTACAAGCCTGTTGGGCCAGGTTCAATTCCCCAGAATCCACATAAAACCAGACGCACAAAGTGGTGCATGCATCTATAGTTTGTTTGCAGTGGCTAGAGGCCCTGGTGTGCCGATTCTCTCTCTCTCTCTCCTCTCTCTCTGCTCATAAATAGCGCTGGACAGATGAATAGAAATACTTTTAAAACACGCATTTCAAAAAGAAGTCCAAAAAGATAACAATATTTCAGGGCTGGGAAGGCTGCTTGCAAAGCATGCTGGCCCATGCTTAGTTCCCAAGCTGCCTGTGTAAGACAAATGCAGAAAATGGCACAAGTGTCTGGCATTCATTTGCAGTGGCAAGAGGCTACGTGTGGTGGTACATGCCTGTAATCCCTGCATTCTGGAGGCAGAGGTAGGAGGATCACTGTGAGTTTGAGGCCAACCTGGAACTACAGAGTGAGCTCCAGGTCAGTTTAGCATATATGAGGCCCCAGGTTCAATTCCCATCACCACCAAAAAAAAAAAAAAAAAAAAAAAAAAAAGAAAAAAAAGAAAAAGAAAATTATGTGTATGTTCATATGTATAACAAAACCTGAAGGCACATGTTCCAAGCCCTTAACAACACTGATTTATGGAGGCTGGAAGTTGGGAGAATTCTCATTTCCTACTGTGCTCTCCATAAGGAGGGGGAGAAATTTGAGCTGGGGATCATGAGTACAATTTCTGCTCTGATAAAGACCCCAGGGAAGTTTGGACATTTACACTTTGAAGAGAGGCCCTCAGTATGTTGGATCTTGCTCTGAAACATAAATATCAGAAGGTATTTTTATCTTACGTAAGGGAAATGGCCCACTGTTTCAGGGGAGACCTGCTTGACCAGCTGAAAGAGGCCTGGGCTAAGACCTTCACCTAGCAAGCCGTGAGTGCCCTACAGAAAGACCAGAGTAAGCAAAACTATTTCTGTAAACCAGGCGTGGTGACGCACACCTTTAATCCCAGCACTTGGGAGGCAGAGGTAGGAGGATCGCCGTGAGTTTGAGGCCCCCCTGAGATGACATAGTAAATTCCAGATCAGCCTGGGCTTCTGTGATACCCTACCTCAACCCCCCCCCCCCCCCGCCAGCAAAGAAAAACAGAAAACTATTTCTGTTTCTCACACTTAGAACATTTAAAAAAATAAGTCTCAGAATACCATGAGCTACTAAAAAGAGAAAGCAGGTGATGATAGTACTGTAAGAAAACCAACCCCTGGGCTGGAAAGATGGCTCAGCAGTTAAGGCTCTTGCCTAGAACCCACCAACCCCAACAGCTCTTCCTCTCTCTCTCTCTCTTTCTTTTACTTTTTGTTTGTTTGTTTGTTTGTTTGTTTTCTCAAGGTAGGGTCTCCCTCTAGCCTAGGCTGACCTGGAATTAACTAGTCTCAGGGTAGCCTTGAACTCATGGCGATCCTCCTACCCCTGCCTTCCCAGTGCTGGGACTAAAGGCATACGCCACCACGCCTGGCTGAGCTCTTCTCTCTTGAGCGCTCACTCTACCCTAAGCGCGATGCAGAATGCCCTGTGGGGTTTGGTCCTCACAGCGACCTCTGGAAGCACACAGACACTTGCTTTATCCTGTCCACTTTACAGGGGGCAAAAGTGAGGCTTGTAGCAGGGAGGAGGCTTGCACAGTCACTCAGCTTACTGAGGGCCAGAGCCAGAGTTCAAACCTGAGCTCTGTGTTCTGTACTCACACGCACAAAGAAGAAATAAAGCCCTAAATGTTGAGGCGTTAAACACTGTACCTTCCTGCGGAACACTAGGGATTTGTGTGCATTTGCTCTCTACATAAGGAATCATTTTACCACTGAGCCTTACCTCCAGCTGAGCCACATCCCCAGCCCAGGATATTTAATGTCTGCATTATTGTAATTTTTTGTTTGTTTGGTTGGGTTTTTTTTTCGAGATAGGGTCTCACTCTAGCCCAGGCTGGCCTGGAATTCACTATGTAGTCTCAGGGTGGCCTCAAACTCATAGTGATCCTCCTACCTCTGCCTCCCAAGTGCTGGGATTAAAGGCATGCACCACCAAGTCCAGCTTAATTTTTTTTTTTTTTTTTTTCCTTTTTGAAGCAAGGTCTATAGCCCAGGATGACCTGGAACTCACTCTATATTCCAGACTGACCTTGGGTTCACTGTGATCCTCCTACTTCAGCCTCTTGAGTGCTGGGATTATAGGTGTGAGCCACCATGCCCAGCTCTATTGTTAGAATTTGATGACAAACATTATTAATCGTTTCCTGTTTTGTGATTATAAAAGGGTAGAACAAGCTGGGCCTGGTGGTGCATGCCTTTAATCCCAGCACTCGGGAGGCAAAGGTAGGAGTATCACCGTGAGTTCAAGGCCACCTTGAGGCTCCATGGTGAATTCCAGGTCAGCCTGGGCTAGAGTGAGACCCTACCTCGAAAAATCAAAAAAATAAAATAAAATAAAATAAAATAAAATAATTAATTAATTAAAAGAAAAGGGTAGAACAGAGATGGTGAAAATGTATTCTCTTCAGTAGTAATGCTGGGACTGGGGAGATGACTTACAGTTAAAGGCATTTGCTTAAATTGTAATGCTTGAAGGGCTGGAGAGATGGCTTAGCAGTTAAAGCATTTGCCTGTAAAGCCTAAGGACCCAGGTTTGTTTCCCCAGAGCCTATGTATGCCAGATGCACACAGTGGCACATGTGTCTGTATTTTGTTTGCAGTGGTTAGAGACCCTGGCAACTCATTCTTTCTCTCTTTCTCTCTCTCTCATAAATAAAAATAAAGTAGTAATGCTTGAACTGGAACTGTTGCTTGCTTTTGCCATGGCTTCACTTCCATATTTTTTCTTTTTAACATTTCTAGTATGATATAACACATAATTCACCCATTTAGAATGTGCAGTTCGGTGGCTTTTGGTATGTTTGCAGAATTGTGCAGTCATCAATCTTGTGTAATCCCAGAACTTTTTTTTTTCATATTTTTATTTATTTATTTATTTATTTGACAGAGAGAGAGACTGAGAGAGAGAGAATGGGTGCGCCAGGGCCTCCAGCCACTGCAAACAAACTCCAGACTCATGTCCCACCTTGTGCATCTGGCTAATGTGGGTCCTGGGGAATTGAACCTAGGGTCCTTTGGCTTAGCAGACAAACACCTTAACTGCTAAGCCATCCCTCCAGGGCTCCCCCCTTTTTTATTTTATTTTATCTTTTTTTTTTTGGTTTTCGAGGTAAGGTCTCGCTCTAGCACAAGTTGACCTGAAATTCACTATGAAGTCTCAGGCTGGCCTCAAATTTACAGCTATCTTCCTATCTAGGTCTTCCAAGTGTGGGATTAAAGGCGTGCACCACCATGCCTGGCCTCAAACATTTTTATCACCCCCAAAGAAAGCCCATAACTGGGCTGGAGAGATGGCTTAGCAGGTTAAGCGCTTGCCTGAGAAGCCTAAGGACCCCGGTTCGAGGCTCGATTCCCCAGGACCCACGTTTGCCAGATGCACAAGGGATGCATGCGTCTGGAGGCCCTTTGCAGTGGCTGGAGGCCCTGGTGCGCCCATTCTCTATCTATCTATCTGCCTTCTTTCTCTCTCTGTCTGTCGCTCTCAAATAAATAAATAAATAAACAAAAAATTTGAAAAGAAAGCCCATACCCATTACCAGTCACTTTCCGTCCCTCCTCCCCCAGCACCTGGAAACACCCATGGGTTGTGCCTGTATGGATTTACTTATTGTGGCATTTCATATAAACGAAATCATACAGTACATGACCCTTTGTATCTGGCTTCTTTCACTTAGCAGTGTTTTCAGGATTTATCCAAAGTGCAGTGTTAATCATTCTTTTTATTGCTGAGTAATGTTCTATTCATTTCATGTGAATTTGGCTCCTTTTTGACACACGTGTATTGTGCTATGTGTGTGGTGTGCACATGTGTATACACTCTCACCCGTTCTCCATGCAGAGGCCAGAGGAGAACTTTGATTGTCTTTTTCACTCATCTGTATGAGTCCTGCAGACAGAGTCTCTCACTGAACCTGGAACTGCCAATTTCGGTCAGACTGACTGGCCAGCAAACCCCAGTGATTCTCCGGCCTCTGTCCCGTTTCCCCCACCCCTGCCCAGACTGTGGTTATAGGCATGCATGGCCATGTCCAGCTCTTTAAAGAGGTGCTGGGGAACCAACTCTAGGCAAATCAGGCCCAGTGGGCTTGCATGGCATGTGCTCTTACCCACTGAACCGTCTCCCTAGCCCATGCCACATTTGTTTTTCTTCTTCATGGACTGATGAACATTTGGATTGTTTCCACTTTTTAGCTCATGAATAATGCTGCTATGAATATTTTTCACTGTTGTTGTGTGCTGTATGTTTTCAGTTCTCTCTCTCTTTTTTTTTTTGTTTATTATTTATTTATTTGAGAGTGACAGACAGAGAAAGAGGGAGAGAGAGAGAGAGAGAGAATGGATGCGCCAGGGCTTCCAGCCACTGCAAATGAACTCCAGACACCTGCGCCCCCTTGTGCATCTGGCTAGCGTCGGTTCTGGGGAATCAAGCCTCGAACCGGGGTCCTTAGGCTTCATAGGCAAGTGCTTAACCGCTAAGCCATCTCTCCAGCCCAAGTTCTCTCTTTTTTTTTTAAAAAAAAATATTTTATTTATTTATTTATTTATTTGACAGAAAAAGAGGGAGAGAGAGAGAGAGAGAATGGGCGTGTCAGGGACTCCAGCCACTGCAAAAGAACTCCAGATGCGTGTCCCCACTTGTGCATCTGGCTTACGTGGGTCCTGGAGAATCGAACCTGGGTCCATTGGCTCTTTGCAGGCAAGTGCCTTAACTGCTAAGCCATCCCTCCAGCCCTGCTTTCAGTTCTCTTGAGTGGGAACACTACATCACGTGGAAATTTTGTATCTAGCTGTTTGAGGAACTGCCTGTTGCTTTCCATCATGTTGTTCCTTGGCTGGAACCAGCATACATCTGGCTTCAGGGTGTACTAGGCAGGATCAGAATTTCAAGCTTATGGGCACCTAATGATGGCGACTTTGGGACAAGCTGCAGAATTTGTGATTCAGATAGGACAGGTTCTTTAAAATTTTTTTAAAATACCAGATGGGGGATGGAGAGATTGCTCAGTGGTCAAGGTGCTTGCCTGCTAAGCCTGATGGCCTGGGTTTGATTCCCTGGTACCCATGTAAAGCCAGATGCACAAAGTGGTGAATACATCTGAAGTTCATTTTCAGCAGCAAGAGATTCTAGTGTTCTCTCTCTTTCTCTCTCTCTTCCAAGTAAATAAATAAATAAATATTTTTTGAGGCAAGCCCAATAGACTACCCCTTCCCTTTTTTTTATTTTGGTTTTTGGAGGTAGGGTCCCGCTCTAGCTCAGACTGACCTGGAATTCACTATGTAGTCTCAGGGTGGCCTCAAACTCATGGCAACCCTCCTACCTCTGCCTCTTGAGTCCTGGGATTAAAGGTGTGTGCCACCATACCCAGCCCTAACCCCTTTTTTTAATGACAGGGAGTAAGAGCGAAAGAAAGCGAGAGAAAGATAGAAATAATTGGCGTGCCAGGGCCTCCAGCCACTGCAATTGAACTCCAGACCGTGTGCCACCTTGTGTGCATCCTAGCACTCTTGCGTCACCTTGTGCATCTATCTTACATAGGACCTTTTCGAGCATGGGTTCTCAGGCTTCGCAGGCAAGCACCTTAACTGCTAAGCCATCTCTCCAGCCCAATAAAAACATTTTTAGAAAAATACTCAGATAGGGAAAGAGTCCCTGGAGTATGAGATAGTTAAGAGACAGCACTGTGGCCAAGCACTTGGGACTTGGCTGTCCAGGGTGCAGAACCTTACCTGGTGCTCCCTGTTCCTAGAGGAGCAGGCAGCTGCTGTCCCAGTGCCTTGTCCAGTTTTATTCTCTATGGCTTTTCGTTACCCATTCATTAAGTGGGAAGCTCCAAAAATAAACAGTTGGTAAGCTTTAAATTGTATGGCATTATGACTAGCATGATGAAATCTTTTGCAAACCTTTTCCATCCTCTCATAATGTGAAAGTCCCACCTACAGAATATCCATACTACATACACTACCTGTCCACTAGTCACTTAGTAGCTGTGTGTGTTATCTGTGTGACTGCAGTTTTCCTATGTTCAAGTGACTCTTACTCTACTTAAAGGCCTCAAAGTACAGAAATACTGCTGCTGACAACTGGCTATAACAAAGAGAAGCTGTAAAGTACTTCCTTTAACTGAAAAGGGGAAGTTCTTTGCTTAATAAGGAAAGAAGGACTTGGGGTTATAACTGCAGCTCAGCATTAGCGTGCTTACCTATATGTGCCATGGGTTCAATACTTAGCACCACAAAAGAAAAAGTAAAGCCCAGCGTGGTGGTGCACACCTTTAATCCCAGCACTCAGGAGGCAGAGGTAGGAGGATTGCCATGAGTTCAAGGCCACCCTGAGACTCCATAGTGAATTCCAGGTCAGCCTGAGCTAGAGTGAGACTTTACCTCGGAAAACCAAAAAAAAAAAAGAAAAAAAGAAAATCTGGTCTGGAGAGATGGCTTAGTGGTTAAGGTGCTTGCCTGTGAAGCCTAAAGACCCAGGTTCAATTCCCCAGTACCCACATAAGCCAGATACACAAGGTGGTGTCTGGAGTTCATTTGCAGTGGCTGGAGGCCCTGGTGTGCCCATTATCTATCTCAGGCTGACCTGGAATTCACTAGGTAATCTCAGGGTGGCCTCGAACTCACGCTGATCCTCCTACCTCTGCCTCCCAAATGCTGGGATTAAAGGCGTGCACCATCACACCCGGCTTTAAATAAATATTTTTAAGAAAAGGAAAACCATATCTTGATGTTGCTAATACCTCTGGTAAGAACAAATCTTTCATCTGTGAATTTATGAAGAAAGAGGAAACTTGTATTAGTTGTGCTGTTTTATCTCAAACTGCATAATTCTAGTGACAGTGCATGAGAAGCGTCTTATTAATATTAGAAGTCAGGTGTGGTGGAGCCACGCTGTAATACCGGCACTTGAGAGGCTGAGGCAAGAGGCTCAGAATTTCAAGGTCTTTCTCACCTACATAGAGAATTGGAGGCAAATACATGAGACCCTGTCTTAACAAAACTAAGTGCATGGGAGATGGTTCAGTGGGCTACGGAAGCATGATAACCTGAGTTCAAACCCCAGCACCCAGGTAAAAATCTGGGCATGGCTGCGCATACCTATAATCCCAGCACTGACGGGGTGATGACAGAATTGCCGGGGCTCACTGCTCAGCCAGTGTAACCGAAAGATGACAAGTAACAGATGCAGCGAGAGACGCTTTCTCCAGGAAGTGGGCAGAAGAGAAAACATTCAATGTCCTCCTCTGGTCTCCACACACATGGGCAGTGTACACATCTGTACACACATGAATACATCACATGCACACACACCCCACACACATGCCAGAGAAACTGGTTACAGAGTTCATTACCATCTGTAATTTCCATTCCAGACTTCCATTGAGAATAAAGGAGGGGACTACTGTGTGGTTATGAGAGGAAGGGTGGGGGGGGCAGCCATGAATCACAGTGTGATACATGAATAGCAGAGGGGCTCAGAGGCATCTCCAGATGTGGCCATCCAGTGCAGCCGCTCAGGCCTGAAACAGCCTCTTCAGCCACTGCTTCCCCGCTCCAGGTCAATGAGGAAACAGAGTGGCCATCCAGGAGAGGGCGGGAGACACAGATGATGAGCTGTGGCAAAGACTGGCTTGCTCATTTATCAAGGATGTTCTAGAGAACTCTGTGCGATGAGAGGAGGGTGGGGGGAGGAGAGAGAGGTCTTCAGCCCTGTGACTCTAAGAAACAATCACAGAAGGAAACCACCCCCACCTCAGGCCCTGGTTCAAATGTATCATGTTCCCCTCCATTTAATAGCGAGGTTATAAAACTTAATTACAAAACGTAATTTGAAGGCCCTCTGTGGCTTCCTGTGGCTGACAGCAGGGATCACAAACCAAAAGGCCACATGGTTCAATGACAGAGGCAGACATAAGGTAGTTCTGAGCGAGGGACTCCACCCCCCAAAACAGGCCACTCTCAGGGACCGGGACAACAACACCAACCCGGGCCCAGATGCTGTACCTCTAAATGTTTAAAAATAGAAAGCAAGGGCTGGAGAGATGGATTAGTGGTTAAGGAATTTGCCTGCAAAGTCAAAGGACCTCAGTTCCATTCCCCAGGATCCACATAAGCCAGATGCACAAGGGGACGCATGCATCTGGAGTTCCTTTGCAGTGGCTGGAGACCCTGGTGTGCCCATTCTTCTCTCTCACTCTGTGTCTGCCTCATGCTCTCTCAAATAAATAAATAAAAATGAAAATATTTTAAAAATAGAAAGCAAGCACCAAAATATTCAATAAATGTCCTACGTTTACTAAGCCAGATCTGAGTCATGCTCGAAACTGTATGCTAGGGCCGTAAGGGGTTATTCCAAGTAAGCCTTAGGAGAAATTCTTCCAGGACTCGGCATTGTTTACTTCCTTCATTCACTCACTCATATCATTCAGCATTTCTGTGAGCACCTACAAAGCCAGCCTCTAAAGCAGCCGAGGGAATAGAGATGAAAGCCACAGCTACAGCTAACAGGGGGACAGATGTGAACCCATATAACTGGTACACTCACTGCAGCTGCCACCTGTCACCCCTCTGCAGAGAATCACAAGGCTGGTGCTGGCTCCTCTCTGCATGATGGTCACCTTTGTGCACCCCTGTGCTTCTAGACCAGCAGCTCTCAAAGTGTGTCAGTACCTGACACATGTAAGAAATACAAATTCTTGGCCCCCATCCCAGACTCACTGAATTAGAAACTCTGGTGGCAGGGCCAGCAGCACCCTCTTTATCTTTAAAAAATTTCTGTGTGACTAATAAAGAAAAAAAGAAACAAAATTTCTGTGTGGTGTGTGTGTGTGTATGTATGTGTGTTTATATGTGTGTGGGCATGAGTGTGCAGGTGTGTTCACTTGTGTGTGTGGATGCCAGAGGTCAGCATTGTATGTCTTCTTTGCTTTCTCTCTGCTTTTTAAAAACAGTTTATTTATTTATTTGAGAGGGAGAAAGAGAGAATGGGTATGATAGGGCCTTGTCCATCTGGCTTTTCATTAGTACTAGGGAATCGAACCTGGGTCCTTTGGCTTTGCTGGCAAGTGCCTTAACTGCTAAGCCATCTTTCCAGAACTGAACTGAACTCAGAGATCAATTCAGCTAGACTATATCCAGGAAGCCCCAGGGATCCTTCTTCTCAGCCTCCTCAGCACTGGAATGACAGGTGGACCAGCATGCCCACCAGGCATTTACATGGGTACTTGGGATCTGAACTCAAGTCCTCATATTTGCATAGCAAATACTTCACTCACAAATCCATCCCTGGGACCCCTTTGAATAAGCCCTCCTGGTCATTTTGGCACCTTAGTTTGAGAACCCTTGCCTTAAAGCCAGGTTTCTCAACCTTGGCCATACTTATCACTTAGGGAACTTTCAATAATCTGACTGCTCAGACCTCGCCCCTGAACTAATGAATCTGGGATATCTGGGAGTAGGATCTGGCCCTTGAAGTGTTTAAAGCTCACGAGGTGGATGAAATGAACCGTTGCCCTAGCAGATGATGGGTGAGGGTGGGAATGCTACGCATGTGCCAGCTAAGAACCACGGCGTTCTATGCAAAGTGAGCCTGCCTCCTGCTTGCCCAGAATCACCTTCACGGGGGGGGCATCAGAAGGCACCAAGTGGCTCACTGTCATTCCCACAGTTCTGCTCCCCAGCTTGAACTCTGTTTTGGCATGCAGTAGAAACTTCTTTGGTAACTAACTACAGAGCAGGCTCAGGAAGGAGTTGCCAGGGATGCTAAGCTATCAACTTCAGGCTTGGGGAGCAGTGGTTCTTCATTGCTCTCAGGGAGAAGAGGGGAAGAGGTGACTCACCTAAAGTGACTTGTGCCAGCAGTGTTCTCCGAGGTCCTTAGAACCCTCTGGGTATGACTAGCACAGCACTTTTGGATTCGTTTTTGTCATCATAGTCGCCTGCTCTTGAATTGAATTAAATCATGTTACATGGGGCTGGAGAGATGACTTAGTGGTTAAGGCACTTGCCTGCGAAGCCTAAGGACCCATGTTCTACTCTCCAGATTCCACATTAGTCAGACACACAAAGGTGAGGCAAGAGCAAGGTCACATAGGCCCACTAGGTGGCACATGTGTCTGGAGTTCTAGTTCAGTGGCTGAGGCCCTGGCTGCCAATTCTCTATCTCTCCTTTCTCTCTAAAAATAAATAAATAAATGAATTTTGAAAAAACATGTTACATGAATACATAGCTTATATGTATTATCATTTTTATATATTCATACATTATAAGTTTTATCATACGTTAATATGTAATTATCAGTTATATTGTAATTATATGTGTTCTAATTAGTAGTATTCAGAAAATATGATAATCATATATAACATAACATGCAAATGTTTAAAATGTAAACTCAACAAATGCTATAAATGAAACAATGTCATCACATACAACTACTTACATAGTTTCAGTTATAGTTCATTTATAACTATAACAAATAATGTTATTTCCAAAGACCATTTAGGGAGCCAACATCTAACAGTTCTCTTTCATACAGAGTGAAAAAAAAAATCACACTTTCTTTTCTCTTCATACATGTATCTGAACAGCAACATTCTGTGAGTGAGCACAGTGAACTGAAAAGAGCCAGAGTCAGTGTGCTGTGATTGTGTGGGTAACAGCTTGAGAACAGCAAGGGACTGGATTTTAAGCGATTTTTGTTAAGTGTCTTTAAAAGTAAAAGTAAATCATCTAGGTTAGGGATACATGTACCAAAACTGTATAAACCAGTGAAGTCATGGTAAATGGGAAATTCAGATGTGGCTCCGTGGAGCGGGGGGAGGGGGGGAGATGCCTTAGGGAAGGGGTACAGAGCACATGCTGAGGTATCAGTGAGTTTCTTCTTTTATGGGCTGATGGCTTCTTTTTTAAAAATGGCCTTATGGTTCTCTCTCTCTCTCTCTCTGTCTCTCTGTTTCTCTCTGCCTATTCCTCTCTCTCTCAAATAAGTAAATAAAAAATATTTAAAAATGGCTTTATGAGCTGAAAAGATAGCTCAGCAATTAATGACACTTGTTTGCAAAGCCTGATGGCCAGGGTTCCCCAGCCACCCACATAAAGCTGGACATTAAAGTGGCACAAGCATCTGGCGTTTCTTTTGCAGCAGAGAGACCCTGGCACACCCATACACACACACATACACACACACACAAATAACTAAGTAAATAAATATTTTAAAATAAATACGGCTGGAGAGATGGCTTAGCAGTTAAGGTGCATGTCTGTGAAGCCTAAGGACCCAGGTTCGATTCTCCAGGTCCCATGTAAGCCAGATGCACAAGGTGGCACATGCATCTGGAGTTCATTTGCAGTGGCTAGAGGCCCTAGTGTGCCCATTCTCCCCCCCCCTTCCCCTCTCTCTGTTTCTAATAAATAAATAAATGAAAATAAAATATTTTTTAAAATAAAAATAAATAAATAGCTTTGGGGCTAGGAAAATGGCTTAGCAGTTAAGGCATTTGCCTGAAAAGCCTAAGGATACTGGTTTGATTCCCCAGGACCCAGGTAAACCAGATGCACAAGGGGGCACATACGTCTGGAGTTTGGTTGCAGTGGTTGAAGACCCTGGTGCACCCATTCTCTCTTTCTCTCTGCCTCTTCCTCCTTCTCTCTCTCAATAAAATAAAATAAAATAAACAAATTAAATAATTAATAATAAATAAATAAATAGCTTTATTGGGCTGGGCGGATGGCTCAGAGACTGAAGGTGCTTGCTTGCAAAGCCTACCTACCTGAGTTTGCTCCTCTTCAGCATCCACATAAAGCTGATGAAAGTGGCACACACATCTGTGATCCCAGCACAGTCTGTGGCAATGGGAGGTGGAGCCTGGAGAATCCCAGAGCTTGCAGGCCAACTAATCTGCTGCACATAGCAGCGAAAACAAGAGAGACCTGGCCTTAGAGGAGGTGAAAGGAGAGGACAGACACTTCTGACCATACATGAGCTATGGCATGCATGCACCAGCACACACACATGTATATGCAGACGCACAGATAAATAAAATAAATTCGTTTAAATTTCATAGATTAATTTAGTTAGGATTATGTGTTTGTTTTGTTGCTTTGGTTTTCAAAGGTAGGGTCTTGCTCTAGGAAGACCTGGAATTTGCTATGTACTCCCAGGATGGCCTCGAACTCACAGTGATCCTCCTACCTCTGCCTTCTGAGTATTGGGATTAAAGGTTTGCACCACCATGACAGGCTAAAAGTGCTTTTAAACCATACAAATGTTTCCAACAGAAAATAATCTTATTTGTTTAGTTTACATTAACATACAAAAAGTCTCATTTTATGAGACATTTAAAAGAATCAAAACCACCTCTATAGCTATATTTTAAATTCCAGATCTGAAAAACAAAAATAAAATAAATTTGGGGATGAGAAATGGCTTAGTGGTTAAGGTACTTGCCTGCAAAACCTAACAACGTAGGTTCGATTCCCCAGTACCCATGTAAAGCCAGATGCACAAAGAGGTGCATGCATCTGTAGTTTGTTTGCTGTGGTTAGAGATCCTGCCTCACCCATTCTGTCTGTCTGTCTCTCTGTCTCTTTCTGCTTGCAAATAAATAAAAATAAATCAAAGAAAAGAAAAGCACTTTTAACAAGCTAGAATTCACAGGTCACCATTTTTTTTGTGGCTTCGTGAAGCCCAGTCTGGCCTTGAATTACTGATCCTTCTGTTTCCATTTCCAAAACTATGGGATTACATGGTATGTACCACCACACTTCAGTTCACACTTTTTCTCTTTCCCAGGTAGGGTCTCACTCTGTAGTCCCAGGCTGATTTTGAACTCACCGTGATCCACTCAGCCTCCTGAGTGCTGGATTAAAGGTGTGCACCACCATGCCCAGCTTTTCAGTTCACTCTTTTAAAATGTATAATTATCTATCATCTATCTATCTATCTATCTATCTATCTATCTATCTATCTATCTATCTATCTGTCTGTCTATCTATCTATCCATCTATCTATCTGAGGGAGCATGAGAAAGAGGTAGAGAGCGAGAATTATATTCAGTTGTGTCACCAACACTGCAATCTAAGTTTACACATTCACCATCATAAAAGAAACCCCATGGAGATAGATGATCAATCACTCCCCATTTTCCTCCAACCCTTCTCTTCAGCTATAAACAACCACTAATTTACTTTCTGTCACTATGGATTTGCCTAGTCTGGATGCTTCATATAAATATAATACATGCGTGTGGCTGGCATGATTTACTATAAGGCATGTTTTAAAGGTTCCATGCAGGGGCTGGAGAGATGGCTTAGCAGTTAAGGCATTTGCCTGCAAAGCCAAAGGATCCCAGTTCGACTCTCTAGGACCCACATAAGCCAGTTGCACAGGGGGGGGCGCATCACCCGGAGTTCGTTTGCAGTGGCTGGAAGTCCTAGTGTGCCCATTCTCTCTCTCTCTACCTCTTTCTGTCTCTCAAATAAATAAGTAAAATATATTTTTTAAAAAAAGGTTCACCCATGCATGCATCAGTACTTCATGCCTGTGTGGGGGTGTGTGTGTGTGTGTGGTATGCATGCATGTGTATATGCATGTGAGTGCATGCATGTGCAGGTGCACATGTATGTGTGTGTGTGCATAGTTGTGGATGCCGGAGATTGAAGACAGGTATTTTCCTCAGTCCCTCTCCACTTTATTTACTGATTTGTTCAATCTCTCAGAGGAACCCAGAGCTCACTGATTTAGCTAGTCTAGCCAGGGATCCCGTCTCTGCCTCCTGAGGTCTGGGATTCCAGGCGGGCTGCTATGCCCACCTGATGTTTATGTGGACACTGGGAACCTGAACTCTGATACTCATGCCTACATGGCAAATAGTTTCTCCATGGAGCCATCTCCCTAGATCCTATGCCTCTGTGTGTGTGTGTGTGTGTGTGTGTGTGTGTGTGTGCATATGTGTACATGTGTGTATATGTGTATGTGTGTGCATTTGTGTACATGTGTGCATTTGTGTGTGCGCATTTGTGTACACGTGTGCCTTTGTGTATGCGTGTGCATGTGCCATCTATATATTCTTTTTCTTCTTCTTTTGGTTTATTGAGGTCTGTTTTTCATTTATTTGAGAGAGAGAAGAGAGGGCCTCCAGCCACTGCAAATGAACTCCAGTCGCATGTGCCAACTTGTGTACCTGTCTTTACATGGGTACTGGAGAATCTAACCTGGGTCCTTTGGCTTTACTGGCAAGCAACTTGACCTCTAAGCCATCTCTCCAACCTCATCTATGTCTTTTTTCTCAAAAGAAAAGGCCTCTCATGGGTCTGGAGCTCATTAGTAGGCTAGACTTTAAGTGTGTGCTGTAGTTTGAACTCGGGTCCTCATGTCCATGAGGAAAACACTTTATTGACTGAGTTCTTGCTAGCTTCCCAGCCTTTCTCTCATTCTCTCTCTCTCTCTCTCTCTCTCTCTCTCTCTCTCAGCATCCCATGTCTCCCAGGTTTGCCTCAAACTTACTATGTAGCCAAGAATGTTAAACTGATCTTTCTGCCTCCAGCCCACTGAGTGTTGGAATTGCCGGCATGTGCCACCACGCCCAGTTTTAGTTCATGCCTTTGAAAGCAGAATAGCATCCCGTAGTGTGGACACACCTTTGGTTTAGTCATTTTTCAGTTGACAGCCATTTGGTTTGTTTCCATCTCACAGCACTGTGATAAAACTGCTAGGAATATTTGTGCTCAGTTTTTGTGTGTGTGTGTGTGTGTGAACATATGTTTTCATGTCTCTTAGGCATAAACCAAGAGGGATTACTGGGTCATGTAGAAACTCTATGTTTAATTTAAGGAACAGCCAACCTATATTCCATAACAGTTATACTATGTTACCCTACTACCATACGTGGATCAGAGTTTGAAAGTCTCCACACCCTTGCCTCTTCCTCTCCCTGATCTCAGTCACCCTGCTGGACACGAAGGGGCACCTTGTTGAGCTCTTGATTTGCATCACCCTAGTGGCTAATGACTTAAACACCTGGTCATGTGCTTATTGGCCCTTCATAGACTTTCTTGCAGAAATGTCTATTCAAATCACTTGCCTTTTTTTTTTTTCTTTTCTTTTCAAGGTAGGGTCTCACTCTAGTCCAGGCTGACCCAGAATTCACTATGTAGTCTCAGGGTGGCCTCAAACTCACTGTGATCCTCCTACCTCTGCCTCCCGAGTGCTGGGATTAAAGGCGTGCGCCACCACGCCCAGCTTGTACCCTCTTTTTAATTAACTTTTTCCGTTTCTTTTTATTCAAATGTTTTATTGACAACTTCCATAATCATAGACAATAACTCATGGTAATTCCCTCCCTACCCCCACCTTTCCCCTTTGTAACTCCACTCTCCATCATACCCCTTCCCCCTCACAATCAGTTTCTCTTTGATTTTGATGTTATCATCTCTTCCTCCTATTGTGATGGTCTTGTGTAGGTAGTGTCAGGCACTGTGAGGTCATGGATATCCAGGCCATTTTGTGTCTGGGGGAGCATGTTGTAAGGACCCTCACCCTTCCTTTGGCTCTTACATTGTTTCTGCCACCTCTTCCGCAATGGACCCTGAGCCTTGGAAAGCGTGATAGAGATATTGCAATGCTGAACACTGCTCTGTCACTTCTTCCCAACACCATGGTGCCTTCTGAGTCATCCCAAGGTCACTGCCATCTGAAAAGAGAAGCTTCTCTAACCAAAAGTGACGGTAGCATTAATATATGGGTATGAACATTAAGCTACGTGCTTACCAGGCAGTTTAGTGAGCATAGTATACATATTTAGCCAGACACCAGCAGATATTATACCCCTAGGACTCATGACTACCCCTGGTTTTCAGTATTAGTGATATATTCCCTCCCATGGAGTGGGCCTCCAGTCCAATTAGAGAGTGGTTGGTTTCCCCCATAACAGACATATGACTATTGCACCTGTTGGCTCATTTGGCCTGGCTGGCCAAATTTAAGGCTTGCAGTGTCCACTGTTGAGTATCTCCACTGGTGATTTCTCTCTCTCCCATTGAACTGCATGCAGTATATCTGTTTCTAGCTTTCTATCAGCTGATCTACATGGAGGAGGTTTTCAGCTCAGCTCCAGCAGGATTGCTCAGTGACCTTGCAGCCCAACTATATGGAGTCTTCAGCAATAGGGTCTTACCATGTATTCCTGGTGGGAAACCAAGTGCCCAAGGTATCCCATTCCTGGCACTGAAAATTTTCTAGTAACAATCTATGGTTTCTGGGTGTTTCATTGTCCAAAAATGTAGGTTTCCATAAGACTTATTTATATCCTCTTATTTTGATTAGCCCTCCCTCCACCTTTCCTTTCCTCAGTCTCTTCCCCTGACCTCACTTAGGCCTTTTCATCCTCATTAATCTGTTCTTCTACTTACACATATATAATACCATCCTATTAAGTCCCTCCTCCTTCCCTTTCTACTCCCTTCATATCCCCTTTCTAGCTTACTGGCCTCTGCTACTGAGTTTTATTCCTACTCACATAGAAGTCCAATCATTTCTTGCAAGGATCCACATATGAGAACATGTGATGTTTGGCTTTCTAGGCCTGGGTTACCTCACTAAGTATTATCCTTTCCAGATCCATCCATTTTCCTGCAGATTTCATTTTTCTTTACCACTAAGTAGAACTCCATTGTGTAAATGTGCCACACCTTAAATATCCACTCATCAGTTGAGGGACATCTAGGCTGGTTCCATTTCACAGCTATTGTGAATAGAATGGCAATAAACATGGTTGAGCAAGTATCTCTAAGGCAGTGAGATGCGTCCTTAGGATATATGCCTAGGAGTGCTGTAGCTGGGTCATATGGTAAATTTTTTTTTTTTAGCTGTCTCAGGAACCTCCACACTGATTTCCACAATGGCCGGACCAGATTGGGTTCCTCTTTCCACATCCTCGCCAGCATTTATGGTCATTTGTTTTCATGATGGTAGCCAATCTGACAGGAGTGAGATGGAATATCAACATAGTTTTAATCTTCATTCCCATGATGGCTAGGGATGTATAACTGTTTTCAGATGTTTATATGCCATCTGTATTTCTTCTTTTGAGAGCTCTCTATTTAGTTCCATAGCCCATTTTAAAAATATATTTTATTTATTTATTTAGTTGAGAGAGAGAAAGATGCACACACACACACACACACACACACACACAGAGAGAGAGAGAGAGAGAGAGAGAGAGAGGGCACTGCAGGGCCTCCAGCCACTGCAAATAAACTCCAGATGCATGTGCCACTTTGTGCATCTGGCTTACATGGGTCCTGGGCAATCAAACCAAGGTCCTTTAAGGCAAGCGCCTTAACCACTAAGCCATCTCTCCACCCCTCATAGCCCATTTTTTAATTGGGTTGTTTGGTTTCTTATTGTTTAGTTTTTTGAGTTCTTTGTATATTTTGGATATTAATTCTTTGGCAGATATATAGCTGGCAAAGATTTTTCTCCCATTCTTTGATTGGCTATGTGCTCTATTCATAGTGTCCTTTGCTGTACAAAAGCTTTATAATTTCATGAGGTTCCAGCAGTTGATCTGTAGTTTTATATCCTGAGCAATTGGGGTTGTATTCAGAAAGTCTTTGCCAAGACCAATATGTTGAAGTGTTTCCCCTACTTTTTCCTCTTGCAGTTTCAGAGATTCAGGTCTGATATTAAGGTCTTTGATCCCTTTGGATTTAATTCATGTACATGGAGAGAGATAAGGATCTATTTTCATCCTTCTACAGATACATATCCAGTTTTCCCATCACCATTTGCTGAAGAGGCTATCATTTCTCCGATGAGTATTTTTTGGCATTTTTGTCAAAGACCGGGTGGCTGTAGCTACCCGGACTTACATCTTAGTCCTCTATTCTGTTCCATTGATCTACCTATCTGCTTTTGTGCCAGTACCATGCTGTTTTTGTTACTATGGCTCTGTAGTATAGGTTAAAATCAGGTATGGTGATACCACCAGCCTTATTTTTGTGGCTCAGAATTGTTTTTAGATAATGGAGGTTTTTTGTGCTTCCAAATGAATTTTTTGATTGTTTTTTTCTATTTCTGTGAAGAATGCCATTGGAATTTTGATGGGGATTGCAACGTGTAGATTGCTTTCAGGATTCTTCCAATCCAAGAACAAGGGATGTCTTTCCATTTCCTAGTATCTTCTGCAATTTCTGTTTTGAGTGTTTTAAAGTTTTTATTGTAGAGATCCTTCACTTCCTTGGTTAAGTTTATTCCAAGATACTTAATTTTTTTAATGCAATTGTGAATGAGAGTGCTTCTTTGATTTCATCCTCTGTGTGTTTGTTGTTAGCCTATAGGAAGGCTACTGATTTCTGTCTTTATTTTGTGTCCTGCTACGTGGCTATAGGTGTTTATCAGCTCTAACAGTTTGCTGGTAGAGTCTTTAGGGTCTTTTATGTATAGAATCATGTCATCTACAAATAATAATTTGATCTCTTCCTTTCCAATTTGTATCCCTTTTATGTGTGTCTCTTTATTGCTATGGCTAAGACTTCTAGTACTATATTAAATAAAAGTGGGACAGTGGACACCCTTGTCTTATTCCTGATTTTGGTGGAAAAGCTTCAAGTTTTTCTCCATTTAGTGTTATGTTGGCTGTAAGTTTGCCATAAATAGCCTTTATTATGTTGAAATATGTTCCTTCTATTCCCAGTTTCTGTAGGAGTCTTATCATGAAGAGATATTGGATTTTGTCAAATGCTTTTGTTTGCATCTAATGAGATGATCATGTGATTTTGTCCTTTAGTCCATTTATATAACATATTACATTTATTGATTTGTGTATGTTGAACCATCCCTGCATCTTTGGGATAAAGCCCACTTGGTCAGGGTGAATGATCTTTCTGATATATTTGTGTATTCTGTTTGCCATTATTTTGTTGAGAATTTTTGCATCTATGTTCATGAGAGACATTGGTCTGTAATTTACTTTTTTTATTCTATCTTTGTCTGGTTTTGGTATCAGGGTGATGCTGGCATTGTAGAAGGAGTTGGGTAGGATTCCTTCCTTTTCTATTTTATGGAAAAGTTTGAGAAACATAGGTGTTAGTTCTTCCCTGTAGATCTGGTAAAATTCACCAGTGAATCTATCTGGGCATTGACTTTTTTTATTTGAGAATTATGTATATATATGTATTATATATATATAATTCTCAAATAAATAAAAAATAAATTCTCAAATAAAAAAAGAGTGGAGATCCAAGCAGTTATGTATATATATATATGGAGATCCAAGCAGATATATATATATATATATATATATACACACACATAACTGCTTGGATCTCCATTCTTTCTATAGGTCTATTTAGGTGGTTAATCTCATCTTGATTTAATTTAGGTAGGTCATATAAATCAAGGAAATCATCCATTTTTTTCATATTTTCAAACTTAGTGGAGTATATGTTCTTATAGTATGTCCCTATGGTTTTTTTTTTAAATTTCTCTGGTATCTGTTGTGATGGTTCCTTTTTCATCTCTAATTTTATTAATTTGTGTTTCTTTTTTTTTTTTGGTTTTTCGAGGTAGGGTCTCACTCTAGCCCAGGCTGACCTGGAATTCACTATGGAGTCTCAGGGTGGCCTCGAACTCATGGTGATCCTCCTACCTCTCCTCCTGAGTGCTGGGATTAAAGGCGTGCGCCACCACGCCCGGCCTCTCTTTTCTCTTTCTTTTGGTCAGATTTGGTAAGGGTTTATCAATATTGTTTATCCTTCCAAAGAACTAACTTTGTTTCATTGATTCTTTGGATTTTGTTGTTGTTGTTGTTTATTTTTATTTATTTGAGAGTGACAGAAAGAGAAAAAGGCAGATAGATAGAGAGAATGGGCACGCCAGGACCTCCAGCCACTGTAAACTCCAGACATGTGTTTCCCCAGTGCATCTGGCTAATGTGGGTCCTGGAGGAAATCAAGCCTCGAACCAGGGTCCTTAGGCTTCATAGGCAAGCGCTTAACTGCTAAGCCATCTCTCCAGCCCTTGTTCTTCTTTTTCCAAGGCCTTAAGGTAAAGCATTAAGTGGTTTACTTGCAACCTTTCTAATTTTTTAATATAGGCACTTAAAGCTGTAAGTTTCCCTCTTAGGACTACCTTCATTGTGTCCCAAAAGTTTTGCTATGTTGTATTCTCATTATCATTTGAATCTATGAATTTTTATTTCCTTCTTGATTTCTTCATTGACCTATGCATCATTTAATAGTGTATTGTTTAGTTTCCATGACTTTGTGTATGCTATATAGCTTTTCTTGCTATTGATTTGTAGTTTTATCCCATTGTGACCAGATAGAGGGCAAGGAATTATTTCAATTTCCCTGTATTTGTTAAGATTTACTTTGTGTCCGAATATATGGTCTATTTTAGAGAATGTTCCATGTGCTGCTGAAAAGAATGTATATTCTGCAGCATTTGGATGAAATGTCCTGTAGATATCTGTTAGGTCCATTTGTTCTATGACCTCATTTAATCCAGATGCATCTCTGTTTATTTTTTACCAGGATGACCTGTCAATTGATGAGAGTAGGGTGTTGAAGTCACCCACTACCACTGTGTTCTGTGTTATCTGTGACCTTAGTTCTTATAGCATTTGTTTGATGAAGTTGGGAGCCCCCATGTTAGGTGCATATATGTATACAATTGTAATGTCCTCCTGTTGGAGTGTTCCTTGAATCAATATAAAGTGACCTTCCTTATCTTTTCAAACTAATGTTGGTCTGAAGTCTACCCTATCAGATATTAGGATAGAAACTCCTGCTTGTTTTCTAGGCCCATTTGCTTGAAACACCATTTTCTAACCTTTCACCTTAAGATAGTGGTGTCCATTCTTTATGGAAAGGTGAGTTTCTTGGAGGCAACACATTGAAGGATCCTGCTTTTTAACCCAGTCTACAAACCTCTGTCTTTTGGTTGGGGCATTGAGACCATTGACATTAAGAGTTATTACTGAAAAGTATGTATTTATTTTTGCCATTTTCCGTGTTTTGTAGTTCTTCCAGTTTTACCTTTGCTCTCTTGTGTTAACTAGCATTCGAGTGTGGTTTGTTTTTTCCAGGTTCCTTATATGTTTGCTTTTCTTTCTCTTCAGCATGGAGGATCCTTTCAAGTATTTTCTGTAGAGCTGGTTTTGTCTTCAAATATTCCTTTAGCCTGATTTTGTTGTGGAATGTCCTTATTTCTCCATCTATTTGAATGGATAGCTTTGCAGGATAAAGCGACCTTGGTTGACAGTTGTTATCTTTCAGAACTTGGAATACCTCATTCCAAGCCCTTCTGGCTTTGAAAGTTTGTGTTGAGTAATCTGCTATGATCCTGATGGGCTTGCCTTTGTATGTGACTTCATTTTTTTTTTTTTTAATTTGAGAGTGATAGAGAGAATGAGGCAAATAGATAGAGAGAGAATGGGTGTGCCAGGGCCTACAGCCACTGGAAACGAACTCCAGATGCATGTGCCAACTTGTGCATCTGGCTTAAGTGGGTCTTGGGGAATCGAGCCTTTAATCAGGGTCCTTGGGCTTTATAGGCAAGCTTTAACCACTAAGCCATCTCTAGCCCCATGACTTAATTTTTCTCTCTAACTGCTTTCAATATATTTTCTTTGGTTTGTGTGTTTGGTAGTTTAATTGTAATATGGTGAGGAGAGGTTCTTTCCAGGTTTTGTCTGGTTGGTGTTCTAAAGGATTCCTGTATGTGCATTGGCACCTCTTTCCCAATTTGGGGGAGGTTTCTTCTATGATTTTGTTGAAAACGCCTACTATGCCTTTGGAGTGAAATTCTCCTTCTACTATACCCTGAATTCTTATGTTTGATCTTTTCATAGTGTCACAAATATCTTGAAATGCCCATTCATACCTTCCTATTAGTTTATCTTTCTCTTTTTTTGGGGGGGGGGTTCGAGGTAGGGTTTCACTCTAGTTCAGGCTGACCTGGAATTCACTATGGAGTATCAGGTTGGCCTCAAACTAACAATGATCCTCCTATCTCTGCCTCCTAAGTGCTGGGATTAAAGGCATGTGCCACCACACCTGGCTTTGTCTTTATCTTTGTTGGACTGCATTAGATCTGCCACTTAGTCTTCTAGTTTAGATTCTATTCTGTTCTTTCCTTCATTCATTCTACTGGTGAGACTTTTTGAAGTTTTTTATTTGACTTCCTGTGTTTTTTATTGCTAGTATTTCTCTTGTATGTGTGTGTATGTTGTTTTTTTCAAGGTTGGATCTCACTCTAGCTCAGGCTGACCTGAAATTCACTATGTAGTCTCAGGGTAGCCTTGAACTCACAGCAATCCTCCTACTTCTGTCTCCCAAGTGCTGGGATTAAAGGCATGCACCACCATGCCCAGCTCATTGCTAGTATTTCTGACTAGTTTTTCTTTCTGTTTTTTTTTTTTTTAAAAAAAAAACATTTTATTTTTATTTATTTATTTGAGAGTGACAGATAGACAGAATGGGCATGCCAAGGCTTCCAGCCACTGCAAATGAACTCCAGACGTGTGCGCCCCCTTGTGCATCTGGCTAGCGTGGGTCCTGGGGTGTCGAGCCTCGAACTGGGGTCCTTAGGCTTCATAGGCAAGTGTTTAACCGCTAAGCCATCTCTCCAGCCCTGGTTTTTCTTTATTTCTATTTCCTTATTCATGTTTTGTATTAACCTCCTTATTTCATTAAATTGGTTTCCTGTGTCTTCTTTGATTCCTTTGATTTCTTCGAGCATATTTATAATCATTCTTTTGAAATCTTTCTCAGGCAATTCCTCTAAATCAGTCTCACTGGAGGTCATTGATGATGGATTTATAATTTTTGGTGGATTTATGTTGTCTTGTTTTTTTGTGTTTCTTGTATTATAATGTAGAGATTTTTGCATCTTGGATTAATTTAATACTTGGATTTTCTAATTATCTGCAGTATTATTAGATGTATCAATCAATCTGACATTATATATCTTCAGGATAGGAGCTTAAGGTGCTAGGTGTGGCTCTTAAAAGACTCTCAGAGTAACCATGAAAGTGACTCTAGGTGTTGGGCATGCCTGCTATGAGAATATTGTAGTAGACTGGGTGGAACAAAATACAGGCAAATTCTAAAAGTTAACTGAACAATATACACATTCAATGAAAACCAGCAGAGTATTTATGCAAGAGTAGGTATTGCAACAAACAGATCCTCTAACAAAGTCACAGTACCTAAGGATATGTGTTGTCCCACTCCCTTAATCCTGTCAACTGGGAGGCTGAGATTTCTGTTCTGTAGAGGGTTCCAAGGTCAGTTTGTGACCTAGTGAGACTCTGCCCCAATGAATGACAGAAGAGGAGACAAAAGCACTATAAATCAGGAAGCAACAAATGACAAGTCCAAAATATAGCTTATTTAAGAATGGCACCCAGTGCTTGGGAGGCAGAAGTAGGAGGATCGCTGTAAGTTTGAGGCCAGTCTGACAATAAAGCGAATTCCATGTCAGCCTGAACTAGAGTGAGACCCTACCTCAAAAGAACAACAACAACAACAAAAAAGAATGGCAAATCTGACCGTCCATCAAATTTAACATATAATTTACCCTGACGTAGAAGATTCAATTAGCTCTTCCAATGCAAGTCTATATGCCAGGCTTTTTATTTATTTATTTATTTGGCGCGTACTGACCTGGTGTAATCCCAGTTACCTTTTGGGATGGTTTGGGTCTCAATTATGCGAGTGCCCACTTGGGTCCCTCTTTGCTGTGCTGTGGGCTCAGGTAGGCTGGCTGGGTTGCTGGATAGCTGCTCTGATCTGTCCGGGTGTCGCGTAGGTGAGCGCAGTTCCCCAGGTCTCTGGTGCTTGTGCTGTCAGTGGGAGGGGGGGGGGGGAGGAGGCTGTGGGCGGTGGCTGAAGTTCTCCTGCTGATACTCGCCATCCTCTTCCTCAGTAGCCACTCTGTTGTCCCTGCTGTCCTCCCCTTCACGTTTCTCGAGTGTTTGAGGAGGCTGGTGTGAGTGGAAAATCCCCTCACCTGGCTTTTCCTGTGGCTCAGGCCAAGCCTGGGGACTGTGGCCCCGCAGACCTGGTGCCGCCAGCCACTTCTGCCTGCCTATGTGGGCTCCGGATGCTCTGGATCTCTCCTACTTCTCTGCTGCCGTTGGTAATTTCTTATACACCTCACTTTTTAGTAGGAGAGTGTATTTTGCTGAGTTGTTGTTGTTGTTGTTTGCTTTTTCTCCCTAGGCTGCTTTGGCATGGTTCCTATGCCACTATCTTAACTGGAAGTCTAATTTTTTAATTTATTTTTGCATGTGTGTGGTGTGTGTCTGTATGTATGTGGGTGCACACTTGTGCTGGTCAGAGGAAAACCTCAGCTGTTCTCAGACAGTGTTGTGCACCTTTCTTTGAGACAGGGTCTTTCATTATCCTAGTTCATAAATTAGTCTAGATTGTCTAGCCAGGGTTCCTCCTGTCTCTGCCTCCACCTGCCAAGTGCCACCATACCCACCATTTTACATGGGCACTGAGGCTCAAACTCAGGCCCTTGTGCTTGGAAGGCAATCGCTTTACCCACTGAGCCAACGCCCCAGATACTAGGCAGGCACAACCATTGAGCTGCATCGCTAGCTCTGATTACTTCTTTTTTTTTTTTTTTCTAGGTAGGGTCTCAAGCCCAGGCTGACCTGGAATTCACTATGCCGTCTCAGGATGACCTTTGAACTCACAGCGATCCTCCTACCTCTGCCTTCCAAGTGCTGGGATTAAAAACATGGGCCACCACACCTGGCTTCTTTTTACTTTTTTTTTTTTTTTTTGGCATGTATGTGATGTGATGCATGTGTATTCATCTGTGTGTGAGCACACACATGCCACAACATGTATGTGGAGACCAGGGGCCCACTTTCAGGTGCCAGTCCTTGCCTTCCAGGCTAGCTGATCCACACGCTTCTGGGAAATTCTCCTGTCTCCGCCTCCCTTCTTGCCGTAAGGTCTTTTTACACGGGGTCTGGAAATCCAAACCCAGGTTATCCCCTACACCATCTCCACAGCCCCTCTTTTTACTTTTTAAAATTTTATTTATTTATTTGAGAGAGAGACAGACAGATAAAGAGAATGGGCACATCAGGGCCTCTAGCCACTGCAAAAGAACTCCAGATGCACGAGATACCTTGTGCATCTTGCTTTACGTGGGTACTGAGGAACCGAACCTGGGCCCTTGGGCTTTATAGGCAAGCACCTTAACTGCTAATGTTGTGGAACTTTTCTGAAAAGATCACTCCAATGCCAGCATGAGTGAAAATAGAGTTTATTTCCTGGGGACCAAAGTTGAGATCGTTCCCCAAAGTAGCTTCAGTCTTAAACTGAGATTTTACTTTCATTTTAGAGTGTTCATAGCATAGGGGAGGGGTGAGCGAGCAAGCAGGCAGCTGGTTTAGAGAAGCAGGACATGACCGTTAGCTTGTGCAGTCTATATGCTTCAAAACAGTTTTAAAACATGTACATATGAATCAACATGCATATGAATCATGTAGTCAGGTCGCCCTAACCATGAGCTCTGTTATACTCGATTTTAGTCTAAACTGTCCTTCCCTCTTATTGTCCCTTTGGGTCCCCCATAGACAGTTTTCTCTTTGAGATTCCTTCAGCTGCTGACAGAGATAAGTTCAGCTCCTCAGCAGTTATGTCTTACAGTGACTTAGTGCATCAGCCCAGCTTTCAGCTTCTTTTCCACTACACTAAGCTGTTTTCCAGGCCTCTTTACTTTTAATTTTGAGTCAGGATCTCATTAAGTTACCCAGGCTGGCTTTGAATGCACTCTATAACCAAGGCAGGTCTTGACTTTTTTTCAAAGATTTTATTTATTAATTTATATATTTCTGCACTTTATATTATATTATATTAATTATATTATATTATATTTATTTGCAAGCAGAGAGAGAGAGAAAGAAAGAGAGAATGGGCAAGCCAGGGCCTCTAGCCACTACAAATGAGTTCCAGATACATGAGCCTCTTTTTGCCTCTGGTTTTATGTGGGTACTGGGGAATCAAACCTGGGTTGTTAGGCTTTGCAGGCAAGCACCTTACCCACTAAGCCATCTCTCCAGCCACAACTTTTTTTTTTTTTTTTTTTTTGAGGCAGTGTCTCATTCTCACCCAGGCTGGCTTTGAACTCATAGCTTTCCTCCTACCTCAGCCTCCCAACTGCTGGGATTAAAGGCATATGGCACCACACCTGGCTAAGGCCTTGGACTTTTGATCTTCCTGCCCAACCTCCCAAGTAACTGTGATGACAGACCTGTGCCCACAGGTCCGACTTAGATTTTTCAGTTTCTTTTTTTTTTGGTTTCTTTGTGCTTTTTTTTTTCCTTAATTTTATTTATTTGCAAGCAGAGAGAGAATGGGCATACCAGGGCCTCTAGCCACTGCAAACAAACTCCAGATGCATGTGCCCCTTGTGCATCTGCTTTACATGGATCCTGGGGAATTGAACCTAGGTCCTTTGGCTTCGCAGGCAAATGCCTTAACCACTAAGCCATCTCTCCAGCCCTCTGTGCTTTTTGTGCCAAAAAAATTAAAGATTTGGCCGGGCATGGTGGCACACGCCTTTAATCCCAGCACTCAGAAGGCAGAGATAGGAGGATCGCCGTGAGTTCGAGGCCACCCTGAGACTACATAGTGAATTCCAGGTTAGCCTGGGCTAGAGTGAGACCCTACCTTGAAAAAAACAAAACAAAAAAAAATTAAAGATTTGGGCTAGAAAGATGGTTTAGCTGTTAAGGCTCTTGCCTGCAAAGCCAAAGGACCCTGGTTCAATTCTCCAGGTCCCATGTAAAAGCCAGATGCACAAGGTGGTGCATGCATCTGGAGTTTGTTTGCAGTGGCTAGAGGCCCTCGTGCGCCCATTCTCTGTTTCTCTTCTCTCTCTGTCTCTCTCTCAAATAAATAAAAAAAAATTTTAATGGAAGATTTAAGTGGGCATGGTGGAGCACACCTTTAATCCTAGCACTTGGAAAGCAGAGGTAGAAGGATCACTGTGAGTTCGAAGCCAGCCTGAGACTACATAGTGAATTCTAGGTCAGCCTGAGCTAGAGTGAGACCCTAGTCTCACTCTGTAGTCTCAGGGTGGCCTCCAACTCACGGAGATCCTCCTGCCTCTGCCTTCCAGGTGCTAGGCTGAAACATTTTTACAATTTTAACTATGCATGATGGCACATGCCCACAATCCCAGCACTTGGGAGGTGGAGGGAGAAGGATTGGTTCAATGTCATCCTTTGCTACATAGTTTGAGGCCAGCGTAAGCTACATGAGACCCTACTCAACATACTCTCTCACTCTCCAAAAGAGACTTTTATAGTTTTAGCTTACATATTTAGATCTGATGGATTTGGAGGTTATTTTTTGTGTATGGCGTGAGGAAGAGCTGTGAGTTTGATCTTTTGGCATGTGGACGTCTAGTTGTTTCAGCACCAAAAGTAAAAAAAAAAAAAAAAAGACGATTTTAGAGGCTGGAGAGATGGCTTAGCAGTTAAGGTGCCTGCCTGCAAAGCCTAAGGACCCAGATTCAACTCTCCAGGTCCCACATAAGCCAGATGCACAATGTGGTGCATGTGTCTGTAGTTCGTTTTCAGTGGCTAGAGGCCCTAGCGGGCCCATTCTCACTCTCTCTCTCCCTCTATCTCTAATAAATAAATAAAAATAAATCTTAAAAAAAAACCAAACTACTTTGGGGTTGGTGAGATTGCTCAGTGGTTAAAGGTCCTTGCTTGCACAGCCTCCTGGCCTGAGTTCAATTCCCCATCCACCAAACGTAAAGCCAGATGCAAAAAGTAGCTCCTGCATCTGGCATTTGTTTGCAGTGGCAAGAGACCCTGGCATGTCAAAATTACACACACACACGTGTGTGCACAAGTAAATAAAAATGTTTGGGGGAAAAAAAAAAAACTATTTCAGCCAGGCATGATGGTGCACGCCTTTAATCCCAGAACTCGGGAGGCAGAGGTAGGAGGACCGCCGTGAGTTCGAGGCCACCCTGAGACTGCATAGTGAATTCCAGGTCAGCCTGGGCTAGAGTAAGACCCCACCTCAAAAAAAAAAAAAAAAAAAAGACTATTTCTTGAATGTGAGGGTGATCTGGCTGTGACATCTGTCATTCCATTGATTTCCAGGGTTGACTCAACTGATCTGGCTGGCTAGGTGGGTGTCCCCTTCCTCGCTCACCTCTCCATGTGTGACCCTCCAGAAGATGCACGCTCAGTGGAAGAGGGTGACCTTCCCTGAATGCGGGAGGACCCGTCTTTGGTCAAGGTTACATGAGTAGCTGCGCTCCTCTGCTAGAACTTCCAAACAAGCTCTCAAGGCTCTTTCTTTTCCCATTGAACTGGCCTGGCGTCCTCGTTAGAAACCAGCTGATGATGAGGGTCAGATTTCTCTCTAGATTCTTAATTGTATTTCACTGAACTATACATCTGTCAATATGCCAGATCCACTGACTTAATTACTGTAGGATGGTCATAAGAGTTGAAATTGGGAAGTTGAAGGCTTTCTGGGTGTTTTTTGTTGTTGTTTGTTTTTGTTTTTATTTATTTATTTTTATTTTAATTTTTTGTTGTAGGCTCTCACTCTAACCCAGGCTGACCTGGATTTCACTATGTAGTCTCAGGGCGGCCTCGAACTCATGGTGATGCTCCTACCTCTGCCTCCCAAGTGCTGGGATTAAAGGTGTATGCCACCACACCCAGTTTGGTTCTGTTTTTTATGGGAGAGGGGAACATGCATGTGTGTGTGTGTGTGTGTTGTCTGCCCATATATGTGTGCAGATGCACGTGTCCCATGCACATATACAGAGGCCCGAGGAGAGCAGTGGTTAGCCTCTTCTCTCACTCCTCCCTGTGCATAGTTTCCTTCAGACGGAGTCTTCACTGAACCCACCGCTGCCGTTTTCAGTCAGACTGGCCCAGCAGAAAGCCCCAGTGCTTCTCCAGTCTCTACCCCCCCCCCACCTCCCCTCAGTACTGGGGCCACACTCATCTTTTTTTTTTTTTTTTTTTTTTTAAGAAAGTGGCACACCAGGGCCTCCAGCTACTGCAAATGAACTCCAGATGCATGCGCCTCCTTGTGCATCTGGCTTACGTGGGTCCTGGGGCATTGAACCAGGATCCTTTGGCTTTGCCTGCAAATGTCTTAACTGCTAAGTCATCTCTCTAGCCCCCACAGTCATCTTTTTCTGTGAGTGCTAGGAATTGAACTCAGGGCATCTCAGGCCTCTCAGACCCTCATGCCTGTGTGCAAAACACTCTAACCCATTAAGCCATCACCTCAGCCCTGTTCTACTTTAAAAAAAAAAAAAAAACAACCAGGCATGTTGGCACACTCCTTTAATCCCAGCACTCGGGAGGCAGAGGTAGGAGGATCACTGTGAGTTCAAGGCCACCCTGAGACTACACAGTGAATTCCAGGTCAGCCTGGGCTAGAGCAAGACCCTACCTCGAAAAAAAAAAAAAGTTTTATTGACAGGATCCATAAATTACAAAAATAGAGGTTATAAACCATGTCCCTTCACACTGTTCTACTTTGTTGTTGTTGTTTATTTGAGGTCGGATCTCACTCTAGCCCAGGTTGACCTAGAATTCACTATGTAATCTCAGGGTGGCCTCGAGCTCATGGTGATCCTCCTACCTCTGCCTCTCAAGTGCTGGGATTAAAGGTGTGTGCCACCACCCCCAGCTGTTCTACTTTAAAAGTCTTTTTTTTTTTTTTTTAATTTTAAGAGAAACAGAATAAGGCAGAGAAAGAGAGAGAGAGAGAATGGGTGTGCCAGGACCTTTCAGCCACTGTGAATGAACTCCAGACCCCTGTGCCCCTTGTGGTGCATTTGTGACATTGCATGCCTACATCACTATGTCTGGCTTATGTGGGACCTGGAGATTTGAACATGTGTTCTTAGGCTTCTCAGGCAAGCGCCTTAACCACTATGCAATCTCTCTAGCCCCTGTTCTACTTTCTTGACTATACTTAGAATTTGAATTTTAGGATCAGTTTTTCAATGTCTACAAATAAATTTTTTAAAAATTTAAGAAGTAGGGCTGGCCAGGGCGTGGTAGCGCACGCATTTAATCCCAGAACTCAGGAGGTAGAGGTAGAAGGATCTCCATGAGTTCAAGGCCACCCTGAGACTACATAGTTCCAGGTCACCCTGGACCAGAGTGAGACCCTACTTTAGAAAAAGGGGATGGGCCGGAGAGATGGCTTAGTGGTTAAGCACTTGCTTGTGAAGCCTAAGGACCCCAGTTCAAGGCATGATTCACCAGGACCCATGTAAGCCAAATGCACAAGGGGACGCATGCATCTGGAGTTCGTTTGCAGTGGCTGGAGGCCCTGGTGCATCCATTCTCTCTCTCTCTGCCTTTTTTTCTCTCTCTCTGTCTGTCTGTCACTCTCAAATAAATAAATAAAAATAAACAAAAAAATTGAAAAAGAAAAGCAGGCCTGGGGGAGGTAGCTTAATGGTTAAGGCACTTGCCTGCAAAGCCAAATGAACCCAGGTTCAATTCCCCAGGACCTATGTAAGCCAGATGTACAAGGTGTTACATGTGTCTGGAGTTCATTTGCAGCAGCTAGAGGCCATGGTGCACCCATTCTCTCTCCCTCTTTCTATCTCTCAAATAAATAAAAATATTTAAGAAAAATTTAAAAGCAGCCAGGAAAGATTTTGGTAGGATTCTGTTAAGTCAGGAGATCAAGTTGGAGAGCAGTCACCATAACGAGACTAGGTCTTCGAGCCCTGAACACAAAGTATCTTTCTATTTGTTTAGGTTTTCATTTTAGGATTTTTTTTTTTCCAAGGTAGGGTCTCATTCTAGCCCAGGCTGTCTGGAACTTTCTCTGTAGTTCCAGGA
This sequence comes from Dipus sagitta, assembly GCA_036346955.1. Taxonomy (NCBI): domain Eukaryota; kingdom Metazoa; phylum Chordata; class Mammalia; order Rodentia; family Dipodidae; genus Dipus; species Dipus sagitta. Next base: position 27,420,563 of record CM070782.1, read on the forward strand.
TGGCCCTCCTACCACTGCCTCCCAAGTGCTGGGATTAAAGGTGTGCTCCACTACACCTTGATGTTTAGGTTCTCTTTATTTTCAACAGTGTTTTGTAGTTTTCAGGCCAAAAGTCTGGATGGACACCATAGCTCACGCCTTTAATCCCAGCATTCAGGAGGTAGGATAATTACAATGAGTTTGAGGCCTGCCTAGGCTACCATGCTTGGTTTAATTAAAATTATTTCTAATCCCAGGTGTGATGGCGCATGCCTCTGATCCCAGCACTTGGGAGGCATAGGTAGGAGGATTGCCATGAGTTTGAGGCTACTGTGAGAATACAGAGTGAATTCCAGGTCAGCCTGGACTACAGTGAAACCCTACCTTGAAAAACAAAACCAAAAAAAAAAGAGATTTAACATTAGTTTTTGTCATATGCTTTTTTAGCATCTTATTAGGTAACCATGTGACTTTTGTCCTTTTCATTTGTTGTGGTTTTTGTTTATTTCTTTGCTTTTTGGTTTTTTAAGGTAGGGTCTTGGTCTAGCCCAGGCTGACCTGGAATACACTATGTATCTCAGGGTGGCCTCGAACTCATGGCGATCCTCCTACCTCTGCCTCCCACATGCTGGGATTAAAGGCATGCACCATCGTGCCTGGCTCTTTTGTCTTTTCTATTAATAATTATATATTTTAGTATGTTACTTGAGGTTCTTACATTAAATCAAACTCGCATGCGTGGGATGAATCCCATGTGGTCGTCATGTGGTTGTGGTGCACGATGCTGGTTTCAGGTTGCTTGCATGTGGTTGGGGTGTTTGCATCCAAATTCATAAGAGATCTTGGTGCAAAGTTTTCTGGGAATGTTTTTGTCTCTTGGTTTCAGATTGATACTGGGCCTTAGAGATAGCCAGGTGTGGTGGTGCAGCCTTTAATCCCAGCACTCCGGGAGGCAGGGATAGAAGTATCATTGTGAGTTCGAGGCCACCCTGAGACCACATAGTGAATTCCACATTATCTTGAAAAACAAACAAACAAGCAAAGTAGAATGAACTGGGACGTGTTCCCTTTTTTCTGTTTTGGGGAAGAGTTTGTACAAAGTGGGTATTCCTCCTTAAGTATTTGGTAGAATTCATCCAGGAAGCCATCTAGCCTTTGGCTTTTCTTTGTGGGAAATTCTGAAGTTACTAATTCAATCTTTTTGCTTGTTATAGGGCTATTCAGGTGTTTTGTTTCTTTTCTTTTTTATTTATTTATTTATTTATTTATTTATTTATTTTTGCTATTTTGAGGCAGGGTCTCACTCTAGTCCAGGCTGATCTGTAACTAACTATGTAGTCTCAGGGTGGCCTCGAACTCACGGCAATCCTCCTACCTCTGCCTCCCGAGTGCTGGGATTAAAGGCGTGCGCCACCATGCCAGGCTCATTTTCTTTCTTTTTGAGTTCATTTTGGTCATTTGTATTTTTCTAATAATTTGTCCATTTTATCTGAGTTGTTAGCTTACATCTATTTATAATATTTTTCTAGACTTCTCTTTATGTCTGTGTACGGTTAGTAATGATATCACTTCCCTCATTCCTGATTTTAAGATTTTGAGTCTTTTTATTTTTATTTTTTTAGGACTTCTTTTTTTAAAATTTTGTTCATTTGTATTTATTTGAGAGCGACAGACAGAGGGAAAAGAGGCATAGAGAGAGAATGGATGTGTCAGGGCCTCCAGTCACTGCAAATGAATTCCAGACACATACACCCACTTGCGCATCTGGCTAACGTGGGTCCTAGTGAATCAAGCCTCGAACCAGGGTCCTTAGACTTCACAGGCAAGAGCTTAACCACTAAGCCATCTCTCCAGCCCATCTTTTCATTTTTTAGTCTAGCTAAAAATTCATCAACTTTGTTGGGCTTTTAAATTTTTTTAAAAATTTATTTAGTTGAGAGAGAGTGAATGGATGCACCAGGACCTGTTACCACTGCAAAAGAACTCCAAACACATCACCACTTTTTGTATATGGCTATACATGGGTACTGGAGTATCGAACCTAGGCTGTCAGGCTTTGCAAGCAATTACTCGCCTTTAACCACTGAGCCACTGGGCTCCACCCACTGGAATTTTTGTTTGTTTTGTTTTTCAAGGTAGGATCTTGCTTTAGCTCAGGTTGGCCTCAAATTTATGGCAAGTCTTCTACATCTGCTTCCCAAGTGCTGGAATTAAAGGGGTGTGCCACCACACCCAGCCTGTTTGTTTTTCTTTGAGGCAGAATCTCACTCTAGCCTCACTGTGGCCTCCATCCTCCAATCTCACCTCAGCCTCCTGAGTGCTGGGATTAAACACATGAGCAATCACACCCAGCTTTGTTGATCTTTTCAATGACTGCCAGCTTTTTAGGCATACATTTAAAAAATTGTAACCAGGTGTGTGGCACACACAAGCAGAGGTAGGAGGATCACTGAGTTTGAGGCCAGCCTGGGACTTCAGAGTGAGTTCAAGGCCAGCCTGGGCTACAATGAGACCCTGTGTTGTAGTCAGATTCGCATTGCTGGCAGAAATCACCAGACCAAGAGCAGCTTTGGGGAGCAAAGGGTTTATTTTGGCTTACAGACTCGAGGGGAAGCTCCTTGATGGCAGGGGAAAACGATGGCATGAGCCGAGGGTGGACATCACCCCTTGGCCAATATCAGGTGGACAATAGCAACAGGAGAGTGTGCCAAACACTGGCAAGGGGAAACTGCCTATAATACCCATAAGCCCACCCCAACAATACACTGCCTCCAGGAGGTGTTAGTTCCCAAATCTCTATCTGCTGGGAACCTAGCATTCAGAACACCTACATTTATGGAGGACACTTGAATCTAACCACCACACCCTACCTTAGAAAAAAATATAAATAAATTATTTAAATTTAAAAAACAAAAATTATAACACATAAATTACATATATGTTACATAAAATCTATTGTATGTATAAAATATTGTAGAGCAAATTTGTAAAGAGATAAAAATGGAACCATGGTACAGTTTACTGTCTTAAGAAATTTAACAGGGCTGGGAGTGGTGGTGCACGCCTTTAATCTCAGCACTCTGGAGGCAGAAGTAAGAGGATCGCTGTGAGTTCGAGGCCACCCTGAGACTCCATACTGAATTCCAGGTCAGCCTGGGCTAGAGTGAGACCCTACCTCGAAAAACCAAAAAATTAAAAGCAAGAAAAAGAAACTTAACAGGGAGAGGGAGTCAAGGGGCATAACGGAGGTATAATGGGGGAGGAGAACAGCATAGAATAAAGTAAAATGACACATATGTATAAAAATTCTATAATGAGGGCTGGAGGGATGGCTTAGCTGTCAAGGCATTTGCCTGTAAAGCCAAAGGACCTCAGTTCAATTCCCCAGGACCCACGTAAGCCAGATGCACAAGGTGGCGCATGCATCTGGAGTTCATTTACAGTGGCTGAAGGCCCTGGCACGCCCATATATTCTCTCTCTCTCTCTCTCTCTCTCTCCCTCCCTCTTTCTCTGTCAAATAAATAAATAAAATAAGATATTTAAAAATTTTATTTGAGGGGCTGGATAGATGATTCAGTGGTTGAGGCATTTGCCTGCAAAGCCTAACAACCTAGGTTCGATGCTTCCCCAGTACCCACATAAACCAAGATACAGTGGCACATCCATCTGAAGTTCATTTGCAGTGGCTGGAAGCTCTGGCACACCCATTCTGTCTGTCTGTCTGTCTGTCTCTCTCTCTCTCTCTCTCTTTTCTTACAAATAAATAAATAAAAACATTTTTAAAAATTTATTTGACAGAGATAAAGAGAGAAAAAGAGGCAGATAGAGAGAAAGAATGGGCACACCAGAGCCTCCAGGCACTGCAAATGAACTCCAGATGTATGTGCCACCTTGTGCATCTGGCTTAAGTGGGTCCTGGGGAGTTGAACCTGGGTTCTTTGGCTTTGCAGGCAAGTGCCTTAACTGCTAAGCCATCTCTCCAGCTGTTTTTTTATTATAGTTATTTTTATTTTTTATTTTTTGGTTTTTTCGAGGTAGGGTCTCACTCTAAGCCCAGGCTGATCTGGAATTCACTATGTAGTCTCAGGGTGGCCTTGAACTCACAGAGATCCACCTAACTCTGTCTCCCAAGTGCTGGGATTAAAGGCATGCACCACCATGCCTGGCTATTTTTATTTTTTAGAGAGAGAGAGAAAGAGACAGAGAGAGAAAGAGAATGGGTGCGCCAAGACCTTCAGCCTGCTGCAAATGCACTCCAGACATGTGTGCACATGTGCAACATTGTGTACTTGCATCACTGTGCATCTGGCTATGTGGGACCTGGAGATTTGAATGTGAGTTCTTAGGCTTTGCAGGCAGGTGCCTTAACCACTAACCTATCTTCCCAGCCCATGTTTTTTTTTTTTAATTTATTTTATTTTGAGAGAGAGAGAGAAGAAAACACAGAGAGAATGAATATGGGTACACCAGGGCCTTCTACCACTGAAAAACTCTAGATGCATATGCCACTTTATGCATCTGGCTTTATGTGGGCACTGGGGAATTGAATTCAGATCTTGCAAGCAAGCGCCTTTAACTGCTGAGCCATCTCTCCAGCTCTGTTTGTTGTTGTTGTTGTTTGTTTGTTTGTTTTTTAGACAGGGTCTCACTATGGCTGGCTTGGAACTTCTGTTGTAGATCAGGCTGTCTTTGAGCTGGTGGCAGACTAGCGGGGGTCATAGGCATGCCACTTCTGGCTTGATTCTTTAAAACAAAGCTGAGCTGAGCTGGGCATGGTGGTACATGCCTTTAGTCCCAGCACTCAGGAGGCAGAGGTATTACCATGAGTTCGAGACCACCCTGAGTCTACATACTGAACTCCAGGTCAGCCTGGGCTAGAGTGAGACCCTACCTTGAATCCCACCCCCTGAAAAAAGAAAAGAAATTTATTATCTGACAGAATCCAAAATTAAGGTGTTAGGCAGGCAGGCAGGCAGGGGAGAATCCCTCTGCTTTCTGGCCATTGCCTATAGTTCTTGGCATTGCTGGATTCAAAGCTACAGAGGTGCCAAATTACATGGGTCACATTAGATTAAAGGCCACCCTACTCCAGTATGACCTCATTTAACAATAATTACATCTGTGGTGACCCTCAGGGTTAGGACTTCAACATATCTTTCCTAATGGACACAATTCAACCCATAATAGATATATTCTAAGCTAACTGTAACTGCCATCTGTTACTCTCCAATTTAAAAAAAAAATATTTTTATTTATTTGAGGAAGAGAGCGAGGGAGAGAGAAAGAGGCAGAGAGAGAAAGAATGGGTGTGTCATGGGTGTGTCAGGGCCTCCAGCTGCTACAAATGAACTCCAGACACATGCACCACCTTGTGCATCTGGCTTTCATGGGTCCTGGGGAGTTGAACCCTGGTCCTTTGGCTTTGCAGGCAAGCGCCTTAACCACTAAGCCATTTCTCCAGCCTCTCCTCTCCAATTTTTAAAAGTATGGAAACAGGGCTGGAGAGATGGCTCAGTGGTTAAGGCGCTTGCCTGGAAAGCCTAATGACCTGGGTCCTAGTGCCCACATTAAGCCAGATGCACAAAGTAGCTCATGCATCTGAAGTTCATTTGGGCCCTGGTAAGCCCAGTCTCCATCTCTCCCTCCCTCCCTCCCTCCTCCCTCCCTCCCTCCCTCACTCTTTCTCTCTCCTTGCAAGCAAATTAAAGAAAATAACTTTGTTTTAAAAAGTATAGCTTGAGCTGGGCATGGTGGCACAATACTTTTAAACCCAGCACTCAGGAGGCTGAGGTAGGAGGATCGCCATGAGTTCAAGGCCACCTCGAGAATACATAGTATTCCAGGTCAACCTGGGCTAGAGCAAGACCCTACCTCAAAAAAAACCTACATATATATATATATATATATATATGTATATATATACCAAAAATAAAAAAAATATATAGCTGGGCACGATGGCAGACACCTTTAATCCCAGCACTCAGGAAGCCAAGGAAAGTGTGTCACTGTGAGTTCGAGGCCAGCCTGAAACTGTATAATGAATTCCAGGTCAACCTGGGCTAGAGTGAGTCCCTACCTTGAAAAAACAAACAAATGAAAGTATAGAAACAAAGTAGTTTTTTCTGTTTACCATATTCTTTTCATATATATATATATATATATATATATATATATATATATATATATATGAAATTCACTATGTATTCTCAGGGTGGCCTTGAACTCTTGGCATCCTTCTACCTGTGCCTCCCAAGTGCTGGGATTAAAGGCATGCGCCACCACGCCTGGCTATATATATATTTTTTTAATTAGTTAATTTGCAAGCATCAAGAGAAACAGAATGGGCATGCCAGGACCTTTTGCCACTGCAAACAAACTCCAGATACATGCACTACTTTATGCATCTGGCCTTATGTGGGTACTGGAGAATCAAACCTGGGTCATCACACTTAGCTAACAAGTGTCCCTTTTTCTGTTTTCTAATCTGTTCTCTAGATTGATGATATATTTAACGAAATCAAGTTTAGTGACTATGTGGACACTGGAAGGCTAATTGACAGAATCAACTTACCAGATTTCCTCAAAGTTTACCTTAACCATCGGCCACCTTTTGGCAACACCATGAATGGCATTCAGGAGAGCTTTAACGTGCTTGGTTTCACCAATTCCCAAGGGAAAAAAGCTATTCGTAGAGAGGATTTCCTGAAACTGCTAATAACTAAAGGTAAATATATGCATGCAAGCCTATCCCTGTACCAATTCCAGAGGAGAGACTAGAGTTACAGGGGACATACCTTCTGGGATTGCCATCTGTCATGACAGAACAGTGATTTGACAGGGCCTTAGCCACAAGGGATGCTGTCCTGCATATTGGGCACGTATGGGGTAACAGGAAGGAGCCTCACCTAAAAATGAGGAAAATGTGATTCATCCCTGAGTCTCTGCAAGTTTCAGTTTCTGCACTTTTGTTTCATTTATTTTTTCATTATTTGAGGTAGGGTCTCACTCTAGCCCAGGCTGACCTGGAATTCACTATGTAGTCAGGCTGGCTTCGAACTCAAAACAATCCTACCTCTGTCTCCTAAGTGCTGGGATTGAAGGTATGAGCCACTGCACCCGGCTTCTTGTTTTATTTTGGTTTGGCTGGGCTGGGCTGGGCTGGGTTAGGTTGGGTTGGGTTGGGTTTGGTAGCCCAATTGGACCCAGAGCTCTGCTCCTCCTGTCTCAGCCTCCTGAGTGCTGGGATCACAGGTGTGTATACCTGGCCTTACTTATGAAGTGAGGATACAAATGCCAGTTTATCAATCTCCCAGGGCTATTATAAGATTGAGATGGGTTTGTAAAATAAAACCACATCAAAGCTGGGCGTGGTTGTGCATGCCTTTAATTCCAGCACTTGGGAGGCAGAGGTAGGAAGATTGCTGTGAGTTCAAGGCCACCCTGAGACTAAGTGAATTCCACGTCAGCCTGGACTAGAGTGAAACCCTACTTCGAAAAACCAAAACTAAAATAAAATAAAACCACATCAAAGTGAAAGTGAAAGTTTTCACTGAAAACATCAGTGAGGGATATTTTCATTTTAGTCAAGCCAGGATGCTGCTGCCAGGGAAACTTGAAATAAACCCGGCCCAACCTTTATTAGCAAGTTGCCTTATTTCTCTACAAGCCCCAGAATATTTCCCTAGCTGGAGTATGCTTTGTAACACCATATAAGGAAGTAACATGACAGTAACATGGGACTTTGTAGATTGTTTTTTCCACCTAAAGAAAAGGAAGTGGTGAAATAATTATCTTTAAGGGGCTGGAGAGATGGCTTAGCGGTTAAGCGCTTGCCTGTGTAGCCTAATGGACCCCGGTTCAAGGCTCGATTCCCCAGGACCCACGTTAGCCAGATGCACAAGGGGGCGCTCGCGTCTGGAGTTCGTTGGCAGTGGCTGGAGGCCCTGGCGTGCCCATTCTCTCTCCCTTTCTCTCTCTGCCTCTTTCTCTTTGTCTGTTGCTCTCAAATAAATAAATAAAAATAAAAAATTTTTAAAAAAATAATAATTATCTTTAAGACCTCAGGCTGGGTGTGGAGGCACATAACTGAATTCCCAGCATTTGAAAAGTGAAGACAGGAAGATCAAAAGTTCAAAGTCCCTCGGTGTGGTGGTGCACACCTTTAATCCCAGCACTCGGGAGGCAGAGGTAGGAGGATCACCATGAGTTTGAGGCCACCCTGAGACTACATAGTGAATTCCAGGTCAGCCTGGGCTAGAGTGAGACCCAACCTCTACTTCAAAGAACCAAAATAAATAAATAAATAAATAAATAAGGGCTGGAGAGATGGCTCGGCTGTTAAGTGCCTGCAAAGCCAAAGGACCGAGGTTCAGTTCTCCAGGACTCATGTAAGCCAGATGTACAAGGTGGTGCATGTGTCTGAAGTTCATCTGTACAGGTTGAAGGCCCTAGCGTGCCCATTCTCTCTCTCTCTCTCTCTTTCTCTCTGAAATAAAAAAAATAAAATTATTTTTTTAAAAACCCAACCAAACAAAAAGACCTCAAAATGATCATCTTAAAATTCATAGTCTCCAAAACTAACCAGACCCTTTTCACTGTGTGGTGCCCAGGTGAGCACATGACGGAAGAGGAGATGTACGACTGCTTTGCAACGCTGTTCGGCCTGAATCCTGAGGGATGGAAATCCGAGCCTGCAGCCGCCTCTTCCGTCAGAGGTACTTGGCCTGCCTTTGTCTGGGCTTGTAGCCACCACTCACTAATTTGTTATAGACTTGAGCGCATTTATTTCTCCTGACTGGTGCAAGCCACTCTTCTTAAGACGGTGCACACAGCAGAGTCAGTCTGCTGGGAATCCCACATGAATAAGTTATGGCAGAGCAGCGAGCCGTGGTTTGTCTACCAGATGAGAGCTTTTGTTTCTGCTCTCATCCTCTGCCGTTTCTCTCTTTTCCACGGATTTAGCCTGTATCTTGCGGGCTCGGGTGGGGAGCATCAGTACACGAGGGTGCAGGTGGCGGCAGCTTCAGAAGACCACATGGATGAAGAGGCAACAGTGGCCTCTTGAAATTTATAGTTCTCTTTCTCCCTCTTTGTTGTTTTTTTAAAATTTTTTTTAAAATACTTTATTTCTTTTCAAGCAGAGATATACAGAGAGAGAGAGCGAGAGAGACAGAGAATATGGGCATGCCAGGGTCTCTAGCCACTGCAAACTAACTCCAAATGTGTGTGCCACTTTGTACATCTGGCTTATATAGGTACTGGGGAACTGAACCTAGGTCCTTAAGTTTTTCAAGCAAGCACCTTAACCACTGAGTTATCTCTCCAGCCCTTTTTTTTGGTTTTGAGTTAGGTTTTCCCTATATATTCTAGGCTGTGCTGCAATTTGAGATCCTTATGCCTTAGCCTCCCAAGTGCTGGGATAACTGGTAGGCACCATCCTGCCCTGTTCTTTCCAGAACCCCTCCTGTTCTTTTTCATTTTCAAGACAGGGTCTAATGCATCTGAGGCTGGCTTCAAACTTTCTATGTAGCCAAGTCTGGCCTTGGACATTTGATCCTCTAGCCTCCACCTCCTGAATGCTGGGATTACAGGCATGTGCCACCACATCCAGCTTCAAGTTCTCAAAGATCAGCCTGGGCTGGGGATGAGGATGTAGCTCAATGGTAGCACACTTGCCTAGCATGTTTGAAGCCCCGTAATCTATGCAAAGCACCAAACAAAAGTTCTTCCTCCTCTTCTTACTGTAGCCTAAAGAATGGTCCACTTTAGCTTTTAGTCACTGAACCTGAGGTTAAGTGCCGTGAATTTAAGCTCAGAAAGAACTGATTCAAACAGCTCTTTTGGGCCTCCTGAAACTATTAGTGGTAGTGATAATAATAATAATAATTCCTGACCTGTCCTTTCCCAGTGCCAAATTTGACAAAGTTCCTGAACTCAGCCATCATTTTCAAACTTCAGGCTGGCTGAGAGTATAACTTTTCCAGTTGTTACTTATCTCCATGGAGTTTTTAGGACTCTGGGCAGTAGAATCAATGATACAGGACAGCTAAGGCCTCCTAGACAAATTTGCCACAATCCAGTTAGTGGGGCTACATTCCATAAAGAAGGGATTTGAGGGCTGGAGAGATGGCTCAGCGGTTAAGGCATTTGCCTGCAGAGCCTGACAACGTGGGTTCAGTTCTTCAGCACCCACATAAGGCCAGATGCTCAAAGTGGAGCATATATCTGGAGTTTGTTTGCAGTGGCTAGACGCCCTAGTGCACCCATTCTCTCCATCTCTGTTTTCTTCTCTCTGTCTATCTCTGCTTTCAAATAAATAAGTAAATAAATATTTAAGAAGGGATTTGAGCTAATTTCCAGTCTTTTTTATTTTATTTTATTTTTTTAGGAATCAAAGTCAAACCATAGCACAAGGCACCTCTCACTTTTTTTTTTTTTTTTTTTTTTGCCTTCTTCTTCTTTTTATTTTTATTTGAGACAGAGAGAGAAAGAGTGGGCACACCAGGGCCTCTGACCACTGCAAACAAACTCCAGATGCATGAGCCACCTTGTGCATCTGGCTTACTTCAGGACTGGGTTTTGGGGTTTTTTTTTTTGTTGTTGTTGTTGTTTGTTTGTTTGTTTTTTTGCCTTCTTCTTTTTTATTTTTTTATTTTATTTGAGACAGAGAGAACCTCTCTCACTTTTGTTTAGTATCGTATCCTTGTTTTTGAGAAATCCCTCTGTGTTAGGAAGCTAATCACTGGGAAGGTGTTTGCTTTTCTTTCTTGCTTGGCTAGGTTCAGAAATTTGCCTTGAAAAAGAACTTCCAGAAGAAATCACTGCAGAAATATTCGCAACTGAAATTCTCGGCTTAACCATCTCAGAAAGTTCTGAGCAACACGATCAGTGAAATCATGAGGAATGTTTGAAGCACAAGGGTGTGTGTGTGTGTGTGTGTGTGTGTGTGCTTGTGCACACGCATGTGTTTTCCAAGAAGCATTAATTTTTCTGTATTTCCCTGCCCCACCCTATCTTTAGAACATTTAGACATTAAAAGCAAATTTCTGTAAAGCAATGGAATTCGCAAAGTTGGACATTCCACTGTTTCTGAAATAGAAGTGGGTGGAGCAAGAAGAGCCTTGGCAGCGGATACCCGGGCGTGGAGGGGCTCTGTTCGCCTGGACTTGGAGGGGCCTGAGTCAGCAGCAGGCCCTCCTCATGACACGAGTGGTCCGGGGCAGTGAGGGCCAGTGGCTCTTTGCCTTCCTCGAATGTGGCTCGGGAGGGCGCAGCCCTGCCTGTCAGAAGGCTAGGGAGGGGAGCTTTGGGCTTCTGGGAGTGATGACCGTGGCTTTCTCTCAGCAAAACACATAAGCTGTTGTGCGTGGCCGTTATGACGAGCACCACCGATCATGCATAGCCCTGGTGGCAACTGCCAGAGAGAATGCAGAAGCGACTCGACTCTCACGCACTGCACACGGGCCAGGAACCACTCAGCCCCCCACACACAGCAAGGCTGGCACCTCCATCATGTCCCTAATAAGCATGGCTGCTTTGCCACCTCACCATTTGCTGGGCTACAGCGTAAAGTAGGGAAAATCAGGCTCTTCCTCCTCAGCTCCAGAGACATTTAAGGAATATTACTAAGCTGACACTGGGGCTTTGGCCTCAAAGAAACAGCACAGGGTTAGCCAGGCATGGTGGTGCATGCCTTTAATCCCAGCATTTGGGAGGCAGAGGCAGGAGGAGCACCATGAGTTCAAGGCCACCCTGAAACTACATAGTGGGGGGGCATAACCAAGTGAAAGCTGTGGTCTGATTTTAATTTTATCCTCTATTCTGAGGGTTCATTTGGGCAACTGTGTCCAGTGCCCTCTAGCACTCTCAGTCTATCACACCTGCATGCTTCAACCAGAGCCTTTTTTGAGCCTGAATAGAGGTAAGATTTCTGATTCACTTAAAAGTCCTTTCTTCACTGGGCAAGGTAGTGCACGCCTTTAATCCCAGCACTTGGGAGGCAGAGATAGGAGGATAGCCGTGAGTTTGAGGCCACCCTGAGACTACAGAGTGAATTCCAGGTCAGCCTGGGCTAGGGTAAAACCCTACCTTGAAAAACAAAAATAGAAAAACGTCCTTTCTTCTAGCTGGGTGTGGTGGTTTACGCCTTTAATCCCAGACTTGGGAGACAGAGGGAGGAGGACTGCCCTGAGTTTGAGGTCAGCCTGAGACTACATAGTGAATTCCAGGTCAGCCTGGGTTAGAGTGAGACCTTAACTTTGAAAAAAAAAAAAAAAGTTCTTTCTTCTGTGGAGCAGTGAGAGAAATAGAATAACAGGCACGTCCTTATTTATGCAGTCAGAAGTCCTCTTCATGGTATGCAGCTGAGAATTTGGCATGGTGAGAGTCTTTGGAACATCCTGGAATGAGGAACAGAACTGGCTATCCCAAATCAGGCTGTGTCGGGGCGACCTTGGAGCAGGCAGCAGGAGCCGAGGTTCTGTAGGCGTCCGCTTGCCAGAGCATGCCACCAGGGCTTTGCAACCTAGCTTACATTTTGTTCTTTAAAAAAAAAAAAAAGAGAAAGAAAGAAAGCACAGAAAAAGAAAGACAAGTTTTGCAGCTGTTAAAGGCTTAGGAGATATATTACCAGCTAGTTTAAAAGTTCTTGGGGACATCTTAAGGAAACTTTCAAATGATTTGTTCTCCCTCTCTCTCTCCCTCTCTCTCTCTCTCTCTCTCTCTCTCTCTCTCTCTTTTTTTTTTTTTTTTTTTTTTTTTTTTTGAGGTAGGGTTTCACTATAGTCCAGACTGACCTGGAATTCACTATGTAGTCTCAGGGTAGGCTCGAACTCAAGGTGATCCTCCTACCTCTGAAAGTGCTGGGATTAAAGGTAAGACCCTACCTTGAAAAACAAACAAACAAACAAACCTCTGAACTAAACCAGGCATGGTGGCACATACTTTTAATCCCAACACTGGGGAGGCAGAGGTAGGAGGGTCACTGTGAGTTCAAGGCCAGCCTGAGACTACATAGTGAACTCCAGGTCAGTCTGGGCTAGAGCAAAACAAAAGTAAATAAATAAATAAAATTTTTAAAAAAGAAAGAAAGATACCTCTGAATTGCTGAATTGGACCCTTTGTGGACACTGGGCAGAAATGTCATCTGTTAATCTGGAATCACTTTGGAGGTGGTCTGTGTGCTGATACAGCCACAGTGCAGGGAGGTCAGGGTCCTGGTATGGATGTTCCTCCAGCAAGGTCAACACAGCCACAGTGGGATTGGTGTCTGCAGTGTCCCCACCCTCCTCCCAGCCCAGTCTGGCAGGGGATCCTCTCCACGGGGTGGACCACTTCCTGCAGTTTTGTTTTGTTGTCCCTCCTGCTTATTTGCCAAAGGCCAAGTCAGCCAGTGTGCCCGGTCCACCCCAGAAGGACCACTGCATTGCCACTAGGGCAGGCCCAGCCTTAGGCAGGGGCGCCCCGTCCAGGAAAGGAGATGGGCACAGCACAGAGAGCTCAGACTGACCTGCTCAGGGAATAACAAAGGACAGAAGACGGTGTCATGCGTCAAGACGGACGGACAGCACCCTGAACACCGAAAAGCACGCCCTGGGATGTTCTTTGAAAAGGGAGGTTTCGGGCTAGCCAGCGACGGCGCCTGTGTGTTACTGCTACTGTGGACTAGCAGCGGGCTTCCTGCAGGGCCAGCCCCGCCCCCCCTCCCCGTCCCCCCACCTGCCCCAGTGAGCGCAGACAAGGTGAGCGCTGTGTTTGCACAGTATCTGCACTGGAAGCCCGGGGACTTGGCTGGTCTCTCGCTCTGCTTCTGCCGTTTAATAGCTACCTGTGTGCCCTTGGGTGTGGCTAAGCCCTTAAACCTCAGTTTCCTCTGGAACAGCTCCTGGGGAGGTTGCGAGGATTAAAAGAGACAGCTAGTAACGCGTTCCTGGCACAGGGTAGCGCTCTCAATACGACAGCAGCTATTATTATCACAGGCAGAAACTGTACTGGAGAAGTGGGGAACGTTTGCTGAGAATTAACCTCTCCCTGTCCCACAGTTTGAGCATCACTTGGTACCTGCTCAGATTGGGGTCTTAGGTTTGACATTGGGCCTTAGTATTTGTAGTGTTTGTTGTGCGTTTTAGTGAGTGAATTGGAAGCTTGACTGCCTTTTAAAAAGGTATTAATTATGGTTTTTTGAGATAGGCTAGGGCTGGGGAAATAGCTCAGTGGATTAAGTGCCCCACCACACATGGAAATGCTGGGTGGCCTTGGTAACCCCAGCACTGGGGAAGCAGAGACAAAGGATCCCTAGGGCAAGCTGGCTGGGAAGACAAGATGAATCATGGAAGCTCTGGGACCAAGTGACAGACTTTCTCAGGAAATAAAGAGAAGAGGGCTGCAGAGATGGCCTAGTGGTTAAGGCACTTGCCTGTGAAGCCTAAGGACCCAGGTTCAATTCCCCCATACCAACATAAACCCAATGCACAAGGTGACACATGCATCCTTTGTAGTGGCTGGAGGTCCCGGTGAGCCCATTCCTTAGGTTTTGCAGGCAAGTCCTTTAACAGCTGAGCCATCTCTCCAGCCCTTAAAAAGACATTAAATTTTTTTTTTAAATTTATTGCCGGCATGGTGGTGCATGCCTTTAATCTCAGCACTTGGGAGACAGAGGTTAGGAGGATTGCCATGAATTTGAGGCCATCCTGAGACTACATAGTGAATTCCAGGTCAGCCTGAGCTAGAGTGAGACCCTACCTCAAAACCGCCCCCCCCCAAAAAAAAATATTTCATTTGCAAGCAGACAGAAAGAGAATGGGCACACCAAGATCTCTTGCTGCTACAGATTAACTCCAGATGACTGTGCCATTTTGTGCCTTTGGTTATACATGGACACTGGGGAACTGAATCCAGGCTAGCAAGCTGTTGCAAGCAAGCATCTTTAACCACGAGACCATCTCCTCGTCACTCTAGCATATTTTTAAAAATATTTTCTGTATTGGGCTGGAGAGATGGCTTAGTGGTTAAGACACTTGCCTGCAAAACCTAAGTACGCATGTTCAACTCTCCAGGTCCCACATAAGCCAGATGTACAGTGATGCAAGCATGCAAGGTCGCACATATGCACAGGGGTGCACGTGTCTAGAGTTCAATTTTAGTGGCCCTGGCATGCCAATTCTCTGTCTCTCTCTCTCTCTGTCCCTCTCTCTCTCCTCTCTCTCTCACACACACATAAAAAAAAGGTCAGTCTGTTGGGCTTGCCTCAAAAAAAAAAAAAATTGTTATTTATTTGCAGGCAAAGAGAGAGAGAGAATGAGAATGGGCACACCAGGGCCTCCTGCCACTGCAAATGAACTCCAGATGCACATGCTACCCTGTGCATCTGGCTTTATATGGGCACTAGGGAATTAAACCCAGGCCATCAGGCTTTGTAAGCAAGCACCTTTAACTGCTGAGCCATCTTGCCAGTTCTTAAAAAGATTTTTATTTATGGGGCTGGAGGGATGGTTTAGCAGTTAAGGCGTTTGCCTGCAAAGCCAAAGGACCCAGGTTTGATTCCCCAGGACCCACATTAGTCAGATGCACAAGGTGGTACATGCGTCTGGAGTTTGTTTGCACTGGCTAGAGGCCCTGATGTGGCAGTTCTCTCTCTCTCTCTCTCTCTCTCTCTCTCTCCATCTCCCTCTCTTTCTCTCTGTCAAATAAATAAATAAATAATTTTTTAAAAAAGATTTTTTGGGGGCTGGAGAGATGACTTAGCGGTTAAGCGCTTGCCTGTGAAGCTTAAGGACCCCGGTTCGAGGCTCGATTCCCCAGGACCCACGTTAGCCAGATGCACAAGGGGGAGCATGCATCTGGAGTTCATTTGCAGTGGCTGGAGGCCCTGGCACGCCACTTTCTTGAAAAAACAAAAAGGGTTTTATTTTTGCTGTGTTGAGAATCAAGCCCAGGGCCTTGTGTATGCTGGGCAAGTATTTTGCCTATTGAGCTATACCCCCTATCCCCTTTTAAAAACAAGGTATTTGGGCTGGAGAGATGGCTCAACAGATAAAGGCACCTGCTTGCAAAGCCTAATGACCCAAATTCAATTCCCCAGTAACTATGTAAAGCCAGATGCACAAGGGGCACAAGAATCCGGAGTTCATTTGCAGTGGCTGGAGGCCCTGGCATGCCCATTCTCATAATCTCTCTTTGTCTCTCTGCTTACAAATTAATTTTAAAAAATGTTAAAAAATGAGTTTTTTTTGTTTTTTAAATATATTTTATTTATTTATTTATTTATTTGAGAAAGAATGGGTAAGTCAGGGCCTCCATCCACTGCAAACAAACTCCAGATGCATGCACCCCCTTGTGCATCTGGTTTATGTGGGTCCTGGGGAGTTAAACAGGGATCCTTTGGCTTTGCAGGCAAATGCCTTAATCGCTAAGCCATCTCTCCAGCCCTGTTTTTGTTTCATTTCTTCTTCTTCTTTTTTTTTCCCAGCTCTTTTTTTGTTTTTTAATTTAGGTGTTGTTTTGAAGATAGAGTCTCTCTCACTCTAGTCCAGGCTGACCTGGAACTCACTCTAGTCCCAGGCTGGCCTCAAACTCACAGCAATCCTCTGACCTCTGCCTCCCTGGTGTGCACTACCACACTCAGCCTAAAGAACAAGGTATTTTAGAAAGAAACTGCACCACCCTTCTGACTCAGTCCCCCTGAATCATTTCATTACCTTGCCAAGTGCCTTTTAGTTCTCCAGAAAATGTTCTGGAAGCCACTGGCACCCACCGCTCAAAGCGTCCTTGTTCACTGTGCAGGCTTTAAGTGATGCAAATCAAGTGTCTGTTTTGAAACATCTGTGTCCTTAAGCTGTGGTTCCCCTAGTCACAGGTATTTTCGTCTTGAGCAAACATGTCCTCTAGGGAGTGAGGCAGCAGGTCCCTGTAAGCAGCTGTTTCACAATGGACTATAATAAACACAGGGCCCTGGGAGCCAGCACCAAGTTGCTACCATAAGCACATGTCATAGGACCATGCTCTGCCATCTCAGCCTGCAAGGATAGAAAGAAGAAAAATAAGGGCTGGGGAGATGGCTTAGCAGTTAAGGTGTTTGTCTACAAAGCCAAAGGACCCAGGTTCAATTCCCCAGGACCCACGTAAACCAGATGCACAAAGGGGCACACACATCTGGAGTTCGTTTGCAGTGGCTGGAGCCCTGGCGCGCCCATTCTCTCTCTCCCTCTCTTTCTCCCTCTTTCTCTCTGTCAAATAAATAAATTAAAATTAAAATTAAAAAAAGAAGAAGAAGAAGAAGGGGAAAAGGAGGAGTATGCAGAGGCATTGTCCACCCCCACAATGACTGACTGCTGCTCTCACAACTCATAACCCATAACCCCACGGTGAGTACCAGTAACCTGAAGGCCCTCCGTGGAATGGGGGCAGGAAGGAAGAATGGTATCAACACATGATGTGTCCATACAAAGTTTCTACTTAATAAAAAAAAGGGGGGAAGGGAAGGAGGGAGGAGAAGAGAAAATAAGAGGGAATAGAGGAGAAAGAAGAGAAGAGCAAAAGAGGGGTTAGATGTGTTGCTCAGTCTAAGCATGCCTGAGGCCCAGATTTGATCCTCAGTGCAAAGAGGGAAGGAGGAAAGGACAAAAAGCAAGCAAGGAAGGAAGGACAATTCCGGGGGTTGGAGGGATGGCTTGGAAGTTACGGTGCTTGCTTGCAAAGCCAAAGGACACAGGTTTCATTCCCCAAGACCCACGTAAGTCACACAACGCACAAGGTGATGTATGCATCCGGAGTTCCTTTGAGAGAACACATCAGATACTGGCACTAGGCCCAGAGAGAACAGGGAGATGGCACTGGTGTCCCATGAGGGTGGCTGCTGCCCCCCCTTCTCCTCTGGGACTGGCTCATCTCACAAGAGTGAAGGACTTCACTTTTTTATACACTCTTGGTTCAACACAGGTTTATTGCATGCTACGTACTCTACTTGAGGTGGCCATCCCCTGTGAACAGGACAGCCATGCAGTGGCTCTTGGCTCCCAGGAGCCTGTGCTAAACACACACACACACACACACACACACACACCCCTTTATCATCACTGCTTGTGCCAAGAGACCTGGGCCCTAGGAGACAGACACCACAGAAGACTGAGTTCTGGATGAGGTGGTCAGGGTGGGCCATGCCGAGAAAGAGAGAAGGCGAGAGCTTTCCAATTAGAGGGGATAGTTAGGCGAACATGATAACCACCACACTACAGAAACAACCTCTAATTAGAGGGGATAGTATGCCCAAACTGCAAGCTGCAGAAGGGCCAGGTGTGTGGACTCAACCCCGCAGTGCTGAGGGCACCGTAACCTTCCCTACTTCCTTGGCCTTTCCTGCGTGACTCTTCCTCCTGACTGAGTAGAAATGTTTTCATGCACAGACCGGGCGGGAAGAACAGAAGCCGCCAAGCTTTCCAAGCAGATCTGGCCATTCTCATTTCTTTAGATGCAAAGAGCCTTGATGTGGAACAAGCTGTTGCTCAGAGGATCCCAGGAAAAACCACAAAGAAGTGGCAGCTGGTGCCAGCCCTGAAGCTAGTACATTCTGTCAGGAAGCTAGCCCAAGGAGGAAAAGGCAACAGGGCCTTTCAGCCCTACAGCTCTGAAGCCCTCCAGGACTATCTTTCCCCCTGCTGACGTTTCTAGAGATGCTAACCGGAGAGTTTTTAAAAATATTTATTTACTTGAGAGAGAAAGAATGGACAATGAACTCCAGGCACAAGCACCATTTTATGAGTACTGGGTAATCAGACCTGAGCCATCAGGCTTTGCAAGCAAGTGCCTTTAACCACTGAGCCATCTCTCCAGCCTTTAACTGTTGACTGAACCTCAGGCCTTGAACATGCTAAGCACATACTGTATCACTGAGCCACAACCCTAGCTCAAATTATTTATTTATTTGAGGGAAAGGGAGAGAGGGAGAATGGGAGTGTCAGGGCTTCTAGCCACTACAAACAAACTCCATATCCATGCCCGCCCATGTGCATCTGGCTTACATGGGTTCTAGGGAATCAAACTTTGGTCCTTAGGCTTTGCAGGAAGCGCCTTAATAGCTAAGCCATCTCTCCAGCCCCTGAAATGTTTTTATTGGTTAGTGTGTATGCACGTGTGCATGCGCACATGGGTGCTGGAGATAGAACCCAGGGCTTTGTACTTGCTGGGCAAGCCCTCTGACACTGAGCTAAGTCCCTAACTCCGAAGCATTTGGCCAGAGTGAAACTCACACCAGTATTCTCAGTAACCTTTCCCAGTGGCCTCATGTACAACCATACTTAAATGCAGATCCTCAGAATTGCTGCAAGTCCCAGGAACCACCCAGAATAGTGTGTGTTGCTCATCCCTCCTCCGGGCCCTATAAAACCCCTCTATCTTTTCTAGGAGAAATGACAAGATGATAGTCGTTTGCTTGTGGCCTATAGGTATCACTTCTAACAGTAACTCAGTGTTAGCTGTGTGTGCCACTCGGGGTGCTGAACCTTGAGTTACACTGTGACAGAAAGCATGGTTCTTGCTTTAAGAAGGTTACATCAGGGCTGGAAAGATGGCTTAGTGGTTAGGGCACTTGCCTGCAAAGTTCAAGGTTCAATTATCCAGGACCCATGTAAGCCAGATACACAAGGTAGCACATGCATCTGGAGTTCATTTGCAGTGGCTAGAGTCCCTGGTGTGCCCACTTCCCCCTTACGTCTCTCTAGTAAATGAATAAATTTTTAAAAAAAATTTTTTAAGGGCTGGAGAGATAGCTTAGCAGTTAGGCCCTTGCCTGTGAAGCCTAAGGACCCTGGTTCTAGGCTTGATTCCCCAGGACCCACTTAAGCCAGATGCACAAGGGGCACATGCATCTGGAGTTCGTTTGCAATGGCTGGAGGCCCTGGCACGCCCATTCTCTCTCTCTCTCTCTCTCTCTCTCTTCTCTCTGCCTCTTTCTCTCTCTGTCTGTCTGTTGCTCTCAAATAAATAAAAATAAACAAAATTTTTTAAAGGTTTACACTATAGGCATTGGGGAGATGGCTCAGTGGATAAAGCACTGCTGTGCAAGCGTGGGGACCAGAGTTTGTTTGGCTCACCAGCACCAAGTCAGTGTCAGATGATGTGGGAGGCAGTGGTGTGGCAGCCCTTCCCTAATCCCACTATTTTTTTTTAATTTTTTTTTGTTTATTTATTTGAGAACGACAGAGAGAAGGAGGCAGACAGACAGAGAGAGAGAGAGAGAGAGAGAGAATGGGCACGCCAGAGCTTCCAGCCTCTGTAAACGAACTCCATATGCGTGCGCCCTCTTGTGCATCTGGCTAACGTGGGTCCTGGGGAATCGAGCCTCGAACCAGAGTCCTTAGGCTTCACAGGCAAGCGCTTAACCACTAAGCCATCTCTCCAGCCCCCACTTCTTTCTTTCTTTCTTTCTTTTTTTTTTTTTTTTTTTGATGCTAGCCATTTTTTTCTTTTTAAACATTTTGTTCACACCTCTATACATATATACAATATACCATGATCATAATACCCTCCAATTACCTTCCCTCTGTACCTCTTCTATCACCCCTCCATTAAATCCATTCTTCTTTCCAACTAGTCCCCCCCCCCATTTTTTTTTTCTTTTCTTGAGATAGGGTCTCACTCTGACTCAGGCTGATCTGGAATTAACTATGTAGTCTCAGGGTGGCCTGGAACTCACAATGATCCTCCTACCTCTGCTTCCCGGGTGCTGGGATTAAAGGCATGCGCCACCATGACTGGTTTGTAATCCCACTTCTTTTATTTTTTTCAAATTTTTAGTAACAACTTCCATGATTATAAAAAACATCCCATGGTAATAGCCTCCCTCCCCCCACTTCCCCCTTTGAAACTCCATTCTCCATCATATCCCCTCCCCTTCTCAATCAGTGTCTCTTTTATTTTGATGGCATGATCTTTTCCTCCTCTTATGTAATCCCACTTCTTGAAAGGTGAAGGCAGCGAAGGTGGGGGATCCCTAGGGCACCATGGCTGGCTAGGTTAGCAGAATCAGTGAGCTCTGATTGAAGTAAGAGACATAGCTCAGTAAGATAGATGGAGAGTGGTCCAGGAAGACTCATGATTGTCAGCCTCTGGCCTTTGTATGCACATGTGTCCCCACATGCATATGGACACACATATACACATAAATACACATATACACAAAAGAAACAAACAGAAAGGATTACATTATAGAGAGGGAAACACCCCAGTCAGTGATAATTACAGTATCATGATCCAGGAAGGAGGAGGAGAAATTATGTAGATGAAGGAGGATATCCCAGGCAGACAGAATGAGAGCTAGCAAGTGATAACTGAGGAATCTCAAAGGGTGCCTAGGGCTGGTGGCAGAAGATCAGCTCAAAGGAGGTAATGGTCACATTATGAGGGCCTTCAGTGCTAAATCAAGGAAGCTAAGCTGGCTTGAAGTGGAGGGAGAGAAGATGGTAAGATTTCACCTCAGAGAAGGAAGGCTGTGTGGTGGGAAAGGAGAAGCAGTGAGGAATTTATCACGGAGTATAGGAAAGCCAAGGATTAGAACAGAAGTGGTGCTCAGTGGGTATGGTGGCACAAGCCTTTAATCCCAGGCAGAGGTAGGAGGATTGTGGTGAGTTAAAGGCCACCCTGAGAATACACAGTGAATTTCAGGTCAGCCTGGGCTAGGAAAAAACCCTACATCAAAAAAAAAAAAAAAAAAAAAAAAAACAGGGAAAAAAAAAAAGAAGTGATGCTCAGGAGGAAGAAATGATACTACACAGGTGATGAGGCAGCTTGAATACCTATCTATCATGGTCTCTAGTTTGTAGTCATAGAAATTAGCTCTGATGAGCTTAAGTAGAAAAGGACTTTATTGCCGGGCGTCCCAGCACTCGGGAGGCAGAGGTAGGAGGATTGCCATGAGTTCGAGGCCACCCTGAGACTCCATAGTGCAATCCAGGTCAGCCTGGGCTACAGTGAGACCCTACCTTGAAAAACCAAAAAAAAAAAAAAAAAAAAAAAAAAAAAAAAAGACTTTATTGCAAGACGATATGGAGAGTGACCACGAGAATCAGTGGAGAGACTGGAGAGGCAAGCTCTGAAAATGAGTGGAGGCCGGGAACACCACTGCCCACTACATCTGCAATCCCAAAAGGCTCCCCAGTGGCCATTTCTTTCATGAGTCATTTCTTCATTACTTTACCTGTCTTAGCGGCTAAGGTGCTTGCTTGAGAAGCATAAAGACCCGTGTTTGACTCTCCAGGTCTCACATAAGCCAGACCCAAGGTGACGTGAGTGCACAAGGTCACATGTGCACAAGGTGGCACACACGTCTGAAGTTCTATCACAGTGGATGGAGGCCCTGGTGCATCAATTCTCATTAAAAAAAATTACAGGGGCTGGAGGGATGGCTTAGTGGTTAAAGTGCTTGCCTGCAAAGCCTATGGACCCATATTTTACTCTCCAGATCCCACATTAGCCAGACGGACAAAGGTGAGGCAAGCACATGATCTCACATGCCCACTAGGTGGCGCAAGCGTCTGGGGTTCTATTTCAGTGGCTGAGGCCCTAGCGTGCCAATTCTCTCTCTCTCAAAAAATTACAAAATGAAGATCAAAAGCTGGTCATGGTGGTACATACCTATAATCCCAGCACTCAGGAGGCAGAGGCAGGATTGTTGCACATTGAGACCAACCAGGTCTACATAGTGAGACCCTGTCTCAAAAAAGAAAGAGAGAGAAAGAAGGGAGGGAGGAGGAAGGAAATGAGGGAGGGAGGGAAAAGAAGAGCCGAGCATGGTGGCTCACGCCTTTAATCCCCCAGCGCTTCAGAGGTAGGAGGATCACTGTGAGTTCAAGGCCACCCTGAGACTACATAATAAATTCCAGGTCAGCCTGGACTAGAGTGAAACCCTACCTCGAAAAACCAAAAGAAAAGAAAAGAGTAAAGTAAAGTAAATGGAAAGAAAGGAATCAAAACCACAGTATAGCCTTGCGTGGTGGCACACGCCTTTAATTCCAGCACTTGGGAGGTAGAAGGGTTGCTGTGAGTTCGAGGCCACCCTGAGACTACATGGTGAATTCCAGGTCAGCCTGGGCTAGAGTGAGACCCTACCTCGAAAAACCAAAAATAAAATAAAATAAATAAAAACCACAGTATAATACAAGTTCACCTTGACTAGGATGACTAAATGAAAAAGCCTAGTAACAAGTGTTAGCTGGGAGTGGTGGCACACGCCTTTAATATCAGCATTTGGGAGGCAGAGGTAGGAGGATCACTGTGAGTTTGAGCCCCCCCCCCTTAGACTACATAGTGAATTCCAGGTCAGCCTGAGCTAAAGTGAGACCCTACCTCGAAAAACCAAAAAAAAAATAAAACATAAAAAAAAAACCAAATAATATTAATAAGAAGAAAGCAGTTTGGAAGTTCCTCAAAATGTTAAGCATTGAGTGACATTATTATTCAGCAATTCCCTTCCTATGGAAAGATCCATACACAAACCTGTGTGCTGGCATGTGTAGCAGCATTATGTATTTATTTATTTTAAACTATTTTGTTTATTTATTGGAGAGAGAGAGAATGGGCAGGCCAGGGCCAGGGCCTTCAGCCACTGCAAACAAATTCCAGATGTATGGACTACCTTGTGCATCTGGCTTGAGGCCCTGGTGTGCTCACTCTCTCTCTCTCTCTGCCTCTTTCTCTGTTGCTCTCAAATAAATAAATAAAAACTTTAAAAAAAAGGAAAAGAAAAGGTGAAAGAAGTGTACACCTTTAATCCCAGCACTCAAGAGGTAGGAGGATGGCTGTGAGTTTGAGGCCAGCCTGAGACTACATAGTGAATTCTAGGTCAACCTAGACTACCTCAAAAAACCAAAAAGTAAAAATAAAAAATAAAATACCAGAAAGGTGAGAGAGGTTTGGGAGATGGTTTAGTGGTTAAAGGTGCTTTCTTCCAAAGTCTGTTGGCCTGGGTTTGATTCTCCAGTACCCATATAAAGCCAGATGCACAAAGTGGTACATATAGCTGGAGTTCATTAGCAACAAGAGGCCCTAGCACACCTGTATTCACTCTCTCCCCTTCTCTCTCTCT
The DNA here is from genome assembly GCA_036346955.1 of Dipus sagitta. NCBI lineage: Eukaryota > Metazoa > Chordata > Mammalia > Rodentia > Dipodidae > Dipus > Dipus sagitta. The sequence goes on from CM070782.1 coordinate 27,444,616, forward strand.
GCTCACAATTAATTAATATACTATATATAATTAGATATTAGGGTCTCATTCTAGCCCAGTCTGGCCCAGAATTCACTATGTAGTCTCAGAGTGGCCTTGAACTCACGATGATCCCCCATCTCTGCCTCCCAAGTGCTGGGATTAAAGGCATGTGCCATCATATCCTGCTATAATAAATATAAATCATATATCTAAAGGGGGGCTAAGAAGATGGATCAGTGGTTAAAGGTGCTTGCTTGCAAAGCCTGCCCTCTTGGGTTCAATACACAAAGGAGAACAAGCATCTGGTGTTCATTTGCAGCAAGAGGCACTGGTGAACCCATACACATACCACACATGCATATACGCACATGCGTGAGTGCATGCAAATGAGTAAACACACACACATGTGTGTATATATATATATATATATATATATATATATATTTTTTTTTTTTTTTTTTGGTTTTTGGAGGTCTCACTCACACTCACAGTGATCCTCCTACCTCTGCCTCCTGAGTGCTGGGATTAAAGTCATACGCCACCACACCCGGCTAAGAATTTTTTTTTTTGTTTTGTTTTTTGAGGTAGGGTCTTATTCTAGCTCAGGCTGACCTGGGATTCACTATGTAGTCTCAGGGTGGCCTCGAGCTCATAGCGATCCTCCTACCTCTGCCTCCCGAGTGCTGGGATTAAAGGCATGCGCCACCACGCCTGGCTAAGAATTTTTTAAAATTTTTTTGTTTATTTTCATTTATTTATTTGAAAGTGACAGAAAGAGGCAGAGAGAGAGAGAGAGAGAGAGAGAGAGAGGGACAGAATGGGCGTGCCAGGGCCTCCAGCCACTGCAAACGAACTCCAGATGCGTGCGGCCCCTTGTGCATCTGGCTAACATGGGTCCTGGGGAATCGAGCCTTGAACCAGTATCCTTAGGCTTCACAGGCAAGCGCTTAACCACTAAGCCATCTCTCCAGCCCAAGAGTTTTTTTTTAAAGAAAGAAAACAGGGGCCAGGCATGGTGGTGCATACCTTTAATCCCAGCACTCAGGCGGCAAAGGTAGGAGGATCGCTGTGGGTTCGAGGCCACCTTGAGAGTACATAGTAAATTCCAGGTCAGCCTGAGCCAGAGTGAGACCCTTCCTCAAAAAACAAAATACAAAAAGCAAAACAGAAAGAAAGAAAGAAAGAAAGAAAGAAAGAAAGGAAGAAAGAAAGAAAGAGAAAGATGGAGGTATTTAACACAAACCATAAGTAACTTCTATAATTCTGTGATCATTTTGTATTCTTTTTGTTTGTTTGTCAAAGTAGGGTCTCACTGACCTGGAATTCACTATGTAGTCTCAGGGTAGCCTTGAACTCATGCTGATCCTCCTACTTCTGCCTGGGATTAAAGGCAGGTGCCACTACACCCAGCAGCATCTGTGTGTGTGTGTGTGTGTGTGTGTGTGTGTGTGTGTGTACATGCACGCGTGCGCATGTGCATGCAGGCCACATGCATACCCACAACATACATGTGGAGGTCAGAGGACAACTCCAGGTGTGAGTCTTGCCTTCCATCTTGTTTGAGGCAGGTCTCTTTGTTGTTCACCACTGGGTATACTGGACTGGCTGTCCTGTGGGTTTCCAGGATTCTTGTCTCTGCCTCCTGTCTTGCTGTAGGAGAGCTGTCTCTTTCTCTCTCTCAAATAACTAAACAAAACTAAAAATAAAAGTTCAAATGGAACACTCAGAAGCCATAGATTGTTGCTAGAAAATTTTCAGTGCCAGGGATGGGATACCTTCCAGAGAGTTGCTGGCCAGGGAGGTCCCTGATGCCCCCAAAACATTATAGGCCATTGCCAAGGCCCTTGCTTTCCCACCAGGAATAGATGGTAAGACCCTATTGCTGAAAACTCCACATACTTGGTCTGCAAGGCCACTGAAAATCCTACTGGAACTGAGCTGATAACCTCCCCCATGTAGACCAGCTGACAGAAAGCTGGAAGAAGCCATTCTGCATGCAGTTCAGTGGGAGAGAGAAATCACCAGTGAAGATACTCAACAGTGGACACTGCAAGCCTTATATTTGGCCAGCCAGGCCAAATGAGCCAACGGGTGCAATAGTGGCACGTCTGTCATGGTGGAAACCAACTGCCCTCTAATTGGACTGGAGGCCTGCTCCATGGAAGGGAATACATCCCTGATACTGAAAACTTAAAACAGGGGTAGTCATGAGCCCTGAGGGTGTAACATCTGCTGCTGTCTGGCTAAATGTATATACTGTGCTTTTCAAACTGCCCAGTAAGCACTTCTCTTAATGTTCATAGCCTTATATTAATGCTACTCTCACTTTTGGCAGAGAACCTTCTCTTTTCAGATGGCAGTGACCTTGGGATGACTCAGAACGCATCATGGTGATGGGAAGGAGTGCTAGGAGTGCTCAGCACTGCAGTATCTCTATCACACCTTCCACGACTCAGGGTCTATTGTGGTAGAGGTGGCAGAAAGAATGTAAGAGCCAAAGGAAGGGTAGGACTCCTTACAACGTGCTCCCCCCAGACACAAAATGGCCTGGATATCCATGACCTCACACAAGACCATCATAATAGGAGGAAAAGATCATGACATCAAAATAAAAGTGGGACTGATTGAGAGAAGGAGGGGATATGATGGAGAATGGCGTTCCAAAGACGGAAGTGGGGGTAGGGAGGGCATTATCATGGGATATTTTTTATAATCATGGAAGTTGTTAATAAAAAATTTTTGAAGAAAAAAAATAAAATTAAAAAATTAAAAAAATAAAAGTATATCCTTAGCTACATAGTGAGTTCAAGGCCAGCCTGGGCTACATAAGGCCCTATCTCAAAAAAGGAGGTAGAGGAAAGGTAAGAGGAGGAAAAGTTAACACAGTGTACAACACAGCCAAAGAGAACTAACACGTAATAAGGAACTATGACACCAGGAGCAAGATCTAGCAGAAACAGACCCCCGAATACTTTAAACATTGGACTAGTCAGGCACAAGCTAGGAAACAACTGTGCTTTGTTAACGAAAGAAGTTTAAAAATATCTGTAGGGATAGGAAACTATAAAAAGTAACATACTCGATTTGTTTAAAAAAAAATACATTTGTAGAAAGCTCTGTGATTTAATCAGGGATCAAGAACACAAATACCTTCAGGGGCAAAACAGGTTAGTGAGTACACTGGTCACCTGGGCCGCTTTGAAGGACACAGGACCGCTGAAGTCCAGCTGACTTACCATGTGGCTCTGGGCCTAGTTTGCGGATCTCTTGCTGGTGTAAAGAAGCTGGCTATTTGGATCGCTTTTTATGATGGTCGCAATCACATACCATCAAATTGACCATTGTAACCATTTCAAAGTGTACAATTCAGTGACATGTGGGACAGTCACAGTGTTATGCAACCATCATTTAACTCCAGACATTTTTCATCACCCTAAAAGGAAACCCTATGCCCAATAGCCACCACTCCATGTCCCTTCTCCCCTCAGCTGGACAGCAACCACCATTCCACTTCCTGTCTCTGAATGTGCCTAGTCTAGATGCCTCATGTAAGTCGTACAGTGTATGTCCCTGTGCGTCCAGCTGTTTTCACTTAGCGTGTTTGTGCACATCGTTATATTTGTTAGTGTTTCCTTCTATCGTGAACGCACGGCTGAATAATATGCCACTGTATAAGCATACACATTTATTCATTCACCATTTTCTATTTGGAGTTTGTTTGTTTGTTTGTTTTCGAGGTAGGGGTTCACTCTAGCCCAGGCTGACCTGTAACTCACTATGTAGTCTCAGGGTGGCCTCGAACTCATGGTGATCCTCCTACCTCTGCCTCCCAAGTGCTGGGAAAAAGGCATGCATCACCACTCCCAGCTCTATTTGGATTTTTTTTAAGAGTTTCTATTTAAACTTTTTTGTTTGTTTGTTTGTTCATTTTTTTTTTATTTATTTGAGAGCGACAGACAGAGAGAGAAAGGCAGAGAGAGAGAGAGAGAGAGAGAGAGAGAGAGAGAGAGAATGGGTGCGCCAGGGCCTCCAGCCACTGCAAATGAACTCCAGATGCATGCACCCCCTTGTTCATCTGGCTAACGTGGGTCCTAGGGAATCGAGCCTCAAACCAGTGTCCTTAGGCTTTACAGGCAAGCACTTAACTGCTAAGCCATTTCTCCAGTCCTCTATTTGGATTTTTGACATATCTTCCTATTTAAAAATCATGTGTGTGGGGGATGGAGAGATGGCTTAGCAGTTAAGGTACATGCCTGTAAAGCCTAAGGACCCAGGTTTGATTCTCCGGTCCCACATAAGCCAGATGCATATTGGTGGCACATGCATCTGGAGTTGTTTGCAGTGGCTAGCTAGAGGCCCTGGTGCGCCCATTCTCTCTTTCCCTCTCTGTCTCTTAATAAATAAATGAAAACATTTTTAAAAAAAAAATCATGTGTGTGGCCTGGAGAGATGGCTTAGCAGTTAAGGTGCTTGCCTGAGAAGCCCAAGGACCCAGGTTTGATTCCCCAGTACCCACATAAAGCCAGATGCACAAGGTGACACATGCGTCTGGAGTTCATTTGCACTGAGTGGAGGCCCTGGCATGCCCACTCTATCTGCTTCTTTCTCTCTCTCAAATAAATGTCAATAAAAATTGTGAGCATTAAAAAGATAAAAAAAAAATTGTGAGCATGTGTGTATGTTGTATTCCATGTGGGGGATGTGGCAGAGCACTTGCCTAGCAGGAGCAAGACCTCAGCACTGAAAGGCAAAGAAGTTCCCTGTGTCCCAAAGTATATGTTTGATGGTCAGACACAGAGCCGACGGTATGAGACTTCCGATTTCTGACCTGCTGTTCCATCTTTTTCCTTATAACCCTCAGATTTTTTTTTTTCTTTCTGGTTTTTCCAGGCAGGGTCTTGCTTAGCCCAAGCCAGTCTGGAATTCACCATGTAATCTCCGGCTGGCCTGGGATTTATGGCAATCCTCCTACCTCTGCCTCCCAAGTGCTGGGATTAAAGAAAGGCATGCAGCCACCATGCAGGCAACAAGTTCAATTGTTGTTGTTTTGTTCTTGTTTGTTTGTTTTTTAAATATATTTTGTTTGTTTATTTAAGAGAGAGCAGATAGAGAGAGAATGGGAGTACCAGGGCCTCTAGCCACCGCAAACTAACTCCAGATGCATGTGCCACTATGTGCAGCTGGCTTACGGTGGGTACTGGGGAATCAAACCTGGGTCCTTATACTTCACAGGCAAGTGCCTTAACGGCTAAGCCATCTCTCCAGTCCTTTTTTGTTGTTGTTTTGTTTTTTGGGATAGGGTCTCACTCTATCTCAGTCTGACCTGGAATTCACTACATACTCTCAGCCATCCCTGTACCTCTGCCTCCTGAGTGCTGGGATTAAAGATGTGTGCCAACATGCCCGGCTTTTTTTTTTTTTTTTTTTTTTTTTTTGAGGTAGAGTTTTGCTCTAGTCCAGGCTGACCTGTAACTCACTATGCAGGCTGGCCTCAAACTCACAGTGATCCTCCTACCTCTGTCTCCCAAGTGTCGGGATTCAGATTGATTTTCTGAGTCAATTGTTATCTTTTTTTTTTTTTCTTGCGTTTCACAAAGGTAAAAATATATGCCTGGGAAAGAGTCACATACATCTCATTCCATTTCCCCAGAAGTTCCCCACCAAACTACAAGGGAAACTGCTTGGCACTAGGTTGAGTGGTAGTCAGAGACAGCTCATGGCTGCAACACTGACTGCCCCATGACTCAGTTTCCACATCTGTGAAACGTTTGGCGTTGGGCTTGTTCCTTTCCAGGCACTGACTAGGCTTGCTCATATTAGGTCATCTCCTTTCCCAGCATCCATCTGGGCAGGCATTTGCTCTGGTCCAGTTGGCTTAGCCGCAGCTGCACACACAGAAGTGACACCAGTGTTACACTGCCTGACCGTGGCACATTCGGCCATCCAGCTCTCTCTCCACTAGTGAGACTGGCTGAAAGTCCCTCAAAAGTTCTTCTGGGTTCGACCAGCCTATTTTACCTATTAGGGTCATTTGTGTCAGAGCAGAACCCGGTCAAAATACTTCCACCAAGAGCTGCTTAGGGTTAACTTGTGGTCCCCTGACAAGCCCCAGGGAGGTTTATCTGTGACGGAGTAACTTAGAGGGAAAGGAAGAGCCCCTGTGACGATGCTGATCAATCACTGGGCTGGGGCCCCTTTCCTACAGTACCCCTAGCTTAAGCATGGGGCGGGGACATCCCAGGCTCGTGCATGTAAGCAGGGCAGCGGGCCAGCAGATCCCGGCTCAACTCTTTCCAAGAGCACCTCGCGTCCCGCCTCGCCACCTCCAACTCCAGAGAAGTCAAGTGCCCCGCAGGAAACTTGCATCACTGCACCGGGGGCCGGGCACGGGCCGCCGAGGTGGCTCCCAAGGAATGCGCCCGTCCACGGTCCCCGGAGGGTCCCCGGGGCACCTGCGGCCTCCAAGTGAGTCCGCGCGCCTGCCTCCCCCCCCCAACCGGTCCGCGTTGCCGGGTCGCCGGGGGGGGGGGGGGTCGCCCCTGACTGCCTCCTGGGGAGGGGGGTCCCGGAGGCTCCCCGGGGTGGGCGGCGACAGCGACAGCGATGGCGGTGCCCGGAGGCCGCGCTACTGGCGGCCGCGGCGGCGCAGCTCCCCCAGCTCCGTGCAGCTGCCGCCCGGCGCTTGCGCACTGGGCCCCGGGCGCGCGGCGGCACCAGGCTTTGTGTGTGTGTGTGTGTGAGTGTGTGAGTGAGTGAGTGTGTGTGTGTGTGTGTATGTGTGAGTGTCTGTGTGTGAGTGAGTGAGTGAGTGAGTGAGCGCGAGTGTGGCCGCCGCGGAGCGCGAGCAGGACCCGGCGGCGCGGCGCGGCGCGCTCCCCCAGCCTCTCTCTCCCCGCCAGAACCATGTCGGGCAGGTCGGTTCGAGCCGAGACCAGGAGCCGGGCCAAAGATGATATCAAGAGGGTCATGGCGGCTATCGAGAAAGTGCGCAAATGGTAAGCCGAGGTGCCCGCTCGCTCGCGCTCTCGCTGCTCGGCGCCGCGGCTGCCGGGAACCCAGACCCGGCGCGGACAGCGAGCCCGCGGGGGCGCAGCGCCTCGGGCAGCCTCACCCGGCCGCCGCGGGGCCCGGAGTTGGCGAGGGCGGGCGGCGCTCGAGCCGGGTCACCTGCGCCGGGCGGAGACCGCGGCCGCTGCCCAGGTGCGCTCGCGCCGGTCGCCCACCTGGCGGGGCCACGGCGGCCCGGAGATGATGGGTGCCCCGGGGCCGGAGCGGCGGGCAGAACCCCCACCCGCGGCGCTCGGCTCCCGGGGAGGAGGGTTCGGAGCCGGCCCCAGAAGCCATTTCGTTTTGTGCAAGTCACATGAAAGCGGCTTCCCGCGCGCCGGGGCCGCGATGCTGGCGGCGGCGGCGGCGGGCGGGCGGGCGGAACGCGAGCTCCATTGTGCAGGCACCGGGCGGGCCGCCGCGGCGCCGCCGTCTCCTCCCCGCGCGCCCCGGGCGACGCTGCGCTGCGCCGGCCCCCGCCCGGCCCCCGAGCCCCCAGCGCCCCCGGCCCGCGCTGCGCCGGCCTCCCGCCCTCCCCGCCTCCCAGGCCCGGCGCCCTCCAGTCTGCGGAGTTTGCAGAGCGCGAGCCGTTTAAATTTAGCGCTTTGGGCTGCCTGGAGCGAGGGCTGCGGGCGAGGAGGAAGATGGGGGCGAGCGCCGGGAGGCAGCGGCCGGGCGCGGGGCACCCACGTCCCGCTGGCGGTGCGCGGAGCGCCGGCGAGCGGATCTTTGAGGCCAGAAGCCCGTCCTGGGCCGCGTCTGCCGGTCCCCGAGCGGAGCTTGTGTTTGTTTTGCGGAGAGAACCGTTGTTTTTGTTCTCCGCCTGGGTGTGGGGCGGCAGGGGGCTGAGAAATTCGGTGTGGGCCGTGCGTGCGTGTGTGTGTGTGTGTGTTTGCAAGCTCAAATTAGATCGTGCCCGGCGTGGCCTCCTTATAATTAGTAGGATGGAACATTTTCACGGCCTTGACGGGCTCCGACTCCGAAGCAGCCCCACGGCCAGGCCCGAGACGCCCGCAGACCTCTAGGTTGGGTCAGACTTGTTGAAAACTCCCCGCTCGCCGTTTCCAACTTTATTGTGTGTCCCCCTCCCCCTACACCTAGACAGCAGGCTTCACCGGGGTCCGAGAGAGAAAGAGAGAGAGAGAGGGGAGCATCCGCGAGGGTGTCCCCAAGTGTCAGCGCCCATGGGTTCGTCCTGATTAATGCCTAGAAACTGGCCAGGCCCCACTGGAGGCTCTGTTTCTATTTAGGGTTTTCTTTTTATTTCTTGAGTAACGCCTAGGTTCTTGAAAAATTAAAAATAAACTCTGGGGTCCAGTCTCCAGTCTGGCGGTGTCACAAGTTAGCTGTCCTTTCTGAGTCAAACCCAACAAAAAAGGCAAGGGGAAAAATCAATAAAGTCCACGTGCTCCCGGGCCTCCTATGGAAAGGGCTGCCTGCGGATGGCCGGATGCCCGCCCGTGGGCTGGCTTTGGCTCCAATGGGACAAAGAATTTTCACAACCGTGAGAAGGGGACGGTTTCTAAAGTTGAGCTCCAAGTCGTGGGTGCTGCGGGAGCTCCCCTACTGTGCAGGGTGCCCAGTGCCCAAGTGGAGCCATTTAAAAATGGCAGAAACAGCTGCAGGCCAAAACACACACAAGGAAACAACCGACCGTTCCCCTCTCCTGTGGGACCCCCAAGGGAAGGCTGGAGTTGTCCCCCTCCCTGCCTCAGCCCTGGTGCAGAGAAAGGACTGGTGTTGGGGCCGGACTCCCTTCTGTCACTCTCCTGGAGGGTGGAAAGGGGCCGTGCTAGCGGCCTTTCTCTGCTCTTGGAGGCGTGGCGGGGCCTCCTGCCCCAGGTTCCCTGCCAGACCCAGGCTGTGTACCCTGTGACAGCTGCTCCTGGGTCGGCCAGCTGCTCTGCAGAGCGGGCAGATGGAGGGATGGGGCTTTCCACTCTAAGGGCCCCAGAGCAGCAGGCCTGGAGGCTTCCATCCTGGCCAGCCCACTGCGGGCCAGACCTGGGGTTGGTGTGGAGTAAGTTTTGAGATTAATGACCTCTAAAGACTCAGGCTTTTGCGATCTCCTGGTTGGACTATCCCCTTCACTTCCGTGTTGTGACCTTGGGCAGAGTAGGAAACTCAACTTCTCTAACTCTGGCGACAAGGGGCTCGGGCCCCCTCGGCTCTCAGGGCTGCTGTGCCGAGTGTACAGGAGCACTTGTAAATAAATGCCTTTACTGTCAGGTGAACTCTGTAGAAATTTCTTCATTTTTGTTTTCTTTTAGTTATTTATCTTTCCTTCTAAGCAAAATTTGAGGTCTTACGGCCTGGTTTCCCTAGTCCTTGAGAAGCTGAATGTGGCCCTGGAGGCTTGTGTGTTGTTTATTAACTGGCCACCAACCATGCATTTCGCCACTGGCTGGGATGTGGGGTTGCCAGAATTAGCAAATAAAAATATAGAAGACCTAGTTACATTTGAATTTCAGTTATACAGCCACATTATTTTTTAAAAGAAGTCCTTCAAACAGCATGGTGGTGTATACCTCTAATTCAGTGCTTGGGAAGTGGAGGCAGGAGGATTAGGAGTTCAAGACCAGCCTTAGCTGCCTAGCAAGCTTGAGGTCAGCCTGTGTCACGAGACCCTGACTCTAAATAGACAAACAAATAGATAAATCTTTCTGCTGAGAGTTTTGCCCAATGGTAGAGCATGAACTTAATAGGTACAGGGTCTGTGGTCAGAGTCTCAGCATGTGTGTGTGTGTGTGTGTGTATATACACATATGCATGCATGTATGTTTGTGCATGTAAAATATACAGTGTTTGAGACATACTAACGCCAAACAATTATCCATTTATTCAAATTCAAAGGTGATGAAGCACCCTGTATTTTATTCAGAGCAGGGCCAAGGTATCTGGCATACCCTTCAGCACGCAACCTTGGGATGGTAGTTCTCAGCTCTGCTTGGATAGTCCTATCCTGCCCCTGCCCCGGCAGAAAAAGCCGCAGCTAGCTGTGGCCATCCTGCCTGTGGCTGCCAGCTGCTTCTCCTCTCCTTTCTGCCTAGTGTCCCAGCAAGGCAGACTGGTGGTGTGTGAGGCAGCCAGAAGATGGCTGAAGGACAACAAAATGGTGGGTCCCTTTTTGGGAAACTGGACCAGGAGGCCTAGTGTGAGTAGAGAAGAAGGGGAGGTTTGAACTGCACAGTAGGCAGAGGTCTGGAAACCTTTAGCTCTTGGTCTGAGGGTTCCTTCAACAACTTGTGGTGAAAACAGATGCCAAATCATAGGGACTTGCCATCCATTCCTGGGAGAGGTGGAGGTCTGAGCCTGTGGCCTCACCTCTGCCCTTCTGTTTTTTTTTTTTTTTTTTGGTTTGTTTGTTTGTTTGTTTTGTTTTGTTTTGTTTTGTTTTATCACAGGCACCTTCCTGCCAGGTGAAGTGGACCTAGGCCTGATTAGGATTAGACCAGGCCTCCTAAAGGGACAAAAACTATCCCTGAAGTGAACAAAAAATGAGGGACTTAGAGATGATGTAGCCGTTAAGGTGTTTGCCTGTGAAGCCTAAGGACCCAGGTTCTATTCCCCTGTGTCCACGTAAGCTAGACAAGGTGGCACATGTGTCTGGAGTTCATTTACAGCTGCTGAAGGCCGTCGTGCATCCATTCTCTCTCTGTCTTTCTGTCTCCCCCTCCCCCCATCTCTCTGTACCTCTTTCTCTTGCTCTTTCAAATAAATAAATAGAGGGGCTTATAGCTCTCTTTGGAGTCAGCAGGGCCATTGGGCAAATGGTCACTCTTAGATCTGAATGTAGTAGGACATTGGAAATTGGCCTTGGTCTGGAGAATCTAGGATGGGCCTTTGTAGTTAATAGAAGAGTTGGAGGTGGGGAGGAACTCTGGGGCTATATTCCTACATCTGGGACATCATTTCATCCTTTCATCCCAGGAACATAATTCTGATGGACAGGAGAAGTACTGAAGCCAGATTGTTTACCAGGAACCATCAAGGCATGAGGACTCAGGGTGTACTCAGGACTGTTTCACAGCTAGGTTAGGGTGCAACCTGGTGATTGAGGTGAATCCCCAGGTGCAGTACCTGCAGGTGGTACCAGATGGTGACTGGGAGGGAGCTGAAATGTGACATCTGGAGCAAGCTGTGACTCCCAGGGCCATGTGAGCCCAGATCATGGTTTGTTTGTGTTTGGTTTTGTTTCTGTGGGTGGGGGGTAGTTTGTTTTTAAGATATTTTCAGAGCTGGAGAGATGGCTTAGCAGTTAAGGCACTTGCCGGCAAAGCCTAAGGACCCAGGTTCCATTCTCCAGGTCCCACATAAACCAGATGCACATGGTGGCGCATGCATCTGGAGTTTGTTTGCAGTGGCTAGAGGCCCTGGCACGTTCATTCTTTTTCTCTCTCTATCCCTCCCTCCCTCCCTTCATCTGTCTATAATAAATAAATTTTTGGAAAGATATTTTCATTTATTTATTTATTTGCAAGCAGAGAGAGAAAATGGGTGTACCATGCCTTCTAGTCTCTGTGAACAGACTCCAGGCGCATGTGCCATTTTATGTATCTGGCTTTATGTGGGTACTGGGAAATTGAACCTGGGTCATTAGGCTTTGCAGACAAGCGCCTTAACTGTTAAGCCATTTCTCCAGCCCTTGTTTGTTTTTTTAAATATATTTTATTTATTTGAGTGACAGAAAGAGGCAGAGAGGGAGAGAGAATGGGAGCACCAGGGCCTCCAGCCACTGCAAATGAATTCCAGACGTATGGGATCCCTTGTGCATCTGGCTTATATGGGCCCTAGAGAATTGAACCAGGATCCTTTGGCTTTGCAGGCAAATGCCTGAACCCCTAAGCCATCTCTCCAGCACCTTGTTTTTTTGGTTTATTATTTTTTTTTCTATTTATTTATTTTTGTTGTTGGTGTTTCTCGAGGTAGGGTCTCACTCTAGCTCAGGCTGACCTGGAATTCACTATGTAGCCTCACGGTGGCCTCGAACTCGTGGTGATCCTCCTACCTCTGCCTCCCAAGTGCTGGGATTAAAGGTGTGCGCCACCACGCCCGGCTTTGTTTTGTTTTTTGAGGCAGGATCTCACTCTAGCTCAGGCTAACCCAGAATTCACTTTGTAGCCCAGGCTGGCCTTGAACTCATTGCCACCATTCCCAGCTTCAGATCATGTTTTATTTTTAAAATATTTTATTTATTTATTTGCAAGCAGAAAGAGACAGAAGAGAGAGAGAGTGAAATGCCAGTGCCTCCAGCCACTACAAACAAAGTCCAGATGCATGTGTCTGTTTGTTCGTCTGGCTTTATGTGGGTACTGGGGAATTGAACCAGGTTGTTAGGCTTTGCAGGCGAGCGTCTTATCCACTGAGCCATCTCCCCAGCCCAAGATCATGTTTTAAGAGTTGTCAGAAATCTAGACTTTTCTATGGAGTGGTTTTTAAAGAAAAAAAAAAAAAAACTTTTTAAGTTTGGCAGTTGATTCAGCTGTTTAAAAGTACTATGCAGAGGGAGAGTGGTGGGAGGGAAAATACTATGCAGGCCAAACAAAACATGCCTGCTGACCTCTTGTCACCTTAGCTGTGAGGTAATGGGAACAGTCTAGGCACCTCATCAGAGGAGGGACTGTGTGTTCTCAGGTGATAGGCTTGGACGGGGGAGGGGAGGGGAGCAGTCGTGGGAAATCTCACTTGTGAAATCCCATTTCCCTCCTCACAGGAGCTCCCTCTGGACTTACACTTGAGCTCTGTCCTCTTTCTGGGAAGGCTAAGGGTCAAGCCTCAGGTCAGAGGTCAATCCCAAGGTTAGGCTCTGTTTTATCTTGACTTTTTGGTGTGGCTTTGTAGCCCAGGAGTACCTGGGCCTGAAAGTAGTGATCATAGGATTGTGGGGGGAGTGGGGAGCTCACGAGTTAAGGTTCTTTAACTCTCTTGCCTCTGTCCTAAAGGCCCCTCGGTGCCCCACACCTGGGGCTATAGCTTGAGAGTGGCTTCCATCTCTGGGGTGGCATGGGGACCTGGATTGAAGAGGTTGCCAGCTAGGGCAGAAGGAGCCAAAGAACCCAGCTGCATACAGCCCATGGCCCACAGTGCCTGACCCTGCTGAGAGATTGTAACTTCAGACATTCCTTCTGGCTCCTGACAGCCTACAAAGCTCAGAGCTCTGACACACTTTCGATCCTAAGTCCTCTATGTTTTAAGTCAATTATTCAAAAAAAAAAAAAAGGCCATGTGTGGTGGCACACGCCTTTAATCCAAGCACTCAGGAGGCAGAGAGAGGTAAGAGGATCTCAGTGAGTTCAAGGCCACCCTGAGACTACCTAGTGAATTTCGGGTCAGTCTGGGCTGGAGTGAGACTCTACCTCGGGGGGGTGGGGGGGGGGGGACAATTAACATACTCGAACCTGAATTTATTTGTTTACTGGGCTCAGGCCCAGGAAGCTAGATGAGGGTGTCTTTGGCTGCTTGCAGGGGAGTCTAGCAGAGTGTTCTTTGAAGTTTCTGTTACCCAGGTGCTTCTTTTTTTTTTTTAAATACTTTTTTTTTTGTTTATTTCTTTATGTACTTATTTGAGAGTGACAGACAGAGAGAAAGGGGCAGAGAGAGAGAGAGAGAGAATGGGCTCTGCAAAAGGAACTCCAGACGCGTGTGCCTCCTTGTGCATCTGGCTAACGTGGGTCCTGGGGAACTGAGCCTCAAACCGAGGTCCTTAGGCTTCACAGGCAAGTGCTTAACTGCTAAGCCATCTCTCCAGCCCACCCAGGTACTTCTTAACATGGACTCTTCGTCTTCATGGGTAACAGGACAACAGGAGGTGGACTCGGGGGCTAAAGCCCACATCCAGTACTTTCTTTGCCACTTGCTGTCTATGTGACCATGAACCTATGACAGAACCTCTCCGGTCCTCCTGTTTTCCCATGTAGAAAATGAGGTCTCTCACTCTCTCTTTTTTTGTTTGTTTGTTTGTTTGTTTTTCGAGGTAGGGTTTCACTCTAGCTCAGGCTGACCTTGAATTCACTATGTAGTCTCAGGGTAGCCTTGAACTCATGGTGATCCTCCTACCTCTGCCTCCCAAGTGCTGGGATTAAAGGCGTGTGCCACCATGCCCGGCAATAGTCCATCTCTTGATCACTTGGCCTGGCCTTCAGTACACAGTGGCCATTAGGATTGTGTGTCACTTGTCACTGAGGTTTTTTCCCTTTGGGAATGGCCCTGTCTGGTCAGGCATCGTAGATTTGGAATGGAGACTGTGAGAGATTGGGCCTATGGCTTGCGCAGTCTGCCTCCAAGAGGCAGGAGGTGGGGGCCAGTGGCAGATACCTGCCTTCACTTCATGCTTTCCCTGCTAAAAGGGGCATGGATGGAGCCTGAGGGGTGTTCTGGAAGCATCTGGACATCAAGGGTTTCAATTCTTGTTATGGAGGGGATGAGTTCACCTCCCCAGGCCTCACTTCCTTTATCTGTCAAATGTGGAAAGTGACACTTGTTGCCACACATGGTTATGTAAAGATTAGAGCACATAACCAGGCGGTGGTGGTGCACGCCTTTAATCCCAGCCCTCGGGAGGCAGAGGTAGGAGGATCGTTGTGAGTTCGAGGCCACCCTGAGACTACATAGTGAATTCCAGGTCAGCCTGGGCTAGAGTGACACCCTACCTCAAAAAATAAAATAAAAGATTAGAGCACATATTTGCACTGCTTCACACATGGAAGGCACTAGAAATGGTCACTAGTTTAACAGTAAAAGCCAGATTGTCACTTCCTCTGACAGGAACACAAGGACCTGAGCAGGCAGGGTTTGAAGATGGATGTGTGTGATTTGGGTTATCTGATTTTAAGTGTGTTTAGTCTTCTAGAAGCCTCTGTAGTGAGTGAGGGGGAGGGGCCCTGTAATGTGTCACAGTAGCCCATGAGGCCTATGCATGCAAGGTTAAGTTCAGGGGGAGAGGCCAAGAGGGTGTTGGGCACTCGCAGAGGTCTTCACCTCACTTGTATTCTGGGTTGCAGCAGGATTGTTGTTACTGAAATGCTGAGTGTTCTTGTCGGCTGTCACCGACACCAAGTGAGCAGCGCTTCCCGACATCCGTCGTGGGGTCCTTGAATCAGCTGGGTTTCTCACTGAACTACTAGTGGGATCTCAGGAGGCCTTCTACATCTCTAGGGTGGTTGGACTGTTGGGGTTCAGGTCATAGGTCTGCTTCCTGTGGCTCTCCCTGATTGTTCCTCTCCCGTCCACCCCCCCACACACACCATGTAGTCTATAAGTGCTTGGGACAGGAAGTGATTCCATCTGACAGAAGTTTGACAGCAATAATCTAGAAAGTAGCTTGAAGTAAAATGGTGGGCATGGAGAGGGATTATTATCACTAATGAAACCTGCCACCTCTTCTCCTTCTCATAGCTTATCATTTTCTCCTGACCTCTAAACCAGGCTCTCGCAGCTGGAGGCCTGGGCTCTGTCATGCAAGAGTTCAGAATGCTTATGGGCAGAAGGGGCATGCAGAGCCCCCTTGAAGATCTCTCTTTGGGCCCAGGCCACTGCTCTCTGGTACCCCTGGGCTATTCCAAAGGTCAGTTTCTAGGAGAGCATGGGGTGGTCACTTTTTTTTAATTTTTTTTTTGTTTATTTATTTATTTATTTGAGAACGACGGAGAGAAGGAGGCAGAGAGAGAGAGAGAGAGAGAGAGAGAATGGGCGCGCCAGAGCTTCAGCCTCTGTAAACGAGCTCCAGATGTGTGCGCCCCCTTGTGCATCTGGCTAACGTGGGTCCTGGGGAATTGAGCCTCGAACCAGGGTCCTTAGGCTTCACAGGCAAGCGCTTAACCGCTAAGCCATCTCTCCAGCCCGGGTGGTCACTTTTTGCCTCTTCGCTCAGCATGAGGCTAAATCACTTGTCCAGGGGCTCCAGCCATGTCTATGCGCATGCTTGTTTTCTTAGCTCCTGTGCTGAGTAGCCATCACATTACAGCTGTGATCCCTGGCGCTGTGCTTCCCCCGCCGTGAGCACAGGCCTATTCCAAAGCCCCTAGTAATGGACTCTTCCTTGTTCTCCACAGGGAGAAGAAATGGGTGACTGTTGGTGACACATCCCTACGGATCTACAAATGGGTCCCTGTGACAGAGCCAAAAGTTGACGACGTGAGTATGTAGGGCTGGTCTTCTGAGTGTGGCTTTATCCTGCAGGGACAGGGGACTGTATGCTGCCACTGTGGCCTGGGACCCAAACCCAAACTACCTGGGTGGGGCTGGGACCCAGCCTAGGCCTAGAGAGGCTGTTGGACCTGTGACCCCTACCCTATTATATAGTCTTGCCCCAGATTCCGGCCCTCAGAGATATGGGAAGTATGCAAGTTGTTCTCTGTATCGAGAATCCCATAGTCTACCACGGGGGTCATTCCTTAGTACAGAGCTGTTTCTTCCCCAGGGTCCTGGGCACCATTGTCTGGGGTGGGCATGGCCTATAGATAGGCCAACCTTTCTTCACTACGGTCTCATTTCTGAGCGCCTGGTCGCCTGCCAGAACCCAGGTTCTGCTCCACCCAGTCGTCATATGACATCTCATACTGAGCCTGTGCAGGCCATGTTCTGTGGACATGAGCTCAGAGAAGTACAGTCACTTCCCCAGAGCCACACAGCTGTGTCAGAGTGGAGGAGTAAAGCCAGGCCTTTCTGACTTCAAGGTGCGTGTGTTTTCTATTCCCAGACAGCCTTTTATTGACTGGTGTTGCAAATGACTGGTGGCTCCTGGACTAGGAAAGCCAGGGGCTGGAAGGAGCTCCAGGAAGGCTAGGGGTAGGAGGTGGGACTGTGCTGACTGTAACCATTAGAGAGAGGTGCCCATGGTCGTGTTGGGCTCCTTGGTGGGGAGGGTGCATGCTGGTAGCCTGCCTGTATGTCCCACCGAACCGAAAGACCTTTGCACTAGCCGATCCCTCTGCTGGGGCCGCCTTCCCTGTTCACTCACACTCAGTGCTGGCCTCCAGGAGGATGACTCGACTAACCCAGTTGGCTCCAGCCACTCCTGGGAACAGTGTGGCCATGGTTGATGTTTTATTGAGGGGAAACCTGGGAGCCCAGCTTTCTCGCTTTGATGGGGGCTAAGCCTCCCTCCCCCACCCTCACTCGCCTGTTGGGCTTCAGGCCGGGCTGAGATTCTGTGCTGACTCAGGTCATAGGCTCACCCCGGGAGGGCTGGTGCTGTGCTGAGAGACCTTAGGTGCTGGACAACCCTTCCCATTCTGGCCTGAGCTCCTGAAGCCACGAGGCTGCTCTCTATAAAGGGATTAAGACTTGTTCCATCTTCGTGGCATTGGACAAAGATCCAGGCAGCCCAGCTCCTCAAAGACAGCTCCTGGCTCTGGCCCCAGCCTCGGCCTTGCACACTCTCACACCATTAGGTGGTGGAGAAACACTGCTGCATTTGAGAAGACGTGGTCCCTGCTCTCAAGGAATTTCTAATCGCGTTGGGGGAAGATAATTATAGAATAGCATGAAACAGACATCAGGGAAGTGCCAAATGGAATATGATCAAGGGGAACACACAATATGTGGTCCGTGGGAAGAATGGGGCAGCTCCTGGCTAGGCAGAGCGTGGGTGTGGAGTCAGACGGACCAGCCCTGATTAACCCGCGAGGCTGGGCCTCTCACCCCACTGTCAGGGCTTCTGCTGCTCACCACCAGCCGCCCTCTGTGTACTGGAGCGGTGGTATCTAGTTCACGCAGTTTCTGTTCTCAGTTAGTGCAGTGCATTGCCCAGAAAACACTTAGCATGGTGTTCCAGAAATGCCAATTCCCTTCTTACCTCTGAGCCATGACATGGAATAAGCTGGTTTCCCCACCCCTCTTTTCTCTAGGGCATGTGGTGCTCAGCCTGGCTGAGCTTTTTGATAAATGCAAATTCCTGGGCCCCAGACAGCTGCATCAGATTTCCTGAAGGTTGGGCAGGAAAGCTGCGTTGTGAAGGGGAAGCTTTTTGTTGTTTTAGAAACCACTCAGTTACTATATGGTTATGCCATTTTTTAATTTTAGAATTCTTGAAGTTTTTGTTCTTTTAAACAAGTAACATTTTTAAATTTTTTCTTTCTTTCTTTCTTTATTTGAGAGAGGCAGATAGAGAGAGAAAATGGGTTCTCTAGGGCCTTCAGCCACTGCAAGTGAACTCCAGACACATGTACCACTTTGTACATCTGGCTTATGTGGGAACTAGGGCATCAGTTTTGGGTCCTTTGGCTTCGCAGGCAAGCACCTTAACCACTAAACCATCTCTCCAGCCCATAAGTAGCATATTTATTTATTTATTTTTAATTAATTAATTTTTTTTAATTTTGGTAACTCACAGTGTATTTATAAAATGAAAAGCTCCATCAAAACACTTTTCACTGGGAAAAATAAATACAACAGACAAATGGCTCTACACAGTCAGCATTCAGTTTGGTAGGTTTCAGTGTAGATAGTCCATAACAAGTATTTGTGCCTTTATCCCCCCAGAGCTACTCAGCTTTCAAGTTAAGAAGTTTTAAAATAATTTTAATTGATATTTTATTATGTTGATATCTGTCTCATTCCACATCATCTTCGGCCAAGCTCTGAGCACTTACAATTCTCTGACTAATGGTTGGAAGCTTGGTCAGAAGCATCTGGAACACTGGAGGTGGTAGAGTCTGCTGCAACACCTGCAGTAGCTGCTGTGGCTGTCCACACACAGCAATCGCATTTGTCAGGTGATCCATACCCTTCTCATATTCACCTTGAGCTAGCAGCCTGGCTACATTTGAATCTTTAAATATGTTACTTATAGCCAGGCATGGTAGCGCATGCCTTTAATCCCAGCACTCAGGAAGCAGAGGTAGGAGGATCGCTGTGAGTTCGAGGCCACCCTGAGACTCCATAGTGAATTCCAGGTCAGCCTGGGCTAGAGTGAGACACTACCTCGAAAAACCAAAAAAAAAAAAAAAAAAAGATTCAAATGTTAACCTTTTTTCTTTTGTACTGAAGTTTGAACACAGAGTTTTATACATGTTTGGTAAGTACTTTACTGGGCTGTGTCTGCAAAGCAAAACACAATCTTTCAAAGTATACACTTAAAGGCCAGATATGGTAGTGCACACCTTTAATCCCAGCACACACCTTTAATTCCAGCACTTGGGAGGCAGAGGTTGAAGGATCATTGTGAGTTCAAGGCCAGCCTGAGACTATATAGTTAATTCCAGGTCAGCCTTGGGTAGAGCAAGACCCTACCTTGAAAACCACTGAGCCTATAATCCCAGTTTGCAGGAGGCAGGATGGTGAGTTCAAGGCCAGCCTGGGCTGCATAGGAAGACTGTCTCAAATGGAAAAAAGTCTAGGGCTGGAGACATGGCTCAGCCATTAAAAGCACTTGCTTGAAAAGCCTGATGACACGGGTTCAGTTCCCCAATACCCACATAAGCCAGATGCACAAAGTGGCACATGCGTCTGGAGTTCATTTGCAGTGGCTAGAAGCCCTGGCACATCACCCATGCTTGCTCACTCAGTCTCTCTCTTTCTGGCTCTCTCTCTCTCTGCTTGCAAATAAATAAATAATCTTAAAAGTCTAAGTGTACACTTTAGTGTTAGTAGATCCATAGTTGTGCACCTGTCACCACTACAATTCTGAAACATTCTCATCCCAGGAAGGACACTCACCTGTTCATGGTCACTCCCCAGTCCCTGCTCTCCCCACCCCCACCAACCTTATCTGTGCAGCTGGGTAGTCCTTCCAGTGTTCCACTTTTTCAGCATATATGTCTTTATACATCTGCCTTTCATCACTGCACAGCCTTCCCCAACACCTCAGCTCTCCATGAAGGCACCAGTGTGCCCGGTTTGTGTTTATCCTTCCAGAGAGAGTCTATACTCACAGACTCATGCGTACGCAACGTGCCATTAGTGGCGGGGTTCACACGCTCTGCACCCTTCAGTTTGACATCGTGGAGACACTGAGCTGATGTTTTTGTTTGTCTGTTTGTTTGTTTTCGAGGTAGGGTCTCGCTCTAGCCCAGGCTGACCTGGAATTTCCTATGTAGTCTCAGGGTGAACTTGAACTTGCAGTGATCCTCCTACCTCTGCCTCCTGAGTACTGAAATTAAAGACGTGTGCCACCACTCCCAGCCCTATTTTTTTTTTAATATTATTTATTTATTTATTAGAGAGAGAGAGGGAATGGGCACTCCAGGGCCTCCAGCCACTTCAGACTCCAGACACTTGCACCCCCTTGTGCATCTGGCTAACGTGGGCTCTGGGGAATCGAACCTGGGTCCTTTGGCTTTACAGACAGGCACCTTAACCGCTAAGCCATCCCTCCAACCTTCTAGTTATTTTTTAATTAAAATTTTTTACATGAATGTGTATGTGTATGTGCATATGGGTGTGGAGGCTAGAGGACGACTTTGGATGTTATCCTCAAGAACTGTGCACATCCTTTTAAGACAGGGCCCAGGGCCTGGAGAGATGACTCAGCAGTTGGGGCACTTGCCCGCAGGGCCTAACGACCTTAGTTTGATTTCCCAGTACCTACGCAAATCCTGATGCACAAAATGGCACCTGCATCTGGAGTTCATTTGCAGCAGCTAGAGGTCCTGGCACACCCATATTCATTCTCTCTCCTTGTAAATAAATAAATAAAAATACTTTTAAAAAGGGGTTGGGACAGTGGCTTAGCCATGGAGGTATTTGCCTGCAAAGCCTAAGGACCTCAGTTCAATTCCCCAGTAGCCACATAAAGCCAGATGCACAAAGGAGTACATGTGTCACAGTGATCCTCCTACCTGAGCTTCCTAAGTGCTCAGATTAAAGGTGTGCACCACCATGCCTGGCATCTTGGAGCTTTCTTTCCTAGCACTTTGAGAAAGGCAACCCTGGCTGGGTGCAGTGGCGCATACCTTTAATCCCAGCATGCAGGTGACAGAGGTAGGAAGATCACTGTGATTTCTAGGCCAGCCTGGGCTACAGAGAGAGTTCCAGGTCAGCCTAGACTAGAGTAAGACCCTTCCTGAAACACACACACACACACACACACACACACACTCTCACACACACACACACACACGGGGTGGGGTATCCATGAGGAGCTCAAGCCATGGGAAATGAGTGACCTCTCTGTACCTTGGCCCACCTGGAGCTCTTTACACCTGCCCTGGCCAGCAGTGACTGCAGCCTTGTCCCCACCTGTTCTCCCTAGCAAGCAAGCAGTTCTCGCCAGCTAGGGTGTGTGCATGCTTACAGGTAGCAGCTCCACAGACAGGTGAGACTATTTCCTGCGGTGCCCTAGCTGGGGCAGCCCCAGAGACCTCCCTTCTGTGGGGCTGTTTGATTCCAGCGTGGCCGAGGAGCATCTTGTGGGCCATGTTCAAATGCAGGCAAAGAGCCCTTGCTGAGACTTGGGGTGCTGAGTTGATTGGATGGAATAACGTACTCATCCCACAGGGTCGTTTGTGCGCGTGCAGACACACACGTGTTTGACTGACTTGGTTTCTACTCCATGTTCCCCTCCAGAAAAGCAAGAATAAGAAGAAAGGCAAGGACGAGAAGTGTGGCTCGGAGGTGACCACTCCAGAGAACAGCTCCTCCCCGGGGATGATGGACATGCACGGTGAGCGCCCCACGCCTGTGGCCTCGCTGCCAGCTACCTGGGCCTGGGCAGGAACTCAGTTGTGTTTTTGTTTCTGCAGCAGGTTTGTTCACATTCCAGACAAGGGGTAGGAGGGCTGGGCAGGACTGAAAGGCCCTGTGCCAAGGAGAAGGCTTCTCAGAGGAGAAGTGTCTTTCCCCAGTGCACTCTGCCAGGAATATGAAATAAACCAGAGACATAAAAATAAGACCCTCCTTTCACTCAGGTACAAAATCTCACGGATGTTTCTACCAGCTGATGTGCCAGGAAGTTTTTAGAGGGGTGCATGTCTCTTCTCCCTCTGAGGCTGGCATACCACACCGATGACTACATTTTTCACCTCCCACTTCTGCTTTGCTGCTACAAAGCTCCAAACTGGACTTTTGACTTCATTTTCATCACTACAAGTGCCTGGGACTGTTCTTGCAGGACAGCCTAACTTCCTTTGGTCTGTCTAATTTCAGAAATTGTAACCTAAACCAGGCATGGTGGCTCACACCTTTAATCCCAGTACTCAGGAGGCAGAGGTAGGAGGATTACTGTGAGTTCAAGGCCAGCCTGAGAATACGTAATGAATTCCAGGTTAGCCAGGGCTAGAGTGAGACCCTACCTGGAAAAAAAATACAGAAAAAAAAGAAGGAAGGAAGGAAGGAGAGAGAGAGAGGGAGGGAGAGAGGGAAGGAGGGAAAGAAGGAAGAAAGGAAGAAAGAAATTGTAACCTATGTCCCGTTTTTCCAATTGAGACTGGAGGTGTGATTTAGCCAGTTTACTGTTTTCACCTTGCTGGTGTTTATTTTTATTTTTATTTTATTTTATTTCTCAATTTTTATTAACATTTTCCATGATTATAAAAAATATCCCATGGTAATACCCTCCCTCCCCCCCCCCCACTTTCCCCTTTGAAATTCTATTCTCCGTCATATCCCCTCCCCATCTCAATCAGTCTGTCTTTTATTTTGATGTCCTGATCTTTTCCTCCTCTTATGATGGTCTTGTGTAGGTAGTGTCAGGCACTATGAGGTCATGGATATCCAGGCCATTTTATGTCTGGAGGGAGCACGTTGTAAGGAGTCCTACCCTTCCTTTGGCTCTTACGTTCTTTCCACCACCTCTTCCGCATTAGACCGTGAGCCTTGGAAGGTGTGATTGAGATGTTACTTAGTACTCCAGTCACTTCTTTCCAGCACTATGATACCTTCTGAGTCGTCCCAAGGGCACTGCCATCTGAAAAGAGAAGATTCTCTACCAAAAGTGAGAGGAGCATTAATATAAGGGTATAAATATTAAGAGAAGTTCTTGCTGGGCAGTTTGATAAGCATTGTATATACATTTATCCAGACATCAGCAGATGTTACACCCCTAGGGCTCATGACCACCCATGTTTTAAGTTTTCAGTATCAGGGATGCATTCCCCTCCATGGAGCAGGCCTCCAGTCCAGTTGGAGGGCAGTTGGTTTCCACCATGACAGACTATTTTTATTCTTGCCTTATTATTTGAAAGGAAAGTTTCAAATCATAGTCATTTATCTCTATGAAATATCCATAAATTATGCATGCCATGTAAGCATCCCATGTGAAGCACAGGGTGTTTGCAGCCAGTGCCAGTGGGCCTCCTCATGTCCCTTCCTAGTTGTCCCATACCTGTAAAGTTACCATAGAGATTCATACCTAGAGTTTTTAACAAAACTGAGTTAGCTTTTGTGTTAGTCACCTTTCTTATACTTTAACAAGATACTCAAGAGAATGCACTTAAAAAGAGGAAAAGTTAGCTGGGTGTGGTGGTGCATGCCTTTAATCCCAGCCCTCAAAACACAGAAGTAGGAAGATCACCATGAGTTTGAGGTCACCCTGAGACTACATAGTGAATTCCAGGTCAGCCTGGGCTAGAGTGAGAAAGAGCAAAAGTTGATTTTGACTTGTGGTTTTGGCAGAGGTCTTAGTCTCTTAGTCCAGGCAGTTGACATCATTGACTTAGGGTCTATGGAAAGTTATCCCATCGTGGGAGGAGTGTCACATAGAGCAAAGGTGACCACTATGAAAACAACAGGAGAGGAAAGGAGCGTGGTCCTACTCTCCCCTATAAGGACATGTCCACAATGACCAGAAGACCACGAATGAGGCACCATCTCATAAAATTTCTACTGCCTCCCAACTGCACCAAGCTAGAAATTTAGCCTTTGACACGTGGGCCTTTTGGGGACATTAAAATTCTAGTCTCTAGAAGCGTTTAATATTTATAAATCAGGAAAGCTGCATTCCTGCCATTCTTTGAGAAGTCAAATATGGCAATGCCAGGGGCACTGGATGCAGCAGGAACCCATGTTCCCTAGGGAGGACACGGCTCTTCCAGCCTACCTGGCTTACCTTACTCTGTCTCCAAGCTGACCCAGCTTGTCTCTACCAGAGCTTAACTCATATCAATCCTCCTACCTCCTGAGTGCTGGCATTAAAGGTGTGTGCCACCATACCTGGCCTCATTTCTTTTTTTGTTTGTTTGTTCATTTGTTTGCTTTTCAAGGTAGGGTCTTACTTTGGCCCAGGCTGACCTGGGATTCACTATGTAGTCTCAGGGTAGCCTCGAACTCACGGCGATCCTCCTACCTCTGCCTCCCGAGCGCTGGGATTAAAGGCGTGCAGCACCACGCCCAGCTCTGGCCTCATTTTTTTAAATAATATTTTTATTTATTTATTTGCAAGCAAAGAAAGATAGAAGAAAGGAGAGAGACAGAGAGAATGGGTACACAAGGGCCTCCAGTGACTGCAAATGAACTCCAAATGCATGTGCCACTTTGTGCATCTGGCTTTGTGTGGTGGGTACTGGGGAATTGAACCTGAGTTGTTAAGCTTTGTAGGCAAGAGCCTTAACTGCTGAGCCATCTCTCCAGCCCCTTGATTCTGATTTTTTTATCTTAATTTTTAATGTGTTTGTGCTGTTCATTGCCCTAAGCCTTTTGTACATAGTGTTATCAAATAGATAAGAAGATCAAAAAGGAATATTGAGTAGTTCAGTTTTCTAATGCCACCAGACCCATGCCTGCCATGATCCTGGGAAGAAAAACTAGCAAACATCTGCATTTGCTCAAACTAACCAGGCTAGAATACCTAAGGTCCTGGCACCTAGGTCAGGGAGTCTTGCTTCTTACTGACCTGGCTCAAAAAAAAAAAAAAAAAAAAAAAAAAAAAAAAAAAAACTGCTTTTTGTTTGTTTGTTTGTTTTATTTTATTTTGTTTTCTTTTTCCAGGTAGGGTCTCACTCTAGTGCAGGCTGACCTGGAATTCACTATGTAGTCTCAGGGTGGCCTTGAACTCACAGCGATCCTCCTACCTCTGCCTCCCAAGTGCTGAGATTAAAGACTTGTGCCATCATGCTTGGCAACTGTTTTTTTTGTTGTTGTTGTTGTTGTTGTTTAAACTTTTTATTTTATTTTTATTTGTTAGAGAGAGGGGCAGATAGAGAGAATGGGTACACCAGGGCCTTCAGCTGCTGTAAGCAAACTCCAGACCCATGTACCACCATGTGTATCTGGTTTACATAGGTTCTGGGGAATCGAACCTGGGTCCTTTGGCTTTGCAGGCAAGCACCTTAACCGCTAAACCATCTCTCCAGCTCTGTTTGCTTATTTTAATATTTTTATTTTAATTTATTTAAGAGAGAGTAAGAGAGACAGAATAAGCACGTCAGGGCCTCTAGCTGCTGTAAACAAACTCCAGATGCATGGGCCACCTTGAGCACATGGCTTACATGGGTTCTGGGGAATAAACCAGGATACTAGGCTTCCCAGGCAAGCACCTTAACCACTAGTTGTAGTGGCTTGACCTGTAATTTCTGTGTTCTGGAGGTGAAGACAGGAAGATTAAAAATTTGAGGCTGGGCTGGAGAGACGGCTTAGTGGTCAAGGCACTTGCCTGTGAAGCCTAAGGACCCAGGTTTGTTTCTCCAGGTCCCACATAAGCCAGATACACAAGGTGGCACATGGGTCTGGAGTTGGTTTGCAGTGGCTAGAGGCCCTGGTGCACCCATTCATTCTTTTTGTCTCTAATAAGTAAATTTAAATTTAAAATTTAAAAACTTGAGGCCCTGACTAAAAAACAAAAATGAAAACAAACAAACAAACAAACAAAAAAATCCAGCTAGATGTAGTGGTATACACCTTTAATCCCAGCACTTTGGAGGCAGAGGTTGGATTGCTGTGAATTCTAGGCCAGTCTGTAACTACAGAGTGGGTTCCAGGTCAGCCTGGGCCTAGAGTGAGACCCTGTCTTGACCAGAAAAGAAAAGAGAAGGGAAGGGGAAGAGAAGGGAAGAAAAGAAAAGAAGAGAAAAAGAATATCCCCCAGTCGTCATAGTGGGGATTAGTTTCCTTTTCAGAAACTAACCTTTAAGCTGGGATATGATGTTTCCCTGGCAATCCCTAGCAGCCCCTCTCTGGGCTGGAGCAGGCCAGGCTGGCTCACGACTGAGGCTGAGCCGTGGAATTACAGAGGAAGGCATTAGAGGCCACAGCTCAAGGTACCACCTGCCTGAAACCCTGACTGCCTCACGCTTCCCCTGACTTAGAGTAACCTTCAACCTTCAGGTCGGTGTCATTTTAGTCAGTAGATGCAATGGCAGGGCCTACTTCATAAAGTCATTGTGAGGATTAGATGAGATGATCTCTTAGCTTGTTAACAGCTACCATTTATGAAACCATCACAGTGTGCCACACATCATAAGCCCCCTTTCAGCCTTACCACCTTTGAATCTAATAAAGACTCCTATTTCCCGGGTGGAGACAACAGCCTCAGAGAGGTGAAGAAACTTTAAGTCCGGAATTCACAAGGGGAAGCTTTTGTATAACTGTCATCCCAGGGTATGTTTAAAATACAATCCAGTTTGCTCAGCTGGCCTGTGTGGCCACCTGGTGGCTCCCGGGGTTGGGGTAGAGGAGTGGCTAGAGGTTGACGATTGGCTAGAACGATCTGGGGATGACTCTGTCTTTGAGCCTCAGTTTCCCCCTCTGTAAAGTGAGGGTGGCCATAGTACCTACCTGGTAAGTTGTTGAAAGGATTAAATGAAGTTGCTTGGGCATGCTGGTGTGCCTCTGTCATCCCAGCTACTTGGAAGCAGAGGCTAAGGACTGCTTCAGCTTGTGCTTGGGACTAGCTGGGACAACATGACAAGGCCCAGCAAGGTGACTTTAAATGCTCTTGCCCAGTGCCTGGCCCATAGCAGGCACCCAGCACTATTGGAGTACCTCTGCTCAACTCTTCATTTGTCTTTTTTTTTTTTTTTTTTTTTGAGGTGGGGTCTCACTCTAGCCCAGGCTGACCTGGAATTCACTATGTAGTCTCAGGGTGGCCTTGAACTCATGGTGATCCTCCTACCTCTGCCTCCCAAGTGCTGGGATTAAAGGTGTGCACCAACATGCCTGGCCTTTTCTTTTCATTCTGAGTAGTCTCATTGTAGAGACAGTAAAGAACATAAGTATGATAGGCACCCATTGAATCCTGTCTCAGTTTTTTATGAACACCAGGCTCTTTTTGCCTAAATTATTGTTTATACTTGGCATATAATTTACATTAAAAATACACATGCTGGGCTGAAGAGATGGCTTCGTGGTTTACACACTTGCCTGTGAAGCCTAAGGACCCAGGTTCGATTCTCCAGGTCCCACATAAGCCAGATGTACAGGTGGCGCATGCATCTGGAGTTCTTTTTTTTTTTTTTTTTAATTTATTTGAGAGTGACAGGCAGAGAGAAAGAGACAGATAGATAGATAGAGAATGGGCACACCAGGGCCTCTAGCCACTGCAAAGGACCTCCAGACGCGTGCGCCCCTTGTGCATCTGGCTAACGTGGGTCCTGGGGAATTGAGCCTCGAACCGGTGTCCTTAGGCTTGACAGGCAAGCGCTTAACCGCTAAGCCATCTCTCCAGCCCATCTGGAGTTGTTTTGCAATGGCTAGAGTCCCTGGAGTGCCATTCTCTCCCTCTCTCCCTCCCTTTCTCTCTGTTTCAAATAAAAATAAAAATAATTTTTGAAAAAGTTTTTTTTTTTAAAAATACACATCTTGCCAGGTGTGGTGGCACACGCTTTTAATCACAGCACTCAGGAGGCAGAGGTAGGAGGATCGCCATGAACTCGAGGCCACCCTGAGACTACATAGTGAATTCCAGGTCAGCCTGGGCTACAGTGAAACCCTACCTCAAAAACACACACACATCTTGACCAGGCATCATGGCACACGCCTTTAATCCCAGCACTGGGAGGCAGGGGTAGGAGGATCACCGTGAGTTGGAGGCCACTCTGAGACTAGGTAGTGAGTTCTAGGTCAACCTGGGCTGAAGTGAGGCCTTACGTCGAAAAACCAAAAGAAAACTAAATGCACATCTTAAGCCCAGAATGGTGGCGCATGCCTTTAATACTGGCAGTTGGGAGGCCGAGGTAGGAGGATCTCTTGAGTTCTAGGCCAGCCTGAAACTACATAGTGAATTCTAAGTCAGCCTGGGTTAGAGCAAGTCCCTACCTCGGGGGGAAAAATAAAATAAAATTTAAAAAAACACCAAAAAAAAAAAAACATAAACATGCACATCTTGCTGGGCATGGTAGCACACGCCCCTATTTAAAGCACTCTGGGAGGCAGAGGTAGGAGGATTGCTGTGAGTTCAAGGCCACCCTGAGACTACATAGTGAATTCCAGGTCAGCCTGGACTAGTGCGAGACCCTATTTCAAATAAATAAATAAGTAAAAGACCCCAAAAAATGCACATCTTAGGGCTGGAGAGATAGCTCAGCGGTTATTGCACTTGCTTGCAAAGCCTCACGACATGGGTTTGAGTCCCCAGTACCCATGTAAAGTAAAGCCAGATGTACAAAGTGACACATAAGCCTGGAGTTTATTTGCAGTGGCAGGATTCCTTGGTGTACCCATTCTCTCTCCCTTTCTCCCTCTCAAATAAACAGATCTTTAAAAAATACATATCTTGTGTGTGAATTCAAGGGAACTCTAACAGTTGCAAGCCAGGCTAAAAGTACATTTTCCTGCCTCACCATGTTGCAGTCTATACCTGCTTATTTCAGCATGCATTTTCCTATACCCGCTGTGCCATTATCACTTCTCACAAAATTAACAGTAATTCCTTAATAGCTTTCAAAATCCAGACCATATGCAAATTCCCCAATTGTTCCAAAATGTGTTACAGCTGGCATGTTCCAAATGAGATCCAAATAATTCCCATACATAACATTTAATTATGTTTCTTTAGTTTCTTTAATCTATGATAATCTTTCCTGTTTTGCCTTTTTTATTTTTTTAAAATATTTTATTTATTTGCACGTGGGGGTGGGGCACAGGGTCTCTTGCCACTACAAATTCCAGGCACATGTGTCATTTTGTACATCTGGCTTTACATGGGTACTGGGAAATTGAACTTGGGCTGCAGTTGAACCTTTGAATACTAAGCCATCTCTTCAGCCCTGTTTTTTTTAATATATTGTATTTTTTTTAAATTTATTTATTTGACAGAGAAAGAGGGGGGAAAAGAGAGAGAGAATGGGAGCACCAGGGACTCCAGCCACTGCAAATGAACTCCAGACGTGTGCACCATCTTGTGCATCTGGCTAACGTGGGTCCTGGGGAATCGAACCTGGGTCCTTTGGCTTTGCAGGCAAATGCCTTAACCACTAAGCCACTCCTCCAGCCCAGCCCTGTTTTTTATTTTCTTTTGCTTTCTTCATTTTGTTTTTTGCCATGCTAGTGATGGAACCCAGGACCTTGTGCATGTTGGGAAAGGACTCTACCACTGAGCCATACCCTAGTCCTCTTTTTTTTTTTTGAGGTAGGGTCTCACTCTAGTCCAAGCTGACCTCGAATTCACTATTCAGTAGTCTCAGGGTGGCCTTGAACTCATGGTGATCCTTCTACCTCTGCCTCCCAAGTGCTGGAATTAAAGGTGTGTGCCACCATGCCCAGCTTCCTAGCCCTCTTTTGTTTTTCTTTTCAATTTTTTTTTTTATTAACAACTTCCATGATTGTAAACAATATCTGATGGTAATGTCCTCCCTCCCCCCAGTTTCCCCTTTGTAACTCCATTCTCCATCATATCCCTTCCCCCTCTCAATCAGTCTCTTTTAATTTTGATGTCATGATCTTTTCCTCCTATTATGATGGTCTTGTGTAGGTAGTGTCAGACACTGTGAGGTCATGGATATCCAGGCCATTTTGTGTCTGGAGGGAGCATGTTGTATGGAGTCCTACCCTTCCTTTGGCTCTTACATTCTTTTCGCCACCTCTTCCGCATTAGACCCTGAGTGCTGAGCCTTGGAAGGCGTGATAGATATATTGCAGTACTGAGCACTCTGGTCACTTCTTTCCAGCACCATGATGCCTTCTGAGTCATCCCAAGGTCACAGCCATCTGAAAAGAGAAGATTTTCTACCCAAAGTGAGAGTAGCATTAATATATGGGTATGAACATTAAGAGAAGTGCTTACTGGGCAGTTTGATGAGCATAGTATATACATTTAGCCAGACAGCAGCAGACGTTACACCCCCAGGGCTCATGATTACCCGTTTTAAGTTTTCAGTATCAGGGATATATTCCCTCCCATGGAGCAGAACTTCAATCAAATTAGAGGGCAGTTGGTTTCCACTATGACAGACGTGCCACTATTGCGCCCATTGGCTCATTTGGCCTGGTTTGCCAAATATAAGGCTTGCAGTGTCCACTGTTGAGTATCTTCACTGGTGATTTCTCTTTCTCCCATTGAACTGCATGCAGAATGGCTTCTTCCAGCTTTCTGTCAGCTGATCTACATGGAGGAGGTTATCAGCTCAGTTCCAGCAGGATTTCTCAGTGGCCTTGCGGCCCAAGTATGTGGAATCTTCAGCAATAGGGTCTTACCATCTATTCCTGGTGCCTAGCCCTCTTTTTAACAGTGATTCTTTTTCTTTTTCTTTTCTTTTCTTTTCTTTTCTTTTCTTTTCTTTTCTTTTCTTTTCTGTTTTCCGAGGTAGGGTCTCACTCTATCTAGCCCAGGCTGACCTAGAATTCACTATGTAGTCTCAGGGTGGCCTCAAGTTCATGGCAATCCTCTTACCTCTGCTTCCTGAGTGCTGGGATTAAAGGCATGTGCCACAACGCCTGGCTAACAATGATTCTTTTTTTTTTTTTTGTTTTTTGTTTGTTTTTTGTTTGTTTTTCGAGGTAGGGTCTCACTCTAGCCCAGGCTGACCTGGAATTCACTATGGAGTCTCAGGGTGGCCTCGAACTCACGGCGATCCTCCTACCTCTGCCTCCCAAGTGCTGGGATTAAAGGCGTGCGCCATCACGCCCGGCTCTAACAATGATTCTTTAATTAAAAAAATATATATATACATGTAGCCAGGCTTCGTGGCACACACCTTATTCCCAGCACTTGGAAGGCCAAAGTAGGAGGATTACCATGAGTTTTAGGCCAGACTGAGACTATACATAGTGTATTTCAGGCTAGAGTGAAACCCTACCTTGAAAAACAAAAATACAGGGCTGGAGGGATGGCTGAATGGTTAAGGCGGTTGCCTGCAAAGCCAAAGGACCCAGGGTCTATTACCCAGGACCCATGATAGCCAGATGCACAAGGGAGCGCATGCATCTGGAGTTCGTTTGTAGTAGCTGGAGGCCCTGGCACGCCCATTCTCTGTCTCTGTCTCTCTCCTTTCTCTGTCAAATAAATAAATAAATAAAAATATTTTTTTAAATATATGTATATGTAAGTATATATTTTATTTTATTTTTCTTTCTTTAAATTTTTTTGGTCTGTTCATATTTTTGGTTTTTCAAGGTAGGGTCTCACTCTAACCTAGGCTGACCTGGAATTCACTGTGTAATCTCAGTCTGGCTTCAAACTCACAACAGTCCTCCTACCTCTGCCTCCTGAGTGCTGGGATTAAAGGCATGCATGAGGCTGGAGGGATGGCTTAGTGGTTAAGGTGTTTGCCTGCAAAGCCAAAGGACCCAGGTTCGATTCCCCAGGACCCACGTAAGCCAGATGCACAAGGTAGCACATGCACCTGGAGTTCATTTGCAGTGGCTATAGGCCCTGGTGCACCCATTCTCTGTTTCTCTCTCTCTCAAATAAATAAATAAATAAAATTTTAAAAATAAAAAAAAAAATAAAGGCATGCATGCACCACCACTCCTGGCCTTTGCTACCTTTTTTTTTTTTTTTTCTTTGTTTTGGTAGGGTCTCACTGTAGCTCAGGCTGATCTGGAATTCACTATGGAGTCTCAGGGTGGCCTCGAACTCACGGCGATCCTCCTCCCTCTGCCTCCCGAGTGCTGTGATTAAAGGCATGCACCACCACGCCCAGCTTCCTTTTTTTTTTTTTTCTCAATTTTTATTAACGTTTTCCATGATTATAAAAAATATCCCATGGTAATACTCTCCCCCCCCCTTTCCCCTTTGACATTCCATTCTCCATCATATCCCCTCCCCATCTCAATCAGTCTCTTTTATTTTGATGTTATGATCTTTTCCTCCTCTTATTATGGTCTTGTGCAGGTAGTGTCAGGCACTATGAGGTCATGGATATCCAGGCCATTTTATGTCTGGAGGGAGCACATTGTAAGGAATCCTACCCTTCATTTGGCTCTTACGTTCTTTCCGCCACCTCTTCCACATTAGACCCTGAGCCTTGGAAGGTGTGATCGAGATGTTACTCAGTACTCCAGTCACTTCTATCCAGTACTATGATACCTTCTGAGTCGTCCCAAGGTGACTGCCATCTGAAAAGAGAAGATTCTCTAACAAAAGTGAGAGTAGCAGTAATATAAGGGTATGAATATTAAGAGAATGCTTACTGGGCAGTTTGATAAGCATAGTATATACATTTATCCAGATATCAGCAGATGTTACACCCCTAGGGCTCATGACTACCCCTGTTTTAAGTTTTCAATATCAGGGATGTATTCCCTCCCAGGGAGCGGGCCTCCAGTACAGTTGAAGGGCAGTTGGTTTCCACCATGATAGACGTGCCACCATTGCACCCGTTGGCTCATTTGGCCTGGCTGGCCAATTATAAGGCTTGCAGTGTCCACTGTTGAGTATCTTCACTGGTGGTATCTCTTTCTCCCATTGAACTGCATGTAGAATGGCTTCTTCCAGCTTTCTGTCAGCTGATCTACATGGAGGAGGTTATCAGCTCAGTTCCAGCAGGATTTCTCAGTGGCCTTGCAACCCAAGTATGTGGAGTCTTCAGCAATAGGGTCTTACCATCTATACCTGGTGGGAAACCAAGGGCCTTGGCAATAGCTTATAATGTTTTGGGGGCATCAGGGACCTCCCTGGCCAACAACTCACTGCAAAAAAATAAAGGCATGCATGCGCCACCACTCCTGGCCTTTGGTACCTTTTTTAAAAAAATATTTTATTTAGTTATTTAAGAGAGAAAAAAAGAAAGAAAAGAGAGAAAGAATGGGCACTCCAGGGCCTCTTGCCACTACATGCGAACTCCAGACACATGTGTCCCCTTGTGCATCTGGCCTACGTGGGTCCTGGGGAATTGAACCTGGGTCCTTAGGCTTCGCAGGCCAATGCTGTACCCGCTAAGCCATTTCGCCAGTCCCCCTATGGTGCCTTTTGAGTCATCCCAGAGGTCACCACCACCTGAAGAGAGAAGCTTCTCTAACCAAAAGTGAGACTAGCATTAATATATAGGTATAAACATTAAAAAAGTGCTTAGAGGGCAGTTTGGTGGGCATAATATATGCATTTAGCCAGAAAACAGTAGGCATTACTCCCCTTGGGGTCATGACTACCCCAGCCAAAGGCTTTTGACTAGGTTTTCAGCACCACACATATATTCCCTCCCACGGAGTGGGCCTCCAGTCCAGTTAGGCAGCAGTTGGTTTCCCCCATAACAGGCCACTGTTGCACCAGTTGGCACATTTGGCCTGGCTGGCCAGACTTAAGGCTTACAATATCCACTGTTGTTTATCACTGTTGAGGACGTCTGTCTCCCATAGGGCTGCATGCAGTGCAGCATAGCTCTTTCCACTTTCTGATAGCTAGTCACTCGTCAGGGAGGAGGTTTCCAGCTCAGCTACAGCTTAATTTTTCAAGTGACCTGCAGCTCAAGCATGGGGAGTCTTCAGCAGTAGGGTCTTACCATCTAGTTCTGATGGGAAGCCAAGAGCCTTGGCAATGCATGTAGTGTTGGGTGCATCAGGGATCACCCTGGCCAACAGTTGTAACAACATGGTTTCTGCATGCGCCATTATCCAAAAAAGTAATTTTTGGCCAGGCATGGTGGCACATGCCTTTAATCCCAGCACTCAGGAGGCAGAGGTAGGAGGATCGTCGTGAGTTCGAGGCCACCCTGAGACTACATAGTGAATTTCAGTCAGCCTTGGCTAGAGTGAGACCCTGCCTCAAAAAAACAAAGAAAAGGGGGAAAAAAGTAAGTTTCCATATGGCTTATTCATCTTAAAAAATAAATTTTTGAGGCAGAGGTAGGAGGATCACTGTGAGTTCGAGGCCACCCTGAGACTCCATAGTGAATTCCAGGTCAGCCTGGGCTAGAGTGAGACCCTACCTCGAAAAACCTAAAAAATAAATAATTTTTTTTTGTTTGTTTTTCAAGGTAGCCCAGGCTGACCTAGAAGTCACTATGTAGTTTCAGCACTGCCCCAAACTCACAAAGCTCCTCTTACCTCTGCCTCCCAAGCGCTGGGATTAAAGGCTTGTGCCACCACGCCCGGCTAGCAGTACTATTTCATTGATCATGCTGTTGCTTTTATATTGCTTTATGGCCATGCATAAAATGTCTGTTTATCTCTGCCCACAATTGGGTCTCCAATGGCTCCCTAAGGTTTTAACATGTCAGGCCACCATCTCTAGCTGGCAGGCTCCAAACATAGGGCTCTCCTCTCTCTCTCGTGAGCCAGTGTGGGGAAAGCCAGGCCTGCTCCCAGAATCCCTTGTCTCACAGGACATAGGGCCACAGCATGGAGACGGAAGCTGAGCACACCACCCCCACACACCTGGCGCCCCTGCGCAGCTGCAGGGTGTCATCCTGTGCTCTTTCCCCCTTGCAGATGACAACAGCAATCAGAGCTCCATCGCAGACGCCTCCCCCACCAAACAGGAGAACAGCAGCAACTCCAGCCCTGCCCCAGAGCCCAGTGCAGCTGTGCCCAGTGATGGCAATGAAGGCAAGATGGATGACACACAGGCTGATGGAAAGGAGCACCCCGGAGCTGAAGGTACGTGGCCCCCAGGACTCGTACACACACAGCTGTCTCCCCACTCAGCCAGACTGCAGTCAGTCAAGTGACAAGTATTTTAAGGAGGCCTTGCCGTGCACCAAGTCCAGAAGGTGACAGCAAAAGAAAGGTAAGGGTTAGAGCTCATACTCTTCTCTCGCTGATTTGTTTTTGTTTTTTTTCAAGGTAAGGTCTCGCTGTAGCACAGGCTGACCTGAAATTCACTATGTGCTAAGGCTGGCCTCGAACTCATGGCAATCCTCCTACTTCTTCCTTCTGAGTACCGGGATTAAAGGCGTGCGCCACCACGCCCGGCTACAGCACGTATTCTTGTGGAGACACTGAAAAAGAAATCAATCTAGGGCTGGAGAGATGGCTTCGCGGTTAAGGCATTTGCCTGCGAAGCCAAAGGACCCAGGTTCAATTCCCCAGGACCCATGTAAGCCAGATGTACAAGCGGCACAAGAAATCAGTCTAGTATTTGAAAAATACTGGAATGATAAAATAGACTGGGAGGCTGGGGCGATGGTTCAGTCAGTAAAGTGCTTGCTGCATAAGTGAGGAGTTTAAATGTCCAGTACCCTTATAAAAGCTGGTGTGGTGGCATAGGCCTGTAATCCTAACACTGGGGAGGCAGAGGCAGGAGGAGCACTGGGTTTGCTGGCCAGTCAGGGTAGCCCAATCAGCAAGCTTTACACCAATGAGAGACCTTGTCATAAAAAAAAAAATAAGGTGGGGGGGGGCTGCTGGAGAGATGGTTTAGCACTTAAGGTGCTTGCCTGTGAAACCTAAGGATCCGGGTTGGATTTCCCAGTACCCATGTAAGCACAAGGTGGTCCATGCATCTGGAGTTCGTTTGTAGTGCCTAGAGGCCCTGCGCTCCCATATTACTAATAATAATTAGTAATTCATGAAAAAAAATAAGATGGAGGGCTGGGAAAGTGGCTTCAGTGGTTAAAGGCACTTGTCTACAAAGCCTGATGGCCCAGATTCAATTCCCCAGTACCCACGTAAAGCCAGATACACAAAGTGGCATGTGCATGTAGCAATAGGCTCTGGTATACCCATACTTACATTTCTCTGTGTGTGTGTGTGTGTGTGTTCAGAAATATTTTTTTTTTAAAGGTGGAGAGTGATTGAAGAAAATAGCCAGTATTCACCTCTGTCCTCCACTCTCTGTCTCTTTCTCTCTCTTAAATAACTAAATAAAATATTTCAGGGTGGCCTCAAACTCATGGCGATTCTCCTACCTCTGCCTCCTAAGTGCTGGGATTAAAGGCGTGCGCCACCACTCCTGGCTGGTTTTTCGAGATAGGGTCTCAGTCTAGCTAAGGCTGACCTAGAATTCCCTATGTAGTCTCAGGGTGGCCTCAAACTCACAACAATCCTCCTACCTCTGCCTCCCAAATGCTGGGATTAAAGGTATGTGCCACCATGTACAGCTTTATTTATTTTTTAAAAGATTTATTTTTATTTATTTATTAGAGACAGAGAGAAAAGGAGAGGGAGACAGACAGAGAGAGAGAGAGAGAGAGAGAGTGAGTGAGTGAGTGAGAATGAGTGCACCAGGGCCTCTAGCCCCTGCAAACGAACTCCAGACACACTCTAGTCCAGGCTGACCTGGAATTCACTATATACTGTCAGGGTGGCCTCGAATTCATGGCTGTCCTCATACCTCTACCTCCCGAGTGCTAGAATTAAAAGCATGTGCCACCATGCCCAGCATTTTTGGGGATTTTTTTTGAGGCAGGGTTTTACTCTAGCCCAGGTTGACCTGGGATTCACTATGTGGTCTCAGGGTGGTCTTGAACTCACAGTGATCCTCCTACCTCTGCCTCCCAAGTGCTGGGATTAAAGGTGTGCGCCACCACTCCCAGCTGTTTGCTGAATATTTTAAATAGGATGGATGGAAAAGATCTTGAGGTGACATAGAGCAGATGAGGCTCAAGTTAGAGGAGTAAGCAAGCCAGGAGTCTCAGGGTGGCCTCGAACTCATGGCGATCCTCCAACCTCTGTCTCCCGAGTGCTGGGATTAAATTGTTTTGTTGTTGTTGTTGTTGTTGTTTTGTTTTTGTTGTTTTTTTGTTTTTTGTTTTTGGTTTTTCGAGGTAGGGTCTCACTCTAGCCCAGGCTGACCTGGAATTCACTATGGAGTCTCAGGGTGGCCTCGAACTCAAGGCGATCCTCCTACCTGTGCCTCCCGAGTGCTGGGATTAAAGGCGTGCGCCACCACGCCCGGCTAAATTGTTTTGTTTTTTGAGGTAGGGTCTCACTCTAGCCCAGGCTGACATGGTACTCACTATGTAGTCCCAGGCTGGCCTTGAAATCTCAGCAATCCTCCTAGCTCAGCCTCCCAAGTGCTAGGGTTAAAGGCGATCACCGCCACACCCAGCATGGTTTTTTTGTTTTGTTTTGTTTTGTTTTTGTTTTTGTTTTAAATACTCAGCCTACTTTCTCATGGGACAGCTACCAACAAGACTGCCCCTGCAGAGAGGACAGACAGCCTGCATTTGCCATTAACACGGTCCCACCATTCCCAACTGCTGCCCACACCAAGACTAATGGGCAGTTACAGGCAATATATGGGATCAGTGTAAACATACATGAGATACAGTCAGTGGTAGAATTCTTGCCTAGTATGCACGAGGCCCTAGCTTTAATCACCAGTATCAGAGAGAAAGAGAAAGAGGGAAGCAAGAATGAGAACAAGGTGAACTGGGAAAGTACTAATTTCTCTGAAGAAGGAAATACTTCTGTACATTTCTTTGCACTTATCTGTGTTTTGACCATGGAGTTGCCTGGTCTCTAGTCCAGGGGATTTTTGAGATCACTGCTGATGGGATGCAGTAAGGAAAAGGATTCTCGAGCCTCCAGGAAGGGTTTCTGAAGGTGACGCTATCAGGCCTGCGTTTGAAGGATGGACCTGGTTCCCACCTCTCTCAAAACACACGTGCGCGTGCGCACGCGCGCACACACACACACGTGTGCTGTGTATAGACCCTCCTGGCATTTCCTCCAGGAAGGTCATGGTTAGAATGGCTTTTGCTGGAGCCTCCCCACTGTTGGCTTGGGGGATGATGGAGTCTTTGTTGTGGAGCTGTCCTGTGAGCTACAGTGCTGACCAGCATCCTTGCTCACTGCCTGCAACACACAGTCCTCTCCCCGAGTGCTTCCAGTGCCCCTGAAAGGGGCAGGGAAGGGTGTCACCCAGTCTTCTAGTGGCTTTGCTAAAGCCCTGTGCCATCTGTAGTCTGTGGGTATCATCTCTTGTTCTCTCACAGTCAGGACCCAACTACCAAGCTTCCCAGTGCCTTCCTGTTCTGGAGGGGCCGGGGCAGCAGCCATGGCCGTAGCCAGGCTGACGTTTCATCTCCTGTGCGTACACCTGTTTTCTTCTTTCTACACTGGGATGAGAGCAGGGTACTTCCCTTTTCGGGTCACAGCAAGGAGTGAAGGAGGCAGGATCATCGGCACAGTGCTCAGCAGAGTCTGCGGGAAGCATCTAGGGAGCCGTGGGGCCCACCTTGTCAGTCCTCTGGGAGAATGGTGTAGGTGCTGGGGCAAGTGTTGTCACACGCGCAGCCACGTCCCAGCTTCATTCCCGTGCTGGCTGTGGCCTTGCTTCTGCCATGTTGGGTCAGGGTCCCCTTCATCCTAATAGGCCACGAAAAGCTCAGCTGCAGGAGGTGTGTATGGGTAATACTTCCATAACTACTATACTGTGCACCCCTGCCCTACACAGCCAACAGCACCAAAACTTTTTTTTTTTTTTTTTTGACCTGGAATTCACTATGTAGTCTCAGGGTGGCCTCAAACTCACAGCAATCCTCCTATCTCTGCCTCCTCAGTGCCGGGATTAAAGGTGTGTGCCACCACACCTGGCTAGCACCAAAAACCTTGTAGGCTCTGGTGGGAACTACATTGGGGGTCCTCTTCTGAGTACCCCAGGCCATTGGGCCTGCATCCACCTGCCCGAGCTACCCAGGAGAAGGCATAAAAATAGCCTACTTGGCCTCCCCAGGTGGGTGCTCTGGGACAGAGCAAGTTGGCCACCAGCTGTTGACCTTGCTTTGAACTTGTTTACTGTTGAGTGCATTCGGGGAGTGACATAATGTCCAAGCTCCCAGAACTAAATTTAGGCCTCAGGAAAATCATTTCCCCTGGGAGAGTTCCAGCAGTACTGGGACACTCAGAGCTGTCTGCCGCCCTGGCCCTCAGGACTCTCAGGAGGCCTCTGGCCCAGGTGTGCCCAGCAAATGGGCAGTGTGAGTCTCCCACAGACCGGCTTCCTTGAGGTGTTATGCCCTCCTTCTCCTCCCTCCGCAAAGCCCTCTGTTCACGCAGGAAACAAACTCACTGTGGCCAGAGAGGCAAGACACAGACAAGGCAGACTTTTAGGTCAGTAAAAATATTAAATGTTTTGTTAAAGTAGACAAATAGATTATGAAGTAGAAAACAAAATTAATGTGGATGTTTTTCTTTCTTTCTTTTTGAAGATAATCTCGTGTAATTCAGGCTCACCTCATACTTGCCTTGAACTCTGCCTGATCATGACTCCACCTGAGTGCTAGAATTATGGGCATGTGTCACCACATCTAGCCTCTCCTAGTTAGTTTTTTTTTTTTCCTTTTTCTTTTTTCGATGTAGGGTTTCACTCTAGCCCAGGCTGACCTGAAATTTATTATGTACCCTCAGAGTGGCGTCAAACTCACAGTGATCCTCCTACCTCTGCTTCCTGAGTGCTGGGATTAAAGACATGCGCCACCATGCCAGGCACTTTTTCTTTTTCTTTTCCTTTTTTAAAAATATTTTATTTTAGGCCGGGCGTGGTGGCGCACGCCTTTAATCCCAGCACTCGGGAGGCAGAGGTAGGAGGATCGCCGTGAGTTCGAGGCCACCCTGAGACTCCATAGTGAATTCCAGGTCAGCCTGGGCTAGAGTGAAACCCTACCTCGAAAAAAAAAAACCAAAAAAATATATATATATATTTTATTTTTATTTATTTATTTGAAAGAGAGAGAGAATGGGCATACCAGGGCCTCTAGTCACTGCAAAGAACTCCAGATACATGCACCACCTTGTGCATCTGGCTTATATGGTGGGTCCTGGGGCCTCAAACCTAGGTCCTTAGGTTTCATAGGCAAGTGTCTTAACTACTAAACCATCTCTCTAGTCCCAGTTAATTTTATTTATTTATTTTTATTTATTTATTTCTTTTTTCAAGCTAGGGTCTCACTCTGGCCCAGGCTGACCTAGAATTCACTATGTAGCCTTGAACTTACAGTGATCCTCCTATCTCTGCCTCCCAAGTGCTGGGATTAAAGGCGTGTGCCACCACGCCCGGCCAGTTAGTTTTATTTTGAGGCAGCTTCTCTAGCAGAGTGGTGGCATGACCAGGCAGCTCCCACTGCCCACATGCTACAGCTTTCTGTTCCTCATCCTGCCTCAGGCCCATAGTTTTTTGCTCATGCCTGGGGCCTCACTCTAGCATGGACTGACCTGGAGTTCACTATGTAGTCTCAGGGTGGCCTTGAACTCATGGCGATCCTCCTGTCTCTGCCTCCCAAGTGCTGGGATTAAAGGTGTGCGCCACCGTGCCTGGCTACATATATATATTTTTTTCTAAAGAATCGTTAGCAGAGTGTGGTGGCACACGCCTTTAATCCCAGCACCTGGGAGGCTGATGTAGAAGGATCACTGAGTTCAAGGCCACCCTGAAACTACATAGTGAATTCCAGATCGACTAAGAGAAATGCTGGGCTGGGAGGCAGAGGTAGGAGGATTGCCATGAATTTGAGACCACCCTGAGACTCCATAGTGAATTCCAGGTTAGCCTAGGCTAGAGTAAGACCCTACCTCAAAAAAACAAAAAGATTACTTAGAAAATTTATTTATAAGACATTCAAACTTCTGGACCATCACCATTTAGAGAGATTGATAATAATATGCACAGAGGGTACCATCTAGAAAGATGGAAATAATGCTGATAAGATGACTTAGCAGTTAAGGTGCTTGCCTGCGAAGCCTAAGGACCCAGGTTTGACTCCCTAGTACCTACAAGCCAGATGCACATGGCGGCACATGCATCTAGAGTTCATTTGCAGTGGCTAGAGGCTCTGCTGCACCCATTCTGTGTGTGTCCCTATTTGCCTCTTTCTCTCTCTCTCATAAATAAATAAAAATAAAATATATTTTTTAAAATTAGCAAAAAGCCGGTCATGGTGGTTTACGCCTTTAATCCCAGCACTCAGGAGGCTGATGTAGAAGGATCACTGAGTTCAAGGCCACCCTGAAATTACATAGTGAATTCCAGGTCAACTAAGAGAAATGCTGGGCTGGGGTCGTAGCTCATTTGGTAAAGGGTCAGTCTAGCACGTACAAAGCCCTGGGTTCAACCCCCTACAGTGCATAAACTAGGTATTATGGCACATGCCTATAATCTCAGTATTTAGAAGGTAAAGACAGGTGGGTCTAAAGTTCAAGGTTGTCCTGAGCTATATAGCACATTAGAGGTCAGCCTGGGCTACATGACCCTGTCTAAAAAAAAAAAAA
Organism: Dipus sagitta; assembly: GCA_036346955.1. Lineage (NCBI taxonomy): Eukaryota > Metazoa > Chordata > Mammalia > Rodentia > Dipodidae > Dipus > Dipus sagitta. The sequence continues at coordinate 27,486,040 of CM070782.1, forward strand.
AAAAAAATGACTAGCCAGGTATGGTGGCACATGCCTTTAACCCCAGCATTTGGGAAGCTGAAGTAGGAAGATCACTGTGAGTTCGAGGTCCCCCCTGAGACTACAAAGTGAATTCCAGCAGGGCGTGGTGGCACATGCCTTTAATTCCAGAACTTGGGAGGCAGAGGTAGAAGGATGGCCGTGAGTTCAAGACCATTCTGAGACTACATAGTGAATTCCAGGTCAGCCTGGGCTAGAGTGAGACCCTACCTCTAAAACCAAAACCAAAAAAATGTTTACAAGCTGGGTGTGGTGGTGCATACCTTTAATCCCAGCATTACGAAGGCAGAGGTAGGAGGATCGCTTTGAGTTCGAGGCTACCCTGAGAATACATAGTGAATTCCAGGTCAGCCTGGGCCAGAGTGAGACCCTACCTTGATAAACCAAAATAATAATAATTTAAAATATTATAAAAAAGAAAAGAGATCTGGAGGGATGGTTAGCAGTTGCCTGCAAAGCCTAAGGACCCAGGTTTGATTCCCCAGTACCCATGTAAGTCAGGTGCACAAGGAGGGGGTTGCATGTCTCTTCTGGAGTTTATTTTCAGTGGCTGGATGCCCTGGTGCACCCATTCTCTCTTCCAAAATGGATAGACAAAATTTTTTTTTTTTTTTTTTGAGGTAGAGTTTCACTCTAGTCCAGGCTGACCTGGAATTCACTATTGTAGTTTCAGGGTGGCCTCCAACTCATGGTCCTCTTACCTCTAATAAATTTAAAAAAGAAAAGAAAGAAAAACAACAACAAAAAGCAACCTAGGGGAATCATGACTCCCTACCCAGGTGACAGCCCATGGTTGCTGTGGCACCTTGGGCCCAGCAGAGGGTGCCAGAGATTCATGTCATTGCAAACTGGTCCTCTTCATCTGGGCAGTTAATAGATGTGCAGGGGAGGGTTGGAGACCCACAAGCTAGTGCTAGCATGCAACTCACTTGTGACCTGTCTGTTTAAAATGGCATCACTGCTGGGCGTGGTGGCGCACACCTTTAATCCCTGCACTCGGGAGGCAGAGGTAGGAGGATCGCCATGAGTTCAAGGCCACCCTGAGAATACATAGTGAGTTCCAGGTCAGCCTGGGCTAGAGTGAGACCCTACCTCGAAACCCCCCCCCCAGAAAATAAATAAATAAATAAAAATAAAATGGCATCACTAACAAATGGGGGATTTTTCAAGCCCCCAGCTTCAGTTCCAGGTATTTTTAGTACTTGGCCTCATCACGTGTCTGAAAACAGCTTGTCACTTGCTTTTCACTCAGATGCTTCTGACGAGCAGAACTCGCAGTCTTCAATGGAAAACTCCATGAACAGCTCAGAGAAAGGAGAACGGCAGCCGTCTGCAGATCCGGGGCTAGCGGCAGAGACGGCCGTGATCTCTCAGGTACCTGCAGCCAGACCTCAGAACTTTGGCCCCATGGTGGCTAGGAGCCTGGGGAGTTGTCCCTGGTATGTTCAAAGTTGTTGGGCAGTTGGAACTGTCATTTGTCCATTGAGCAGCAACTGTGGTCATCATCCTTTATCATCCAAGGCTACGGCGAAGGAAGGGACATGTGGCTCTGCTTCAAGGAGCCTTTGGGGCAAGTCTCTCAACTCTGTCTCCTGTCCTACTCCTCCTTTCTTGGAGTCCAGAGACAGTTCTCCCTCCTAATGTAGAACAGGTCAGTTCTTCAGCTCTCAGTCGAAACTGTCACTCCATTTAGGCCCTCAGCAAAATAGAATGTCATTCCTTTGGGCCACAAGGGACCACCAGCTCTGGTAGTGCCTTAGTCCACTTTTGTTACATGTTTGGTCTTTTTCTTTTTTCCGAGGTAGGGTCTCACTCTAGCCCAGGTTGACCTAGAATTCACTATGTCGTCTCAGGGTAGCCTTGAACTTATGGCAATCCTCCTACTACCCTTGCCTCCCAAGTGCTGGGATTAAAGGCATGTGCCACCATGCCCAGCTCTTTTTAGATGTTTGTATATCCTGTTAAAAAAAAAAAAAAAAAAAAAGCAGCCGGGCGTGGTGGCGCATGCCTTTAATCCCAGCACTCGGGAGGCAGTGTTAGGAGAATCGCCATGAGTTCGAGGCCACCCTGAGATTACCTAGTGAATTCCAGGTCAGCCTGGGCTACAGTGAGACCCTACCTCGAAAAGCAAAAAACAAAAAAAAAAAAGGAAAAAAAAAAGCAGAGTGGTTAAGGCTCTTGTCTGTGTAGCCTAAGGACCCGAATTTGATTCCTCAGAACCCATGTAAGCCAGATGCACATGGTGGCACATGCATCTGGAGCTCATTTGCAGTGGCTAGAGGCCCTGGCATGCCCATTCATTCTCATTCTCTTTCTCTCATAAATAAATGGAAATAAGTATTTTTTAAAAAGCAAACCAAGCCAGGCATGGTAGCGCACACCTTTAGTTCCAGCACTTGGGAAGCAAAGGTAGGAGGATTGCTGTGAATTCAAGGCCACCCTGGGACTACCTAGTGAATTCTAGATCAGCCTGGCCTAGAACGAGACTCTACCTCAGGGGCTGTGGGGGATGGGTATCAAAAAAAGAGAATGGGAGGGCTGGAGAGATGGCTTAGTGATTAAGTGCTTGCCTGTGAAGCCTAAGGACCCTGGTTCAAGGCTCAATTCCCCAGGACCCACGTTAGCCAGATGCACAAGGGGGCGCACACGTCTGGAGTTCATTTGCAGTGGCTGGAGGCCCTGGTGCACCCATTCTCTCTCTCTCTTTCTGTCTCTTTCTCTCTCTGTCTGTCGCTGTCAAATAAATAAAAATAAACAAAAAATAAATAAATAAAAAGAAAAGAGAGAGAATGGGGGACTGGAGTGGAAAGGTGGCTCAGTGGTTAAAGGTACTTGCTTGCAAAGCCTGGCAGCCTGGGTTCTATTCCCTAGTACCCATGTAAAGCCAGGTGCATGCCGGCCTCCCCCCGACAGGTAGTGCTGAGGAAGGACCAGGCCCACTGGTTCCTCCCAAGGGGTTGAGGAAGAGGATGAGTGTCGTCGACTCAGAACCTCTCCTAGTCACCGGAGAAAAACCACACTGAGTCGGGAGTCTTGTCAAAGCAGGAACTGACTTTATTGTTACAGGCGGTTGCCTATATAATGTTGAGAATGAGGGTGGGGATTCTAGGATGGGGGGAGAGGTAAAGGCCAATAGTAAACTGCGACTATTGAAATGATTGGTCCCAAGCGTGCGCGCGCGGGAATTCCAACTCCTATGTGGAAGTAGCAGGCAAGAAGCCATTAGGCATCTTGCTGAGTCCTAGCTGGCCAGAGACAGGTCGCCAAACTTTAACTAGGCTCAGGAAGTTCCACTAGGCCTTGTGTCCGGGCCTCTCAAGGCCCAACAGGTGCACAAAATGGTTTTTGCATCTGGAGTTTACTTGCAGTGGCAAGAAGCCCTGGTGTGCCCATTCTTTCTCTCTTCTCTCCCCTCTCTTTCTCTCTCTTTCTATTTCTCTTTTTCTCTCTCTCTCCTTGCAAATAAATAAATATATTTTAAGAGAAGCCAGGCATGGTGACGCACGCCTTTAATCCCAGCACTTGGGAGGCAGAGGTAAGAGGATCACCATGCGTTCGAGGCCACCCTGAGATTACATAGTGAATTCCAGGTCAGCCTGGGCTAGAGTGAAAGCCTACCTCAGAAACCATAAATAAATAAATAAATAAATAAATTCCACTATATATATATATATATATATATATAGAATTGTTATTATTATTATTATTTTTTTTTTTTTTTTTGGTTTTTCGAGGTAGGGTCTCACTGTGGTCCCGGCTGACCTGGAATTCACTATGCAGTCTCAGGGTGGCCTTGAACTCACGGTGATCTTCCTACCCTTGCCTCCCGAGTGCTGGGATTAAAGGCGTGTGCCACCACGCCTGGCGACAGTGGACATTTCTGACCTTAGGTCCTACTCCAGGACCCTCAGAGGCTCTCCCACAGCCTTCTTTCCAGATCCAGTGCCCTTACCCCCAGGCTGGCTCCTCTTCATCACAGCTAACATTGGGGACTTGCTGCAGACCAGGCTGTATGCCAGGTACCAAGGGCTGCCAAAGCAGAGAGGTATGGCAGACATACACAGGCCACCATATCTCAGCAAGGACCGTGAGGTGACAGAGCACCAGTGATATGAGTAAGCATGAGTTGAGGCTGTTTTGAGGCCCTCTTTTAGAAAAGAGGACTTACTTGTGCCTGGATTTAAGGAGCACAACCTGGCGGGAAGGCAAGGGGAGACAGAGGGATTTAGGCCTCAAGGCTAAAGAACAAAAGAGAAGCTAGGGTGAATAGAGCCTGGTGGACCACAGCAAGAATGGTCAGGGGAGAGGAAGAGGTTACTGAGGTTAGGGCTGGTCACCCAGCTTCCCCAGGGCTATTAAGGAATTGAGTTTTGTTCTGAAGACAGTGCGGAATAGCTAGACGATTTTGTAGCCTTGCATAGTTTACAGCTTAATTTATATTTATTTATTTAAGAGAGAGAGAATGAGAGATGGCTTAGCGGTTAAGGTACTTGCTGGCAAAAACCAAAGGACAAGCTGGGTGTGGTGGTGCACACCTTTAATCCCAGCACTCGGGAGGCAGTTGTAGGAGGATCGTCATGAGTTCGAGGCCACCCTGAGACTACATAGTGAATTACAGGTCAGCCTGAACTAGAGTGAAACCCTACCTCGAAAAAAAAAAACCAAAAAAATATATATATATTATTTTATTTTTATTTATTTATTTGAAAGAGAGAGAGAATGGGCATACCAGGGCCTCTAGTCACTGCAAAGAACTCCAGATACATGCACCACCTTGTGCATCTGGCTTATATGGTGGGTCCTGGGGCCTCAAACCTAGGTCCTTAGGTTTCATAGGCAAGTGTCTTAACTACTAAACCATCTCTCTAGTCCCAGTTAATTTTATTTATTTATTTTTATTTATTTATTTCTTTTTTCAAGGTAGGGTCTCACTCTGGCCCAGGCTGACCTAGAATTCACTATGTAGCCTTGAACTTACAGTGATCCTCCTATCTCTGCCTCCCAAGTGCTGGGATTAAAGGCGTGTGCCACCACGCCCGGCCAGTTAGTTTTATTTTGAGGCAGCTTCTCTAGCAGAGTGGTGGCATGACCAGGCAGCTCCCACTGCCCACATGCTACAGCTTTCTGTTCCTCATCCTGCCTCAGGCCCGTAGTTTTTTGCTCATGCCTGGGGCCTCACTCTAGCATGGACTGACCTGGAGTTCACTATGTAGTCTCAGGGTGGCCTTGAACTCATGGCGATCCTCCTGTCTCTGCCTCCCAAGTGCTGGGATTAAAGGTGTGCGCCACCGTGCCTGGCTACATATATATATTTTTTTCTAAAGAATCGTTAGCAGAGTGTGGTGGCACACGCCTTTAATCCCAGCACCTGGGAGGCTGATGTAGAAGGATCACTGAGTTCAAGGCCACCCTGAAACTACATAGTGAATTCCAGATCAACTAAGAGAAATGCTGGGCTGGGAGGCAGAGGTAGGAGGATTGCCATGAATTTGAGACCACCCTGAGACTCCATAGTGAATTCCAGGTTAGCCTAGGCTAGAGTAAGACCCTACCTCAAAAAAACAAAAAGATTACTTAGAAAATTTATTTATAAGACATTCAAACTTCTGGACCATCACCATTTAGAGAGATTGATAATAATATGCACAGAGGGTACCATCTAGAAAGATGGAAATAATGCTGATAAGATGACTTAGCAGTTAAGGTGCTTGCCTGCGAAGCCTAAGGACCCAGGTTTGACTCCCTAGTACCTACAAGCCAGATGCACATGGCGGCACATGCATCTAGAGTTCATTTGCAGTGGCTAGAGGCTCTGGTGCACCCATTCTGTGTGTGTCCCTATTTGCCTCTTTCTCTCTCTCTCATAAATAAATAAAAATAAAATATATTTTTTAAAATTAGCAAAAAGCCGGTCATGGTGGTTTACGCCTTTAATCCCAGCACTCAGGAGGCTGATGTAGAAGGATCACTGAGTTCAAGGCCACCCTGAAATTACATAGTGAATTCCAGGTCAACTAAGAGAAATGCTGGGCTGGGGTCGTAGCTCATTTGGTAAAGGGTCAGTCTAGCACGTACAAAGCCCTGGGTTCAACCCCCTACAGTGCATAAACTAGGTATTATGGCACATGCCTGTAATCTCAGTATTTAGAAGGTAAAGACAGGTGGGTCTAAAGTTCAAGGTTGTCCTGAGCTATATAGCACATTAGAGGTCAGCCTGGGCTACATGACCCTGTCTCAAAAAAAAAAAAAAAATGACTAGCCAGGTATGGTGGCACATGCCTTTAACCCCAGCATTTGGGAAGCTGAAGTAGGAAGATCACTGTGAGTTCGAGGTCCCCCCTGAGACTACAAAGTGAATTCCAGCAGGGCGTGGTGGCACATGCCTTTAATTCCAGAACTTGGGAGGCAGAGGTAGAAGGATGGCCGTGAGTTCAAGACCATTCTGAGACTACATAGTGAATTCCAGGTCAGCCTGGGCTAGAGTGAGACCCTACCTCTAAAACCAAAACCAAAAAAATGTTTACAAGCTGGGTGTGGTGGTGCATACCTTTAATCCCAGCATTACGAAGGCAGAGGTAGGAGGATCGCTTTGAGTTCGAGGCCACCCTGAGAATACATAGTGAATTCCAGGTCAGCCTGGGCCAGAGTGAGACCCTACCTTGATAAACCAAAATAATAATAATTTAAAATATTATAAAAAAGAAAAGAGATCTGGAGGGATGGTTAGCAGTTGCCTGCAAAGCCTAAGGACCCAGGTTTGATTCCCCAGTACCCATGTAAGTCAGGTGCACAAGGAGGGGGTTGCATGTCTCTTCTGGAGTTTATTTTCAGTGGCTGGATGCCCTGGTGCACCCATTCTCTCTTCCAAAATGGATAGACAAAATTTTTTTTTTTTTTTGAGGTAGAGTTTCACTCTAGTCCAGGCTGACCTGGAATTCACTATTGTAGTTTCAGGGTGGCCTCCAACTCATGGTCCTCTTACCTCTAATAAATTTAAAAAAGAAAAGAAAGAAAAACAACAACAAAAAGCAACCTAGGGGAATCATGACTCCCTACCCAGGTGACAGCCCATGGTTGCTGTGGCACCTTGGGCCCAGCAGAGGGTGCCAGAGATTCATGTCATTGCAAACTGGTCCTCTTCATCTGGGCAGTTAATAGATGTGCAGGGGAGGGTTGGAGACCCACAAGCTAGTGCTAGCATGCAACTCACTTGTGACCTGTCTGTTTAAAATGGCATCACTGCTGGGCGTGGTGGCGCACACCTTTAATCCCTGCACTCGGGAGGCAGAGGTAGGAGGATCGCCATGAGTTCAAGGCCACCCTGAGAATACATAGTGAGTTCCAGGTCAGCCTGGGCTAGAGTGAGACCCTACCTCGAAACCCCCCCCCCAGAAAATAAATAAATAAATAAAAATAAAATGGCATCACTAACAAATGGGGGATTTTTCAAGCCCCCAGCCTCAGTTCCAGGTATTTTTAGTACTTGGCCTCATCACGTGTCTGAAAACAGCTTGTCACTTGCTTTTCACTCAGATGCTTCTGACGAGCAGAACTCGCAGTCTTCAATGGAAAACTCCATGAACAGCTCAGAGAAAGGAGAACGGCAGCCGTCTGCAGATCCGGGGCTAGCGGCAGAGACGGCCGCGATCTCTCAGGTACCTGCAGCCAGACCTCAGAACTTTGGCCCCATGGTGGCTAGGAGCCTGGGGAGTTGTCCCTGGTATGTTCAAAGTTGTTGGGCAGTTGGAACTGTCATTTGTCCATTGAGCAGCAACTGTGGTCATCATCCTTTATCATCCAAGGCTACGGCGAAGGAAGGGACATGTGGCTCTGCTTCAAGGAGCCTTTGGGGCAAGTCTCTCAACTCTGTCTCCTGTCCTACTCCTCCTTTCTTGGAGTCCAGAGACAGTTCTCCCTCCTAATGTAGAACAGGTCAGTTCTTCAGCTCTCAGTCGAAACTGTCACTCCATTTAGGCCCTCAGCAAAATAGAATGTCATTCCTTTGGGCCACAAGGGACCACCAGCTCTGGTAGTGCCTTAGTCCACTTTTGTTATATGTTTGGTCTTTTTCTTTTTTCCGAGGTAGGGTCTCACTCTAGCCCAGGTTGACCTAGAATTCACTATGTCGTCTCAGGGTAGCCTTGAACTCATGGCAATCCTCCTACTACCCTTGCCTCCCAAGTGCTGGGATTAAAGGCATGTGCCACCATGCCCAGCTCTTTTTAGATGTTTGTATATCCTGTTAAAAAAAAAAAAAAAAAAAGCAGCCGGGCGTGGTGGCGCATGCCTTTAATCCCAGCACTCGGGAGGCAGTGTTAGGAGAATCGCCATGAGTTCGAGGCCACCCTGAGATTACCTAGTGAATTCCAGGTCAGCCTGGGCTACAGTGAGACCCTACCTCGAAAAGCAAAAAACAAAAAAAAAAAAGAAAAAAAAAAGCAGAGCATGGGGAGATGGCTCAGTGGTTAAGGCTCTTGTCTGTGTAGCCTAAGGACCCGAATTTGATTCCTCAGAACCCATGTAAGCCAGATGCACATGGTGGCACATGCATCTGGAGCTCATTTGCAGTGGCTAGAGGCCCTGGCATGCCCATTCATTCTCATTCTCTTTCTCTCATAAATAAATGGAAATAAGTATTTTTTAAAAAGCAAACCAAGCCAGGCATGGTAGCGCACACCTTTAGTTCCAGCACTTGGGAAGCAAAGGTAGGAGGATTGCTGTGAATTCAAGGCCACCCTGGGACTACCTAGTGAATTCTAGATCAGCCTGGCCTAGAACGAGACTCTACCTCAGGGGTTGTGGGGGGTGGGTATCAAAAAAAGAGAATGGGAGGGCTGGAGAGATGGCTTAGTGATTAAGTGCTTGCCTGTGAAGCCTAAGGACCCTGGTTCAAGGCTCAATTCCCCAGGACCCACGTTAGCCAGATGCACAAGGGGGCGCACACGTCTGGAGTTCATTTGCAGTGGCTGGAGGCCCTGGTGCACCCATTCTCTCTCTCTCTTTTTGTCTCTTTCTCTCTCTGTCTGTCGCTGTCAAATAAATAAAAATAAACAAAAAATAAATAAATAAAAAGAAAAGAGAGAGAATGGGGGACTGGAGTGGAAAGGTGGCTCAGTGGTTAAAGGTACTTGCTTGCAAAGCCTGGCAGCCTGGGTTCTATTCCCTAGTACCCATGTAAAGCCAGGTGCATGCCGGCCTCCCCCCGACAGGTAGTGCTGAGGAAGGACCAGGCCCACTGGTTCCTCCCAAGGGGTTGAGGAAGAGGATGAGTGTCGTCGACTCAGAACCTCTCCTAGTCACCGGAGAAAAACCACACTGAGTCGGGAGTCTTGTCAAAGCAGGAACTGACTTTATTGTTACAGGCGGTTGCCTATATAATGTTGAGAATGAGGGTGGGGATTCTAGGATGGGGGGAGAGGTAAAGGCCAATAGTAAACTGCGACTATTGAAATGATTGGTCCCAAGCGTGCGCGCGCGGGAATTCCAACTCCTATGTGGAAGTAGCAGGCAAGAAGCCATTAGGCATCTTGCTGAGTCCTAGCTGGCCAGAGACAGGTCGCCAAACTTTAACTAGGCTCAGGAAGTTCCACTAGGCCTTGTGTCCGGGCCTCTCAAGGCCCAACAGGTGCACAAAATGGTTTTTGCATCTGGAGTTTACTTGCAGTGGCAAGAAGCCCTGGTGTGCCCATTCTTTCTCTCTTCTCTCCCCTCTCTTTCTCTCTCTTCTATTTCTCTTTTTCTCTCTCTCTCCTTGCAAATAAATAAATATATTTTAAGAGAAGCCAGGCATGGTGACGCACGCCTTTAATCCCAGCACTTGGGAGGCAGAGGTAAGAGGATCACCATGCGTTCGAGGCCACCCTGAGATTACATAGTGAATTCCAGGTCAGCCTGGGCTAGAGTGAAAGCCTACCTCAGAAACCTAAATAAATAAATAAATAAATAAATAAATAAATAAATTCCACTATATATATATATATATATATATATATATATATATATATAGAATTGTTATTATTTTTTATTATTTTTTTTTTTTTTTTTTGGTTTTTCGAGGTAGGGTCTCACTGTGGTCCCGGCTGACCTGGAATTCACTATGCAGTCTCAGGGTGGCCTTGAACTCACGGTGATCTTCCTACCCTTGCCTCCCGAGTGCTGGGATTAAAGGCGTGTGCCACCACGCCTGGCGACAGTGGACATTTCTGACCTTAGGTCCTACTCCAGGACCCTCAGAGGCTCTCCCACAGCCTTCTTTCCAGATCCAGTGCCCTTACCCCCAGGCTGGCTCCTCTTCATCACAGCTAACATTGGGGACTTGCTGCAGACCAGGCTGTATGCCAGGTACCAAGGGCTGCCAAAGCAGAGAGGTATGGCAGACATACACAGGCCACCATATCTCAGCAAGGACCGTGAGGTGACAGAGCACCAGTGATATGAGTAAGCATGAGTTGAGGCTGTTTTGAGGCCCTCTTTTAGAAAAGAGGACTTACTTGTGCCTGGATTTAAGGAGCACAACCTGGCGGGAAGGCAAGGGGAGACAGAGGGATTTAGGCCTCAAGGCTAAAGAACAAAAGAGAAGCTAGGGTGAATAGAGCCTGGTGGACCACAGCAAGAATGGTCAGGGGAGAGGAAGAGGTTACTGAGGTTAGGGCTGGTCACCCAGCTTCCCCAGGGCTATTAAGGAATTGAGTTTTGTTCTGAAGACAGTGCGGAATAGCTAGACGATTTTGTAGCCTTGCATAGTTTACAGCTTAATTTATATTTTATTTATTTAAGAGAGAGAGAATGAGAGATGGCTTAGCGGTTAAGGTACTTGCTGGCAAAAACCAAAGGACAAGCTGGGTGTGGTGGTGCACACCTTTAATCCCAGCACTCGGGAGGCAGTTGTAGGAGGATCGTCATGAGTTCGAGGCCACCCTGAGACTACATAGTGAATTACAGGTCAGCCTGAACCAGAGTAGGACCCTACCTCAAAAAAAGAAAAAAAAAAACACAAAGGACCCAGGTTCAATTCCCCAGTACCCACATAAAGCCATATGCACAAGGTGGTGTATTTGTCTGGAGTTCATTTACAGTGGCTAGAGGCCCTAGCATGTTCGTTCTCTCTCTTGATCTATCTGCCTCTTCCTGTCTCCTTCTCCTCTCTCTCAAATAAATAAATGAAATATTTGAAAACTGCCGGGCATGGTGGTATCCGCCTTTAATCCTAGCACTCGGGAGGCAGAGGTAGGAGGATCGCCTGGGTTCAAGTCCACCCTGAGACTTCATAGTGAACTCCAGGTCACCTGGGCTAAAGTGAGACCCTACTTCTAAAAAAACAAACAAACACACAAGTATTAAAAGCCCAGTTTATAGCTTAAGGAGCTGGCTCAGGCCATGTTGAATGGCATGTGTATAGAGGCTACCAAAGAGGCTGTGGCGTTGTCCAATCAAGGGTGGCTCAGGTGAGGCCAGGCAAGAGCGCAGTGTGCAGAAGTGGACGGGCTCCAGTGGGCTTGGTGGAGGAGGGAACTTGCTAATGGAATAGAACTGGGGAGGGGCAGGTAGAGGGAGGGGACCGCAGGGTGCTGTCCAGCCACATGGATGGAAGCCAAGATAAGGGAGCCCTGGTTAGCATAGGTATGCTCTGGAGCTTGATCTCAGGTAACAGGAGAGGTCTGAGATATCCTAGGTAAGTGGCTGGTGTGTGAATGTTTAACCTTTTGGGCTTTAACCATAATAATGTGAGTATATCCGGTCAGCAAATGCTGAGTGTCTCTCTGCCCCAGGTCAGGCATCTGCAGCCCCAAGGAGCAATAGTTCATGAGACAGAGTGGGTCTGGGCCTTAGATGTTGGATCAGTGACCCTGCAATTTGTACACAAGTGCTTTCATAATTACTTACGGATGGAAACCTGGGGCAGCCTGGACAGGGGACAGGGAGCAGCATGGGTTCAGAGTGACAATGGCTGGTGGTAGGGACAGGTGGAGGCGGAATGACACATAGAAACAATTGGTTATGCAGTTTTCCATGTGTCTGGCAGTACATTTGTAGATTCAGGTCAGAGCTGTTCTCCCTCAAGTCTACCCTGGGCCAACCTGCAGCCTCACCTGTGGCCTGACTCCTCTTCTGGCTCACTGACCTGTGTCTCTTTCTTCCTTCTTCCCAAAGGATTTGGAAGGAGTACCACCCTCTAAAAAGATGAAGCTGGAGGCCTCTCCACAGAACTCCGAAGAGATGTAGATGCCGAGTGGAAACCTCTGGTCCATGTTTCATCGCAGGTACATCAGCAGGCTCAATTCTAGAACAGCGCTGCCCAAGTCATTCCTCTTGGGTGTGAACAGAACTACTAATGTTTCAAGTTTACCAAGTGCAAATCCAAGAAAACCTAGAGTGGCGTAACTTCTCAGACACTGATGAACTCTGCTGTGAAGAGAAACACTCGGACCTTGAGGAGACTGCTGTCCTTGGGGAGGCGGGTCGACAGCTCAGGAGTGTCTGCACACTGTCTCAGAAGCCAAGATTACATTTGTGTTGCTGCTGTATTTTTTCCCCACTTCTCTATTTAAGGATAATAAGCTATTTGAGGGGGTACTGATCAGGAATTCGCTTTTCATCGGGGCTTTTCACTGTTCAACCAATTCCTTCTGCTTTCTTTTTTTGTGCCTTGTGCCCTTGAGGTGACCTCTGGCATGTTTCCTAGTTTTGCATCTCTCTTTGCAAAGTGTCCTCTTGGGGTGGCCCCTGCCACCTTACCTCCTCCCTGCCCCAGGACTACTTCAGAGCAGGCAGGACGGAGCCACAAAAGAGCAGACACCCTTTAGGGGTCTGATTTGGGCAGGTGGGGGGAGCAGTACTTGGACACACCCTGAGCCCTGGATGGTGTCAGCACCAGCCCATGGGGCCCCTGGGATTGCAGAAGTCAGTCCCAGTCCCCAAGGGCTGGCCTCCTGTGTCTGGGATGTGCTCTCACCTCCTAGGGTCATGGGGGTTAGGGGTTTATAAGCTCCTAGCCCAGATTGACACGCAAAGCCCTTAGATTCTTCTGGCACTTCCACAATATTGTCCCCACCATCACCTCCTCCTCCTTCACTTCTTTCTCTGGGACCTCTGAAGGCTTCTCCAGCTGGCTATGAGCTCGTCTCCTTAACACAGTGCTGGGCCCAGAAGGCTGGGAGCAGGTGGCAGGAACAGCTGGTGCTGAACTTTGCTCCGGGAACATGGCTTGGATTTCAAATCCACAATTACCCACTTCGTCACCCCCCTCCCCCCAACCCCAAGCAAGATGACAGCCAGTGGAAAGCCACTTACTCCTGCATCTCACTGGGACCCTCAGAGGCAGCAAACAGGTGGATGGAGTCTCGTTCCCAGCACGTGCTGTCAGTCTCCATTGGGAAGTGGACCTTGATGATTGGGCCTTAAAGGCTAGAAACAAGGCACCAAGAAGTTGGAAAGATTTGCACACCCTCCAGAATGGAGCAGCCGAGTCTCTCTCCTTCCCCTGATCCCGCTTGCACTGGGACAGCCTCCTCTCAGTTGAGACACCTCTCCGATAAACTGCCTGACTGTTGAGTTCTGAGGCCTGATTTGCTCTTAATTAATATATGGACTCCTCAGACCTTAAAACTTTTCCTAAACTTTCTTTACTGCACTGGAGTTCTAACTCCCTTTGAGTTGTGTGTTGTGGGGCGGGGGGGTTGTTTTGTTTTTTTTTTGTTTTTGTTTTGTTTTGTTGTGTTTTGCTAATTGGTGCATATTCAGGTACCACCTTTGACGTGTGGATCTTTCTCCCGACCACCGTGGGAAGTGTCTGCCAGGTTCTATTTTCTAAGTTTCTGAGGGTGAAGCTCCTAATTTTTTTTTTTTTTTAAGAAGGAGCTTATCTATTTCCTGCACTTCAAGAAGAATCAAAATGTTCCTGATTTTCAAATACCTCATACAAAAATGTCTCCTGAAGTAAGGAAAAAAAAAAACTGAAAAATCTTAATGTTGGAGTTAGCAATGCCGAAAGGTTTCTGTCTTAAAAAAAAAAAATCCTTGTACTTATCAAATTTGCCCCTCAGGCGGTCAGTTCTGTGGAGAACTGTGTTCTGCGTCTTGGCTGAAAGCAACAAGATGCACAACTTCTCAATGTATCTCAAGGTCAAGGCGGCTTTACCTCCAGATTAGGGCAATGTTTTTTTATTTTTTGTTTTGTTTTGTTTTTGTTGTTTTTGTTTTTTCAGCAAAACTCCATTTTGATGGAAAATGAATTTGAGTATTTATTTTTTTTGGTTTGGGGGGGTGAGAGGTTACAATACAAACAGCTGAAGGAGAACCCGGCACACTCGCTCATGGAGCCAGCAAGGCGGTCAGGGCCAGCTAGCTGCCCCTCTTCTGCCCACTTGCAGCCTCTCTGGACAGGCAAAGGGAGTTGGCGCAGTCGAGGATGAAAGCAACCACAAGATGTACACAGTACTGAGGCTGTCATTAGTTTTTCTCTGAAGTGCCTGAAGGTAGGAATGGGCCAGAGGTGGGGAGCAGCCGATCCCCTCTCAAGGCCTCGCCAGGCAAAGCGCCAGCAGCCCTGCACTCCACGCTGGCCAGGAAGGCCTTCCACGCGGAGCGGGCAGACTGCAAAATCCAATGTGCTTCCTTCCCCACTGCGGTCCGCGTCCACTGTGGAGCCGCTGCTCCCTACACCCTCACCCCATGCCCCTCGCCCCAGTCCCCACCAGTGAATCAATGACCTTTCAGCCGGCCCAGCTAAGGGCAGGGGATCCTAAACAAATGCCTTCTGCGGACATTAGGCCCCGTGGCCTAAAGGGCTCCAGGGCAAACTCCCCCCTCCAAAAAAAAAAAACCCTGAAGGTGGGGGAACTACGGCTACACATTCCACAAAGTGCTGGCACTTACCCCATAACCTGGAAGGCTGTTGACCGATTCTCAGAGGGTGGTGACCTCCCATTACCAGCCCGTGTCGTGATTTGGAGTGTTCATTATGCCAAGGACCTGGTTAGAGGTATAAAGACCTTTTTTCACCGTTACCTATTATTTTTCCTCTACAATTTTTTTTTTTTTTGGTGTGTTGTACAGCAGTATAATTTTTCACTTATTTATTCCATCAGTAGATATGGTTTGTACAATGTACAATGGTTCCATTTCAAAGAATAAAAATTCAAATCATGACTTCGCTGTTTTTTGTCCCATGTTAGAAAGAGTTGAGCTGAGCTGATGCGTCGAGGGTTCCCTCCATGACCGCACTGGAGTGGCCCTGTTTGTACAAGTCCAGGTGAGGTCCTTGCACGTAGAGACTGTTGCTGTCCCTCAGTCATGATTATTCAGCACCAGCTCTGTGAGTGAGTGTTGCCAATCACTGTGCAGATGAGGAAACAGCTCATATGGCCAGGCAGAGCCCCAGTCTAAAAGCCACACCTGGGCGGGAGCTAGGAGTCGCGGTGCACATCTGTAATCCCAGCACTTGTGAGGCTGAGGTAGGAGGATTGCTGAGAGTTCCAGGCCTGCCAGGGAAGGGCTATATAATAGCAAGACCCTGTCTCAATAAAACAAAAACAGGGCTGGGGCACCTTGTCGTTGCTGCACCAGATACCCAACCAGAAGCAGTTTGGGAAAGGAAAGGGTTTGGCTTACTGTCTCAAGGGGAAGTTTTCTCCGGGTAGGGAGAGCAGAGCAGGAAGCTGGCTCACATTGTCTTACTTGCAGCAGGGAGGAAGCGGCCAGTGTGAGCTAGCTAGCACGGACCAGGCAGGCTGCATTCTCACATCCCAGGCCCACCCTGTGACATACCTCCTCCAGCAAGGCCCCACCTTCCAGAGACTCCACCAGCTGTGCTTTAAGTGTGAGGCTTAATCACACACCCATGAGGCTGTGGGGGCCATTTCACATTCAAACCACCACAGCCAGGATGGTGACTTAGTTGTGGAAGTGTTTACTGTGCACGTGAGAGCCCCTGAGTTCAGATCCGCAACACGCAGACTGCTGAAGCAAGAGGAAGGCGGAGACAGGAGAATTTCCTGCGAAGTTGGCAGGTCAACTAACCTGGTTTGCCCAGCGGTGAACTGTTAACAACCAGAGACCCTACCTCAAGGTGGAAGGCAAGGAACACTACCCAAAAGTTGTCCTGTGACCTCCACATGTGTGCCGTGACATGCGCGTACCAACACATGAACATGCACATACACATCATATAACCCTCCAACCCCTGCCAAAAACATTGCTCCACCTGGGGTATAGTTCAATGGTAGAGCACTTGCTTAGCATATGTGAGGCTCTAGGTTCCATTGCAGAAATTTTTGTTTCTAGGTAGGATTTTTTTTTTGTTTTTTCAAGGTAGAATCTCACTTTAGCCCAGGCTAACCTGGCATTCACTCTGTAGCCCCAGGCTGGCCTTGAACTCACAACAGCGGTCCACCATGCCTGACCTCTAGGTGGGTTTTTTGATTGTTTGCTTGGTTGGTTGTTTTTTGTTTGGTTGGTTGGTTTTTCGAGGTAGGGTGTTGCTCTAGCCCAGGCTGACCTGGAATTCACTATGTAGTCTCAGGGTGGCCTTGAACTCATGATGATCCTCCTACTTCTCCCTCCTAAGTACTGGAATTAAAGCAAGTGCTGGTATTAAAGGCATGTGCCACCATGCCGAGTCCTCGGTTGTTGTTTGTTGTTGTGTTTTGTTTGTTTGAGACATGGTCTCATGTATTCCAGACTGGTCTCAAACTCTTATGTAGCTGAGGATGACTTTGAACTTCTGATCCTCCTCTTCCTTTCCCCTTCCAAGTGTGCTACCATGTCCTGTTTATGTAGGAATTGAACTCAGAGTTTTGGCATGCTAGGCAAGAACTCTACCAACTGACCTACATACCCAGTCCCTGTTTTTTTGTTTGTTTGTTTTGTTTTTTAAGACAGGGTCTTGCTGTGTATCCTAGACAGGCTTCAGTTCTCCTGCCTCAGTATCGAGTGGGCTAAAATTACCAAGTGTGCATTTCCATGCCTGGCTTGCAAAAATTAAAAGCTACACCTGGCTCCCTTACCCCCTCTTCCAGTGAGAGGCCATTAAGCTGCTTCCTTCACAAGGTGGGAGGCTCTGGCCATAGGAGGGGCTCCGGGAGAGGGAGTGCTGTGGATTGCAGCCTCGTCTTGTAGCAGGGAATCAGGTCACTGGTGGTCAGGCTGGAGCCAAAACCATCTGGCCTGTTCTCAGCATTCCTCTGTAGACTTCTTCCTACCAGTGCGGTCTCACCTTGTCCAGCTAAAACTCTGCTCTGGCCCTGGGTAAACCACCTGAAGCCATGAGAGTGGGAAGTTTGCCCAGGAGGACTGGGCCAAGACTGGCTGTGTTGATGGGCCTGAAGACAAATGTTCTCTGTTTTGTCTGTCTGTCCTTCCTACCCTGGTCCTTTTCAACATGTTCCCAAGTTTTAACCAGAATTGGTCACTCAGCTAAATCAACTCCTGACATGGAAAGCTCATCTCAGTAAAACACAAATTGGGGGCTGGAGAGATAGTTTAGCAGATAAGCGCTTGCCTGCGAAGCCTAAGGACCCCAGTTTGAGAAATTGGGGCTGGAGAGATGGCTTAGTGGTTGAGCCACTTGCCTGTGAAGCTAAGGGCCCTGGTTCCATTCCCCAGGACCCATATAAGCCAGATGCACAAGGTGGCACATGTGTCGAGTTCGTTTGCAGTGGCTAAAGGCCCTGGCATGCCCATTCTCTGCCTCTATCTGTCCCTCTCTCTCTCTGAAATAATTTTTTTTTAATTGGGCTGGAGAGATGGCCAGATGGTTAAGGCACTTGCCTACAAAGCTTAAGGACCTGGATTTGATTCCCCAGTACCCATGTAAAGCCAGATGCACAAGGTGGCATATATGTCCAGAGTTCGTTTGCAGTGGCTGGAGGTCCTGGTGTGTGTCCATTCTCCCTCTGTCTGCCTCTTTCTCTCTCTGTCTCTCTCATATAAATAAATAAATGAAGTATTTCTTCTTTTAAAAAAAAAACACAGCCAGGCATGGTGGCACATGCCTTTAATCCCAGCACTTGGGAGGCAGAGGTAGGAGAATAGCCCTAAGTTCGAGGCCACCCTGAGTGAAGTCCAGGTCAGCCTGGGCTAGAGTGAGACGCTACCTCAAAAAAAAGGGGGGGGTCTGGGTCTGGAGAGGTGGCTTAACGGTTAAGCGCTTGCCTTTGAAGCCTAAGGACCCTGGTTCGAGGCTCGTTTCCCCAGGACCCATGTTAGCCAGATGCACAAGGGGGCGCATGCATCTGGAGTTCGTTTGCAGTGGTTGGCGGCCCTGGCATGCCCATTCTCTCTCTCTCTCTCTCTGCCACTTTCTCTCTGTCTGTCGATCTCAAATAAATAAATAAAAATTTAAAAATTAAAAAAAAACCACAAACTGGGCTGGAGAAATGTCTTAGCAGTTAAGGTGCTAGCCTGCAAAGCCAAAGGATCCAGGTTCAATTACCCAGGACCCACGTAAGCCAGATGCACATGGTGGCACATGCTTCTGGAGTTCATTTGCAGTAGCTGAAGGCTCTGGCGCGCCCATTCTCTCTCTCTGCCTCTTTCTCTCTCTCAAATATAAAATAAAAAATAAATTTAATAGCCAGGTGTGGTGGTGCATGCCTTTAATCCCGGCACTCGGGAGGCAGAGGTGGGAGGATAGATCACTGTGAGTTCGAGGCCACCTGAGACTATAAAGTTAATTCCAGGTCAGCCTGGACCAGAGTGAGACCCTACCTCGAAAGAAAAAGATTAATTAATTAATTAAAAAAAATCACAGGGGCCATGTTTGATTAACAGGAGAAGAGGAGGAAACTATGACCTCTAGAACAGGTGGCATATACTCAGACTCATGCTGTTTCTGTCCGGTTCTCACTCTCTAGGTCCACATCTCTTCCTTCCAGACTCACCATTCTATGAACTTTGCCCTTTCTGACATTACCCTTGTGCTGTCCCAGGCCCCCAGTCTGCCTCTTCTCTCTCAGTGTCTCCATGTCTTCTCTGCCTTTGCAGAGCTGAAAGACTTCCTCTGCTGTGTCCCTTTATGAAGGCTCAGTCACACACAAGAGCTGGCAGCATAGGTCTTACAGTTATTTGTTGAGCCGCATCTGTGTGCTGGGCCCTGGACAGCAATGACTCACACCACACAGGAAAGTGGGCCAGAGCCTTGAGAAAGATGCCCAGTTCTGTTTGGGATAATGGGAGATGTGATTTTGATAGCAGGAGCCAAGAAAGCTCTTGGGGTGATGGAGTAAACTTGGAGCAGTAAGACTTATTTCCCCTAAGAACATGAAACTGTGGCTGGTTGTTTCTGAACCAGTGCTCTGCTGTTCTAGGGAGGTTTTGCCAGTGAAGAACATGGATGGAAAAAGGGCTGGGGGTGGTGGCGCACGCCTGAGACCAAGGTAGAAGGATTGCTGTGAGTTCAAAGCCAACCTGAGACTACATAGTGGATTCCAGGTCAGCCTGGGCTAGAGTGAGACCCTACCTCAAAAATAAAAAGGACTTCTGCTCCTTTTCATCCGTGCGGCATTTAGGCTTCTTCTGGCAGTAGTCGACACTGGTGTGGCGGCGAGGCTGGTGACCACAGCCATGACAGAGGCTGACATTAATCCACAGGCCTAACCCCTTGCAGATGCCCACCTCACCAAGAAACTACTGGACCTTGCTCAGCAATCGCATAACCACAAACAGCTTCAGAAAGGGGCCAGTGAGGCCACCAAGACACTGAGCAGGGCATCTCTGAGTTCATCGTGATGGCAGCAGACGCTGGCCCTTGGAGGTCATCCTGCACCTCGCACTGCTGTGTGAAGACAAGAATGTCCCCTGTGTGTCTGTGCATTCCAAGCAGGCCCTGGGCCAGGCCTGTGGGGTCTCCAGGCCTCTCATTGCCTGTTCTGTCACCATCAAAGAAGGCTCTCAGCTCAAGCAGCAGATCCAGTCCACTCAGCAGTCTATTGAAAGGCTCTTGGTCTAAGCCTGTGGCCTTGGCCATTCCCTGACACCCTCCCCCTTGTGTATCATACTGTCTGCGACAGCATGTAGTATTTTCAGTACCTCGCTTACAAAATATTGTAGTACATGTGTTTTGGGGGGTTTCTTTTGGGGGGGGAGTGTTGGTCTTATGGTTGTTTTTGCCTTGTGCCCTTCACTCTGTCAGAAGTCTGCCATCTTTAATCTCCCATTTGAAAAATGAACAAATGCCCCAAAATAGGCAGAATGTTACTAGGAAGAACCAGAAGCCTGACTGAGCCAGAGATGTCGTTACACTTTTCATCCGCTAACTCCTTCCTGTGTGCAGAGCAAGACGGGACTAAGCACGGAGCACTTGGAGTCTCTCATTTGAGGAGGAAGAACATGTGAAGTTGCGAGCGGTCCAAGTGTCATGCCGTTCACTGATGTACTCCTGTGTGATGTTTTCACCCCAATCCCTAACTGCCACCGAGGGTGGCAGAGAGTAACGTACCGAAGGGAGGCTCTTCTGCAGGGCTCTTGCTGGGGTGGGTTTGATTGGGGCAAGGAAGTTAGTCAGGGTCTTGAAGAGTCAAGTGTCAAGGACAAAAGGATCAGTTGGTGTTGTAAATGAAGGATTCTAGGAAGACTATGGCCAAGACATGGAGTCTCGGGAACACCCTCTCTGGTGAATGGGGGTTTCTTCTGGGAACCATTTTCTGCCATCATATGGGTCAAATGTATTCTCACATGAGAGTGCTACTGTGTCATTCATTTTTGAGCACCCTAATAAAGAAATATGTTCATATTCCATTAAAAAATAAAAAGAAAAAAAAAACACAAAAAAGTCACTTGCTTACCAAGCCTAAAACCTGGGTTCGATTCCCCAGTACCCACAGAGTGAGACCCTACCTCGAAAAACAAAATAAATAAATGAAAAGAAAAAGGCTGTACAAGGGGCCGGGGGTGGAGACAGTAACGGAGCTGCTGGGACAATAGGCCAAGCATTGGCAAGAGGGGCTCATGTGTTCCCAAGTGACATGAAGGCCATCAGTACTGCAGCCAAGTAGCAGGGAGGAGTCAGTGAGCTGGAGAAGGCAAACAAAAAAAGCTCAAGTTCATGATAAGCCAACAGTGTTACAGGGATATGTGGTAGGGTGGCCAAATTTAAATTTATCTTCCCTTTCTCCTCAACCTGAGGAGAGGTGTGCCCCAGGCTTTGTCCAGGTGTATTCCCCGCTGCTTCCACTAGAGGTCACTCTGTTGGTCTTTTTTTTTTTTTTTTTTTTTTTTTGAGGTAGCCTCTCACTCTAGTCCAGGCTGACCTGGAATTCACTATGTAGTCTCAAGGTGTCCTTAAACTCGTGGCAGTCCTCTTACCTTTGCCTCCCTAGTGCTGGGATTAAAGGCTTGCACCACCATGCCCGGCTTACTGTTAGTCTTCTTAGTGGCTGGCCAGTCTAATCAATACTGTTCTCCGAGTGATAGCCATTGGTTCAGGGAGGATGCATGACACAAGGTGAGCCAGTGAGAGTCAGCCCTGGGAAGTTTGTGGACACGGGTGGGAAAGAGCTCTACTGGAGCCAGAGTGTAAACTGTTGAATGTGAGTGAAGTCAACACAAGGCCGTGTGTTCCTGAGAGAGCACTTATGCACACAGCCCCAGCAGGCCCTGAATGTTTGTTCCTGTGAGCCCGTGACTGAACTGGGTAGGTGAGGTCAGCGTTCACCCCAGGTGAAACCTCATCTTCCATTCCAGAGCTCGGGATCGCACTTGACAAATCCATGTGGGGGGGGGGGGTGGTCCTCATATGGCGGGTCTGATTGCTCTCTTTCTGCCATTGTCTTGGAGGAAATGTCTGTCCCCCTCCAAACCATTCCCCTTTCAGTGTGCCCATGTGACAAGGATGTGGAAGTTTTACAATTGAGGACAAGAAAAGGATAGGATGGACCTATTCTGGACCAAGTATGCAGCCCCTTCTAGAATCTTCAGCACTCCAGAGCTGTGTGATCTCAAGCAAGTACTGATCTGTGCCCAGGTTTTCTCATCTATAAAATGGGGAGAAGGCGGGCTGGAGAGATGGCTTATCAGTTAAGGTGCTTACCTGTGAAGCCTAAGAACTCATGTTCAATTCTCCAGGTCCCACATAAGCCAGGTGCAGTGATGCAAGCATGCAATGTTGCACATGCACCACAAGGGAGTGCATGCATCTGGAGTTTGTTCACAGCAGCCAAAAAGGCCCTGGTGCACCCATTCTCCTCTCTCTCTCTCTCTCTCTCTCTCTCTCTCTCTTTCTGTCTCTTTTTCTTTTCCTCTCTCTCTGCCTCCTTCTCTCTCTCTATGTGTCTCTTAAAAAAAAATGGGGAGTAGGCCAGGTATGTTGGCGCATTGAGGAGGCAGGGTTAGAAGGATCACTGTGAGTTCAAGACCAGCCTGGGACTACAGAGGGAGTGCCAGGCCAGCCTGGGCTACAGTGAGACCCTACCTTGAAAAAAAACAAAAATAAATAATAAAATGGGAAGAATAATAGGGCCTACTTCTAGCCCTGTTGTGAGGAGTGAATGAGTTCATACTCATAAAATGGAACCAGTCCCGCCCCTTTAAATTACACTTTGCCCTCTGAAAACCATGGACAGTGGACTTACCCAACAAGTGTATCCCAGACATGGCCTGAGCTAGGCCTTATGATTCCATAAGGAGCCAGCCAGGAAGAGAAGTTCCTGGCTTAGGAAAGTGCCTGACCATAGGGCTGTAAATTAGACAATACATCCCAGCCCCAGGAATTGGCTGCCTAGTAAGGAAGGCAGGCTGCCAAAGAGAGTCCCAAGGCTCTGGGCCTCAGTGAGACAGCCCATTAGAGACTTGTTCTTCCAGTCCCTCTCCATTGTTATCTCCCCAAGGTTCTCAGAAAGGGCCTCCAGAATGCAAGGGCCAGGAAGAGGTGCCAAGCCTCAGATGCCGTGTTCCTCTAGGGCATCTCCTGGGATACTGGTGCCCATGGACGTACTGGCTGGCTTGAGGTCGTAGCTTTCTCTCTCCAGATCTTGGCAGAAAAAAACGTCTGCTCTGCATCAAAGAACCTCAGGAGGCCCTTACTCCTGCTCAGTTCTCCCTCAGAACTCCCTTAGCAATGAACTCATTGACCTCGTTGTGACCCTGAATGACAGTTTACAGCAGAGAGAGCCAGCCTCTCCACTATACATCAAGGAAAACAGGCCAGGAACATGACTGAACACGGTCTTGTAGGGGCTTAGTAAGGGGGCTTTGGAACCTAGCCTGCTTCACTAGACCAGGATCCAGCAAACCTACCCCACCACCTGATTTTGTAATGAAGATTTTTTTGAGCTTTATTTATTTATTTGCATATGTTGGGGGCAGTACCCGAGCAGATGCTAGGTGCTTATGCCACTTTTTGCATCTGGCTTATGTGGGCTGCTTGGGAACTGAACCTCATGCTAGCAGCCTTTGCAAGCAAGTGATTTATCCATTGAGCCATCTTCCTAGCCCTGTAATAAAGTTATATTAAAATACATCCAGGCTGGAGAGATGGCTCCGCGATTAAGGCACTTGCCTACAAAGCCTAGTGACCGGAGTTCTAGTCCCAGTACCCACATAAAGTCAGATGCACAAAGTGCTATATGCATCTGGAGTTTATTTGCAGTGACTGGAGGCCTTGATGTGCCCATTCTCTTTGTTTGTCTCCTATCTCTCTCTGCTTGCAAATACATAAACAAATAAAAGTATTTTTTAAAAACTGCCTTTCTGCTGCTGTCTGGCTAAATGTATACACTATGCTCATCAAACTGCCCAGTAAGCACTTCTCTTAATGTTCATACCCTTATATTAATGCTATTCTCACTTTTGGTAGAGAACCTTCTTTTCAGATGGCAATGACCTTGGGACAACTCAGAAGGCATCATGGTGCTGGGAAGAAGTGACAGAGGAGTGCTCAGCACTGAAATATCTCTATCACACCTTCCAAGGCTCAGGGTCCATTGCGGAAGAGGTGGCGGAAAAAATGTAAAAGCCAAAGGAAGGGTAGGACTCCTTGCAACGTGCTTCTGCAGACATAAAATGGCCTGTATATCCATGACCTCTTATCCATGACCTATACAAGACCATCATAATAGGAGGAAAAGATCATGATATCAAAATAAAAGAGAGACTGATTGAGAGGGGGAGGGGATATGATGGAGACTGAAGTTGCAAAGGGGAAAGTGGGGGGAGGGAGGGCATTACCATAGGATATTGTTTACAATCATGGAAGTTGTTAATAAAAAATAAATTAATTTAAAAAAATGCCTTTAATCCAGCACTCAGGAGGCAGAGGTAGGAGGACTGCCATGAGTTCAAGGCCACCCTTAGACAACATAGTGAATTCCAGATCAGCCTGAGCTATAGTGAGACCTGGGGAAAACCAAAAAGAAAAAAAAAAAATACAGCCATACTCATTCAAAATGTGCATGTTGTCCCTGCCTGCTTTCATCATATAACTACAGAGCTGAGTAATTGCAGCAGAGGCTGTGTGACTCCCAAAGCTGAGGTTATTTATCCTCTAGTCCTTCACAGAAACATTTGGCTAACCGTAATGCTAAGGCATCCTTTCCTGTAGAAGGCACTATGGAGTTGAGAAAATATACAAGCGAGGTGTAGTAATGCAAGTCTATAATCCCAGCTCTGACTATATAGCAAATTCGATAACAGTCTGATATACATAAAACCCAGTTCCCTCAAAAACAAAAACAGCCAGGTGTTGGTGGCCACACCTTTAATCCCAGCACTGGGAAAACCAATGTAAGAGGATAGATCGCTGTTAGCTCAAGGCCACCCTGAGACTACATCATGAATTCCAGGTCTGCCTGGGCTACAGTGAGACCCTATCTCAAAAAAAAAAAAAAAAAAAAAAGAGAGAGAGAGAGAGAAAGAAAGGATAAAGAAAATAAAAGTTAATAAAATAAGCAAAGTGAGGAGGGAAGCAAATTCACATTTATTTCTTCACCCACATTTGCTTCAATTTCCCTTTCTGTAAAACGGGGGGCAACCATCCCACCTTCCTCGCAGAGCTCCCAGGATTGTGCGGGGGACACAGAAAACGAGGACAAATTAAGCTGTGCAAACTATTGAGGGCTGTCCTACCACTGACTCTTCTGGTCCTGCCTGTGATTAGATGCTCTCTGCAAAGGTGTTGGGGTCTCTCTCTGGCCAAAGGTGACATCGGAAGCAATTGGGATCCCGTTTGACTTTGCATATCCGGCCTGCTATGGGCCGGCAGGAGAGCCACGCGCAGTGCATGGCCTAGCCCTGAACTCTCTTTCCGAGTAGTCCCCAGAGGCCAGGGCTGCCTTTCAGTTTCTGAACTTGTTTATTTTCAAAGGGATGTTGCTGGACCACGAGGCTGCCCCTGCCCTTTCATGGCGCTGTGCTGGAGGCTTCAGGAAGAGAAGATGTAAAGAGGTCAGAAACCAATCCTCCCAGCAAAGAACTGCAAGAGGCCCCAGCTGATAGTAAAGTTTTAGGGGCACATCCGGCAGTTGACTCAGCTGCAAAGTGGGACAAAGAACCTCCCCGAAACCCAGGAACCCTAAGAATCCTGATAGTGTTGACAATGATTCCAAACATCCAACAAGTGATGCTGAAAGAATTGGTTATCTATATGTGAAAGTGACCCCATGCCTGGCTCCAAGCAAAGCTTTTCATTAGACACAACTTCAAAGCACTAACGCTAAAAGAGAAAACTGGAGCTGGAAGATGGCTCAGCAGTTAAAGAAATGCGTATGCTTGCAAAGCCTGCCTGCCTAAGTTCAATTCCCAAACCACCCATATAAGCCAGATCCAAAAAGTGGCAGAAGCATCTGGTGTTCATGGAATGCACATACACACTAAAAATAATTAACCAAAACTAAAGGATGGTGCTAGAGAGATGGCTCAGAGGTTAAAGGTGCTTGTTTGCAAAGCCTGTTGGCCTGGGTTTGATTCCCCAGTACCCACATAAAGCCAGATGCACAAAGTGGCACATGAATTAGGAGTTTATTTACAGTGGAAGAGGTCCCAGGGCACCCGTTCAATATCTCTCTCTCCTTGCAAATAGACAAATAAAAATTAAAACCATAATTAAGTGCAAACCTTTAATCCCAGCACTTGGGAGGCAGAGGTAGGAGGATCGCCACAAGTTTGAGGCCACCCTGAGACTACATAGTGAAATCCAGGTTAGCCTGTGCTAGAGTGAACCCCTACCTCGAAAACCATAAAAAAAAAAAAAATTGGGCTGGAGAGATGGCTTAGCGGTTAAGCACTTGCCTGTGAAGCCTAAGGACCCCGGTTCAAGGCTCAGTTCCCACGACCCACGTTAGCCAGATGCACTAGGGGGCGCACACATCTGGAGTTCGTTTACAGAGGGTGGAAGCTCTGGCACGCCCATTCTCTCTCTCTCTCTCTCTCTCTGCCTCCTTCTCTCTGTCGCTCTCAAATAAATAAATAAACAAACAAATAAAGTAAAATAAATAAAAATTTTAAAAATTAAGGAGCTATGTGTGGTGGCGCACACCTTTGATCCCAGCATTTGGCAGCAGTAGGAGGATTGTTATGGTTTCAAGGTCACCCCGAGACTACATAGTGAATTCCAGGTCAGCGAAACCCTACCCTGAAAAACCAAAATAATAATAATAATTAATAATAAGGAGGGCATAATGACACACACCTTTAATCCCAGCACTGGGGAGGCAGAGTCAGAGGGATCGCTGTGAGTTTGACGCCAGCCTGGGACTATAGCGTGAGTTACAAGTCAGCCTAAGCTAGACTGAGACCCTACCCTGAAAAAATAAATAAATAAATAAAAGAAAAAAATTATAAATTAGACTTCATCTGAATTTTAAAACTACACTCAGGCTGGTCGTGGTGGCGCATGGCTTTAATCCCAGTACTTGGGAGGCAGAGGTAAGAGGATCACTATGAGTTTGAAGCCAGCCTGACACTACATAGTGAGTTCCAGGTCAGCCTGGGCTAGAGTGTAGAGTGAGACCCTACCTCCAAAAAAGAAAATAATAATAAGCTGGGCGTGGTGGTGCATGCCTTTAATCCCAGCACTCGGGAGGCAGAGGTAGGAGGATCACCGTGAGTTCGAGGCCACCCTGAGACTACATAGTTAATGCCAGGTCAGCCTGGACCACAGTGAGACCCTACCTCAAAAAACAATAAATAAATAAATAAATAAATAAATAAATAAAAATACACTCAGGGCTGGAGAGATGGCTTAGTGGTTAAGGAGCTTGTCTGCAAAGCCAAAGGATCCCAGTTCAATTCTCCAGGACCCATGTAAGCCAAATGCTCAAGGTGGTACATGTGTCTGGAGTTTGTTTATAGTGGCTGAAAGTCCTGGCATGCCCATTCTCTCTCTCCCTCCTCCTTCCCTCCCTCCCTCCCTCTCTCTCTCTCTCTCTCTCTTTTAAATAAATAAAAATAAAATATTTTAAAAAAACTACACTCAGGAGACTAAGGCAGGAGGATTCAAAGTTCAAGGCTGGGCTGGCTACATAGTGAGATTCTACCTCAACAAAACAAAATAAGACACTTAAAGAATGAAAAGTAAGCCAGGCATGGTGGCACATGCCTTTAATCCCAGTACTAGGGAGGCAGAGGTAAGAGGATCACTATCAGTTCGAGGCCACCCTGAGATTACATAGTGAATTCCAGGTCAGCGTGGGCAAGAGTGAGAGAGTGAGACCCTACTTTGAAAAAAAAAAAAAAAAGAATGAAAAGTCATCAGAGCTGGATAGATGAGATGGCTCAACAGTCGACAGTGAAGGTGCTTCCTGCACAAGCCTGAAGGCCTGAGGGGGCCTGAGACTGCCAGAGTTCAAATCTCTATATCCCATGTGAAACAGCTCGACATGGTCACAGGTGCCTGTAACCCCAGTCCTTTAGAGGAGCAGAGAACTGAGAATCACCAGAGGCCACACGCACGCACACACACAAACACACACACACACACACACACAAAAGCTCTAGGATCAGTAAGACACTACAGTTCATGTGAGAACCAGTGAATGAGTAGTGATTACAGGTAAACCATTCCACCACGGGTGAGGGTGTGGTGCACCATAAGGACACATAGTGTATATACCACACACACACACCACACAAATGAGAGAGAGAGAATGAAAAGTCTGGCAGGCAATCTTTGCCAAACACATATCCAACAAAGGAGTCGTAACAAAGGACTATAACCAGAATATATAAAGAATATTCAAGCTGGGCATGGTGGTGGCCGGCCGCCTTTAATCCCAGCACTCAGGAGGCAGAGGTAGGAGGATCAC
Organism: Dipus sagitta; assembly: GCA_036346955.1. Taxonomy (NCBI): domain Eukaryota; kingdom Metazoa; phylum Chordata; class Mammalia; order Rodentia; family Dipodidae; genus Dipus; species Dipus sagitta. The sequence continues at coordinate 27,514,311 of CM070782.1, forward strand.
AGTGAGTTCAAGGTCACCTTGAGACTACAGAGTGAATTCCAGGTCAGCTTGAGCTAGAGTGAGACCCTACCTCGAAACCCCCCCCCCGAAAAAAAAAGAATATTCAGGGACTGGAGAGGTGGCCTAGTAGTTATGATGCTTGCCTGCAAAGCCTAAGGACCCAGGTTCTATTCTCCAGAACCCATGTACACCACGTGCACCCATTCTCTTTTTCTCTTTCTCTCTCTCTAATAAATAAATAATTTTTTAAAAAAAGTTCAAGACAAGCCGGGCGTGGTGGCGCACGCCTTTAATCCCAGCACTCAGGAGGCAGAGGTAGGAGGATCACCGAGAGTTCGAGGCCACCCTGAGACTACATAGTGAATTCCAGGTCAGCCTGAACCAAAGTGAGACCCTACCTTGAAAAACTAAAAAAAAAAAAAAAAAAAAAAAAAAGTTCAAGACAAGTGTGGTGGCATACACCTTTAATCCCAGGACTCAGGAGGCAGAGGTAGGCCATGAGTTCAAAGCCACCCTGAGACTATATAGTGAATTCCAGGTCAACCTGGACTAGAGCAAGACACTACCTCACTACCTTGAAAACAACAACACCAACAACAAAAAGCTGAGCCTGGTGGATCGCAGTGAATTCAAGGCCACCCTGAGACTACATAGTGAATTTCAGGTTAGCCTGGGCTACACCCTACCTCGAAAAAAAAAAAAAAACTATGGTACATTCACTAAGTAAAATACTACTCAGCAATAAAAAATGACATGGAGGCTGGAGGGATGGCTTAGCCATTAAGGCACTTGCCTACAATGCAAAAGGACCAGGTTTGATTCCCTAGGACCCATAAAAGCCAGATGCACAAGGTGGCTCATGGATCTCGAGTTTGTTTGCAGTGTCTGAAGGACCTGGCGCATCCAATCCCTCTCTTTCTCTCTCTCTCTTTCTCCCTCCCTCCCTCTCTACCTCTTTCTCTCTCTCATATAAATAAAATAAAATAAATAATTAAAAAGCATGGGGGGGAAGCATGGGGGAGAAAAGAAAGAAAACATAATATGGAAAGATAGATGCATTATGCTAAGTGAAAGAAGTCAGGCTCAAGTTTACTTATTGATAAAAATAAATAAATAAAGTTAGAGCTCCACCCCGCTCTGCTTAGCTCCATTGTTTTTCTGGCTCTGCCTCTCCTCACTAGGGCCACAAGGACACATGTGAGTCCAGCTTCCCACTCACCCAGCCTGGTTCGGGTGCTGGAGGGGGGAGGGGTAACGGGGAGAGCATAAAACTGTTTCTTAGTCTGGGGGAACTTTTCTGCTTGCCTCTGCTTTATAGTTTGGGGTAACTTCTCACTTTGATTACATGTATTTTCCTCTGGTCTCCTAATCAACCACATGCCTATTTCCCTGACACCTCAGATCTACCACACAGGTGCTTTCACTAACTCCAGACCTGCTACCTATGGAATTTCTTTAAACTCGGGGTAACCACGAGTATAACTCTCTTCATTACTAATTTCCCCTTTGAATTTCCTTTTGTTTCTTTTTTCTTTTCTTTCTTTATTTTCTGTTTGTTTGTTTGTTTTGTTTTGTTTTTTTGTTTTTTGAGGTAGGGTCTCACTCTGGCCCAGGCTGACCTGGAACTCACTATGTAGTCTCAGGGTGGCCTCGAACTCATGGCGATCCTCCTACCTCTGCCTCCCTGAGTGCTGGGATTAAAGGCGTGCGCCACCACGCCGGGTTGTTTTGTTTTTAAGGTAAGGTTTCATGCTAGCCCAGGCTGACCTGGAATTTACTATGTAGTCTCAAGGTAGCTTTGAACTCACAGCACTCCTCCTACCTGTGCCTCCCAAGTGCTGGGATTAAAGGCGTGTGCCATCCCATACCTTGCCTCCCCTATGGATTTCTTGGTCTCTGCTGTGATAGTTTTCCTCGAGCCTCACCATTTGCTCTCTTAACTTCCCTCCACAGGAAAGCGCATGGCAGATGCCATGTGTGTTCCTTCTAAGTCTCCCTACATATACACCTAAATTCTATCTTCCACTGCTTGCGGTCCTATCTCAATCTTTCCTTAAAAGTCTCAGTCTAGGGCTGGCGAGAGGGCTTAGCAGTTAAGGCGTTTGCCTACAAAGCTAAAGGACCCAGGTTTGATTCCCCAGGACCCATGTTTGCCAGATGCACAAGGGGGCGCATGCGTCTGGAGTTCGTTTGCAGTGGCTGGAGGAGTCCCTGGTGCACTCATTCTCTCACTCTCTCTCCCTCTTTCTCTGTCAAATAAATAGATTAATAAAAATAAAATATTTTTTTTAAAAAGGCCTTAGTCTAACAAAAAATAAATAAAAAAATTAAAAAAAAAAAAAAAAAAACTTCTTGAGCCAGGCATGGTAGCACACACCTTTAATTCCAGCATTTGGGAGGCAGAGGTAGGAGGATCTCTGTGAGTTCGAGGACATCTCGAAACTACTTAGTGAATTCCAGGTCAGCCTGGGCTATAGCGAGACACTACCTCGAAAAACCAAAAAAAAAAAAGTCTCAATCAAACTCCCCTCCATGTGCTTGCAGCTCTATTCCAGTTAAAAAAAAAAAAAAAAACCTCAATTTCTCTTAAATGAACCTTATAAACTATGCAGTTTCCACATGAGTGTGTGTTTCCTACTTCCTACTTCCCACGTTTATAACTCTATTCTAGCTCCAAATATCTCTTAAGTAAACCCCACAATTTGTGATTGTTCCCTAAATAAACTTAATAATTCATAATTTAAAAAAATAGAAGTAATATAGCCAACAGATAAACTGGACATGGCAGTGTGTGCCTTTAATCCCAGCACTCAAGAGGCAGAGGTAGGAGGATTGCTGTGAGTTCTGGGCCAGCCTGGGACTGCAGAGTAAGGGTCAGGTCAGTCTGGGTTAGAATGAGACACCCCCCCCACACACACACACAAAATGAAGTTTTAAACATTCTCTTTTTGTGTGTATTTTTCTCTTATGAGATAGGGTCACTGTAGACAAGGCTGCTCTGGAACTTGCTAAGAAGACCAGACTGGCCTCAAACTGGAAGCTATCCTCCTGCCTCAGCCTCCCAAGTGCTGAGATTACAGGTATGTACCACCATGCCAATATTTATATGACATGTCATTATTTTTAAAATGCTAGCATAGGGCTGGGGAGATGGCTCAGGAGTTAAAAGCACTTGCTTGCAAAGCCTGATGCTACAGGTTCAATTCCCCAAAACCCATGTAAAGCCAGTGTATGATGTGGCCCATGTACCTGAAGTTCAGTTGCAGTGGCAAGAGGCTCTGGTGTGTGCATTCTCATCTTCTCTCTGTTCCTCTGTCTCGTGTGTGTGTGTGTGTGTGTGTGTGTGTGTGTTTCTCTCTCTCAAATAATTTGTTTTTGTTTTTCAAGATAGGGTCTTGCCACAGGAGTGCTCAGCACTGAAATACCTCTATCACACCTTCCAAGGCTCAGGGTCCAATGCGGAAGAGGTGGTGGAAAGAATGTAAGAGCCAAAGGAAGGGTAGAACTCCTCACAACGTGCTCCCCCCAGACACAAAATGGCCTAAATATCCATGACCTCACAGTGCCTGACACTACCTACACAAGACCATCATAAGAAGAGGAAAAGATCATGACATCAAAATAAAAGAGAGACTTAATCCCAGCACTTGGGAGGCAGAGGTAGGAGGATCACAGTGAGTTCAAGGCCAATCTGAGACTACATAGTGAATTCCAGGTCAGCCTGGACCAGAGTGAAACTCTACCTCGAAAAACTATCTAAGTAACTAACTAATTAACTAACTAACTAAGAGACTGATTGAGAAGAGGGATATGATTGAGAAGAGGGATATGATGGAGTTTCAAAGGGGAAACTGGGGTCAGGGAGGGAATTACCATGGGATATTGTTTACAATTATGGAAGTTGTCAATAAAAATAAATAAATTATAAAGATATATAGGGTCTTGCTCTAGTCCAGGCTGACCTCGAACTCACTACGATCCTCCTACCTCAGCCTCCCAAGTGCTGGGATTAAAGGTGTGCACCACCACACCAGGCAAAACAAATTTCTTTTTCCAGGTAGGGTTTTACTCTAGCCCAGGCTGACCTGGAATTCACTGTGTAATCTCAGGGTCCTTGAACTCACAGCAATCTTCCTACTTCTGCCTCCTGAGTGCTGGGATTAAAGATGTGCGCCACCATGCCAGGCTCACAATTGTTTTTAAATGTTAGCATTTAAAACCAGGCTACAGGGCTGGAGAGATGGCTTAGTGGTTAAGCACTTGCCTGTGAAGCCTAAGGACCCCAGTTTGAGGCTCAATTCCCCAGGACCCATGTTAGCCAGATGCACAAGGGGGCGCACATGTCTGGAGTTCGTTTGCAGTGGCTGGAGGCCCTGGAGAGCCTATTCTCTCATTTTCTCTCCCTCTTTCTCTGTCAAATAAATAAATAAATAAAAATAAAGTATTTTTAAAAATAAAAAAATCATTTATTTTGGGGCTGGAGAAGATGGCTTAGTGGTTAAGGCGCTTGCCTACGAAGCCTAAAGACCCAGGTTTAATTCCCCAGATCCCATGTAAGCCAGATGCACATGGTGGTGCATGCATCTGGAGTTCGTTTGCAGTGGTGAGAAGTCCTGGTGCACCCATCCTTTCTCTCTCTCTCTCAAATGGGTGCACCAGGGCCTCCAGCTGCTGCAGACCTCCAGATGCATGTGCCATCTTGTGCATCTGGTTTACATGGGTTCTGGGGAATCAAATCTGGGTGCTTTGACCTTGCAAGCAAGCAGCTTAACAGCTAAGCCATCTCTCCAGCCCATTTTTTTTTTCTTACAGGGTACACAGCAGCAGAGTTTTCAAAGACTGTCAAGCACCATCCTTGGCCACTTCCCGCAGCACCTGTGCTGGCCCCTGCTCAAAGGAATGGCCGCAGTCAAATCTGGGCTGAAGATGTTTCTATACACAGGTCCCCTTTTTTTTCAAGGTAGGGTCTGGCTCTAACCTAGGTGGACCTGGAATTTACTATGTAGTCTCAGAGTAGCCTCAAACTCACGGTGATCCTTCTACCTCTACCTCCCAAGTGCTGGGATTAAAGGCGTGTGCCACCATGCCCAGCTCTCTTTTCTTTTTAAATTTTTATTTCTTTATTTACTAGAGGGGGGCTGAGAATGGGTGCACCAAGACCTTTCGCCTCTGCAAATGAACTCCAAATGCATGTGCCACCATACGCATCTGGATTAGGTGAGTTCTGGGGAATCGATCCTGGGTCCTTTGCTTCTCAGGCAAGTACCTTAACTGCTAAGCCATCTCTCCAGCCCATATATATATATATATATTCAGGAGAGAGAGAGAGAGAGAGGCAGATAGAGAGAAAGAGAATGGGCATTCCAGGGTCTCAGTCCACTGCAAACAAACTGCAGATGCATATACCACCCTGTGCATCTGGCTTTATGTGGGTACTGAGCAATCAAACCTGGGTCCTTTAGCTTTGGCGGCAAGTACTTTAACTGCTAAGCCATCTCTATAGCCCCCCCTTTTTTAAATTTATTTGAGAGAGAGGCCCAGAGAGAGAGTGAGAGAGAATGTGTGCACCAGGGACCTCCAACCACTGCAAACAAACTGGCTTACATGGGTCCTAGAGAATGAAACCTGGGTCCTTTGGCTTCGCAGACAAGCGACTTAACCATTAAGCCATCTCTCAAACCCTTCGATTTTTTTTTTTTTTTGAGGCTAGAGTGAGACCCTACCTTGTAAAACCACACACATACAAAATTATATCTATATCTATATCTATATCTATATCTAGCCCAGGCTGACCTGGAATTTAATATGTAGTCTTGGCTCGAGGGATGGTTCTTTGTTTCTAATAAATAAATAAAAATAATGTGTTGTCTCTGGCTGGCCTTGGACTCACAGTGATCCTCCAACCTCAGCCTCCCAAGTGCTGGGATTAAAGGTGTGCACCACCACTCATGGCTCACAGATTCCCTTCTGATAGCACATTGCCTCTGTCACTTTTGTAGTATTACTGAGTGAACACACCCCTGGGGAAGTCACAGGGTGCTTTGGTATGCCAGAGTGGACATCTTCTTCATGGCCTTTTTTTTTCCCTCCTTGAGTCTTTAAAAAAAATTTTTTTTTGTTTATTTATTTATTTGACAGCGACAGAGAGAAGGATGCAGAGAGAGAGAGAGAGAGAGAGAGAGAGAGAGAGAGAGAATGGGCGCGCCAGAGCTTCCAGCCTCTGTAAACAAACTCCAGATGCGTGTGCCCCTGTGTGCATCTGGCTAACGTGGGTCCTGGGGAATTGAGCCTCGAACTGGGTTCCTTAGGCAAGCGCTTAACCGCTAAGCCATCTCTCCAGCCCCTTGAGTCTTTTCTGATGGCTGTCCCCCACCACTTGGTCTTGGGAGGATGAGGACACAGTGAAGGTTCTAGGTAGAGATTTACTCCTCACTTCTAAAGAGCCAGGCATGGTGGCACATACTTTTAACCTCAGCACTTGGGAGGCAGAGGTAGGAGGATCACCCTGAGTTCAAGGCCACTCTGAGACTACATAGTGAATTCCAGGTCAGCCTGGGCTAGAGTGAGACCCTACCTTGAAAAACCACACACACACACACAATTATATCTATATCTATATCTATATCTATATCTATATCTATCTCTATCTCTATCTCTATCTCTATCTATATCTAATCTATCTATGTCTATATTAAATTTATTTATTTGAGAAAGAGAGAAGGAGGGAGAATGGGTGTGCCAGGGTCTCCAGCCACTGCAAACGAACTCCAGATGCATGAGCCACCTTGCTGCATCTGGCTCATGTGGGTCCTAGGGAATTAAATCTGGGTCCTCTAGCTTTGCAGTCAAGCGCCTTAATCACTGAGCCATCTCTCCAGCCCAGACTCCTCGCTTGTTTGAGTGGCACAGAGAACCTGGCAGGGTCTGTGAGGGAGGGGAAGGGAGGCACCCTGGGAGTGATGGGATTGGCTGCGGTCTTGATGCCATCCCCATGTTGTTCCTGCTTTTAGAATAATGTATAAACAGCCATAATGTCATCACATTGATGGCTCTATATGGATTCCTGAATGTCATTGGGTCAAAACCTATTACAGACATGGCAGCCACGATGTCTGGGTCTGGACAGCTGAAATGCACCACTGCAATGGGTGGCTGAATTCTTGCAGAATTGGCGAAGCCAAGAGTGCCCTGCTATAGCCTGCACTGTGGGTCTCTCCCTCGGGTTGGTGGTGATAACTGAATGACAGGTGTTATGTGATCAGGTTTGTCATTTCTGCCCTCTGCAATTTGGTTTTCAATGTCTTCAAAGTTGGTAGATAGAAATGGGAGCGTCCCAGTGACAATAAAATAGAGAAAGCCCTTAGCCGGGTGTGGTGGCGCACGCCTTTAATCCCAGCACTCGGGAGGCAGAGGTAGGAGGATCGCCGTGAGTTCGAGGCCACCCTGAGACTCCATAGTGAATTCCAGGTCAGCCTGGGCTAGAGTGAGACCCTACCTCGAAAAACAAAAGCAAAAACAAAAACAAACAAACAAAAAAAATAGAGAAAGCCCATGCTTACATGGGTCACAGGCCTGATGTTGGTATCATTCCAAGGTGATAGAAGTAGTAATTCCCAAAGAGGTTATTGAGCTCTTCTCCTGGCTTCACTTTTTAAAAAAATAGTTTAGGGCTGGCGGGATGGCTTAGCAGTTAAGGCGTTTTCCTGCGAAGCCAAAGGACCAGGTTCAATTCCCCAGGGCCCAAGTCAGCCAGATGCACAAGGGGGTGCATGTGTCTGGAGTTCATTTGCAGTGGCTGGAGGCCCTGGTGCACCCATTATCTCCCTCTCTCTCCCTTTTTCCCTGTCAAATAAATAAATAAATAAATAAATAAATATTTTGCTGGGCGTGGTGGCTCATGCTTTTAATCTTAGCACTTGGGAGGCAGAGGTAGGAGGATTGCCATGAGTTTGGGGCCATCCTGAGACTACATAGTGAATTCCAGGTCAGCCTGGACTAGAGTGAAACCCTACCTCCAAAAACAAAAACAACAACAACAAAAAAATTTTTTTTGAGAGAGAGAGACAATTTTCATATCAGGGCCTGTGACCGCTGTAAATGAACTCCAGATGCATGTGCCACCTTGTGCATCTGGCTTTATGTGAGTACAGGAGAATCGAACCTGGGTCCTTTGGCTTTTGCCAGCAAGTGCCTTAACTGCAAAGCCATCTCTCTGGACCCAGTGTCATTTTTGCACCCATGCCAAAGTTGATGACCTGGACTTTACTGGTGTCATAGTCTATCATAACATTGTCCAATTTCAAGTCCCTATGGAGGATACATTGGTTATGACAGTAACTAATTGCACTGAGGACCTGGAGAAATAGTATGTGGACTTGGCTCTCTGTGAAACAACCATACTCAGTGATGGCCTGCAACAGGGTTTGCCTGAGGCCACTTCCATAATGAAGTAGATGTTAGAGGCTGTCTCAAAGATCTGAATCAAGGGGACAGTGTCTATCTGATCTTATTGTGTCCACCTTTGCAGCCACCATTTCAGACCTGCCCTCCTCTTCATCAATCTTTCACCGCCACTAGGGCATCTGTAAGGCAATGGGTTGGCTATCACACTCCAAAGCCCCAGGTACAAAGTAGGGAACACCAACCAGGACCCAGAGGGACAGCTAATACTAGGGAGACCCAAGATCCATCAGCACAACAAGAAAAGAAAGCTGGTTGTCTAGCGTGCAACAGACAACTCTATCACAGCTGCCAGGCCCGGGAGACATCACAGAGGAAGTATCAGATTATATGTGAGTGCTGCTCTCGCAGCCAGCCTGACAACCTTCTCTGCTGTGATGGCGGGAGATACTGAGGAGACTTCAAACTCATCAAGGAGAAAATCAGAGGCTGCAGAGAGCTCAACACTAAGGGAGACTTAAAACACGTAACCCAAGGCTCAGAAACATTATGGAAGTGAGGGAAGGATTATAAAAGCTGCTGGGTACGATGGTGCATGCCTTTAATGTCAGCACTCAGGAGGCAGAGGTTGGAGAATTGTTATGAGTTATGAGTTATTGTTATGAGGCCACCCTGAGATTACGTAGTGAATTCCAGGTCAGCCTGAGCTAGAGTGAGATCCTATCTCGAACAAATAAACAAAAAAAAGAGTATAACCTGATGGGACTTTGACCAATATGTATGTAATATGTTCATACAGTAAAGTTCTCAATTAATTGAAAAAAAGAGTACTGGGCATGGTGGTGCACACCTTTAATCCCAGCACTTAGGAGGCAGAGGTAGGAGGATTGCCATGAGTTCAAGGTCACCCTCAAACTACATCGTGAATTCCTGGTCAGCCTGGGCTACAGCGAGACCCTACCTCAAGAAAATAAAAGAAAAGAAAAAATAATTTAAGAAAAGATAATAGGGGCTGGACAGATAGCTTCGCAGTTAAGGTACTTACCTGCAAAACCAAAGTACCCAGGTTTGAGGTTTGATTCTCTAGTACACATGTAAGCCAAATGCACAAAGTGGTGCATGTGTCTGCAGTTTGTTTGTAGTGGCTAGGGGCCCTGGTACACCAATTCTCTCTATCTGCCTCTTTCTTTCTCTCAAATAAATAAATATATCAAAAATAAATAAATAAAAGAGCCAGGCGTGATGGCGCACACTTTTAATCCCAGCACTCGGGAGGCAGAGGTAGGAGGATTGCTGTGAGTTCGAGGCCACCCTGAGCCTACATAGTGAATTCCTGGTCAGCCTGGCCTAGAATGCACTCCTACCTTGAAAAACCAAAAAAAGAAAGAAAAAAAGAACTAAAATTATCCCTTAAAAATGAGGGGATAAGAAGGAAGCAGCAAACACCAGGAGAGACAGCCCAGGTACACTTCTGCATGGGGTTTTTATGGTGTTTTTACCAATGTCGTTTTCAATTGGCAGATCAGAAGTAAGAGCACTCGTGTGGTACGATGTGACATGCAGTGGGATCTCTACCCTGCAGAATGGTTACATCACACCTGTCAGCACGACTAGCCCTTCAGGGGGACCAATGGCATTGCATCCTGCTCATGGAGCAGCTAAGGAGGTTGAATAGTACACAGTGGCAGGATGTTCACTTTCCCAGAGGCTGAGGAAGCTGAGGAGGGAGAGGCGCTCAGGAGGAGGGTGGAGGACTTGGGGTGGGATGAGATGAGACAGGAGGACAGGAGATAATGGGTGGGGGGGGGGACTGTGACAGGACAACCCCTGTTGGGAAAGCTGCTGCACAGCTGGGTGATCATAGTCAATAAGGATGCCCTGTGGATTTCATGTCGCTAAGTGTCCCTTTCACATGTCTCCTTGCATTTTAAGTGACCACCCACCCAGAGCTCTGTTGTTCTGAGGTTATGAGTTGGAGACCCGGGGAATGTAGTGATTGGACCTATCTTTCCAGGGACTCTATTCAGTGGACTTCTTCTCTGGGATTTGAGCACATACCAAAGTCCTTCTATCTCCCTGGGGACAGCAGATATGGAGCCATATGTATCTCAATAAAATTGCCCTGATCCAACAGCCTATTGGTCAAGTTCCTGCCAGTTATAGCAGGAACCTTCACGCCTACTGCAGCTGCTCACCCCCAGCTTCCCACGGATCTATTTCTCAAGTGACAATTAAAAAATATATATATGTACATATACATATATATTAAGACAGGGTCTTGTAATATAGCCCTGGCTGGTCTGGAGCTCCCTGTGCAGACCGGGCTGTTATTTCACTTTTGGTAGTCTTTTTGCTTCTGGCTAGGGTTACAGGCTTGGGGCTTCCATCTGGGGCTTTTTGTTTTGTTTTCCAAGGTAGGGTTTCACTCTAGCCCAGGCTGACCTAGAATTAATTCTGTAGTCTCAGGGTGGCCTCGAACTCATGGTGTTCCTCCTAACTCTGCCTCCCCAGTGGTGGGACTAAAAGCATGGGCCACCACATCCAGCTACACCTGGCTTTATTATTATTATTATTTTAAGTTTTTCGAGGTAGGGTTTCACTCTGGTCCAGGATGACTTGGAATTCACTATGTAGTCTCAGGGTGGCCTCAAACTCATGGTGATCCTCTTACCTCTGCCTCCCAAATGCTGGATTAAAGTTTTGTGATTTTTGAAACAGGGTCTTAATGCTCCTGGAACTCTGATCCTCCGGCCTCCACTTCCTTTCTTGGGTTTGCAGGCTGTACCTCCCTATGCCTGGCCTGCCACTATCTTTAAATTGATAACCTTCTGCAGCATAGGAATTGTTCTGGTCTGACAGAAGAAAACTATGGCTCAGAACTTCCCCTTTTTAAGTTTCTTAGTGAGGTCTGGGGAGACAGCAGGTGAAAAAAGTGAGGACCTAGCCGGGCGTGGTGGCGCACGCCTTTAATCCCAACACTCGGGAGGCAGAGGTAGGAGGATCGCCGTGAGTTCGAGGCCATCCTGAGACTCCATAGTGAATTCCAGGTAAGCCTGGGCTAGAGTGAGACCCTACCTTGAAAAAAAAAAAAGTGAGGACCTGAGTTTGGATCCCCAGAACCCTTGTTAAGCAGGATGCAGTAGCTCACATCTATAATCCTAGGGTTCCCATTGAAAGGTGGGAGGCAAAGATAGGGGACTCTTCCTTATTTCATGGGCCAACACATAGGCAGTGGACAGACAAGACACCACCCTAGCATGTGCTTTGACATCCACAAACACCTGTGCTTCATGGCACATACGCTCTTAAACTTGAACACGTGTGCACACAAAAATTTTCTTTTTTTTTTTGGTTTTTCAAGGTAAGGTCTCACTTAGCTCAGGCTGACCTGGAATTCACTATGTAGTCTCAGGGTGGCCTTGAACACATGGCAATCCTACTCCCTCTGCCTCCCTAGTGCTGGGATTAAAGCGTGTGCCACTATGCCCGCCTCCCCCCCTTCCCTGCCATCCCCCTCCCCGACGTAGGGTCTCACTCTAGCTCAGGCTGACCTGGAACTATGTAGTCTCTCAGGGTGGCCTCAAACTTTCTGCAATCTTCCTACCTCTGTCTCCCCAGTGCTGGGATTAAAGGTGTGTGACACCATCCCAGCTTCCCTTTGGCTCTGGAGACACCGGCCTATAGCCAACAAAAATGGCTTTGTACCAGAGCCTTCCAGACATATTTGCCATTTCTTTTTCTAAAGAGTTTATTTATTTTATTTATTTATTAGAGAGAGAGAGAGAGAGAGGGCAGGACAGGGCCTGTATCTACTAAAAATGAATTCCAGACACATGCGCTACCATGTGCACCTGGCTTATGTTGGAGATCGAACCTGGTTCCTTAGGCTTCATAGGTAAGCGCCTTAACCGCTAAGCCATCTCTCCAGCCCCATATTTGCCTTTTGGAAGTCCTAGTCCCAGCAGGCCTCCAAAGGCTCCAAGATGGGGGAAAGAGGAAAGAAAGACCCTAATGCATGAACTTATGGGATCTATCTCTATCCCCCAATTTTTTTTATTTATTTGAGAGAGAGAGAGAGGAAGAGGCAGGTAGAATGGGTGTGCCTGGGCCTCTAAGCTACTGCAAAGTCCTGGGGAGTTGAACCTCACTCCTCTCGCTTTGCAGGCATTCATCTTAACCCAGCCCTGGGATCTTTCTTTCTTTCTTTCTTTTTTCTTAAGATTTTTATGTTTTAAATTTTTTATTTTTAATTTATTTGAGAGTGACAGACAGAGAAAGGGAGGGAGAGAATGGGTGCAACAGGGCCTCCAGCCACTGCAAACGAACTCCAGATGCATGCGCCACTTGTGCATCTGGTTTACATGGGTACTGGGGAATTGAGCCTCGAACTGGGGTCCTTAGGCTTCACAGGCAAGCGCTCAACCACTAAGCCATCTCTCCAGCTTGGGATCTTTCTTTTTAAAATATTTTCAGGCTGGAGAGATGGCTTAGCGGTTGAGGTGTTTGCCTGCAAGACCAAAGGACCCAGGTTTCATTCCCCAGGACCCACATAAAGCCAGATGCTTAAGGTGGCGCATGCATTTGGATTTCACATGTGCCTGGAGCTCATTTGCAGTGGCTGGAGGCCTTGGAGTGCCCACTCTCTCTCTCTCTCAAATAAATAAATAAAAATAGAATATTAGAAAAAAATAAATGCTTTCATTTGAGAGAGAAGAGAGTATGGGCAAGCCAGGGCCTCTTGGCATTGCAAATGAACCCCAGATGCATGCGCCATTGTGCATATGGCTTTAGGTGGGTACAGGGGAATAGTGAGCTACTTACGAGGTTGAGGCAGTATAGTTTTTCCATTCTAGGAATTTGTGTTTCTGTGCTCACATGGAAAATAATAATAATAATAATAACCTCTGAAAATACAGGCCAAAGTTCAAAACAACAGAGACAATATTTCCAGAGGTAGTTGAAGTTGATAGATCTGGACGCGGACAGCTTGGGCTCCAGTACGGTTCTGCCATTTGAGAGCCGTGATGCTTAGGGGCTGTACCTCAATTTGGCCTAAGGCTGTGGGGATCTCCCGATCTGGCCGAGCGTTAGAAAAATCGCGGACGGTTTCGGTTACCCGACCAATAGTCGCAACTACACAATCAAGAAGGAGTTTTGAGGACTCAGTTCCGGGGACTGCCAGGGAAAGCTGGCCGGGGAGGGAAAAGGAGCCCTGCCCCCAGCCACCACGTGCCGGGCCGGGAGCAAGGCCGCAGGGCGAGCCCGGGGGAGGCGGGGCGGAGGCGGGGCGGAGGCGCGGCGGCGGCGGCGGCGGCGCCCGGTGGGCCAACGCCTCGGCTCCGCCCAGACTCCAGCTCCTCACACCGCGGGCGGGGAGGGGGCGGCGAGGGGCGGGGCAGGGAGGCGTGGCCTCCGGGATTTTTTTTTTTTGTCCTCCCAGATAAGGAAAGGCTTCCCTGCCCCTTTAAGAGATCGGAGCGGGCCTCCGATTGGCCGGAACGTGCTGGTGACGTCACGCGAGGGCCGGCGCCCTCCCCCCTCTCTGGCCCAGCGGCGCGCTGGCGGACACTCCGCGCGAGGGCCGGGCAGGGCCGGGGCCGGTGCCTCTCAGCCTCGCGGCTCCGAGTGTCCACGGGCCCCGGGGGATGCCCCCGGCCGGGCCCTTTTCATGGCTGCCGAAGTCTTCATGTGCTCCTCACACCGGGCCCGTAGTCGGGGCCGCTCGGTGCTGCTCAAGCCCCAGGTGCCGGAGGACGACGACGACTCGGACACCGATGAGCCGTCTCCGCCGCCAGCCTCGGGCGCCTCGGCTGCCTCAGCCCGGGCCCACGCGAGCACCGCGCCGCTGCCGTCCCGAGCCGGCCCGGGCCGCGACGAGCCTCCGCGCCGCCAGCAGATCATCCACAGCGGCCACTTCATGGTGTCGTCTCCGCACCGCGAGCACCCGCCCAAGAAGGGCTACGATTTCGACACCGTCAACAAGCAGACGTGCCAGACCTATAGCTTCGGCAAGACCAGCTCCTGCCACCTGTCCATCGACGCCTCGCTCACCAAGCTCTTCGAGTGCATGACCCTGGCCTACAGGTAAGAAGGGACCCCCGTGACCCTTCCCCCTCCACCTGCTTGGACCCCATCTTCACGCGAGGCTCACTTTAACCAAACACACGCGCGAAGGGCTGAGACAACCCTGTGACTACTCGTCCTCCCCTTGATTCTTCTTTTGGGAGTATTTATGGGTCTGGGGTTCCCACCGTTGAAAGAGGAGCTAGCGTCTGGCCTCTTGTGGGCAATGCTGGGCTTCTTCCGGCTTCATGTTTTCTGTCCAGACCCTCCTCCCCTCCACCCGAAGGAGGTGTACTTACAGCCTGCACCTTTTTACCCAGCTCTGCTTACCCCACCCCACCGAATGCTTTGTGTGTTTCCACATAATAGTGGTTAAGACCACCTGGTCAGGGTGTCTAGGGCTGTCAGTCTACTGTTCAATGATTGTGTAACTCTTTGGAGCCCGTTTCCTCCTTTATAAAGAGGGCAAGGCATTAGTATCTGCTTCCAGAGGGTTTGTGTGCAGATGGAAAGAGATAGTGTTTATTCCAGTGGCTGGGTGCGGTTAGGTGGCCCGTAATTGTCTGCATCAGGAGGATAGCTTCCCTCACAACCCATTTATTAGGAGGACTTGAGGGAAGGACGGCCCCTGGGTGCTCCTCGGAAGAACTTATGGTCGAGCCACAGTTGTTGGAGGGGCAGTCTATTTTCATGCAAGTTGGAGGGTTTCCTTTTCCTCTTCTTAATTTTTCATTTTCTTTTTGAGCCAGAGTCTCATGTAGCCCAGGCTATCCTCACACTTGCTGTGTGGCCAAAGCTGGCTTTGGACTCCCGATCTTTCAGGCTTGCACCGCAATACCCAACTCTAGATGGAGGGTTTTCTGGCTGATCCTGAAAGTTTGCGGGTGAGAGATGTCACTGTTTAGGGCAGACATCTCAGACACCATCTTGACATGTGAATTCAACTCTGGACAGAGCTCTCTTTTTCATAAGTCACCGAAATGCTTGGCATTCCAGGTCTGGCATGTCTTTCTGTCCCTTCACTCTTCCCCATGTATCTTGTCATTTAGGCATTGCTTCAGGTGGTGGGTCTTCTTCCTCGACCTTAGGACTCCTTTGGACTCACCAAGTATTGGCCTGAGCAGTCCAGGAGCTCCTGGTGGGATCCCTGCTGATTGGGCTTCTTGTATTAGCAACTGCACTGGCCCTGGCTGTCTGCACTCTGCTCTGCCAGCAGCACAGCAAGTTTCGCTGGAGACTCCAGAAACCTTGAAAGAAGAGTTGGGATAGACCCTAGTCGTTTTTTTTTTTTTTTTTTGAGGTAGGGTCTCACTCTAGCCCAGGCTGACCTGGAATTCACTATGGAGTCTCAGGATGGCCTCAAACTCACAGCGATCCTCCTACCTTTGCCTCCCAGTGCTGGGATTAAAGGTGTGCGCCACCACGCCTGGCTTCCTAGTCCCTTTTTTAATTTTTATTTATTTATTTGACAGAGAAAGAGGGAGGGAGGGAGGGAGAGAGAGAGAATGGGCACACCAGGGCCTCCAGCCACTGTGAACGAACTCCAGATGCTTGCATCCCCCTGTGTGCATCTGGCTAACGTGGGTCCTGGGGAATTGAACCTGGGTCCTTTGGCTTTGCAGGCAAACGCCTTAACTGCTAAGCCAGCCCTCTAGTCTCCCCCCCTTTTTTTGTTTTTTTTTTGTTTTCGAGGTAGGGTCTCACTCTAGCTCAGGCTGACCTGGAATTCATTATGTAGTCTTAGGCTGGCCTTGAACTCACAGTGATCCTCCTATCTCTGCCTCCCAAGTGTTGGGATTAAAGGTGTGCGCCACCACGCCTGGCCCTAGTCCCTTTTTGGTTTTTCGAGGTAGGGTCTCACTCTAGCCCAGGCTGACCTGGAATTCACTATGGAGTCTCAGGGTGGCCTCGAACTCATGGCAATCCTCCTACCTCTGCCTGCCTCCCGAGTGCTGGGATTAAAGGCATGCGCCACCACGCCTGGCTTCCTAGTCCCTTTAAAAAATTTTTTTAAAATATTTATTTATGAGAGAGAGAGAGAGAGGGGGAAAGAAAAAGAATGGGCACGCCAGGGCCTCCAGCCACTGCAAAAGATCCAGATGCATGTGCCCCTTGTGCATCTGGCTTACATGGGTCCTGTGGAATCAAATCAAGGTCCTTTGCCTTTGCAGGCAAATGCCTTAACCGCAAAGCCATCTCTCCAGTCCCCCCCCTTTTTTTTTGAGGCACTCTATGTAGTCCAGGTTGTCTTGGAACTTATTATATATCCCAGGCTGGCCTTGAACTCCCAGTGTGACCTTCTCTGTAGCCTCCTGACAATTGGGATTACAAGTGTATGCTACCAGACCTAGCTGGTTTTTTTTTGTTTTTAAATATTTTTAACTTATTTATTTGCAAGGAGAGAGAAGAAAATGGGTGTACCAGGGCCTCTAGCTCCTGCAAATAAACTCCATTTTGTGCATCTGGCTTTTTAGGGAAGCACCTTAACCACTGAGCTGAGCTGTCACTCCAGCCCCACCATGTGTTTTTGTTGTTGTTTTTGTTTTTTCAAGGTAGGGTCTTGCCCAAGCCCAGGCTGACCTGGAATTCACTTGCTAGTCTCAGGGTGGCCTTGAATTCATGGCGATCCTACCTCTTCCTCCTAAATGCTGGGATTAAAGACCACCATGCCTGGTTGTGGGTTTTGTTGTTTTTAAATATTTATATTTGAGAAAAGAGTGAGAGGGCTTCTTGTTGCAAACAAACTCCAGACGTATGTGTCACTTTGTGCATCTGGCTGTATTGGGGAATTGAACCTGGGTCTTCAGGTTTTATGAGGAAGCGCCTTTAACTGCTGAGCCATTTCCTCAGCCCCTGGCTTAAAAAAAAAAAAAAAAACTTTTAAAAATTTTATTTGGAGAAAGGGGGGGGGGAGAAAGAGAAAGAATGAGAATGAGAGTGGGTGCTCCAGGGTCTTTAACACACTACAAAAATCTCCAGAGGCATGCACCACCTTCTGCATCTGGCTTACGTGGGTCCTGGGGAATCACATCTTGGTCCTTAGGCTTCACAGGCAAGTGCCTTAACTGCTAAGCCATCTCTCCAGCCACCCCTCCTTTTTTTTTTTTTTAAGTTAGTGAACCCTGATAAATCCAAGTTAAAGCATTATAGATTTGATTTGCCTGGAGTTAAAATACTAGATAGTTGACTCTGGAAGGCATTTTCCCCCTCTGAAATAAATGATTAGTTAACTTGTTCCTTTGTTATGTTCTTGAAATGCACCCCTTCCACCCGAGTTTCCTCTTGTGAAGGCTCCTTGATGAATTATTCCCATAGCGTAGCTCTTCCTTCTATCACCTGTACATGCCACTTTGGTCAGTCTCTGCTCTGATTCTCAGGTCTTGCCGGTTTGAGCTGGCACTGAGCCTGTAAAGATGTTCTGTTTTTAAACAAACAATGACATTGAGATTACAGTCCTGTGCACCCTTCAGTCTCACATTTTGGGCACTTTCATTGGACTCAAACCCAACTAAGATTGCAGCATAAACTGTGAGGCAACTTTTTCAAACAAAACCAGAGGTGAAAGACAGGAATATGTTTTATTAAGAACACTTAATCCTCTTTTTTGCTTTAATATAAACTTCTGCATGTATAGGGAAAGAAAGCTGCTTGAGTCATTAGAGGCATGAGGTAGGAAGGTCTTATTTAAGTAAGTTCTGGAAAAGGAACAAATAAGCTAGTCTTCCCTTTGCCCTCTGTTTGGATGACCCAAAGGCTTATTAAATAACAGCAACAGATTTCAGTAATAGCTTTTTTCTTTTTCCATTTCTTTCAGAAATATTTTGGCCACGGGCCATTGCTCAGTTAATTTTCTTGATTGCAAAATGCCATCGTTTGGTGCAAGAAGCTTACCTTGCCCTTCGGGGTTTCCAGCCTTGTTGGCTGGTTGGCTTGCTTTTATTGCTGTTCCTGATGCCTAGTTGACTGCTGCCTTAGGTTCACCCCCAGATGGGGTCTGCTAGCAGCTTTTCATGAAGATGCTCTTTGTCTCTGTGTGAGGCCAGTTTGGCCTTACCTGAGTTTAGTTAGCAGTGTGGACAGGGATGGTAGATAAATAAAAATGGGCTCTGACTTGAGCTGGCCTGTCCCGACCACCAGCTGCTTTCAGAGAAGTAAGGTCTAAGTGGGGAGGAGGAGCGCAGGCCCAGCTTCAGAGCTGGCTGATTTTCTGTTCTGTGGCATCAGAGCCTTGTCCAAGTTTCTCCTGCTTGGGCTGAGAG